>JARQOD010000003.1:477810523-477860053 GCA_033576555.1 Oophaga sylvatica | reverse complement strand
ATAAGGCATCTGCCTTAACATTTTTTGAGCCAGGACGATATGTGACGACAAAATTAAACCTGGTAAAAAACAACGACCACCTAGCTTGTCTGGGATTCAGACGTTTAGCGGACTCTAAATATAGCAGGTTTTTGTGATCGGTAATGACGGTGACCGGGTGGACTGCCCCCTCCAAAAAATGACGCCACTCCTCAAAAGCCAACTTAATGGCCAAGAGTTCCCTATTGCCGACATCATAATTCCTCTCAGCGGACGACAATTTTTTAGAGAAGAAGGCGCACGGATGCCATTTACCAGGGGACGGACCTTGTGACAATACTGCTCCCACCCCTACCTCGGAAGCGTCCACCTCAACAATGAACGGCTGTGACGCATCAGGTTGAATAAGTATGGGTGCTGAAGCAAAACATTTTTTCAAAGAGGAAAACGCTTGACAAGCCTTGTCAGACCACTTTGAAAAATCCGTCCCTTTTTTAGTCATGTCTGTGAGAGGTTTAACTATGGACGAAAAATTACGAATGAACTTCCGGTAGTAGTTAGCAAACCCCAGGAAACGTAATGCCTTAAGAACCTCTGGCAGATCCCACTCAAGAACTGCCCGCACTTTCCCAGGGTCCATACGAAAACCGGATGCTGACACCAGGAACCCTAAAAACTGAAGTTCCTGTACGGCGAATACACACTTCTCCCATTTAGCGTACAGTTTATTATCCAGCAAGATCTGTAAACACTGCCCAACATGCTCCTGATGAGACACAAGATGCAGTGAGTAAATTAAGATATCATCCAGATATATGACCACAAACTGTCCCATTAGGTGGCGAAAGATGTCATTTACAAAGTGTTGAAACACCGCCGGGGCAATACTCAGACCAAATGGCATGACAAGGTTCTCATAATGCCCCTCCGGAGTGTTAAACGCCGTCTTCCACTCATCCCCCTCCTTCATCCTAATCAGATTGTACCCCCCCCTGAGATCCAACTTAGAGAACCATTTGGCACCCACGATCTGATTGAAGAGATCAGGAATAAGTGGGAGCGGATACGGATCTCGGACCGTAATCCGATTAAGCTCACGGAAATCCAGGCAAGGGCGTAGGCCTCCATCTTTTTTCTTCACAAAGAAGAACCCCGCGGCCACCGGGGAAGATGAAGGTCTAAAATGCCCCTTAGCCAGACTCTCTGAAATATAATCCTTCATGGCCTGTCTCTCAGGACCAGAAAGGTTATACAACCTAGATTTCGGTAACTTAGCCCCAGGGAGCAAGTTAACAGAACAGTCATACTCGCGATGAGGAGGTAGTTCTTGACACCCTTTCTCCGAGAATACATCCTCAAAGTCCACCAGAAATGGAGGTAAGGCCCTAGGAGCGACCGCCCCAATGACCGTATTCATGCAGTTTTTATTACAGAATTCACTCCATTGGCTTATCTCTCTGGATTGCCAATCAATAACCGGGTTATGCTTAGTTAACCAAGGAAGGCCCAGCACTATAGGAGTGGGAAGACCCTCCAACACATAACAAGACAACAGTTCTTTATGTAACGCCCCCACTTGAAGATCTATGTTATGCACTGCTTGCAAAAAACTTCCCTGACCGAGAGGTCTGGCGTCGATCGAGAATATGGGGACGGGTTTAGTCAACACACTCAATCGCATACCTTGAACCCGGGCAAAGCGAGCATCCACCAGGTTAGCCCCGGACCCACTATCCAGAAGAACAGATATCCTCTCAGTTCTCGCACCCACCACCACCTCCGCCGGTACGAGAAACTGAGACGAACTTAGGGACGAAATACTTACTCCCAGATTGCCGTCCACCACACAATCTGGGATCAATAGTTTTCCGGCGACTTCTCACTCTGCAAAGGACGGGATGGACACCCCCTAATAAATGTCCCTTTTTTCCACAGAAGAAACAACCTCCCGTTTTGTGGCGCCCCACCGATCCCCTCCCCCGGAATGATGTCCCTCCTAATTGCATAGGCTCCTCTGGACTGGCCAGGGGAAGTTCCATATAAGGGACCCTTGAGGAAGGTGGAGTCATCACAGGGGGCAAGGTTACCCCGCACCTCTCCCGAAGCCGTCTGTCAATACGAATAGCAAGGGCCATAGCGGCTTCCAGTGACGTGGGAGGGTCATACTGTGCCAGCACATCCTTTAATTTGTCAGATAAACCTTGACAAAACTGGCTCCTAAGAGCCGGGTCATTCCACTGGGTGTCCGTGGCCCACCTACGGAACTCCGAACAGAATTCCTCTGCGGACGATCTCCCTGCTGGATCCTACGTAACTTAGATTCAGCAAGGGAGACCCGATCCGGGTCATCATACACAAGACCCAGAGCCGTAAAAAACCCATCCACTGACTAGAGAGCTGGGGAGCTCGGGGGAAGAGCGAACGCCCAGGATTGGGGGTCTCCCTGTAGGAGCGAGATGACAATCCCCACCCTTTGCTCCTCACTCCCTGATGACCGAGGTCGCAGCCGAAAGTACAATTTACATGCCTCCCGGAAAGCAAAAAACTTGTCCCGCCCCCCAGTGAATCTGTCAGGGAGAGCTACTTTAGGTTCAGGACCGGCCTGCTCCGGGGGGTACAAAACCTTGGACTTAACGTCCGCCAGCTCCATGGACAAACTCTGCAACTGCCGAGCTAGACTGACTACTGGATCCATGGTGACTGGAGAAAATCTTTAGGGGTCGGTGAAAATGTCACGCTGTTACTGCATACAGGAGGTCTGGGGTCTATGCTGACCCTAAGCTGGGGTCCTGACTAATCCCTCTACCTGGAGGTACTGTTGATGGTACAGAGGTCCAGGCCGCCAGCGTAATCCCTACCTCCTGAGGATCCCTGAACCTCAGTGATCCAGTCCTGAGAAGGACCCTGATCACAACACCGGGGACTGGTAGGTATATGCCTAAACACAGTAATAAACGAACGAGACAGTACAAGGGGTAAACTAAAATCCACCTTGCATACAAAAGTCATACCACAGGAAACAGAGGGGACACCAACGGGTACGGAGATAAATGATAAAGCGAGGAGGGGAAAAAAGACCACACAGGTACTCTTAACTTCAGCCTTCACCATACAAAGATCCGCTCTGCTGGTCTGCATGAATGCTTTCACCGACACTTCCCCAGCAGACAGGCAGGTATTTGAAGGAAACCAATTACCACAACATTAATTGCAGCTGAGCGAGGCTGGTCTAGTCCAGCACAGAGAGAGGAAGAATTAACTCCCTCTCTGCCGAAAAACACCCAGCACCAGAAACTCAGCTGTGAGAAGTCAGGGTGTGCAATCGCGACGATCTTCGCAGCGACACACCCGTGACAATGCAGCCGCGCACTCTGGTCCGAGAGCGGGCGGCCGTGCCGGGTGTTGATGCGAGTTAGTCGTGCGACTAACTCGCATCAAACTCGCTAGTGTGACGCTGGCCGAAGAAAGAAGTCTGGAGATTTCTTCTGTGACTATGTCTAAATCTGGTGTAAAAATATGGGAAAGGATAGCCACTTTCGTCAGGAAACGAGAAACTAAGTCTGAACATGAACTACAGATGTAGCCAATGGAGATGATGAATTTGCCTTTTTTCGGGTCGAATCGGGTTTCGGACCACCCGACTTTCGTAAAAGTCGAGTCGAACGAGATCGGCCGACTAGCTCGCGGCAAAAGTCGGAGGTCGACAAAAAAAATGAAACCCGACCCCAATGTAAGTCAATGGGGAATAACATCTGGCCCCACCTGCCCATGTCCTCTTCCTCCATACTTCCTCATGTTTGGGAAATTGTACCGAAAATACCAGCAGATATATGGTACTTTATCAGTAGGGTTCAGCTGTAAACAGTGTTGGGGTAATTTTAAATCTCTGTATATATTTCCGGAGTCACACACAGACGCTCACTCAGTATGGATTTGACCGTAATACAAAGAGCAGATATACGGTACTGTATCAGAAGCAAAAAGCTGTATATAGTGTAGGGGAAATTGTAAATCTCCATATATATTTCCGGAGTCACACACAGATAGTCAGCATGTATGTGTCGGTGATGTCAGCCAGTACACGGTAGTGTGTGAGGAGCGTACAAATCTATACGGTGTGGGAAAAAATGAATGCTCAGTAACCGTGCAGAAAAAAACAATAAAAGTATTAGTGCTGTGTAAAAAAGCAGTCTGCACAGCAGTGTACACACAGCAATACAGATAGCAGGCAGCCTAATAACCAGCGCTGCTGCACACAAGAAAATCCTCCCCTGTCACTGCACACTAACTGTACAGCACAATTGCTATCAGCACAAGCACATAAGAACTTCTCTTTCCAGCCCTAACTCTCTCCCTACTGATAAACAGCGTAAGCAACCTCTCCCTACTATTAAGATCGGCAGAAGTAAAATGGCGGTCGTCGGTCAGGGCTTTTATAGACACTATGATGCCCCCAAAGCAAGCCAATCACTGCAATGCCCTTCTATAAGATGGTGGTGGACGCTGCCCATGTCATCTCGTTGCCCACAGTGTATGTCCTTGCTCATTGGCTGAAAAAAGGCGCCTGAAAGCATTCTGGGAAACTCGACTTTAGCGCTCATTTCGACTACCGCATTGCCGACCTCACGCTATTGTCGTATTTTGGCCAACGAAACCCGACTTTGGCGAAAGTCGGCGACTTTTGATTCTGACGGACATGTTTCACTCAACTCTAGTAGCCAATCTTAAAGTGACAAAGATATCACAATGCAGAGTTATAGCACAGCAGAAGAGTTGACACCTAACAATACAAATTAATTTGCTAAGTTACAGTAAGTCAAGTTTCTGCCATGTGACATTTATCTTGTGCGTTAGTTGAAGAAATCTATATCTGAAGATAAAGTGCAGAAGAGAGTTAGACTGATGCTACTAGGAGACTAGGCAATAATTTGCTTCATCTTGGCATTGTTTCCTTTGAAAGGGTTGTCATCATCCTCAGAACCAAGATCAATATAGATGCTTACAGTTTGGGACTGAGGATAGTGTGAAAAGAGTCACAGATGTTTGTGATTGCAGGATAAATAAAAAATAAGGGTGTTGAAGTAGGCTTGTTTGGCACAGTGAAGTGCAGAGTTACAAAACGAAGCACTGCTAGTTTCATTTTTTTCCACAATTGCACCCCCACCCAATTATCTTATTTCAGTGCACTTCTCCTAGATACAGTGTATTTATTTTCATGTAGTTCAATCTCCTGTTTTTTTCCTTCAGCCTCCATCATGCTTACATCCTGCATTTATATTCTCGACTTTTGAGCCATCAGCACACCATCCAAACGTTGGCAGCTAGCACCAGAACCAACTCTTTCTGCTGGGAGGACACTATGATTATACTTCACATTCTTCTAATCAAAGAAATAGACCATGAGGATATAGTCAGCAAGTCTAGGCTATGATCTCCTGCATTATAAGACCTCTGGTCTCTTGAACAGAACTTACAGCCTTATGTGTTTCTATGAGGTCAGTCAGGGCATTAGGGGTCCATAATCCAACCATGAAATACACTGAACCTGACCTAAATTTGTTTCACTAGCTGTGTAATCATCGGCAGGTGTGATATTTGTTTCTCTCTGTGGAGAAGGTGTGTGGTATATTCCATGCAATTGCATCATATGGGAAGTAGTGTTGAGCCACCCCCGTAGTGTTCGAGTTCGGTTCGGTTCGTCGAACACCCGTGTGTTCGTCGAACACCGTTAAAACCAATGGCAGGCAAACAAAAACACATAGAAACACATAGAAAACACATAGAAAACACTTCAAAGGTGTCCAAAAGCTGACAAACTGCTCAGAAGACACAACTAACACATGGAAAAGTGACAAGTACATATAGTCATGCGAAAAGAAAAGAGGTGGAGGAGTAAAAGGAGGGGGAGACACAGATATAGGCATGTCATGCCCTTTTAAAACCAAAAAAGTGCGAAGCCGACACGGCCAGTCCGTTCCTGCCCGTGTCGCCGGGTTTGTGCTAGAGCTGCGGTGGATCCTGACGGCCAGCCCCCCTCTCCCAATACTGGTGCCTGTCCGCTGGTGGGTCGAGCGAGCCCCCCTGCGGTGGAGGCAGGTCTATTCTTTTTAATTGAAATTGTCTCTCTAATTTGAATGAGTACACTTTAAATCCTTTTACAAGGATCTATTGGAGGGCAAGTCTCATGCCAGCAGCCACGGTAATTCCAGATCCAGTAGCGTCCAGTAAAGCTGCTGCAGTTAAAAAGCTTTTATAAGGATCGAGCTTGGCGGTCCACCGCAAGGCGTCCTACCGCTAGTCACAGCCCCTGTGCCTTGGGGTGCCTCCCCGATGTTCTTCACTGAGTGTCCCGGAGGCCCAAAGCATTTCCTTTGAAAAAATTAAGTGTCCAAACTACAGGTGGTGTAGCTTGCTTAACAGCTGGGTTAATCCTCTGACTAGCAGACACTGCTACTAGGCCCAAAATTATTGTCTGGGCTATAATTAGATACTCTCGTTGGATGCTGAGAAAGCATTCCATAGAGTCTCCTGGCACGCCATATATAATTCTCTTAAAAAGCTTGGCGTAGGGTACCCTTTTATAGCCAAAATCATGGCCCTGTATCGCAATCCGTCAGCTAGGCCGGATTGTAGCACAGTGAGCTTGCCACTGCAACTTATGATTCATATCCATGTGATGGTTCATGCATGAAGTACTCAAACTATGGATTTTTTGGCCTCTACTTAGCTTTTTGTCACAAATGTTACAGATAACACGAGTTGGGTCATCCTTATCGATCTGAAAAAATGCCCAGGCTATGCAAGGCTTAGAACCCATGCGACCTGAAGTGCCACCACGACTTGTGGTCAGAGGCAGAGTTGTGGTTGAGAATGCAGTTGGTGACGTGCTTCCACTACTTCGTCTCTGTCCAGGAAGGCGCAACCTGACCTCATCGTCACTAGAATCCTCCTCCACCTCCTCTGCTGACCTCATCGACTGCCTGACTGTGAGTTGACAGTAAGTGGGATCTGCAACCTCGTCATCATCACCCTGTGTGTTCTCACACCCGTCGTCCTCAGAGCCAACCTCTTCCTGCCCTGACAAAGAGCTAAAGTTGTCACTGAAATCAGGTATTTGATTCTCATCATCGTCTTCCTCATTGTCTCCACCAACAGGAGTTTGGGAACGAGGGTCTACATTATGCTCAGAACCTTCTTCATCTGGTCCTGGATCCGACTCAGAAAGATTCTGGGCATCAGTGCAGATCATTTCCTCGTCTGTATTCACAGAAGCTCTGGAGACGACCTCTGATTCCCAGGCTATAGTATGAGTAAACTGCTCTGTAGACTCAACCATCTGTTCTATCCCATACTCAGATGGTCAGCTGGAGACTTGGGAGCTGTGAGGATGCAAGTGCGATTGGGGTGACACCTCTGAGGACTGGAGTATTTGTGATGTTGAAGTTGAGGTGGAGGAGAGCCGACTTAAAGGAGCACTTGATATCTGTTGAAGCACCTGCTGTTTTTGTGCCTCTTCTGGAATTTGTAGCGATGGGCGTGGCCATAAGAAAGGGATCATATCACATTGTCCACTAAAAGAAGTAGACATCTTAGTTTGGCTGGAAGATGGTCTTTCTTCTGCAGATGTTACTGTTGCTTTAACACCTACCCCACGGACACAACCTTTTATTCCCTTCCCAATATGCCTATTCCCCTTTCCACCAGCAGCAGGCCTTTTGCCACTCATTTTGGTGGTTAACTAACTGACAACTATGGAGTTGTTTTCATAAAAAACGATGGATGGAAACCGAGCAGAGCTGAGTGGCCAATTTGTGGTACTAGCCCAAAAGGATTGGCTGGGTTAGAAGCAGTAAAACTATTTTATTAGATACACAGGTGGTGGAGCTTAGTATAGATGGTCTAATAGAATGAGTACCACACACTGCTACTATGCCCAAAATTATTGTCCTGGCAAGATGCAGCTAAAAATTTGTAGTTATTTGAACGCTGGTGGAGCTTAGTATAGAAGGCCTAATAGAATGAGTACCACACACTGCTACTATGCCCAAAATTATTGTCCAGGCAAGATGCAGGTAAAAATTATTAGTAATTTCAACGCTGGTGGAGCTTAGTATAGATGGCCTAATAGAATGAGTACCACACACTGCTACTATACCCACAATTATTGTCCAGGGAAGATGCAGCTAAAAATTCGTATTTATTTGAACGCTGGTGGAGCTTTGTATAGATGGCCTAACAGAATGAGTACCACACACTGCTACTATGCCCACAATTATTCTACAGGCAACATGCAGATAAAAATTATTAGGAATTTGAACGCTGGTGGAGCTTTGTATAGATGGCCTAATAGAATGAGTATCACACACTACTACTATGCCCACAATTATTCTACAGGCAAGATGCAGATAAAAATTCATAGTTATTTGAACTCTGGTGGAGCTTTGCATAGATGGCCTAATAGAATGAGTACCACACTTACTACTATGCCCAAAATTATTCTACAGGAAAGATGCAGATAAAAATTATTAGGAATTTGAAAGCTGGTGGAGCTTTGTATAGGTGGCCTAATAGAATGAGTACCACACACTGCTACTATGCCCAAAATTATTGTCCAGGCAAGATGCAGCTAAAAATTCGTATTTATTTGAATGCTGGTGGAGCTTTGTATAGATGGACTCTGCTACTATGCCCACAATTATTTTACAGGCAAGATGCAGATAAAAATTTGTATTTCTTTGAATGCTGGTGGAGCTTTGTATAGATGGCCTAATAGAATGAGTACCACACACTGCTACTATGCCCAAAATTATTGTCCAGGCAAGATGCAGCTAAAAATTCGTATTTATTTGAATGCTGGTGGAGCTTTGTATAGATGGACTCTGCTTCTATGCCCACAATTATTTTACAGGCAAGATGCAGCTAAAAATTCGTAGTTATTTGAATGCTGGTGGAGCTTTGTATAGATGGCCTAATAGAATGAGTACCACACACTGCTACTATGCCCACAATTATTCTACAGGCAAGATGCAGATAAAAATTATTAGGAATTTGAACGCTGGTGGAGCTTTGTATAGATGGCCTAATAGAATGAGTACCACACACTGCTACTATGCCCACAATTATTGTCCAGGCAAGATGCAGCTAAAAATTCGTATTTAGTTGAACGCTGGTGGAGCTTTGTATAGATGGCCTAATAGAATGAGTACCACACACTGCTAATATGCCCTCAATTATTCTACAGGCAACATGCAGATAAAAATTATTAGGAATTTGAACGCTGGAGGAACTTTGTATAGATGGCATAATAGAATGAGTACCACACACTAGTACTATGCCCACAATTATTTTACAGGCAAGATGCAGATAAAAATTATTAGGAATTTGAATGCTGGTGGAGCTTTGTATAGATGGCCTAATAGAATGAGTACCACACACTGCTACTATGCCCAAAATTATTGTCCAGGCAAGATGCAGCTAAAAATTCATATTTATTTGAACGCTGGTGGAGCTTTTTATAGATGGCCTAATAGAATGAGTGCCACACATTGCTACTATGCACAAAATTATTGTCCAGGCAAGATGCAGCTAAAAATTTGTATTTATTTGAACGCTGGTGGAGCTTTGTATACAGTAGATGGACTAATAGAATGGGTACCACACACTGCTACTATGCCCACAATTATTCTACAGGCAAGATGCAGCTAAAAATTCGGTTTCATTTGAACGCTGGTGGAGCTTTGTATAGATGGCCTAATAGAATGAGTACCACACACTGCTACTATGCCCTAAATTATTGCCCAAACAAGATGCAGCTTAAAATTCATAGTTATTTGAACGCTGGTGGAGCTGGCAAAAAGTGATAGGAACTGATGTAATCTAGCCTTCAAAAGGGCAGCAATTACAAATAGTTACTACTACTCCCAACCTATCTGTCTATTTATTAAGAGCACAGAACTGCCTGCTTAAAGTGCTAGGAACTGCTTTAACCTAGCCCTCAAAAGAGCTGCAATTACAAACTAGTCCCACTCCCTACTCCCTAAACCTTTCTGTCGCTTTAAGTGAAATTTTGCTTCCAATTTGCTGCTGCACAAGATAGCGCTCACAGCAGCAGCAGTGCCGTCTAACACTGAGCTGCAGCAGTGAGAAAATGGTGGGGACAGGGAAAATGGCTGGGTCTTATAGGGCAAGGACATGTGACACACACAGCCAATGACACATGCCCTTGCTTGTGTGAAAAAAAAAATTTGCTCCGTGTGTGCGCTGCTGATAGGCTGACAGACTGCACCGCCCACTGGAAATGCGGGAAAGAGAAAAAAATGGAGATATTCTTTATTTCTGCAGAGATCCATCCCATGCCCCTCCCCCCACCCCGCTGTACACTCAAACTGTGTATTAACATTGATTCTCAGCATTACGGAGAAAAAATCCAGTTACGATTTTGGTGCACGAACAGTATCGAGCATAACCTCGAACAGCCGGATTTTTTCCAAATCGTTCGGGTTCGTCTAACGGCTCGAACACCGCCCAAAACAGCTCGAATTTGAGATTGGCGAACAGTTCGATTCGAACACTGCTCATCTCTAATGGGAAGTTCTAGTAAGTGAAAAGGTAACCACTCTTCACAAAATCTAGTCACATAATTCTCAACGGCGTCACCATGTGAACACATGGACCAACTGAAGAAAAGTATACCATGAATTTCCAGATACAAAAAGTCAACTTAATAATATAATACTAACTGAATGATATATAGTGGAATACTAATGAAAGCATGATGATAAAGATCTGGTGTGCTAATATAAGCATAAACCTGAAGTAAATCGGCTATACAGTGATCATTTTTAGAACATGATCAGATATCAAAGTCAAACATCAGAATTATGTCAGTTTGAGGCTAAATACCTTATCTGAGTACTGACTTTGATATCTGAATTTTATATCTGACTTTGAAATTTGATTTTGACATCTGACTTTGACAAACAACTTTGATTTGTGACTTTGATAAGTGACTTTGACATCTGAATCTGACATCTGACTTTGACATCTTGCTTTGATATCTGACTCTGACACCTAACTATAGTTTGATTATTATATATGAATAGCTAAATATCTAATCAAATAAATAATTAACCTATAGCTTAATGGTAAAGGCCCCGTCTCACATAGCGACGCACCAGCGATCCCGACAACTATATGAACTTGTCAGGATCGCTGGTGTGTTGCTATATGATCGCTGCTGAGCTGCCAAACAGGCAGCGATCAGGACAGCGACACTGCGGGTAATGTCGCTTAGTAACCCGCAGTGTACGTTGGATACCAGCCCGCTGATGCAGGGAGCTGGTAACCAAAGTACACATCGGGTTTCCAGGCTCTGCGCAGTGCCTGGAAAACCAATGTGTACCTTGGTTACCAGCTCCCCTGCAGAAGCGCGCTGGTATCCAACGTACACATTGGGTTTCCTGGCACAGCCCCGCGACTGGAAACCCGATGTGTACCTTGGTTACCAGCTGATCGCTGGTCTCCTGCCTGCCACACGCAGCGATGCGTGCTGGCCAGCGGGAGACCAGCGATCAAAAAAAAGTCCAGGCATTTCTGACACGACCAGCAATTCACAGAAGGGGCCTGATCGCTGGTATGTGTCAGACATAGCGAGATCGCTGCTGAGATCGCTGTTGCGTCACAAAACTTGTGACTCAGCAGCGATCTCACTAGCGATCTCGCTATGTGAGACGGGGCCCTAAGGCATCTGCGCCATATATAGTTTTGGTTTGAAATAATTATAATGATAAAAAAGTTAACTGCTACTGGGAAATGAACAAATAACTCTCTAAGCCAGCACAATTACCATTGAGCTGTACACTCAGTTGAAGTATGATGGGCCTTCTGTTTGGTTATGTCCTTCAATCCAAACTTAAATGATGTTTGACTGTGATATTTGACTTTGATATCTTTCTTCACACCATGACCTAAAATGAACATGTTGAGAAGAATGTCAGATATCTAAGTCAAACATCAAATAAAATTTGTCTTGTATCTTGGAGGAGGTCAGTGTGAAAGCTCTAATGAGTTTCAGACATAAGTTTGCACTGGAAATCGCATAACTAAACAGAAATCGCATCGCTCATTAGTGAGTGTGCAGCTCAATGGTAGTGTGCTGGGTTAGAGACAGACAGTTTTTGGTTCAAGTCCCTGTAGTGGACACTTAGCTTTGTTGTGAAAAGATAATAATAAAAAAGTTGTGTGATTATAGATGCCTTACCATTAACCTGTAGGTTCATTATTAATTTGATTTGATATTTAGGTAGCAAATAGTAATATATAATAAGCAAACAATAAGTTAGGTGTCAGAGTCAGATATAAGTAACATATCAAAGTCAGATATCAGATTCAGATGTCAAAGTCATATATCAAAGTCAGATGTCAGATTCAGATGTCATATTCAGATGTCAAAGTCACATCTCAGACAAGGTATTTAGCCTGTATGGGCACTGAATTGCTGAAAAGTCTTATCTTCAGAGATATTTGGTATTCTTAAAGTAATTCTGTAGAAAATGTCCTAATGGCACATGCCAGGGTTGCAACTGTCAGCATCGAAACTTCTGGATGTGAGGGGTACTGTTTGCTCCAGAAAATTTTTGAGTGTCCTGTTACCTTATTACCACCTACCTGGGCATGAAACACACATATTTTCAAAGCATTACAGCATTCCAGTGTTGGACATATATTTAAATTATGAGGCTATGCCCATGATATGACATAATGTGTAGATGTTTATGACAAACCCAGGATCCTTAGGTCGCCCACTGACATAGGAAAACTTCTGGCAAAATCTTTAGATGCAACAGGCCTTATAAATTACTGCATCTAAGGGGTTAAATGAGCTCAGAATAACTTTTTTGGTCTAAAAAAAGACTGAGCATTCAACTTCCATAGCACTGTCCACTCCAGTCAAAAGAAATTCGATGTACAGTGCATAAAAAGTCCCTTAAGCAACTGCCATTAAGCGGACTAATTGTTCTACCCTGATGAAGAAAACAATGGTTTGACCTTTTGACTTTCAGGTTCCATATCTCACCATCCACTACTGCTTCGAACATGAGATTACCATCATTTTATAGACAACCATCTTGGCTATCTCATACATAAATTTGACTTGCAACTATTTAGCATATGATTAGTTACGCAGATAGTTGACATGTCACTGCATTGTTACTGTTTTGCTCTTGGTGGTGGTAATATCATTTTCTTCCTGTATACTACAAATTACAACTTGTTTTCACATTCCTTAATAGCTCAGTGTGTTATTAGGTTGATTCTCGAGTGAAAAGTCACTGGTTCGAATTGAGGAGCAGCCATAAAGAAAATTTCACAAGAAAAGAGAAACAGTATTATCCAGCTCATTGATAGTGGTCTCTCGGCCACAAAAATTGTCAAGCTACATCATGTCAGTGCCGTGACTGTTGGAAGAATACAAAACATAGTCCATCCATCCATTCAAAAGGAAAGTGTTCTCACCAGCCGACGGGCCGTCCTCAGCAAAATAAAAAGGGGGAAGTTGTGAAGGGATGCAGTATCAGCCTGTCTCGATAAGCAATATACAGACCTCAGGTGCAATAAGAACAAAAACTTGCTTTTACTGGAGCAGTTGATGATCATTAAATCTCTCCGCAGTTATTCATTACACCGAGCCAACAGCCCTTTATGGTGTGATGAACTCAGCTCTTCTTTAGCAATGTGCAGCTGCTCCCCTCATACTCGCTGCATATGTGAGGGTCGGCCAGGGCGGGAGTCAGGGTCGGCCAGGGCGGGAGTCATGGCCGACAGCAATCCCTGTAGCACATGCTTGCCTCCGATCACAGTAAAGCAATGTCCATCATTCTGCGTGCCTGTGTCTTCGTTCTCTGCGCCATCAGGGTCCACTCTGCGTTGCTGGAGGTTCCCTTTATATGGTCCCGCATAATCAGAGATACAATCCTCTTCAACTTTTAAATAAACAACTTTACTTTTTTCTATACGCAGCACATCTATAATCTTCACAGCGTGAACATCAGGTTTCACAATGCACAATTCTTCCTCTTTCCCTGTTCCACTGTTTCTGTCACTAAGCATGCTTCCGGGATGAACAGTACCTTTCAGCTCCTCAGCGTCCTCCCTGGTCAGGCTTACTTCATTCGGGAGTTCCCTCAGCCGTTTTTCCCCGGTTCTGAGGGCATCAGCCCACGCAATAAGCTTCCACATGATGAGTGACCTGCTCATACTGCTTAGTCTTCCCTAGCAACTGCAGTCTCACTTATACTGCACTGCTAGCACTGTTGCCACTGCTTCCACTGCTGATGCTCCAGCCCCAGATAATAGATAGCTGAGCTCTATTCTTGTGAAAACGTTGCGTAACACGGTGTTGCCCGGGGA
Organism: Oophaga sylvatica; assembly: GCA_033576555.1. NCBI lineage: Eukaryota > Metazoa > Chordata > Amphibia > Anura > Dendrobatidae > Oophaga > Oophaga sylvatica. Next base: position 477,845,665 of record JARQOD010000003.1, on the reverse strand, counting down.
TAATGAGCGCACCCGAGCTCAATGGGCACCCTGGCCCCGACTAACTCTAACAGGAATTCTTTCCTGCCTTATCCACTGTTCCCCTCCTATATTAACTATTTACTACACAGAATTCCTATTTACAGCTAGGTTACTATAATACCCCCATCTAGTGACCAGAAAGTAATACTGCACTTTCCCTATATAAATACAATACAGTAATAGCAACGATACTTTACATATGTACATAAATACATAGCAATATACATTATTAATAAACCACAATTATATCAAACTGGGACGTCAACTTAAAAGGGGTTGGAGAGAGGGATGCTATACTTTACAACCACTTACACATACAGCACCATACATGCACTAAAACTTCTCCTCTCAGCCTGTACCTTGGCAACCACACAGCACCTCAGGCTTACAGGAAAGTACCACAGCTCTCTTCCCATAGCAGACAACTAAGGATCGTATCAAGACATCTCTCCTCAGATCCCTAAATGATGTCGTCTGGCAGTTTGGAACTTCTTGAACCGCGCAGGACACTGTGTCCCATGTGGCTGCACAGAACTCGCTGGAGTTCTGACAGTGGTCACAGCCAAGGTTCTGGCTGGCCTCCTTGATCTGCAGCACCACTCAATCCCAGGGATGCAGGGTTGCTTTTTCTAGGCTCGGTATTTTTCCAGCTGGGGCTATTACCCACTAGACATCATAATATCTCCTACACTAATTATGTGTGTGTGTAAAAATGGCTGAAGAGCTGGTTTCTCACACCATCAAAGTTCACAGTCATTTGTGATGCCTGATTTTGCAGAGCACCACACTCCCTCCTACTTAAATGTAGCTTGTCCACAAGTCTCATTTGTAACATAAACAAAGCATAAGTTATAAACATTGAACACATTAGAAATATTTATATCAATGGTAAATGTAAGAAATGCAATAACACAGGAATGGAAGCCACAAAATCCACTTGAACAAAATTCTTGGAAGACGGAGTCCATGGCTCCTGAATGTAGCAGGAGCTGGCCTCTGAAGGGGCAAATCCATAAGTACAGGGATATATGGGAACAGTTCATGCTCACCCCTTAGTAACCTATATAGAGGGAGCAAGAAGGTCCTTACTAATTTGCAAACAGTAAAATATTTACATTTGAAATAACAGTTTAGTGTCTTAGTGACACATGCAGGACAGGTAGCTCTTTTTGCAGTTACTGTCTGTATCTATGAATATTTAGAGTTGAGAGTCCTCAGTGGTTGATACCATTAAAAGGTATCAACCACTGAGGACTCTCAACTCTAAATATTTTTCTATCTACTGGCTAACACGGTACAAAGATATACATCTTTACTGTCTGTATCTATGTTATGTGACCTTGGGTGCTGTGTTCTGAGCATCAGACAAGGACAATACTGGGTGTACTTGGCAAGCATCTTCTAACCACAGGACTTACCAAGAGTATGGCAAGCTCCGAAGCATTCACCATTCATGGGAGTTCTTGATTATAGATCAGGGTGGGTATTACTACACCTTCTCCAAATCTCAACCAACTGACAGGGAATGCATCAAGTATAATGGGCATTTCTTGTCTTCTCTCTTCTTGTTGTTTAGGAGGCCCAGTCCATCCAGGTCTTTATTCTTGACATAGTTGGTATAGACTCAACTTAAGGTTATCACGAGAAACCACTTTGCGCATTTTCCCTTCATCTCTTGTGATCCAGTAGACTTTATGAATCTGATGTTCTTGGGGACAGACGGTGTACGGTTCTGCCTCCCATTGGTCATCCAATTTTATGTGTCATGGCCTCGCTGTGCGTGTTTGTTATATTCTTGCTATTCCTTCTGTCTTGCTTTGTTCAGATGTTCTGCAACACACTGCTGCACTTTCTGATACTGTTCCTGCTATTCTTGGATTCCATGGGTATTGGAAGGGTAAAAGATATCTTAAGATCTGTTGGCTCCAATTTGATTATCTACTGGCAACTTGCCTGGTCTCGCTCTCATCAAGTGCACAGGTGAATAACCGATGGAATTGATGGGGACTTGACCATAAAGGTCCACTAAGTCTGGCAACTTCTCTGGCCACTGGTTACGCCATTCCAGAGGTACTGTCTTCAATAGTTTCAGGACAACCCCATTCATTCTTTCACATAACCCATTGCCCAGCAGATGGTAAGCTGTCATCCTTATCTTCTGACATCCATATAACTCATAGAATTCTAGGAAATGTTCCTCTTCAAAGTCAAGACTTGATCAGTCAATATCTGGTTGGGGTAACCATAAGGTCGACAAAAATGTTCTTTCCAGGCCTTTGCTGCCATCTTAGCAGTGAGGTCCTTAACTGGTTTGACCATTAGAAACCTGTAACAATGGTCCACAATTGTCAATGCACATTGATGTCCTGATAGATTGGATATTAGCTTCACATAACCCAGGGCTACCATCTCCAATAGACTGTCTGGTGATGATCCGCTGCAGAGGAGCTCTCTGGCTTATCAGATTTTTCCTTTGTAGTGCACATTCTCTGCACCATTCCTCAAAGGAGCTTAACATGCTAAGCCAGCAGAATTGGTCACGAAGCATCATCTCAATATTTTGTTTGTGGTAGGCTGTTAGAACCATGGGGATCTCTGCTTTCGGTACCATCCTTGCCATACAACTTCATGGGTCCATGGGTTGATGTGCCATCAAATCAATTTGCCTTCAAGTAAGAAGAATCTTCTCCTCTCTTTCCAGAGCTGGCAAACTTCGGGGTGTTCTTCTTTTGAGGAGACGACCTCTTGTCTATGAGAAGCTGCTTCATGTGGCACAGCACTGGAGCAGAGGGTCTTGTGAACCCTGGAGGTTTCTCAGTTATTTGGCATTTCTACCTCTTTCAGCAAGTCAGTGTATTCTTCAAACGTAGGAGGATTTGGCATCCAAGATAGCACATCGGCATTACTGTTCTTCTTGTCGGCCTGATACTTTATCACAAAATGATAATTAGATAATCTAGCCATCCATCGCTGTTCCAGAGTACCTGGTCGAGCTGTATTCAAATGGGTAAGTAAATTTGGAGCTAGCTAGATAATGCTTGTATCTTTTGGTTATATCCCAAACTACAGTGAGTAATTCCAACCTGAACGAACTGTAGTTTGGAAGGTTTCTTTCTATGTGCTAGCATAGGAGATTACTTTTTCTTGTCCATTTCATACTTGGGATAGAACAGCTTTTAGTCAGGATATGCTAAGACCTCTTTCCAAGTGAGGGCCTGTTTCAAGCCTTGGAATGACTCTTCAGCGTGCATTCCATTTAATGAGAGGACATTTGTGTCTTGTCTTTCTGGATTGACCCACCAGCAATTGTTGCAGTGGAACCACCAACTTCATGAAGTCAGAAATAAAGCGGTGGTGATAGAGTACAAGACCAAGATACTGAGTGACTTCCCATACTGTGGTTGGCGCTGTCCAGCTGTGGATAGACGTCACCTAGTCTGGATCTGGAGACTCTCCTTCTATGCTGACAACATGTCTCAAATACTGAGCTTTGGGTTTCAGCAAATGGCACTTTGATGGCTTCATTTTCAATCCAAACTTTGCCAGGGATTCAAACACCTCGGCAAGATGTTGCAAGTATTTATTGTAGGTCTTGAAATAGATGATTATGTCATCTAGATACAAGAGGACCATTTCAAAGTTCTTATGCCCAAGCAGCACTCCATTAATCTTTGAAAAGTTCCTGGTGAGTTGCACAGTCCGAAAGGCATAAAGTTGTACTCGAACAGTCTCACTGATAGGTTCTAAGGCTGTGATCTGTGATATATATAAGGAGATGCTGAAGGTTGGGGAGAGAAGACATTGTGACTTAGTTATTCTGAAGGGTTTTCATGAGTAACATTGTTAATTTTACAGTGGTCCACACACATGCAGATGCTCCCTTTCTTCTTTTTACCCAAAACCAAAGGGGGAACCAAAGGACTATAGCTTTCCCCAATTACTCCTGCCAGTTCCATCTCCAGAGTCATATCTTTTACTTGTTTATAATTAGCAGGAGGAATTGGTCTATCCTTTTTTTTGTCAGCAGGTTGGTCCCTGTGGGTATGTGATTTGGGATGGAGCTTACTCTACAAAGTCAAGGGGATGTTTTGCTGACTATATGACCATACTTTTGTGCTATCCTCAGAACACCATTTTCACCATGCTGACTGTAGTGTCAGTACCAATGTGCAACTACTGACACTATTTTTAAGGGCTCCGGATCATCAATGACACATTCAGGAGTTAGTGGTTTGTTGCTCTGACTGCATTCGTTCACATCCTATATATCCTGACTAACGTGGAGTACCAGGCAGGCGGACCTCCTCCTCCCCACTGTTCAATACCTATACTGAGACTCTTCCCTTGTGAATGTTTACCACTTGACACTCTGCAAGGATGAGGATGTACTAATTGAATACACTGGCTAGAGTATGGTGTCATAATCTGTACTACAGCAGTTCGGCACCACAGGGTTGTCTGGCTCCTAGGAAGCAGAAAAACAGGGTTTGGGTCTGTAAGGCCTCTTTCACACTTCAGTCGTGCGACGTCAGTTAAAATCCGCCAAAGTGTGAAAATAGCGGATCCGCCAGAAAATTGCAAAAACGGATGCAAACGGATCCGTTTTCTGACAGATCCGCCATGAACTTTTCAACCCGGAAATGCATGGTATGCATGTCTGGGAGAGAGAGAGCCCGGACAGTGTTCTGGGCATTTCTATGGGAGGAACGGATCCGCTGGCAGATTCCGTCAAAAACGGATGCCAGCGGATCCGCCACTCATAGGCGCCCATTATACAAAATGACGGACGAGGCGGATCAGTCATAGTCCGCCATTTTTATGGACACAAAAAACATTGCATTGCACGTTTTTTTAAAAAAGCGGACCCCACATTTATGGCGGATCCGTCAAAAAACGGATCCAACAGACGACCATCCGTCAAAATCCGTCACTAATGAAAGTCAATGGGAAAAAAAGTGGATCCAAAAAAAAAAATGGCGGATCCGTTTTTTTCACACTTTGGCCGATTTTGACTGACGTCGCACGACTGAAGTGTGAAAGAGGCCTAAGTCTCACACCTCCTATTTCTCCACCTGATTGTTTTATCTGCTGACACCTTACTAGAACCTTGAGGTCCCGCTGCAGGCCTTGTCTATCCTTCTTCATTAGACTGTATGAAAAGTGTCCTTGATAATATCAACAATATCAACCAGTCGGTCTTGCATCACATTGGTACCCTGGGTCACTGCAGGAGCACTGTCACCGTCACCACTCTCAATGTCTATGATCACTAATCCCTGGGAAAGCGGTTTAACTTGACCCACCTGGATGGTAACATCTTTGGGATGGTGATGGGTGCCACGGCACGTCTTCTGGGCTGAAAGTGAGCTGAAGCGTCGGTACCTCTTGGCACAGCACAACAACATTTTTTATCAAGTCATTCACTTGCTGTTGTAGCGTCGAGGTAACACTGTCCACAAGAGCTGGTGCAGATGAAATTACGAGCTTCTTGTCCATGGAACTGTAAGCCACTGCTTGGTTGTAACCGATGGTCTTGTGCTGTGCAGGAGCAATGGAGTAGCTTGCTCCCAAAATTGACTGTGTCAGCAGGCTCTTGAAGGATCCAGATACACCAGGCCTTGAATTGTGCAAAATCCATATCAAGGTTTTGGAAAGACAGCATCTGCACTACACTTTAGCTGACTTGGTCAGGAAGCCTGCTATGAACTGCTCTTTTATCATTTTATTAGCCTCTGTGATGCTTCCAGGATCAGTCTGCTGAATATTTAGTGGATAGTCCCTTATAATCTCCCGAGTTCTTTGTTTGCCACTGAAAAACCTTATTTTAATTTCTGATTTAGTGCCATTATCAAAAGGTGTCTCTTAGTGAGCACAGCTTCTACAGTTTGTTTGGTAGCAACAGGCCAGGACTTGGCCTCTCGCTGTGCATCACCAGTACGTTGACAGATTAGATTAGTAAACTTATGAGCCTCTGTCATAGGGTATAACTGAAAGAAATTCTTGCAGAGCTGGTCCCCGCCTCTATTCTGCAGTAGCCAGGTGCACCAGAGATATATGGCATGGTAAGCAGAAAGATGGAAGTGGGGGTATCACTGCCATGGAATCTAGCAGCTACAACTCAGGAATCTGTACTCTCTTACCCTACAGGTGTGCTATTAGCATGTGACATGGCTATCACCTCCTTTAACAGCAAACTTGGGGTTAATACGCTGTTGCAGTCTCTCACTAGCCTCCGTGTCACAATTCTAAGACAGGTCTTCAGGTAGATGGCACAGCAGGCTGTGATCCTGATCATGATGCCAGTTTTCTGTCTGGGTCAGACTCCACAGAGACAGGGTGTAAAGGCGGCTAATGGTCAAGTTGGTTTCACCAGTCGGCAGGCCGTCCTCAGCAGAATAAAAAGTGAGAAGTTGTGGAAGGAATGCAGGATCAGCCTATCTCAATTAGCAATGTCCAGACATCTGGCGCAATAGGAAAAAAAAAGTCACTTTTACTGGAGCAGTTGATGATGATGATGATTATATCGCTCCACAGTTAATCATTACACTGAGCCAACAGCCCCTCATGGTGTGATGAACTCAGCTCTTCTCCAGCAATGTGCAGTAGCTTCCCTCACTCCAGCTACATACAGTACCATACGTGCACTAAAACTTCTCAGCCTGGACCTTGGCATCCATGGCACCTCAGGCTTACAGGAAAGGTACCTCAGCTGGCAACTAAGGGTCACATCAAGACATGTCTCCTCTGAACCCTAACTGGTGTCATCTGGCAATTGGGCACTTTTTGAACCGCACAAAACAATATGTCCCATGCGGCTGCACAGATTTCACTGGAGTCCCAACAGCAATCACAGCAAGGCACTAGCCAGCCTCATTGATCTCCAGAACCACTCAATCCCAGGTGCACAGGGCTGCATCTCCTTAGGTCTGTAGTTCTCCTGCAGGGGCTGCTACCCACCAGATTTTTCAATATCTCTTACGCTAGTGAAATGTGTGTGCCTAAAAATTATGGAAGAGCTAGCTTCTCACACCATCAGAGTTCACAGACATTTGTGACGCCTGACTTTGTAGGGCGTCACAAAAGAGATGGACATCCAAGCATAATTTTGGAGTCAACAAGTCGGCTCATCACAAGGTCTATCAGTTCTGGTGCAGCAAACACTGCAGTTGAGGCAGCTTGTATGCTTCGTAATAGTGAGATCACAGACGTCCATGCAAGCACAGTATTGACATTCATTACACCCGAATGGAATGGTGACCCGAAAAAAGGTGACAAAGCCTCGACTTCAGTATCGTCATAAGTAGAGATGAGCGAATTTGTTCAGATTCGGTTCCGAATACGATCGGAATCGAATATTGTTTTTGCAATATTCGTCTAACACAGCCGAACTTCATTAAACTCAATGAGAGTAGAAAGTACCGAATATGTTCTAAACCAATCATAAGACATACATTAGGCACGAATATTGTTCGAATATGGCTCGAATATGTCAAAATCAGATTCAGGGACAAAATCCGAACAAATTCGCTCATCTCTAGTCATAAGAAGCGTAGGCTCAAGTTGTCATAAGTAATTATAACCTCCTCTTGATCTTGAAAATTAGAGCTAATCAGCAAATGTAAGCATCATGTTCGTTTTCAGCACCAGAAAATTAGCTAAGTTCAACTAAAGCAATTTAGCTGTAGAACAATGAAATCCAACAGCAAAATTACTATCCACTATAGAATTTCTCCCAACCACGCTAAATAACAAAATGGCAAACAGGATCAATGCTCCATATCATCATAGAGTACATTATAAAGACTACTATTGGCACTCCATATGAACTAACTTCTATCCAAAGGGCCAGTACTGACAGACCTGCTCTTCACAGGTAAACTTCACCTTGTAACATGCGGCTTTTCAGTTGAACCTTTACTATATTCACTTACAGGGACCCTTCTTATCTCTCTATTCTCCACTAGTCCACTTGTTTGCAAGACCACATAACATTCATACCACTTTGCATAACACCAATACCATTAGTCAGCTTATCTCCCACGTTAGAAGGGAGGCTAGCTGACTTTCTGTACTAAAGCACACACACAGTCCACACAAAAATCACTATGGCTTTCACAGTCCACAAACCTCCTGCTTGACAATAATGAATAATAAATCTGTGTCTGATTTAGCTTTATATTAAAAAGGCTTGCTAAAGGGTCAATATTTGCTTTTAATATTAGGCCTTGATTCATAAGGACCAGCTATTTTCTCCCTCGTCCTTATGAGGAGGCATTGTAGAGTCAGACTGTCCCGATTAATGAAGAGGTCTCCATGCGTTTGTGCCTGCCTGGTGTAAGATTTCTGATGCAAGAAATGCTACAGTTCATCATGAATTAGATGAGCTGTGTCGTTACACAATTCCACCACGCTCCTGTGTGAAAATGCTAAAAGACGGTAAATGTTTTGAAAATGGTTTGATGAATTGGGGCCTAAGTCTGTGACCAGCTCACAACACAGCAAAGGAGTTTTATTGTTGAAAGTTGTCAGTCAGGAGAAGGGTGCGAAGACAATTCCAAGGCATTACATATAAAATGGAACACTGTGAAGATGGTCGTCAAGAAGCAGCTTAAATGGAATATGTCACCAGCTTTATTCTACCCGATCTGAGAGCAACATAACGTAGGGGCAGAGACCCTGATTTTAATGATGTGCCACATATTGGGTTGCTTGCTTTCATTTTAATAAAATCAATGTTTTATCTCCTGCAGATCTAGCAGTTATCTAAATCTTGAGCTCTGTATAACCCAGCCCCACTGCTGATTGGCAGCTTTTTGCCAAATGCACAGAATGCTGTGAAATCAGCTGGGGACAGGGTTATACAGAGCTCATGAATATGCTTGATTACTTGGCAACAGGTTTACTAGTTCTCCAACGATAATCTCCTGCTGATAAAACAATGATTTTATCAAAGCTAACTAAACTAAGCAGCCCAGTAAGTAACACATGGCTGGAATCATGGTCTCTGTCCATACATTATGTTGCTCTCAGATTACGTGGTAAAATCATGGTGACAGATTCCCTTTGAATTTGGCATAGCAGTGACAAACAGTATATCACAATAGTAAGTACACCCTCACATTTTTGTAAATATTTTATTATTTCTTTTCATGGGACAATGGTGAAGATATGACACTTTGATACAATGTAATGTAGTCAGTGTACAGCTTGTATAACAATGTCAATTTGGTGTGCCCTCTAAGTAACTTAACACACGGCCATTAATGTCTAAACAGTTGTCAACAAAAGTCCTGAGTGAAAATGACCAGATTGTGCCCAAAGTGTCAATATTTTGTTTGGCTACTATTATTTTCCTTCAAATATTTTTTATTAATTTTCAAACAATTTTATAGAAGGAAGAGAAGAATGGGGAGACAAGAGGTAAAACAAAGGCAGGGTATCTTAATAGTACAAATAGAGAATTCAAACTATTTACAAAGATATTTAAAGATATTTAAAGAATAACCAATTATGCCCATTGGTATATGTGATGTTACAGGATGAGTAAATAAATCTCAAGATCTATTATAAATCTAATACAGCTAAAGAGCCCAGTAGCCAAGTACTCTCTATAATGCAAGATGTTTTGCATTCCACAAATCCAATTTTATATGGTATTTTTGCAGGAAGTTATTGTTCATAGCAAACCTTTTATCAATGAAACTGTGGAGTTGAATTGTATTAATAATATCTAAGAATTTTGGTGTTTGGGTTTTTTTCCACCACAGTGCAATTGAATTTTTAATCACCAGGAAGACATGAATAATTATATGTTTAATTGAAGGATCAACACCCTCAAGTCCTATCGAGAAGAGCGTCATTTGTGGCGTAACTATGAATTTGATATGTGTAAGAGAATTGATATGTAATATAGCGTCTTTCCAGAGTTTCTTTATTTTTGGACATGTCCAGAAGATATGATATAAGTTAGCGGGTGATCCGCATCCTCTCCAACAAAGAGGGGAAGTATCTCCATTTATGTGTGAAAGTCGTATCGGTGTGAGATACCACCTCGTAATCAGTTTATAAAAGGACTCATGGAGGGGAATGGGAATATTTGATGCATAGGTGTGCTTGATGGCATTTTCCCACGTTTCGGCTACTATTATTTTCAAGCGCTTCCTTAACTCCCTTGGGCATGTTCACTAGAGCTTTGCAGGTTCATATTGGAATCCTCTTCCTCTCTTCCATGACATCACAGAGATGCTGGATATTTGAGAATTTGCACTCTTCCACCTTCCATTTGACGATGCCCCACAGATGTCCAATAGGGTTTAGGTCTGGAGACATGCTTGGCCAGTCCAGCAACTTTACCCTCAGTTTTTATTTGGCAAGGCAGTGGTCATCTGGGAGATGTGTCTGGGGTTATTATCATGTTGGAATAGTGCTCTGCTGCAAAGTTTCTAAAGGGAAGAGATCATGCTCTGCTTCAGTATATCACAGTACATGTTGGCATTCATGGGTCCTCAATTATCTGTAGCTCTCCACAGCCAGCAGCACTCATGCAGCCCCAAACCATGACACTCCCACCACCATGCTAGACTGTAGGCAAGACACACTTTTCTTTGTACTCCTCACCTGGTTGTCGCCACACATGCTTAACAACATCTGAACCAAATAAGTTTTTCTTGTTCTTATCATACCACAGGACATAGTTCCAGTAAGCCATGACCTTAGTCTGTTCATGTTCAGCAAACTGTTTGCAGACTTTCTTGTGCATTATCTTTAACCCCTTCCCGACATTTGACACAGCGTATACGTCATGAAAGTCGGTGCCAATCCGACCTGTGACGCATATGCTGTGTCATGAAAGGATCGCGTTCCTGCGGGTCGGGTGACTGGAGTCACTGAAAGGTCACCCGACATGCAGGCACAAGACCCTTTGTGCTTCACCACAGGGGGGTTGGTTTAACCCGCATGTGGCTACGATCGCTCTGATTGGCTGTTAAAAGTGAAACAGCCAATCAGAGCGATTTGTAATATTTCACCAATGAAATTTGGTGAAATATTACAATCCAGCCATGGCCGATGCTGCAATAGCATCATCGGCCATGGCTGGAGACCGAGACCCGACCCTCCCACACCGAGTGACGGTGGCGATCGGCCGCCACCACGATTGATGGCGGCGAACGGTCGCCGCCATCATTATCTGCTCCACTCCTCCTTGCCTCCGCTCCCCCCACCTTCCGATCCACCCCTCACCTTCTGACCCCCCTCACATCCCCCGGTCCTCCGATGTCCCTGGGTCCGTCCCGGTGTCTGTCCGGGATTCTTCATGGGCGCCGCCATCTTGCAAAATGGCAGGCGCATGCGCAGTGTGCCCGCTGGCCGGCTGATTTCATTCATTTATTTTGATCACTGTGATACTCTCTCACAGTAATCAAAATAAAAAAAAAGTAAATAAATGCCCCCTTTATTAACCCCATAGATAGGGACAAATAATGAAATAAAGAAAATATATATATTTTTTTTCTATTAGGGTTAGGGTAAGAATTAGGGTAAGGCTAGGTTCACATTTCCTTTTACCAGCCCGTTCAACACATAGCTTTGACGGGCTGGTAACGGTATAGCATAACGAGATCACGTTATGCTATACCTGCTAGCGCAGATGAATCAGCAGCTGATTCATCTGTGCTAGCGGTAAAGGAGCCCAGACGCTGCAGCCCACGTCCGAGGCTCCGTCTCTGAATGACGGCACGCCGTGAACGCATGCTGCTTTACGGCATGCAATGCGATGTGCCCGAAAATGGGGGAGAATGGCAGCATTAACGGACTGCCATTGAGGAAAAAAAATGATTTTTTTATTTTTATGGCTCTGGGTTATAAGCTTCTGTGAAGCACTTGGGGGTTCAAAGTGCTCACTACACATCTAGATAAGTTCCTTGGGTGGTCTAGTTTCCAAAATGGGGTCACTTGGGGGGGTTTCCACAGTTTAGGCACATCAGGGGCTCTGCAAACGAAACATGACGCCCGCAGACCATTCCATCAAGTCGGCATTTCAAAACATCACTACTTCGCTTCCAAGCCCCGACGTGTGCCCATACAGTAGTATTCTCCCACATATGGGATATCAGCATACTCAGGACAAGTTTGACAACAACTTTTGGAGTCTAATTTTTCCTGTTACCCTTGGGAAAAAAAAAATGGGGGCTAAAATATCATGTTTGTGGAAAAAATATGATTTTTTTATTTTCATGCCCGGGCGTTATAAACTTCTGTGTAGCCCTTGGGGGTCCAAAGTGCTCACCACACATCTAGATAAGTTCCTCGTGGGGTCTAGTTTCCAAAATGGGGTCACTTGTGGGGAGTTTCTGCTGTTTAGGCACATCAGGGGCTCTGCAAAAGTTTATAAAAGGACTCATGGAGGGGAATGGGAATATTTGATGCATAGGTGTGCTTGATGGCATTTTCCCACGTTTCGGCTACTATTATTTTCAAGCGCTTCCTTAACTCCCTTGGGCATGTTCACTAGAGCTTTGCAGGTTCATACTGGAATCCTCTTCCTCTCTTCCATGACATCACAGAGATGCTGGATATTTGAGAATTTGCACTCTTCCACCTTCCATTTGACGATGCCCCACAGATGTCCAATAGGGTTTAGGTCTGGAGACATGCTTGGCCAGTCCAGCAACTTTACCCTCAGTTTTTATTTGGCAAGGCAGTGGTCATCTGGGAGATGTGTCTGGGGTTATTATCATGTTGGAATAGTGCCCTGCTGCAAAGTTTCTAAAGGGAAGAGATCATGCTCTGCTTCAGTATATCACAGTACATGTTGGCATTCATGGGTCCTCAATTATCTGTAGCTCTCCACAGCCAGCAGCACTCATGCAGCCCCAAACCATGACACTCCCACCACCATGCTAGACTGTAGGCAAGACACACTTTTCTTTGTACTCCTCACCTGGTTGTCGCCACACATGCTTAACAACATCTGAACCAAATAAGTTTTTCTTGTTCTTATCATACCACAGGACATAGTTCCAGTAAGCCATGACCTTAGTCTGTTCATGTTCAGCAAACTGTTTGCAGACTTTCTTGTGCATTATCTTTAACCCCTTCCCGACATTTGACACAGCGTATACGTCATGAAAGTCGGTGCCAATCCGACCTGTGACGCATATGCTGTGTCATGAAAGGATCGCGTTCCTGCGGGTCGGGTGACTGGAGTCACTGAAAGGTCACCCGACATGCAGGCACAAGACCCTTTGTGCTTCACCACAGGGGGGTTGGTTTAACCCGCATGTGGCTACAATCGCTCTGATTGGCTGTTAAAAGTGAAACAGCCAATCAGAGCGATTTGTAATATTTCACCAATGAAATTTGGTGAAATATTACAATCCAGCCATGGCCGATGCTGCAATAGCATCATCGGCCATGGCTGGAGACCGAGACCCGACCCTCCCACACCGAGTGACGGTGGCGATCGGCCGCCACCACGATTGATGGCGGCGAACGGTCGCCGCCATCACTTTCTGCTCCACTCCTCCTTGCCTCCGCTCCCCCCACCTTCCGATCCACCCCTCACCTTCTGACCCCCCTCACATCCCCCGGTCCTCCGATGTCCCTGGGTCCGTCCTGGTGTCTGTCCGGGATTCTTCATGGGCGCCGCCATCTTGCAAAATGGCAGGCGCATGCGCAGTGTGCCCGCTGGCCGGCTGATTTCATTCATTTATTTTGATCACTGTGATACTCTCTCACAGTAATCAAAATAAAAAAAAAGTAAATAAATGCCCCCTTTATTAACCCCATAGATAGGGACAAATAATGAAATAAAGAAAATATATATATTTTTTTTCTATTAGGGTTAGGGTAAGAATTAGGGTAAGGCTAGGTTCACATTTCCTTTTACCAGCCCGTTCAACACATAGCTTTGACGGGCTGGTAACGGTATAGCATAACGAGATCACGTTATGCTATACCTGCTAGCGCAGATGAATCAGCAGCTGATTCATCTGTGCTAGCGGTAAAGGAGCCCAGACGCTGCAGCCCACGTCCGAGGCTCCGTCTCTGAATGACGGCACGCCGTGAACGCATGCTGCTTTACGGCATGCAATGCGATGTGCCCGAAAATGGGGGAGAATGGCAGCATTAACGGACTGCCATTGAGGAAAAAAAATGATTTTTTTATTTTTATGGCTCTGGGTTATAAGCTTCTGTGAAGCACTTGGGGTTCAAAGTGCTCACTACACATCTAGATAAGTTCCTTGGGTGGTCTAGTTTCCAAAATGGGGTCACTTGGGGGGGTTTCCACAGTTTAGGCACATCAGGGGCTCTGCAAACGAAACATGACGCCCGCAGACCATTCCATCAAGTCGGCATTTCAAAACATCACTACTTCGCTTCCAAGCCCCGACGTGTGCCCATACAGTAGTATTCTCCCACATATGGGATATCAGCATACTCAGGACAAGTTTGACAACAACTTTTGGAGTCTAATTTTTCCTGTTACCCTTGGGAAAAAAAAAATGGGGGCTAAAATATCATGTTTGTGGAAAAAATATGATTTTTTTATTTTCATGCCCGGGCGTTATAAACTTCTGTGTAGCCCTTGGGGGTTCAAAGTGCTCACCACACATCTAGATAAGTTCCTCGTGGGGTCTAGTTTCCAAAATGGGGTCACTTGTGGGGAGTTTCTGCTGTTTAGGCACATCAGGGGCTCTGCAAACGTAACATGATGCCCTCAGACCATTTCATCAAAGTCGTCATTTCAAAACATCACTACTTCCCTTCCGAACCCCAATGTGTGCCCGAACAGTGGTTCCCCCCAACATATGGGGTACCAGTTTACTCAGGACAAATTATACAACAACTTTTGGGGTCCAATTTCTCCTGTTACCCTTGAGAAAATAAAAAATTGAGGGTTAAAAAAATCAGTTTTTGAGGAAAAAAATTATTTTTTATTTTCACAGCTCTGTATTATAAACTTCTGTGAAGCACATGGGGGTTCAAGGTGCTCACCACACATCTGTATAAGTTCCTTGGGGGTCTAGTTTCCAAAATGGGGTCACTTGTGGGGGGTTTCTATTGTTTAGGCACATCAGGGGCTCTGCAAACATAACAAGATTCCCACAGACCATTCCATCAAGTCGGCATTTCAAAGAGTCACTACATCCCTTCCGAGCCCTGGCGTGTGCCCAAACAGTGGTTCCCCCCACATATGGGGTATCAGCGTACTTAGAACAAACTGGACAACAACTTTTGGGGTCAAATTTTTCCTGTAGCCATTGTGAAAATAAAAATAGGGGGCTAAAAAAATCATTTTTTGAGAAAAAAAAATGATTTTTTATTTTCACGGCTCTGCGTTATGAACTTCTGTGAAGCAACTGGGGGTTCAAAGTGCTCACTGTGCATCTAGATAAGTTCCTTTTGGGGTCTAGTTTCCAAAATGGGGTCATTTTTGGGGAGTTCCAAAGTTTAGGCACAAAAGGGCTCTCCAAACACGACATGGTGTCCGCTAACGATTGGAGCTAATTTACCATTAAAAAAGTCAAATGGCGCTCCTTCCATTCTGAGCCCTGCCGTGTGCCCAAACAGTGGTTCCCCCCAACATATGGGGCACCAGCGTACTCAGGAAAAACTGGACAACAACTTTTGGGGTCCAATTTATCCTGTTACCCTTGGGAAAATAAAAAATTGTGGGCTAAAAAATGATTTTTGAGAAACAAAAATGATTTTTTTATTTTCACTGCTCTGCATTTATAAACTTCAGTGAAGCACTTGGGGGTTCAAAGTGCTTACTACACATCTAGACAAGCTCCTTGGCGGGTCTAGTTTCCAAAATGGGGTCACTTGTGGGAGTTTTCTGCTGTTTAGGCACATCAGGACTCTGCAAATGCAACATGACGCCAGCAGAACATTCCATCAAGTCTGCATTCCAAAATGGCGCTCCTTTCCTTCTGAGCTCTCCTATGTGCCAAAACAGTGGTTCCCCCCCCATATATGGGGTATTGCTGTACTCAGGACAAATTGCACAACAACTTTTGTGGTCAAATTTATCCTGTTATCCTTGTGAAAAAAAAAATAGCGGCTAAAAAATCATTTTTGATGAAAAAAATGATTTTTTTTATTTTCACTGCTCTGCGTTATAAACTTCTGTGAAGCACTTTGGGGTTCAGAGTGCTCACAACACATCTAGATAAGTTCCATAAGGGGTCTAGTTTCCAAAATGGTGTCACATGTGGGGATTTTTCACTGTTTAGGCACACAGGGGCTCTCCAAACGCGTCATGGTGTCCGCTAACGATTGGAGCTAATTTTCCATTCAAAAAGTCAAATGGCGCTCCTTCACTTTCTGGGCCCTGCCGTGCGCCCAAACAGTGGTTTATAACCACATATGAGGTATCTGCGTACTCAGGAGAAATTGCTCAACAAATTTTAGGATCCATTTTTTCCTGTTGCCCATGTGAGAATGAAAAAATTGAGGCTAAAAGAAAATTTTTGTGAAAAAAAAGTTCTTTCTTTTTTTTACGGATCAATTTGTGAAGCACCTGGGGGTTCAAAGTGCTCACTATGCATCTATATAAGTTCCTTTGGGGGTCTAGTTTCCAAAATGGGGTCACTTGTGGGGGAGCTCCAATGTTTAGGCACACAGAGACTCTACAAATGCGACATGGCAACCACTAAATATTTCAGCATATTTTCCATTCGAAAAGTCAAATGGCGCTCCTTCCATTCTGATCCCTGCTGTGCACCCAAACAGTGGTTTATGACCACATATTAGATATCTGTGTACTCAGGAGAATTTGTTCAACAAATTTTAAGATCCATTTTATCCTGTTTCCCATGTAAAAATGAAAAAATTGATGCTAAAAAAAATTTCTGTTGGAAAAATTAAAATGTCCATTTTTTCCTTCGACTTTGCTTTAGTTCCTGTGAAGCACCTGAAGGGTTAATAATATTCTTGAATGTAGTTTTGAGTAGCTTTAGGGTGCAGTTTTTAGAATGTTGTCACTTTGGGGTATTTTCTGCCATATAGACCCCTCAAAGTGACTTCAAATGTGAGGTGGTCCCTAAAAAAATGGTTTTGTAAATTTTGTTGTAAAAATGAGAAATCGCTGGTCAACTTTTAACCCTTATAACTTCCTAACAAAAAAAAATTTTGTTTCCAAAATTGTGCTGATGTAAAGTAGACATGTGGGAAATGTTATTTATTAACTATTTTGTGTCACATAACTCTCTGGTTTAACAGAATAAAAATTCAAAATTTGAAAATTGTGAAATTTTTAAAATTTCGCCAAATTTCCATTTTTTCACAAATAAACACAAAAATTATCGACCTAAACTTACCTCTAACATGAAGCCCAATATGTCGCAAAAATACAGTTTCAGAATTTCTAGGATCCGTTGAAGCGTTCCTGAGTTATTACCTCATAAAGGGACACTGGTCAGAATTGCAAAAAATGGCAAGGTCTTTAAGGTCAAAATAGGCTGAGTCATGAAGGGGTTAAAAAAGGCTTCCTTCTGGGATGACAGCCATGCAGACCAATTTGATGCAATATGAGTAGTATTGTCTGAATACTGATAGGCTGACACCCCACTCCTTTAACCTCTGTAGCAATGCTGGCAGCATTCATACTTCTATTTTGAAAAGACAACCTGTGGATATGACACTGAGCATGTACACTCAAATTCTTTGACTGACCAAAGCACGGCCAGTTCTGAGTGGAACCTGCCTTGTTACATTGCTGTTTGGTCTTGGCCACTGTGCTACAGGTCAGTTCCAGGGTGACAGCAATCTTTTTATAGTCTAGGCCAGTGGTGGCAAACCTATGGCATGCGTGCCGGCGGTGGCATGCAGTGCCCTCTCGGTGGGCACGTGCGCCATCCCCTCAGAACTACCACCGCCACCTCTATCCACGAGCGCTCTCTCCTGAGCTGGCACCTCATCCCCCTCATAGCTATTGCCACCGCCACTCTTGTCTGCATGAGTGCTGTCCTATCTTGCCTCGCGCCATCACATCAGGCTGCTTACGTGCTGAGGGGATAGCATGCGTGCAAAGACGAATGGTGGTAGTGGTAGTGCTGAGGAGATACCGTTGTTGATATCCTACTCTCCATGCTCCTCATACTCTGCCTTATTTGGTGCACATGTGAGCTTTCCTTTGGCTATAGGTTTCATCCTTAGCCATTTATTCATGGTCCTTTCATGGGCACATGTTATGTGATTCCAACAATCTGTTTCATTTCTTATTGTTGCTTTTATTTTACTTTGTGGCTGACTTATCCTGTGGACATGGTGGTTTTTTTTTCTCATGTACTTGCAGTTGGTGCAGAGCTTTGTTTTATACAGGTGCTATGTTTCACTCTGCCTCAGGTACCTCAGATATCTATTTATATCATTCAATTCACTTATGAGGTTCCTTATTAGGTCTAACAATTTTTCCTGAGGCATCTTTGCACAGACGCTCTGGGTCTTTACATACGTGCACATTTGGATCATATGGTCCTTTATTTTGAACCAGTACCATTGTGCCTGCTATATGCTATATTATATGCGTATATATATATTCATTGCAGCACTTTTCTCCACATATGTGCTATGTTCTAACCTTGCCTCAGGTATTCACTCACATGGTTTATATTTGCACATGAGACCATTCATCAAGTCTAACACTTTTTTTCTTGTGGAGTTATTCCCAGCATGCTTTAGGTTTTTCCACATGTGGACCATTAGGATTACATTATTTCTCTGTATTTCCATGAGTCACCTTGGTATTATTAATCATTCATAGGAGGGGAGTTATTATACAATTTGTTATTCTTATGCAACATGTTGTAGCAGGATACATGGGGGCTGTTGCTCATTATTTTTAATGTTTTTAATCATCTTTGTCAATAAAGTTTCTTTTGGTCTATGATGTTGTCATTGGTGGTGTGCATTTATATTGGTGGTTGCTTTTTCTCTCCTTTTTTGTGCATACTTTTTGGATCACCTTTGCTTCCCCTGTATTTATGGTTAGACTGTGCAGTGCGCCCATATTACTTATTCTGGTCTGTAGTGCTGAGGAGATGGTGCACGTGCCGACAGGTTGGACTGTAATATATGAAGAGTCCAGAGCAGCGGGGGAATGGGTAGAGGTGAGTAGTATATTTTTTTTATTCTTTTTTTATGTGGGGTTATTATACTGTATGGAGCACTATGTGTGCACATTATACTATATGGAGCACTATGTGGGGCCATTATACAGTATAGAGCACTATGATGGGCTATTGTACAATATGGAGCACTATGTGGGCACATTATATAGTATAGAGCACAATGTGAAACTATTATATATTATGGAGCATTATATGGGGTACTTATACAGTATGGAGCACTATGTGGGGCTATTATATAGTATGGAGGACTATGTGGGGCCTTTATACTGTACTGTATGGTGAATCTTGTGGGGCCATTATATAGTATGGAACACTATGTGAGATTATTATACATTATGGAGCATGATATGAGGCCCTTATACAGTATGGAGCACTATGTGGGACCATTATACAGTATGGAGCACTATATGGGGCCATTATACTGTATGGAGCATCATGTTGGGCCATTATACTTTATGGGCATCATTTGGGGCTATTGTACTCTGTAGAGCACTATGTGGGGCCATTATACAGTATGGAACCCTATATGGGGTTACTATACAGTATGGAGCACTATGTTGGACCATTACACTGTATGGAACACTGTTTGGGGCCATTATACTCTATGGATTACTATATATGGCCATTATACTGTGTGAAGCACTTTGTGGGGCCATTACACTGTATGGAGTACTATATAGGGACAATATACTTTATGGAGCACTGGTGAGCCATTATACTGTATGAAGCATCATGTGGGGCCATTATACTGTATGAAGCATCATGTGGGGCCATTGTACTCTATGGATCACTATGTGGGGCTATTATACAATATGGAGCACTATGTGGAGCTATTATACAGTATGGAGCACTATGTGGGGCCATTATACAGTATGGAGCACTATGTGGGGCCATTATACTGTATGGAGCACTATGTGGGGCCATTATACTGCATGAATCACTATGTGGGGCCATTATACTGTATGGAGCACTGGTGGGCCATTATTCTGTATGAAGCGCTAAGTGAAACCATTATACTGTATGGAGAACTCTGTGGGCCCATTATACTATATGGAAGGCAATGCAGGGCCCTGTTATACTGTATGGAGCACAATTTTGGGCCCATTACAATGTATGGAGCACTATGTTGGGCCCATTATACTGTATGGAGAACTCTGTGGACCCATTATACTGTATGGAAGGCAATGCAGGGCCCTGTTATACTGTATGGAGCACAATGTTGGACCCATTACAATGTATGGAGCACTATTTTGAGCCCATTACAATGTATGGAGCACTATGTCGGGTCCATTACACCGTATGGAGGACTATATGGGGCCCATTACACTATATAGAGCACTATGTGGGGCCTATTATACTGTATGAAGAACTAAATGGAACTATTATACTGTATGGAGAACTCTGATGTCCTATTATACTGTATGGAAGGCAATGCCGGGCCCCGTTATACTCCATACTGTATGGAGCACTATGTTGGGCCCATTACAAAGTATGGAACATCATGTGGGGCCATTATACTGCATGGAGCATCATGTTTGGCCATTATACTGTATAGAGCATCATATGGGCCCTTATACTGTATGGAGCACTACGTGGGGGTCACTATACTGTATGGAGCACTATGTGTGGCCTATTATATTGTATGGAGCACTGTGGGGCCATTATATTGTATGACGCACTAAGTAGAATCATTATACTGGACTATGTGAGGCCCATTATACTTTGGAGCACTATGTGAGGCCCATTGCGCTGTATGTAGGACTATGTGCGGCCATTATACTGTATGGAGCACTACGTGGGGGTCATTATACTGTATGGAGCACTATGTGTGGCCTATTATACTGTATGGAGCACTGTGGGGCCATTATATTGTATGACGCACTAAGTAGAACCATTATACTGGACTATGTGAGGCCCATTATACTTTGGAGCACTATGTGAGGCCCATTGCGCTATATGGAGGACTATGTGCGGCTATTATACTGTGTGGAGCACTTTTTGTGCCCATTATACTGTATAGGGGGCTGAGTGGGAATTACAGTTGGAGAATCATACTGTGATGGGGTCACCATTCTTTGTTGGGAGGATTAATGGGGATACAGCATGGTCATCAAACTGTGCATGTGAAGTGTACTATGGGGGAATTCACTGTGGGGGTACCATACTGTGTTTGGGAGCACTTTTGTTTGCATCATGCTTTATTATCTGTTATATATTCAAGGTTTTTTTATCCTTTGTGTGATGCAGTGACCCATGCTGCAGCTAGGGGGCGCTGTGTGGGCTCCTCAGGATACGCATGGAGGCGTAACTGGGTTGGTGAAACAGTGTCCGGCATGATTGTAAATGGCCGGTATGTATCACAGAAGTCCTCTGCGCTGTAAGCCAGTAATGTTGTCCTGGGACTTATAGTTCCACAAGAGTTTTGTTTAGTTTACTAGGGAGGCTTACAGGGTTAGTTGGAGATCTGGGCGGGACTGACTAACCACACATACACCGCCCAACTATGGGGGTGGCTACGGTGATATAATGTGACCAGGGTGGGTCACATGTGAGTGTATGGACCTGATTGGTCCGTGTGTAAGGTCCTGGAAGGCCTATGTGTTGGAAGGTGTACTACCTTCCTGAAGAGCACATGGGAAGGCTTTGGACCAGGTGGCCTGTGTCTTGGACAGTTCCAAGTGGGGACAGACTTCCTGAACAGCAAACGGAGAGGCCGTGTTTGCAGAGTCAGTGCAGGCACTGAGTTTGGGGGAGCTACCGTCCGTCTGAGGATCTGGGCTGTCGGGAGTGCACTGGTCACAAGCAGGGCCGGCTCCAGGTTTTTATGGGCCCCGGGCGAAAGAGCCTCAGTGGGCCCCTTTAACACAGACCACGATTCATGATGCACAGATACAGCAGAGAAATATAGGTATAGTACAATGCCAAACACTTCACTTCTTCCATTACATGAGTGATATCTATTGTAAATTGTACAATAGCTCAAAAACCGCCAAATCCTCACAGCGCACAGAACAGACTGGACAGTACAGTCCTCCATACAATATTATGGGCACCACAGTCTCCCCTCATCACCCATATAATACCCCATGCAGGATGTCACCCCCTATATAATGCTCCATACAGAATACTGGACCCAAAATAATGCTCCATACAGAATACTGGACCCAATATAATGCTCCATACAGGATACTGGTCCCCATATAATGCTCCATACAAAATATGGAGCTCTCCTCTGCACTGTACTGCGTTCTGCACTGTTACGGCTCAGGAAAGGGCGCTGTGGAAAGACTCCCCATTATCATCATGATTGTCTCCCCATCATCATCATTGCCTCCTTATCATCATCATTGCCTCCCCATCATCATCATGGCCTCCCCATTATCATCAATGCCTGCCCATCATCATCATCTCCTCCCCATCATCATCTTCTCCCCATCATCAATGCCTGCCCATTATCATCAATGCCTGCCCATTATCATCATCTTCTCCCCATCATCATCAATGCCTCCCCATTATCAGCAATGCCTGCCCATCATCATCTCCTCCCCATCATCATCAATGCCTGCCCATCATCATCTTCTCCCCATCATCAATGCCTGCCCATTATCATCATCTTCTCCCCATCATCATCAATGCCTCCCCATTATCAGCAATGCCTGCCCATCATGATCATCATCTCCTCCCCATCATCATCAATGCCTGCCCATCATCATCTTCTCCCCATCATCAATGCCTGCCCATTATCATCAATGCCTGCCCATTATCATCATCTTCTCCCCATCATCATCAATGCCTCCCCATTATCAGCAATGCCTGCCCATCATCATCTTCTCCCCATCATCAATGCCTGCCCATTATCATCAATGCCTGCCCATTATCATCATCTTCTCCCATCATCATCATCAATGCCTCCCCATTATCAGAAATGCCTGCCCATCATCACACACAGACAGCACACAAGCATTCTCTCACATACATACACACACACACATACACACACATACATACACACACAAAGCACCGCACTACATACACACAGATACACACAGAGACACACACGTCTTACCTGTCCGGCGTCCCCGCGCTCTGTGCCACAGCCGGCCGCTGAATGATGACGTCATTCAGCGGCGCTGCTGTGAGAGGAAGCGCCGGCGCCCCCTGGAGCCCGGAGCTGCGGCAGCGGAGGCACGGGAGAGGTAAGTATTGTGCCAGCTGATGCCGGGGCCCTGAGCAAGCGGGGGGGGGGCCCAGTGGCGGCGCTGACACCGCTCTCCTCCGCTAACGGGCGCGGGGGTGCCAGACGGCGAGTGGGCCCCCCCGCCTGCTCAGGGCCCCTGCACTTGCCCGGGTGTGCCGGGTGCTGACGCCGGCCCTGGTCACAAGGACGGTGATCCCAGTTCGGCAGCTTCCCTGGGAACCAGGACTGACAGGAGGTCAGTCTGTGGAGCAGGATCTCCAAGAAGGTAAACCCTAGTAAGGGGACATGTATGCACTGACAAAGGTCAGTTAATGAACTGTGCGGTCACCCACGGAAACTGGACAGAGTATGGACCAGTGTGTTTAGTGACCGCAACTTAATGTCATGTTCCAGTGAAGTGTGTAATGGACTGTTCATGGTACGTTTTATGACTGCATAATAAACCACATAGACTGTTTAAGTGGAAAGTTTTCCTGTGTGACTTAAATCTCACAAAGTGAGTGTCCCCAATACATTCCGTAAGCGTAGCCTTACATTTGTTATTACATGTTTAAATTAGGCAATTGAGCCATATGCTTTTTACTGCTCTTTCATAACATATTATACAGTATTATTCCAATATAATTCCAAAAGTTAATAGTTTTATTTAATAAGGAAAAACTACCTCAATTGTAGACATTTTTTTTTAACAAATATCAAGGTTGGCCCGCGAATTTGTCCAAGCTTTTAATTTTGTAAAAACAAACAACTTTGCAATTTCACATTTTGGATTAAAAATACTCTCCATTCTCAAGAACAGACCTCCACTGCAATCTATGGCTAGTATGTTAAGGCACTGTCACACTTAGCTATCGCACTAGCGATCACGACAACGACACGACCTGGCGAGATCGCTAGTGCGATCGCTATGTGGTCGCTAGTTAGCTTCCAAACACAAAGATCTCATCAGAGATCAGTGATCTGTATAACGACCTCTGCGGTCATTGGGAAAACCTAGTCCCACCTGCGATGCTGGTAAAGTCGTTCATAAAAGGTGTCAAACTCAGCGATTCAGGCTCACCAGTGGGACAACAACGACCAAAAAATGGCTCAGAACGTTCATAAGCGATCAGCGACATCGCAGCAGGGGCCACATTGCTGCCACATGTCACACACAGCTGCGTCGCTAACGAGATCGCTATTGGGTCATAAAATCGGTGACTCTTTAGCGATCTCGTTAGCGATCTCACTTAATGTGACAGTACCTTTAGGCTTGGAGTGATGTGCTTACAAGCGCTTTGCTATTATAGACTCTATAGCACGCAATTGTATGAGTTGTTTTACAGAACTAAAACCTCAGTGTTCAGGTTAAACTGCCGTATTCGCACTTTGTGATAAATAAGTGAGTTTTGGTTTGCAGTTTGGGCTCTCAGTCTCTAAAAGGTTTGCCATCACTGGCCTATGCCATTTTTATGTAGAGCAACAATTCTTTTTTCAGATCCTCAGTGAGTTCTTGGACATGAGGTTCCAAGCTGAACTTCCAGCAACTAGTATGAAAGAGTGTAAGAGTGATAACACAAAATTTTACATACCTGCTCCCAATTCACAGCTGAGACCTTGTAACACTAATGACACCGGGATGGGAAATGGCTAATTTGGCCATTTTCATTTAGGAGCGTACTCACTTTTGTTGTCAACGGTTTAGACATTAATGGCTGTGTGTTGCCTTTTTTAGAGGGTATGTAAGGAGGAGTACCAGAGCAGGGGTACCTTCTACAAGACGGTTCCGGAACTACCGGGGCTGTCACCCATGTTGCAGTGTGAAACATTGTATGTTCTCCCCGTGTTTGCGTGGGTTTCCTCCGGGTACTCCGGTTTCCTCCCACACTCCAAAAACATACAGATAGGGAATCTAGATTGTGAGCCCCATCGGGGACAGCGACGATAATGTGTGCAAACTGTAAAGCGCTGCGGAATTTGTTAGCGCTATATAAAAATAAAGATTATTATTATTATTATTGAGAGTGCAGAACAGACCGGGTCATGTGACTGGGGAAGGCGAGGCGCTAAGAGCTCACGCGGGAAAGCTGAGGGGCAGAGCTCGCGGCAAAAGCTGTGTGTTGGGTAAAGCTCTGTGACTGCTGTCAAGACAGAGCTTCCCGTTTGTGCAGGCTTTCCGGATAGACTGCTGACAGAGAGAATCCTTGCCGGTAGTCGACCAGTTAACAGTTTCCCTTCACCCTTCTCATCAGGAGGGCACTCGGGGTCGACGTCACAGACCGTGCCATTAATAAGATGCCGTGAGAGACTCCCGGTTAGGCCTGTACCTATTGAACAGAGACTTGCGCACATCGTGGAACGAAGGCTTATTCCGGCGGGACCTTACTTTGGACTTAGTGCCGTACTAGATACCGCTAGGTACAGGAAATCTACCTGTTCATCAGAGACTGCGTCGAAACATCAAGTGCCGCTTTTGTCAGTGCCACCGTTGGATCCTCACCTGCTGCAGCCATCATTGCGACAACCCGTGCTGCTGCTGTCGGTGCCGCCATTGGAACCCTGAAGCTCTGCACACGTGAAGACTACAGTCTGATAAGTCTCACCTCTTTAATACTGAACTATTGTTTGCCCCTTACCTTCCCTGCCATTCATGAATGCACTGCAGGAACTCCATACTGCCATTGCCCGCAAAGACTGAGTAGGTGTAGGCTCCATAGACGTAGTATTGCAGGACCAGCTGATGACGGGTCTGCATGTTGTATTGCTGAAACAGGCCCTGTGAGAGCATCTTAGAGTCAAACCCAGTATGACCTTCTCTGAAATAGGAAGTGAGGCCCGCAGGCGCGAGTAGAAACAGGGGGTGACAGTTCCAGTGGGGAAGGTCCGGAGTGTGGAGGTGTCCGCCACCATAGCTACTGTGCTTCAATGGACGGAAGACTTGTGCATGGAGATGCAGCAGATACGTGAAGAACTGGCCAAAACAAAAAAACCCAGCCATAGCTGTCAGCCTGCCTGAAGCCCAACCAGGTCTTGCTCCCAGGTGAGAGATGAGAATGGGTCGCAGAGAGAGACCTTCTGTATGTTTGTTTTAACTGTGGAAAATTAGGACATGTATACCGGTGGTGTAAACGAAGGGAAGACCCCTTCAGCGCGACCCTTTAAATTAGGTGGCTCCAAGCCTAGGGGACGCCGCCAGGAGCCTGTTTTGTCAAGAAGGAGTGCTAGAAGTCCCACCAACCTGGTGTCCGCGTGCCCCCTGGACTAGACGGAAATGAACGGACGAGCTGTACGTTGCTTAGTTGACACAGGCTCTCAGGTGTCTACGATGCCCGAAGTATACTTCTGTCGCCGCTTTACTGAGGCCATGAGGCCTGAATGGGGACCAGTGATTAGGCTCACTGTGGCCAATCAGTTGCCCATTCCAGTAGCAGGAGTGGTCTGGATGAATATTGTTATCTGCGGTAAAGATTTGGAACGCAAAGGGATGGTGCTAACAGCCGGAGAAGTACATAAGGGGTATACAGTCACTTTGGGCATGAATGTGCTTAAGGAGTTCGGAAGCCTTCTTAATGATGAGTCCCCAGAAAGATTTCTAAGACAGTGGAGTACCCGTATGCCTCATAGGAGGATCTTTCAGCAGCTGATTAGAGCGGCTCAGACTCAGTAGACTTACAGCGGAGGAAAGGCATTGGGAAAAATAATTACCCATTCTACAAACAATAGAGCCCTACCGCCAGGTCAAATGGTGCTTACTCTCACCATCCATGCCTGTATTCCTTTGGAAGATGTGGAGGTAAAGATTGAGTCGGGCAATCTTGACCAGCTGCTGTCAGGAATTCTTGTAGCACGAACATTGGCTACAGTGCGGGACAGGTCAGTGCTCGTGCACTGTGTAAATTTAGGGGAGAAGGAGGTCACTCTACCTCCTAGGAGTGAAGTGGCACAGGTCATGTGCATGCCAGATGAATTAATACCACCTTAGGCCATCCAGTTTACCATCAAACAAGGGGATCCCTGGATGGTTACTGTGGACACCACGTCATCACCTGACCCGCGACATCTGCAAGAGGGACGCCGTATTTTAGAACAAATGAGAGCCAAGATGACCGACCTTGCACTTCAGCAAATACAGCAGGTGGAGGCCCTGTTAGGTAAATACCAAGATGTGTTTTCAAAACACGAAGATGATTTTGGATGTACCACGGCAATCACTCTTGAGATACCCACTGGAAATGCTGCTCCCATCAGAAAACTTTACCGTCAAATTCCCCCTCAGATGTACCAGGAGGTGAAAGGAATGCTGTCTCAAATGCTTCAGAGAGGGATGATCCAAGAAAGCCAGGGCCCCTGAGCTGCCTAATTGTGTTGGTAAGAAAGAAAGATGGAACCTTACGATTTTGTGTGGACTATCGCAAGCTCAACACTTGTACAGTGCGAGACTCACACCAGCTGTCAAGGATTGAGGAGTCCCTTTCCGCCTTGGGGAACGCTAAATATTTCTCCAATTTGGACCTTGTGAGTGGCTATTGGCAAGGACCTATGCCTGAACAAGAACGAGCCAAGACTGCCTTCATACTCGCCATGGGATTGTTCGAGTTTGACTGAATGATATTTGGTATAGCCAATTCTCTAGGCACGTTCCAGCGGCTCATGGAAAGATGTTTAGGGGATCTGAACTTTGAGGCTACCCTGATTTATCTGGACGACATCATCATTTTTGCCCCCTCGTTAGAAGGGCATCTCCAGAGGCTGGAACAAGTGCTGAGCCACCGACAACAACATGGGTTAAAAGTGAAACCTCAAAAGTGTCATCTGTTCCGCACCCAAATCGAGTACCTGGAGCACGTTGTCTCAGCAGAAGGAGTGAGGCCATCTAGAGAAAAGATTGCTGCTGTGCAAGATTGGCCAACCACGAAGACCATAAAAGACGCTCGGGCTTTTCTGGGACTTACGGGATATTTCAGGTGTTTCGTCAAGAATTTCATGCATTGGGGAGAAAGACAGGAGGAAGCATTTTGAGCCTTGAAACTGGCCTTGACGGATGCACCAGTGCTGGCCTGTGCCAATTGCACACAGCCGTTTATTCTGCACTCAGATGGAAGTTTACACGGGCTCGAAGCAGTGTTGTCTGAGATACAGAAGGGAGAAGAGCGAGAGATTGCCTCTGCTAGCCGGTCTCTGCATGATTCTGAAAGGAACCCAGACAACTTTAGTTCATTTAAACTAGAGCTGTTGGCGTTGGTGTGGGCCATAACAGAGAAGTTCGCTGAGCACCTGTCTGGGTCTGAAATCCATGTCCATATAGACAACAATCCCCTAGCCCATCTGGAGAGAGCAAAACTCGGAGCGCTGGGGTAGCATTGGGTTGCCCAGATGGCGAAGTTCCACTACAAGATAACCTACAAGAGAGGAGCAGAGAATACCCATGCTGATGCCCTGTCTCGAGTGAACTATGGGAAGCCTGAGTACAATCGTGACAAAGATTTGGAAGCTGAAGAGGTTCTGGTTTTCTGAGACCCTGCCAGGATGGTGGCAGCCACATGAGAACAAACGCAGGAAACTACTCGAATCTATCTACTGGGGCAATCCCGAGATGAATGGGTCTGTATACAGCAAGAGGACAGAGAACTGGCTTTACTTTGGCAATGGGTGTCTTCTAAGCAATTGCCCAGTCAGCAAGAGAGAGATGCTGTCACGCTGTCTCTGCATAAGGAGGACCGAGGTCTATGCTGACCCTAAGCTGGGGTCCTGACTAATCCCTCTACCTGGAGGTACTGTTGATGGTACAGAGGTCCAGGCCGCCAGCGTAACCCTATCTCCTGTGAATCCCTGACAACTGTAATCTAGTCCTGAGAAGGACCCTGATTACCACCACAGGGAACGGGAAGGTAACTGCCTACACACAGTATAAGACGAACGAGACAGTACAAGGGGTAAAACAAAAGACACCTTGCATACAAAACAACAACTACAGAGGGAACACCAAATGGTAAGGAGATAAATAATAAAGCGAGGAGAGGAGAAAACCACAACAGGTACTCTTAGCTTTAGACTTCTCAATATGATCCGCTCTGCTGGTCTGCATGAATGCTTTCACCGAGACTTCCCTAGCAGACAGGCAGGTATATGAAGAAATCCAATTATCGCAACATTAATTGCAGCTGAGCGAGGCTGGTCTTGTCCAGCACAGAGAGAGGGAGAATTAACTCTCTCACTGCCGAAAAACACCCAGCAGCAGAAACTCAGCTGTGAGAAGTCAGGGTGTGCAATCGCGACGATCTTCGCAGCGACACACCCGTGACAGTACCCCCCTTCTACGAGGGGCCTCCGGACCCTCAGGGCCGGGTTTATCTGGGTGAGTTGTGTGGAAGGCCCGAACCAATCGGTCTGCGTTAATATCCGACGCAGGAACCCACATCCTCTCCTCAGGACCATACCCCCTCCAATGAACAAGGTACTGAAGGGACCGGCGATTCAGACGTGAATCGATGACTCTCGACACCTGGAACTCCAAGTTACCATTGACCTCCACAGGAGGAGGAGGTAAAGGTGAAGGTATCACCGGCGCCACATACCTCTTAAGCAACGATCTGTGGAATACATTATGAATTTTAAATGTGGGAGGGAGGTCAAGACGGAATGCAACCGGATTAATTATAGAACTGATCTTGTATGGCCCGATGAACCTGGGACCCAGTTTCCAGGAGGGAACCTTAAGTTTTATATTATTGGTAGACAACCATACCCGATCGTTCACACTTAGGTCCGGACCAGACACTCTCCTCCTATCAGCCATACGTTTGTATCGGTTCCCCATAGTACTCAGATTATTCAGCACTCCTCTCCACACTGAAGCAAGTGACGACGAAAATCGTTCCTCCTCAGGAACCCCAGAAGAGCCCCCCCTATTGAAAGTACAAAACTGGGGGTGAAAACCATATGCCCCAAAAAACGGGGACTTACCAGTGGACTCGCTCCGCCTATTATTTAGAGCAAACTCCGCAAGAGGCAAGAAAGAAACCCAGTCCTCCTGGTTCTCTGACACAAAACACACGGAGATATGTCTCCAAGCTCTGGTTCAGACGCACTGTCTGACCATTGGACTGCAGGTGAAAAGCCGATGAAAATGACAACTGCATCCCCGCCGTGTACAAAATGCTTTCCAGAATTTGGACACAAACTGAGACCCCGATCCGACACCACATCGGAGAGTACCCGTGAAGTCTTACAATCTCCCCAATAAACACCTGCGCAAGAGTTTTAGCATTAGGAAGAGCAGGAAGAGCGATAACATGTGCCATCTTGCTGAACCTGTCCACTACAACGAGTATGACTGTTTTACCCGAAGATGGCGGGAGGTCCGTAATGAAGTCCATAGACAGATGAGTCCACGGACGCTCCGGGATCTTCAAAGGTAAGAGGGTCCCAGACGGAGGGTATGTGGGGTCTTAGAGCGCGCACAAACCTCGCAGGACGCGACAAAAGTTACCATCTCCCTATGTAAGTTAGGCCACCAAAACTGGCGCGAGAGGAGATCCTCAGTTGCTTTACTCCCTGGGTGTCCTGCCAAAGCTGAATTATGGTGTGCCTCTATCACCTTTTGTCGCAACTGATTTGGAACAAACAGTCTCCCTGGAGGTCCTACAGGGGCGTCCCCCTGAGCCTCCAATACCTCCTCCTCAAGCTCAGAGCATACCGCCGACACCACCACCCCCTCCTGAAGGACCGGAACCGGGTCATCCGTCTTCCCGGCCCCAGGGAAACTGCGAGATAAGGCATCCGCCTTAACATTTTTTGAGCCAGGACGATATGTGACTACAAAATTAAACCTGGTAAAAAACAACGACCACCTAGCTTGTCTGGGATTCAGACGTTTAGCGGACTCTAAATATAGCAGGTTCTTGTGATCGGTAATGACGGTGACCGGGTGGACTGCCCCCTCCAAAAAATGACGCCACTCCTCAAAAGCTAACTTAATGGCCAAGAGTTCCCTATTGCCGACATCATAATTCCTCTCAGCGGACGACAATTTTTTAGAGAAGAAGGCGCACGGATGCCATTTACCAGGGGACGAACCTTGTGACAATACTGCTCCCACCCCTACCTTGGAAGCGTCCACCTCTACAATGAACGGCTGTGACGCATCAGGTTGAATAAGTATGGGTGCCGAAGCAAAACATTTTTTCAAGGAGGAAAACTCTTGACAAGCCTTGTCAGACCACCTTGAAAAATCCGTCCCTTTTTTAGTCATGTCTGTGAGAGGTTTAACTATGGACGAGAAATTACGAATAAATTTCCGGTAGTAGTTAGCAAACCCAGGAAACGTTGTAATGCCTTAAGATCCTCTGGCAGATCCCACTCAAGAACTGCCCGCACTTTCCCAGGGTCCATACGAAAACCGGATGCTGACACCAGGAATCCTAAAAACTGAAGTTCCTGTACGGCGAACACACACTTCTCCCATTTGGCGTACAGTTTATTATCCCGCAAGATCTGTAACACCTGCCTAACATGCTCCTGATGAGACACAAGATCCGGCGAGTAAATTAAGATATCATCCAGATATATGACCACAAACTGTCCCACCAGGTGGCGAAAAATGTCATTTACAAAGTGTTGGAACACCGCCGGGGCATTAGTCAGACCGAATGGCATGACAAGGTTCTCATAATGCCCCTCCGGAGTGTTAAACGCCGTCTTCCACTCATCCCCCTCCTTCATCCTAATCAGATTGTACGCCCCCCTGAGATCCAACTTAGAGAACCACTTGGCGCCCACGATCTGATTGAAGAGATCGGGAATAAGTGGGAGCGGATACGGATCTCGGACCGTAATCCGATTAAGCTCACGGAAATCCAGGCAAGGGCGTAGGCCTCCATCTTTCTTCTTCACAAAGAAGAACCCCGCGGCCACCGGGGAAGATGAAGGTCTAATATGCCCCTTAGCCAGACTCTCCGAAATATAATCCTTCATGGCCTGCCTCTCAGGACCAGAAAGGTTATACAACCTAGATTTCGGTAACTTAGCTTCAGGGAGCAATTTTACAGAACAGTCATACACGCGATGAGGATGTAGTTTTTGACACCCTTTCTCCGAGAATACATCCTCAAAGTCCACCAGAAATGGAGGTAAGGTCCTAGGAGCGACCGCACCGATGACCGTATTCATGCAGTTTTTATTACAGAATTCACTCCATTGGCTTATCTCTCTGGATTGCCAATTAATAACCGGGTTATGCTTAGTTAACCAAGGAAGGCCCAGCACTATAGGAGTGGGAAGACCCTCCAACACGTAACACGACAACAGTTCTTTATGTATCGCCCCCATTTGAAGATCTATGTTATGCACTGCTTGCAAAAAACTACCCTGACCGAGAGGTCTGGCGTCGATCGAGAATATGGGGACGGGTTTAGCCAACACACTCAATCGCATACCTTGAACCCGGGCAAAGTGAGCATCCATCAGATTAGCCCCGGCCCCACTATCCAGAAGAACAGATATCCTCTCAGTTCTCGCACCCACCACCACCTCCGCCGGTACGAGAAACTGAG
Source organism: Oophaga sylvatica (assembly GCA_033576555.1). Taxonomy (NCBI): domain Eukaryota; kingdom Metazoa; phylum Chordata; class Amphibia; order Anura; family Dendrobatidae; genus Oophaga; species Oophaga sylvatica. The sequence continues at coordinate 477,812,780 of JARQOD010000003.1, read as the reverse complement.
ACGAACTTAGGGACGAAATACTTACTCCCAGATTGCCGTCCACCACACAATCTGGGATCAATAGTTTTCCGGCGACTTCTCACTCTGCAAAGGACGGGATGGACACCCCCCAATAAAATGTCCCTTTTTCCCACAGAAGAAACAACTTCTTGTTTTGTGGCGCCCCGTCGATCCCCTCCCCCGGAATGATGTCCCTCCTAATTGCATAGGCTCCTCTGGAGTGACCAGGGGAACCTCCATATAAGGGACCCTTGAGGAAGGTGGAGTCATCACAGGGGGCGGAGTTACCCCGCACCTCTCCCGAAGCCGTCTGTCAATACGAATAGCAAGGGCCATAGCGGCTTCCAGTGACGTGGGAGGGTCATACTGTGCCAGCACATCCTTTAATTTGTCAGATAAACCTTGACAAAACTGGCTCCTAAGAGCCGGGTCATTCCACTGGGTGTCCGTGGCCCACCTACGGAACTCCGAACAGAATTCCTCCGCCGGACGATCTCCCTGCTGGATCCTACGTAACTTAGATTCGGCAAGGGAGACCCGATCCGGGTCATCATATACAAGACCCAGAGCTGCAAAAAACCTATCCACTGACTGGAGACCTGGGGAGCCCGGGGGGAGTCTCCTTGTAGGAGCGAGATGACAATCCCCACCCTTTGTTCTTCACTCCCAGATGACCGAGGTCGCAGCCGAAAGTACAATTTACATGCCTCCCGGAAAGCAAAAAACTTGTCCCGCCCCCCAGTGAACCTGTCAGGGAGAGCTACTTTAGGTTCTGGTCTGGCTTGCTCCAGGGGGTACAAAACCTTGGACTTAACGTCCGCCAGCTCCATGGACAAACTCTACAACTGCCGAGCTAGACTGGCTACTGGATCCATGGTGGCTGGAGAAAATCTTTAGTGGTCAGTGAAAATGTCACGCTGTTACTGCATACAGGAGGTCCGGGGTCTATGCTGACCCTAAGCTGGGGTCCTGACTAATCCCTCTACCTGGAGGTACTGTTGATGGTACAGAGGTCCAGGCCGCCAGCGTAATCCCTACCTCCTGAGGATCCCTGAACCTCAGTGATCTAGCCCTGAGAAGGACCCTGATCACAACACAGGGGACTGGAAGGTATACAGTTAGGTCCATATATATTTGGACAGAGACAACATTTATCTAATTTTGGTTCTAGACATTACCACAATGAATTTGAAACAAAACAATTCAGATGCAGTTGAAGTCCAGACTTTCAGCTTTCATTTGAGGGTATCCACATTAAAATTGGATGAAGGGTTTAGGAGTTTCAGCTCCTTAACATGTGCCACCCTGTTTTTAAAGGGACCAAAAGTAATTGGACAAATGACTCCAAGGCTATTTCATGGACAGGTGTGGGCAATCCCTTTGTTATGTCATTCTCAATTAAGCAGATGAAAGGGCCGGAGTTGATTTGAGGTGTGGTGTTTGCATTTGGAAGGTTTTGCTGTGAAGGAAACATGCGGTCACAGGAGCTCTCCATGCAGGTGAAACAAGCCATCCTTAAGCTGCAAGAACAGAAAAAAACCCATCCAAGAAATTGCTACAACATTAGAAGTGGCAAAATCTACAATTTGGTACATCCTGAGAAAGAAAGAAAGCACTGGTAAACTCATCAATCCAAAAAGACCTGGGAGCCCACGGAAGACAACAGTGGTGGATGATCGCCGCATACTTTCTTTGGTGAAGAAGAACCCGTTCACAACATCAACTGAAGTCCAGAACACTCTCAGTGAAGTAGGTGTATCTGTCTCTAAGTCAACAGTAAAGAGAAGACTCCATGAAAGTAAATACAAAGGGTTCACATCTAGATGCAAACCATTCATCAATTCCAAAAATAGACAGGCCAGAGTTAAATTTGCTGAAAAACACCTCCAGAAGCCAGCTCAGTTCTGGAAAAGTATTCTATGGACAGATGAGACAAAGATCAACCTGTACCAGAATGATGGGAAGCCAAAAGTTTGGAGAAGAAAGGGAACGGCACATGATCCAAGGCACACCACATCCTCTGTAAAACATGGTGGAGGCAACGTGATGGCATGGGCATGCATGGCTTTCAATGGCACTGGGTCACTTGTGTTTATTGATGACATAACGCAGACAAGAGTAGCCGGATGAATTCTGAAGTGTACCGGGATATACTTTCAGCCCAGATTCAGCCAAATGCTGCAAACTTGATTGGACGGCGCTTCATAGTACAGATGGATAATGACCCCAAGCATACAGCCAAAGCTACACAGGAGTT
>JARQOD010000003.1:477728728-477810423 GCA_033576555.1 Oophaga sylvatica | reverse complement strand
CCTGGTGGCGGCAGAAGACGCAGCAGAGCTTTGAGCAAGCGCGGCAGAGAAAGCAGCAGAGCGTGAGAGAGCAGAGGAGCGGGGGGAGCGTGAGAAAGCAGCGGCAGAGAGGAGCGGAGCGGGGCTTACAGAACCCCGTGAAGCTGCGGAGCCCGGCCCCGATGGAGATGGCTCGGGCCGGGGCCCCTAAATGGAGCACCACCCCCAAACCGGAGGAAAAGGGTTCCAAGGTCCGGGCGGAGGACTTTCCCTTGCAAAAAAAAGGGGATGGAAAACCTTTTTTCCCCTTTTTGCTGGCTTTTGAGAGGACATGCCTCCAAACATCTTTGGCCCGGATCGTGGGCAAGGTACCCCTAACCCCCCTTTTGGGGGGGAAAGTCCCTGGAATTTTTGGGGGGGATTTCCCCTCCCGGGGGGAGCAGGACTAAAAACCAGCATAAAAGGGGCCCCTGACCCAGCCTACAACCTACCCCGGGTCCCCCCGCAGGAAGTTCAGGAGCCTGCAGGGGGTTTAAAAGGACCCCTGGACCGACCCATGGGGCCCTGCTGAGGCTGCGGGCACTGGCCCCTCGGGTCTAGAGCTCCTCCCCCGCCAGGAGGCCAGGAACTTTTTTGTCGTGGAGAAATTTTTTGGGGAAAACCCCCCCCAGAGGACCTCTAGTTTTTCCCCTCCGTGACCGGAAACCAAAGGGGGTTCTGCTACGCTGCCCTGGCAGACGGTATGCCAACAAACAGGGCCCCGGGCCCAAAAGGGAAAGCCTGCCAGCAGCCCTGGAGAGGGGGTAAGCCCAATCCTGCCCCAGCCCCATACCCCCCCCCCAGAGTGCAAGGGGCGTCCCCCCTGCTCCCTTTCCCCCGGCCGGAACAGACCCCAGAGTTGCCATAATTGAAATCACCCGGGGGGACATTTTAAAGGGTGCTGCCCCCAGCGCCAGAAGGCCCCATCCCTGTCCAGAAACCTTTTCCACTTTTTTGTGTGGGGGAGGGGGGGGGTGGGAGGTCCCTGGGACAATTCCCAACCCGTCAAAATCGGCCCCCCGGGGTTTCATGGGACTGGGGGGAAACAGGCGCTAAACAAAACCCTGGTACGCCCTGAGGTGGTGCCCCCTTTAAAGCTTGGTACCGGGAAAAAACCCCTTTTCCCCGGGTCTCCGGAATTGGAGGCGTTGAACCGGCGCTGCCCGTTCCCCAAAGGGGTATTTGGATTGGGGGCCGGGAGGGGGATGCGGGAGGTGGGAGTTAACCCCCAATATTCCTGCAAATGTGTTGTTTGGGGGCCGGGTTTTGGGGCGGCTAGTGTCCCAGTATGTGGCCACTAAACCCCCCCAAACCCCGGGCCCCCAAGAATGTCAGGGACTCTACTGTGAATGCTAATTTTTTAAATGTATTGAATGTGCCCCCCAAAAGGGAGGGGGAGTAAAACCCGAGGGTTTAAGCCAGCACTGCCTACACAAACAGGGTCACGTGAGGACAGGTGGGGAGGCTGTAGGGGAGAGTCAGAGGGGGGAGGGAGGGGCTGCTATGGGCATTTGTGGGGCCCCCTTTTAAAAAAATTTTCCAGCCTGCTGAGTTTTGGGCCCCTGCGGAAGAGGAACAGGCCATGGGGGAGGGGGTGCCCGGGAAAAGGGGAAAGGCCCCCAGGAAAGGCCCCCAGGTCAGGAGTTCCCAAAACCCGGGTTGTCGGGAAAGTCAGGGAAGTCTCCTGACCGGGACTTGGTCAGAGGAGGGGGAAAGCAGGCGCTACCCGTGGTTCAGGGGGTCGGGGCCGTTTGTTCCAGGGTGGGAGCGCTAAAACCCAAAAGGAGCCTGCGGGGGTTTCCGGGGGTTTTCCCCCCCTTTTTTGCCCCAGTGGCTGCCGAGTAGACAGTAGCCAGGAGACAGACCCGGGGGAACTGACAGGGACAGGGCCTGTTCTCAATTCTTGCCAAAAACTAGTCAGGGATTTCAGGCAGGTTGGAAGCTGACCCTAGCCTGAAGACTCTCAAGGAAAGGCGGCACGCTCCCTGGAGGGCCCACCCCGGGGCGAAATGGTCTGGGACCAGGGGGCGGCTGTACCCGGGGAACGGTCCCGCAGGGTTACGGAAAAGGGGTTTTGGGGGGACCCAAAGTTAGTTTGGTTTCCCCCCTCCGTTTTTGGGCGGGTTTGTTTCGGAAACGCACACGAGATTCCCAAAGGCCGGACACTTAGGGATCACTAAAACCAGGGCCAGGTTTTCTCAGCCCTTTCTTGGCCGGGAAAAGGACAGGTGATACCCCCCCGCGTTTTGTGACATTTTCAGAGGGTGGGGAAAGGGGGGGCCCCCCCCAAAGCCCCACTGGAAAAATTGCCCATTTATCGAAAAGCCTTCTCGGGGGTGGCTGTGGATTCTTTTGGGCCTTGTCCCCCCCCACCCCCTCGGGAAATTTCTTCATCAACGGAGTGGCTATCCCCCCGGTACCCGGGGCGGTCTTTTTGTCCTTTGGGCCGACAAAGTGGCCACTGCCCTTTTTGGGGGTTTTTTTCCCCCCAGGGGGGTTTACCGGAAGCTCACCCCGGGGGACCCAGTTCATGCGCAGCTGAGGGACTTCGTAAACAGGTACAGGGAAAATTGGTGGCCAGCCCGTATCACCCACAGCCCCAAAGGCTTTGTGAGGGGGTTTTAATGGCACCTTAAAGCAGATGCTGAAGTGTGGTCGACTTTCCCCCGGGGAGGGGGGCGGTATCCCCCCACACCTGCGTTTGCCTACCGGGGGTTTCCCAGGCCCCCCCGGGGGGGTTTCCCCCCTTTTAGCTCCTGTACGGGGGGTGGGGGGGGCCCCTTGCTTTGGTAAAGGGGAAACAGGGGGGAAAGGGGGTTTTGCCACCCGGAGTGTGGGGCTTTTGGGATGTCGTGTGCTTCGGGACCGAATTTTGGGGGCCCTTTACGCGGCTGGTGCATGACAAAAGGGCCCCCAAACTCAGGCTGACCAAAAGCGATGGTCGACCGAATGCTTGTGGCGGCCCCACCAGGGGGGGAAAAAAATGGGGGTACTGGTCCCCGTTTCCCAAAAAAAAAGTTAAAGGGAGCCTGGGGGGGTCCATACCTCGGCAGGGGAGCTAACGCCGTCACTACTTTGGGCCCCGGGCCACGCCCTGGGAAAAGGGGGGAAAGGGCCCTTTCCTGTGAAAAAGGGTGAAGGCCCAAAACCCGACGGGAGGCTTTTGCCCACCCGTGTCAACCTTCCCCCGAAAAGGGGGGGAAAAGGTCAGAAATCCTCGTGGATCGCCCCCCCGCCAAAGAGGGTGCGGTTTTGGGCGAAGGGGGGGAAAACCCGGAAAAAGGGTACCCCCCAGCGCCCCCCAAAAACAGGGAGGTGTAAGGAAAAAAGGGTTTTCGCCTTTGTTAGGCCGTCCCCGCCTCCATTTTGTCATTACACACCCCCAAAAGGATTTTAGCTACACATTCCCTATTAGCATACCCCCGATGACAGGTTTTGTTTTCCACTGGGAAATTCAAGGGCCCTTTCCCCCTGCAAAATTTTGTCTAGGCCAGTGATGAATGAGAGGGGCAGCGTATGGTAAATCCCCCAAACCAGGCTTTTTTCCTGTTCAAATAAAATTTCGGGGCCAATTAATATGGTGCTTAAAAACAAGGGGGAGGGTTTGGGGGTTTTTCAAGAATTTCCCTTTGACCGTGCGGTCTTTTTTCCTTTTTTAACCACAGAACCCAAAAAGATGGTTTGGAAAGCCCAAAGGGGCTATCAGGAACTGAAGATTTGTAGGGGGGAAAAGGCAGACCCCGGCCCTTTCCCCCTGCCCAATTTTCCCCGGGGGAATATTGTTATAGCTTTTACCTTTAACCCCTTTTAAATTATTGTTGTTTTTTTTCTTGACTGCCTTTTTCCCTTGTAGTTACGTTGTTGCTTTACTGTATATTTTTGAAATTTTAATTTTTGTGCCCCCCTTTGGCAAATTAAACCAAAATTAATTTTGGGGGGGGGGGTTTTTTGGGAGCTTTTACTCTGATCAAATCTTAGAATCCCCAATGGGTAGAGGACCCCTTTCCCCCCGGGGGCCATTGCTTAGGTGCGTTTCTTCGGGACCGAGAACAAAGGGGGGCGCCGGGAGCTGTCCTGTGGGTTCGCCCCATTGGGGGACGTGGGGGGGGAAAGGGATCGTCCGTCACATGTGGTAGCGGCGGTGGTAAAAAGCTTGTTTTCCCGGGCTCCGGGTTTTGGGGGGCCCGGGGTGAGTTCCCCAGTGCCCCTTTTCCCCTTTTTAGGTTGGGGCCTATTCCCCCCCCCCCTGGAAAAAGGGTGGGAAAAAACCCCTGTCCAGGAGGGGTTTTTGGGAAGATTTCACACATGCCAGGTAAATTAACAAAAAAAAGCAGAAAAACCCCTTTTCCCCAAAAAAACCCTTTCCCTCGGGTTAAAGACCAAACCCCTTTTCCCCCGGGCCCCTTTGGGTGGCAAACTTGGCTGCCCTCCCAAAATTTTTTTTTGGGGGGAGTCCCCGGGACCAATTTTTTTGCCTAGAAAATTTTTGGGGGGGGGTGGGGCTCTGGAAGGGTGCCCCGGGGATCAAAAAATGGTCTCCCCTCCAGCCCGAGACTCTCAAAAACTTTTTCCCCGGGGTTTTCATGGACCCGGATGCCCCCCGGTAACGGGACGACCCGGAATGACCCCCAAACCCCCTCCCCTCTCGAGGATACGAAAAGGGAAACACATCGGGTCGCACCACCTCAGAGGGGGCCCCCGAGCCCACCGGCCTCCCGATCCCACCAAAGGGGCCACGATTTTTACCTCCTCGGGGAAAAGGGGTCGATCGCGAAGGGGAAAGAGTGGGCCAGGGACGCCGAGGGGGCCCAGAATCCCCCTCAAAAAGGGGGCCCCCGCCAACCGGGGTTCCCCCGAGCGGGAAATCTCACCCCCTTTGGGGACAAGTTCTCTACCCAAAATTTAAAAACCCCCCAGGCAGGCCGTCCCCTTTAAAAAAGGGCAGACCGGGGTATCAGGTTAACCGGTTTTTAAAAATTTTTTCTTGGGTCTAATGACGAAATTTCCCCCTTTCCCTGACCTCCCTACCTGCCCCCCTGCCCTCGGACCCAAGCACAGCACTAAAAGGCTGGGGGCCGGAACAGAGCGTGCTGGGCCCCCCAAAGGGCCGGGGGGCAAACTTGACCGCCGGTTAAAAACACCTTCGCCAAAAATTCCCCGGGCCGTTTTGAGAACGCTATGGGACGCCTTCTCAAACGGAGAGTTTTACCTTTGACGAAAATCAGGGGCCTCCCATTAAAAACCCGGGGGATTCCCCGGGGGAAGGGGCACTCATTAAAACCCCGTCAAGGGGGGGCCCCAAAGGAGCCCCAAAAAGGGTTTTATAAAATTCGGATTTTAAAACCACCGGCCCCGGCGTTTTTTTGGGGCCCAAAACCCCCCAATGGCCAGTCTCATTTTTCTTCCCTATTGCTTCTGCCAAAACCAAGAGGGGGTTCCCCCGGGGTCGGGGGTGGTTTCAGCCAGGAAACCCCACTTTTTTATCCCGATCTAATCCCTCTTTCCAAGAAAGGGGTGAGTAAAAAAGGCCCGCCACTCCGGTCCCTGATTGGTCGTTCAGGGACCCGACTTCGATCGTCTGCCCTTTTAAAATTTTCATGCCCTTTTTAAACGTTCGGGGGGTCGGGGTGAGCGGTACTTCCCAAAATTTTCCCTTTAAAAAAAACCCCAAAGATGGGGCTTTACTGACCCCCTTTTGCAAAGACTTCACTTGGAGTTTTTTCCTCACGGTCCCCCCAAAACGAGCGGGCTGCTCGATTTTCCCCCCCCACCCCCTGTTAAAAGCGATCCCTTTTTTTCAGACCTCCGGGCTGGGGGCTTGCGGAAAAACCCCCCACCCGCTTTTTGAAGATCTCCCCCCAACTCTGACTTACTACTACAGACCCCCAAAAAACCCTTTTACTAGTCTAAAAAAAACCCCAAAAAGGATTGCTCACATTTCTCTTCCGGGGGGCAAATTTCAGCTTCCACACCCTTTCCCCCGGGGGGGTTTCTCCCAAAATTCAGAAAAAAAAAAAATTAGACATGGGGAAAAAAATCCCACCTCAACGGCGGACACAGAAAAAGATGGCCCCCCTTTTAAAAAAAAACCGTTTTTTTCAGATTACACCCCCCCCCTTTTATGGGTAAAACCCCCGTGGGGGGGGTTTCCCCCGGATGTGGACACCCCCCGGGCGACTTCACGGGCTATGCTATTGAGCTTTGCCCTGTTCCCCCAAGGCGATCCCCCCCCCCCCCGTCCGGGACCTCAAATTTTGGTTTAAAAAGTCCCACCAAGCCCCCCCTGCCGGTTTAAAAAAAAAGGGCTTAATCCTCAAGGGGCTTTCCGGCCCCCACTTTGATTTTTGGCCATTGAGTTTTTAGTTTTTTGCTTTTTTTCCCCCCTTCTGAAGCCCAAAGGGGCCCGGGGCCCCCCCCTTTTTCGTGGGATCATGTTGCTTTCCCAAAATCTGCAGTCTTAAAGAGGACTCCCCCCCCTATACGGCTGGGCCGCAAGAGACCAGTATGGGGCCCCCCCCCCAAATCCCCCCCCGTGCTTTATGTATGGCCCCCCCCATGTCAGTTGTCGGGTTTTCCTGCAAAAATAAAATTTCCCCCTCAATTGGGGGTGGAAAATCAAAGGCCTAAATTAGCCGCATCGGGATTTTTGCTGGCGTTTTTAAAATTTCGCCAGGTAAACCCGGAGCGAGTTCAGCCCCCATGGGAAAACAAGCCGAGGGCCCCTTTTTTACCCACCCACCCCCCCCCCTCGGGGGAGGAGTGGGAAACCCCTTCCCTTTTTTAAAAGGTGGCGGGTGTTTTTTCCCCTCTCCCCTGGTGTCCCCACCCCCGGATTTCCATTTTGCCCCCCCTTGGGGGGGAAACAAGCCCCCCAAAAGGGGTTTTGGACTTCCCCATCCCCAAAAAAGACCCCCCGATCCCCCCCCCGGGTCCCCTCCCGCCCGGGGGACCTTTAGCAGAGTTTTAAAAAGGGCCCGGGAAACCCCGGGGGGGAAAAAAAAGGGGGGGGGGAACGGTGGGCACTTTTGGTCCCCAGGGGGGGGGGGGGGGGTTTTTTTGGGAAAAGACTTATTCCCCTTCCTCCCCCTTTTGTTGTTGCGCTTTTTTCCCCCCTTTTGAATTTAGGCGTTTTTAAAAAATTCCTCATAAACACTTTATACGGAGGGATTGTCTGAGTCAGCGCTTTACCCCCCCTCTCCACCCCCCTGATCTCCCGTTCACCGTTTCCCCCCCCCGGGGGCCTAAAGGGTTTACCCCCCAACCCAAGGGAGGAGCAGGCACCCCCCCCGGTTATCCGAGGTCCACCTCCCCCTTTTTCCCCCCCGGGGCGAGCCCCCTGCCGTGAAAAGAGGGGCCTCTAGTGACTTTCCCCTTTTCCTTTATGGCCCTCAGCCCCCCACCCCCACCACCGCCCGCGCGACAGAGGAAAACCCCCCGGGGGTTTTCCCCCCCCCCGGTCTCCCCCCCCCGGGCCCGCAGAGTATTGGAAAAGGAGCGGGGGGGGGGTTTTCGGGTGCCCAAAAATACCAAAAGGTTGCCCCCAAGCCCCTTAAAGAAAGGGGGGGGAAGGGCCCCCCCCCGCCACAAAGGCAATTTCGCCCCCTTTCAGCTTGCGCTGAAAATGGCGGGGATCGGCCTTGGAAAAACCCCTTTGGGTCCCCCCGGGAGAAGTAGGTTTCCCGTCCTTCCCAGGTTTGGGCCCGGGGGGAAAGGGGGTGGGGGGCCCCCTGCTGAGACCTTCAATTTTAAACCCGAAGGCCACCCCCCCCCCCAAAACCAAACTCCCCCTGTTTTTTTTTGGGACCTCAGTGCCCCCCATTTGGGGGGAAAGGGCCCCGTCATTATGTCCACCCCCTGAGGGATGTTCTGTCCCACGTTCACCCTTGACGGAATTTTGGCGGGACCCCCGCCTGTACGACGAAGCCCGCCATCCGGGGGCCCCCCTTTTTTTACCGCTCATAATTTGACAAAGAGCTCAACCCCTTTTGGGCCCAAAAAAAACTGATGTCAAAGAAACGGGGATGTGGGATGGTTTAGGGAAAAAAGTTTTCCCCTGAAGCCCATCTTCAGGAGGAGCTCCACCACCCCTACCCCTGGGTGGGCAACTTCACTGGCCCCCCCCGAAGGGCGGCCCCCATTCCCCTTACCAGCCCTTGCCCGCGTTGGGAGGGGACCAACAGTCCTCCCTCTCTTCTCTTTGGAAGGCGGCCCCAAAACCCTGCCCTCTTTTCCCCAAAAAAAAAATCCACCGCCCCCCCCCCTAAATTTTATCGACCTTTCCCCCCCTTTTTAGGGCCCCAAAAAACGGCGGTCCCAAAAACCCCCCCGGGTCCAGAGGTGGGAAACCCCCCGAAAACCCCCCCGGGGCCCCCCCCCCCCCCCCCCCTTTTCCCCCCCATTTTGAAAAACCCGGGGCCACGGCTGGGAGGCGATGGCCCCGCCCTTTTCCCCACTCACACTTGCCCCAAACACCTGATCCCCCCCCCCAAATTTACTCCAGACTCACTCCCCCCTTTATCGCCCCCCCCCCCACTACCCCCCCCATGCACCCCCCCCGCAAAAAAGCTTTCAAAATGGCTCACCCATCATATAAAAACCCCACTATCCCCTACTACCCCCAAAACACATTATTTAATTTTTTCATTATTTCAATATTTGCATTTTTTAAAAAATTTTTTTAAAATTCCCCTTTTCTTTGTTTTTTGGTTTTCCGCTTTCCCCCCCTTTCCTGCTGGGGCCCTGGCTGGATAAAGTGTTTTGTCTTCATCATTTTTTTTTCCTTTTCCCCAGGGTGCCCCCCCCCTTTTAAAAAATCCCCCGAGCGGGAGTGCACTTAGTCCCCCCCCCTGGGTCAGGGCGCAGCAGCTCCGGGGCTCTCTGTAACATTTTTTTTTTTTTCCCTTTTTTCCCTTTTTCTTGTGCTTCCTAGAGCGGGGGGGACTTTCCCCCCGCCCCCTTTCCCCCCAAACACACCTCCTCCCCCGGCTATACGGACCCCCGGAGCCCCCTACCCCAAAAAAAAGTAAGTGGGTTGGGACCCAAACAACTCCCTACCTTTTTTTGGGGGGGCTGCAGCCCCTTGGTATGGTGGGCAGGACGAGGGCGGGGCCCCCCCAAAGGCCAGCCCCCCCAGGGCCACAGCCACTCCAGGTGAGCGCAGCCCCTTTCGAGGCACGCCCCCCCGATGACTGGGGGGCACAGTGGGGGGGCCCAAACGGCCGCCGAGGCCACCCCCCCCCCCCCCCCCCCGCCAGCCACAGTCACTCCGGGCGGGCGCAGCCCTTGCGGGGGCCCCCCCCCCCGGGAAAAGGGGGCACGGGGGGCGGGGGCCACGGGTCGCCGAGGCCCCCCCCCCCCCGCCGGTTTACACCCCCCCAGGCGGGGGGGGGCCCCCCCTTGCGAGGCCACACCCCCCAAGATGAACGGGACAGCGGGGGGCCCCCACAGTGCCGGGGGCCTTTCCCCCCCCCGGTTTTCCCCCTCCAGGCGGGCGCACCCCTTGCGGGGCCCCACCCCCCCCAGATGATGCGGAAACGGGGGGGGAGGGGGTTTTCAAGGAGAGAAGCCCCCCTGCATGCCTCGGGGCGGGGGTAACATTCAGGGGGCCACGCCCCCCCCCCGGGGCCTAAAGCCGCTCTGTCCCCCCCCCTGCGGGAAAAAAGGCGGGCCCCCCCCCCTTCGGCATCAGGGGGGGCGGGGCCCCCCGCACGGCCCCTTTTTTGGGGCTACGTGCCGACCCCCCCGGCTTACCAGGGTGCCTCCAGGGGAGCGACCAACTCCTTGCAGGTTTTTAATTGTTGTTTTTCGCAGTATCTGCCCCCTTCTATGCTTCGGGACCCCCATAAGTCCCCCAGTTTTAAAAACCGTTCGGGGGGGGCCCAAAAACCCCCCCTTCCCCCCGCATTGGGATGCGGCCCGGGGTTTTACCTTTCCCAGGGCGGGCCCCAGCCCCCCTGCCACCGGGGACTGGCCCAAGCACCCCCACAAAGCCCCCCATTCCCCGTTTCCCCCCCGAAACCCATATCGCTGCCTGAATCCGAACTCCACCCCCAAAAATTAGAAAAACCCAGCAGGGCTTTACTCTCTCCCTCCCTTGCACCGGAACCCCCCCACAGGGCCCGGGCTGGGGTGGGCAGGGGGTTTTTCCCCACGGGAAGGGGGGGGGGCCCCGGGAAAAAGGGGGCAAAAAAAAGGGTTTTCCCCCCCCTTGCTTCGCCTTACGCCTTTCCTTTCCCGGGTTCCCCCCCTCGGGGCAGACCCCCGCCCCCCAAAAAACAGTGTGGGCCAAAAACCCTGTGGGGCTCAAACTCCCCCACTTGCTTAGGATGGGGCACCCCCCTTGATATTACTCCCGCTCCCCCATCTCCCCCTCACTCCATTTCCTCCATGTCAGGGGGGTCCGGGGGAGGCCACTTGTTCGGGGGGGTTTCCGCTTTTGGGGTACGTGGGAGCTTTTCCCCCCCAGGTCCTGGGCGCTCTTACTCCCCGGTCCCCAGGTGGGCTGGCGCAGTTTTTTCCCCTTTTCCCCCCTCCCCGTCCTTTCCCCTGGGGGGGCCCCCCTGCCCCCCCGGAGACCCCCGGTCAGGGCTCTAAAACCTTTTTTGTTCTTAAATTCCCCCCGAAGGGGCCGCTTCCCTCCAGGAGATCTTCCTCCCCTTTCCAGTGCTTTTATCCCCCCCTTCACCTTCCGACCGTGGCAGATCCCCCGCTCTCTTTGAGGCAGGGAGTCGATTTTTTTTCTTCACTCGGGCTCCCCTCAACCTCTCCGGGTATCCTCAGCTGCTTACGCCCCCCCATACTCACGAGGGGGGAGGATGCGGGAAAGGGATAGATGGGGGGCGGCTCTCCCGCCCGCCTTGGAGCCCAATGTTATGGGGGGCTCCTGCCGCACCTCTGCCCCCAGCCCCTCCCACCGGGAAAGGACTGCCACGCCCCCGGGTTCGGGGGGCCCGGACCGGACCCTTTTGGGGCCCCCCGGGGTCTTCTTCCTGTTTTTTCCCCCGGGTGGCTTGCTGTGGCTGGGCCCCAAAAGGTAGTGGGCCCCCCCCCCCCCAGTTTCTTGGGGGGGTGGGGCCAAAGGGGCCCGCCCCCGCTCAGCCCCCGGGGAAAGGGCCTCTGCCGGGGGGAAGGGGGGGGGTGCAGTCCAAAAAAAAAAAAAAAATCCCCCTTTCCCCCCCATTAGCCCAAGCGTTGCCAAATTTTCCCCCCCAAAAACCCCCACCTCTCCACTTCCTGGGGGGAGGGAACTCATTTTTTTTTTAAAAAAATTTTAAAAAACCATAAAACCCTAAAAAACATATTAAATCAAATCAAAACCTTTTTCCAGCCCCCTTTTTTCCCTAAGTAAATATTACCAAAAAAATTTTTTAAAAAAAAAAAAAGGAAAAACCCTTAAAAACCCCCTTTTCTTACCCCCTCTTCCAAAGCCCCACTTTATAGGCCCCTTTTTGAATTTCCCCGCTTTTTCGGGGGGCCCCAGCGGGGAACCCCCTTTTTCAAAAAAAAAAAAAGGGAAAAAAAAAAGGGGAAAAAAAAAACATATTCCTATTTCCCCTTTTACACACATTCATTTCCTCATTCCCCCCCTTTTCCCCCTTTTTCATATTTACTTTAATTTTAAAAAAAAGGGTTTTTACCAAAATTTGGCCCCTTCCCCCCCAACAAAATTATGGGCCCTTCGGGGCCCTTAAAAAAACTCCCTTAACCATTCGAAAAAAACCCTAATAAAATACACAAAAAAATTATATTGCATTTTTTTTTTTTTTTTTTATTTTTTTTTTTTTTATTTTTTTTTCCCCCCCCCAACCCCCCGGGCCCCATAAGTTCAGGGAAAAACTGAAACAAAAACCCGGGCCCCCAAAATTTTAAGTTTATGCCCTTTTCAAAAAAAAAATTTTTATTTTTTTCTTTCGGGCCCGGGGGGGCCATGGAAAGTTTCCTGCCCACTGCCCAAAAAAACCCATCTTTTTTCTCCACCCCCCACCCCCCCAGAAAAACCCCCCCCCAAACCCCTAAAAAACCCCCAAACAAAATACTACTAAGACACCAACAATAAAAAAAAAAAAAGTTATATAAACAAAAAATTTCCTCAATAAATACATAAAAAATAAAATCTACAATGTTTAAATATTTTCCCCAAATATTTAAAAATCTTAATTTTTTTTTTTTTTTCCCCTATTTTACAAACCCCAAGTTCGGTGCCTGAAAGCCTTTTTATCCATTTTTTATTTTATTAAAAAAAAAAAAGGTCATTGTGTCTGCAAAGCCCCCACCGGAGACTGGAGCCCAAGGGCCTTGCCCTTCCCCCACACATTCCCTGTCCCTTCAACAAAAAACTGTCCCAAATTTTTTCCCCCAAACCCAAAATGTCCCTATTACCCCTTTTCCCCCCCTAATCTACATAATTAACTAATTTCCAATTACCCCCCTATGCCCCTCCCTGCCCCTATTCCCCAAAAATTTCTCTCCCTAACCCCCACACCCCCCTTTGCTATCCCCCACCTTCACACACAAAAACTCCCCCGGGGTTTTTTTTTAAAAAAAGGAGAAACCCCCCCCAAAAACCCAAAAGGGGGCCCCCCTCACACCCAACCTAAAACCCCCAAAAAGAACGCCCTTCCCCAGGCACCCAAAAATTTATACCCCCACCCCGGGGGAGGGCTTTCGCGCGCGAAAAAAAAACCCCCGTGCTTTTCCCTGAAAAACCCTGACCACTACCAAAAATAGGAATAAAGTGCTCCGCTTCGGCCCCCGGGTTTAAACCCCCCCAAAAACCCCCATCGGGGGGGGAAAAAGGGGGACGTAGCCGCGGCCAACTTTTATGGAAGCCCCCCCCTTTTAAAAAACCCCCTTTTGCATTAAAGGCAAAAAAGGGGAATTTGCCCATGCTTTCTAGCACTCCCACACCCTCTCGGGACAACCCCGTCTAAGTTCCTGTACTTCAATTTCCCCCCCTTCATACATCTCCCTTTGAAGCAGCGCAGGCCAAGTCCCAAAACTTGGGGGGGTCCGCCTAAATTTTAAAAAACCCACCCCCCCCTCCCCCCCGGGGGCCGGCAATTTCCCCCCGGACCGGGACTTTTTGGGAAAAGGGCAACAGAACCCCCTTTTAAGACATTGGTTTTCGGATGGTCCTGATTTCCCTCACCTCCCCCCCCCCCCGGGGATCCCCCTTCAAACCGGGGGGGGGGGAAGCCGGGGTTTTCCGTGAGGTGTACGGGGGTCCCCTTTTTCCCCCCCCCCCGTCCCCCATTCCTGGAAGAAGGGGGCCCCCAAACCAAAACCCCCGCAGGGAAAAAATACCCCCCCAGGGCCCTCTTAGCCAGAGGGAAATGTTGGCTTTTTTGAAAGGTTTCCAAAAACCTTGGGTTACCATACCCAAAACCCCCTAGTTCCTCGTACGTAAAGGGCCTCTCTCTTTATTAGGTTGACCTATTTCCCCCCAAAAAAAGGAAAAAAAAAGGCTTTAAACCCGGTCCCCAGAGGTTTTGGAAGATGCAACCCCCGCCCCCCTAAATTAACAAGGGGGGAAAAAAAAAAACCTTTGGGCCCGCCCCAACCCCCTTTTCCCCCCGGGTTTTAAAAACCCAACCCCTTTAAATGGGGGCCCCTTTTGGGTGGCAAAATTTTAGTCTGCCCCCCCATTTTTTTTTTGGGGTAGTCCCCGGGGCCAAATTCGATGCCTAGAAAATTTTTCGGAGGCCGGGGGTCTGGGAAGGGGGGCCCCCGGGGGGTCAAAAAATTTGGGTTTTCCCCTCCCAGCCAGGACCCAATTTTCCCCCCGGGTTTTCATGGGCCCGGATGCCGAGTAACGCATGACCTCGGCATGACCAATCCGCCTCCCTCTCGGGGAAAACGAAAAGGGAAAAAATCCTCCCGCGTCGCCACCCCCCCCAGAGGGGGCCCGAGCCTGCCCGGTTATCCCCAAACCCCCCAACGGTCCAAAAATCTACCCTCCCCCGGGGAAGGGGGGGATCGGACGCGGTTTTAAAAAATGGGTCGAGGACGCCCAAAACCCCCCCAAAACCCCCCTAAAAAAGGGGGGCCCCCCACCCCAAACCCTTTTACGGAGCGGGAAGTCCCCAGCCCCTTGGGACAAGTTTCTAGCCAAAATTTTTTAAAACCCCCCAGGCAGGGGCCGTACCTTAAAAAAGGGGGGAAAAGAGGTACTCATGGTTCCCCCGGGGGAAAAGGGTTTTGCTTGGTTTTAAAAAAAAGTTTTCCCCCTTTCCCCAAAAAACCCCCTACCTGTTTTTCCCCCGCCCCTTGGACACCCCCCCGCACTAAAAAACCCGCGGGGTGGAACGAGCATTGTGAGCCTCCGAAAGGCGGGGTGCAAACTTTTTCCCGCCCGGGGTTAAAAAAAAACACCTTCCCAGAACCCCTTTCCGGGGGGTATTTAGAACGCTATGGGACCCAAAATTTCCCCAAAAAAGGGCGAGTCTTTACCTTTGCAAAAAAAATCAGGGCTGCCCCCCCCCCCCCCATTTTAACCGGGAGGTCCGAGGAAAGACACTCATTAAACCCCCAGTCAAAAAGGGGGGCAAAAGGGGTCCCTAAAGGGTTTTTTTTAAAAATTTGTTTGTTTTAACCATCGGACCTGGGATTTTTTTAAAAGGCCCCCCTCATTCCTCTTCCCTGTTGCTTTGCCAAAACCAAGAGAGGGGTCTTCCCCTGGCTTTAGGGTGGTTTCAGCCAGGAAAACCGACATCTCATCCCGATCGATCCCTCTTTCCCCCAAAAAGGGGTGGGGGGAAAAAGGGGGTGAAACCCCCCCCCCATCCCGATTTTTTGGGGGTGTTTTGGGACCCGTACTTTCATCAGTCCTGCACCATTTTAAATTCACTGAATCTTAAAGTTCCTGTAGGGGCGGGTGAGGGATTCCGAAATCCCTTAAAAAAAAACCCAAAATGTGTGCCTATCATACTGACACCCCCTTTTCAAAGACTTCACTCTGGAGATTTCCTCACGGCACCTCCGTCGAACGAGTGCTCGATTTTTTCCCCCCCCAGCTGAACAAGCGGCCTGTTAGACCCCGAGGCTCGAGAGCTTGCGGAAGAACCCCCCCACCCGCTTTTTGAAATCTCCCCCCCACTCTGACTTCTATACAGAACCCAAAAAAGGGGTACCGGGCTCTGAAAAAATCTCGAAGGAAATTTTTTCCTTCCTTTTCCAGCAGGGGGGAATTCACTTCCCACCCCTTCCCACCCCGGGGTTTCGCAACTTTTAAAAAAAAATTTTTACGTGAGGGAAACTCCCCTTTAAACGGCGGACACAGCAAAAAATGGCTCCCCCCTTTAAAAAAAAAACCGTTATTTAGATCTACAGCTACCCCTATGTAGGGAAAACCCCCCCTGACCTGGGGTGTGCCGGATGGGGCCCATCCACCAGGCGAGCTTCACTGGTTTCATTAGGTGACACTGTCAAAGCCGGCGATCCCAGGACCCCCCCGATCACGGGACCCCCGTAGGTGTTGAAGCCCCCACCGAAAACCACCTGCCGGCTTGTAAATAGAAAGGGTTAATCCCGGAAGAGACATTTCCGGTCCCACTTTGATTGTGGACCATAGTTGTTTTTGAGCCGTAGCTCTTGTCCCCTCATGAAGACGTCAAGGACCAGGCACCTCCACTTTCTAGCTCGATCCTCGTCTGCATTACACATTGCGTCTTAAAGGGACTGCCACCCCGCTATCGGCTCGGCCCGCAAGGCCAGTATGAGGGCCCGCCCCCATCTCTCGTGCTTTAGTATGGCCCCCATGTCATTTTGTCTGGTCTCCAGAAAAAATAAAATTTCAGCCAATTCGGGTGAGAAAAATCAAAGGCCGTAAATCTAGCCCATCTGACTTAATGTGGCGACATTAATGGACGCCGTTCAACGGAGCGAGTTCACCATCATGATTGATCAAGCTGACGGCCTTCTTCTTACCCACCCCACTCCACCACCCTTGGGGAGGAGTCGGAACCTTTCCTTTTTAAGGTGGAGAGGTGTCCATTCCTCCTCCCCTGGTGTCCTCACCTCCGGACTCCGGTCTGTCCCCCCCTTGGGAGAAACAACGTCCCCCAAGGGTTGGACTCCCCCATCCCCTAAAAGCCCCCCCATACCGCCCCCCGGCCCCCTGCCCTCGTCCGGCAACTTTTTAGCAGAGTCCTCAAGGGCCTGGAAACCGGTTGGAGAGGTGAAAGAGGGAAACGGTGGGCACTTTTCCCTTGGTACCCTCACGGTCGGGGGTGGGGGGGGTTTGGAAGACTTATTCAGCCTCTTCCTCCCCTCCTGTTGTTGCGCTTTTTTCCACCCTTGAATTGTAGGTGTTTTAAAGACTTCCTCAAAACACTTTCATACTGGAGGAGTTGTCTGAGTCAGCCGCTTTATCCTCCCTCTCCATCCTCCTGTTCCTCGTTCACCGCTTCCTCCCCCAGGGGGCCTCAGAGGCTTTAGCCACCAACCCAGGGAGGAGAGGCATCACCCCGGGTTCCCCGAGGCTCCACCGCTCCTTACCCCCCTGGCGAGCCGCCTGCCTCCCCTGATATGAGGGGCCTCTAGTGACTTTGCCTTTCCCCCACTGGCCCTCAGCCCCCCTCCCGCCACCACCGCCCGCCGCGACAGAGGAAGCCCCGCCGGAGGTTTCCCCCACACCGGTCTCCCCCCACCGGGCCCCAGCAGTTGGGAAGGAGCGAGGGGAGCGGCTATACGGGTGACCCAGGCACCCCCAAAAGGTTGCACCCAATGTCCCTACACGCAGCGGCGGGGTGGCCCCCCCCGCCACACAAGGCACATTTCTGCACCCTTTCAGCTTGCGCTGAAGTGGCGGGGATCACCGCACTTGTGGGAAAAACCCTTTGGCTTGCCCCCCGGTAGAAAGAAACGGATCCTGTCCCTTCCAGGAAGCCGAGGAAGGATGTGGGTGACCTTATCGCCTGAGACCTTCAACTTAAACCTGAAGGTCCAGCCCCCGACCAAAACCAAAACCGTCCCTGTTCTTTTTTGGGCCTCAGTGACTTCCCCAAAACGGGAAAGCCACGTCATTATGTCCGCCTGAGAGTGTCGTTTCTTCACCACGGTCACTTCTTGATGGAATTTTTGGCGAGACCCGCCGTACGACGAATCCTCGCCATCCCGGGCCCCCTTTCACCAGCTCATAATTTGACCAGAAGGTCAAGCCCCCTTGGCCGAACAAAGCTGATGTCAAAAGAAACGGGTGATGTGGGATGGATCAGGGCAAAGATGTCATCTGCCCTAAAGCCCACTTTCAGGGGGGCTCCACCACCCTAAATCCTGGGTGGGCAAGCTTCACTGCCCCCCCGAAGAGGACCACATTCCTCCTTACCGCCCTTGCCCGGCTGTTGGGAGAGACCCGACAGTCCCTCCCTTTTCTCTCTTGGAGGCGGCTAAAATGTCTCTCTTTTCCAGAAAAACAAGTCCCCGTCCCCCCTCACAATTATCGACCTTTTCCCCTTTTGAGGGCCCAGAAACGGGGGGTGCAAAACGCCGTCCCCGGAGTCCCGAGGTGAGGAGACCCCTGAGAACCCCCCGGGGGGCCCCCCTACCCCCAGCCGTGCCCCCCGCTATGAACGCCTGGGGGCCACAGCTAGGGGGCAGATGACAGCCCTTCCCCACTCCCTTGCTCCCACATTCACACCTGCATCCACCCCGGATTCACTCCCAGACTCATCCCTCATTCATACCACCCTTGCCACACTCACACCTCCATGCACCACCTCCGCAAACAGCTCTTCAAAATGTCACTCAACCTTTCACTATAAACCTACTATCCTACTATCCATTATACACTATTATTTTATTATTTTCATTTTTTACAAATTTGATTATTTACAATATTACATTGCCTTTACTTTGCTTTTAGGTCTGCCGTTTCACACCCCGCTGGGGGCCCTGGCTGGATAAAGAGTTTTGTCTTCATATTTTTTTTTCCTCTAAGGAGTGCCGCTGCCCCTTTAAAGTCCAGAGCAGAGTGCACTTGTACACCCTGCCTGGGCTCAGGAGCGCACCCGTTGGGCTCTCTGGAACATTTTTTTTTTTTTTTTCTTCTTTCCTTTCTCTGTGCTTCCGGGCAGGGACGGTCTTTGCCACCGCACCCTCCCTCACACACCTCCTCCGCCGGCTTTCCTGGAGCGCCGGAGCCCCCGTCCACCAGATGACAGTAAGTGGGTTGGGGACCCCGACAACTCCCTACCGGTTTTTTGGGGGCTGCAGACCATGGTAGGGGTGGGCAGGACGAGGGCGGCGGACCCGCCGAAGCCACGCCCCCCCCCTGGCCCAGCCACTCAAGGCTGAGCAGCAGCCCCTTTCGAGCCACGCTACCCCAGATGATCGGGCAAAAGTGGGCGGAGCCACGGCCGCCAAGGCCACGCCCTTCCCCCCCCGCCGGCCCCAGTCATTCCAGGTGGGCAGCACCCCCTTGCGAGGCCCGCCCACCCCAGATGACACGGGCACAGGGGCGGAGCCACGGCCCCGAGGCCACGCCCCCCCCCCCCGCGGCCCACAGTCACTCCAGGCTGGGCAGCAGCCCCTTTCGGGCCACGCCCACCCCAGATGACCGGGCACAGTGGGGGAGCCAGGCCCCGAGGTCACGCCCCCCCGCCGGCCACAGTCACTCCGGGGTGGGCGCACCCCCTTGCGAGGCCCCCCCACCCCAGATGACACGGGCACAGCGGGCAGAGCCACGGCCGCCGAGCCCACGCCCCCCCCGCCTGCTACAGCCCCCAGGCTGGGCAGCAGCCCCTTGCGAGGCCACACCACCCCCGATGATGCGACACGGCGGGCGGGACTGCGGTCAAGGAGGCACGCCCCCCCTGCATGCCTTGCAGGCGGGTAACTTCAGGGAGGCCAACGCCCCCCCACAGGCCCTTTAACCCCCGCTCTGTAACCCACCCCGTGTAGGCAAGGCTGGCCACTCCCTTCGGCATCCAGTGGTGGCGGGTCCCCCGCAGGACCCCTTTTGGGGTCTACGTGCCGAGTGCCCCGGCTTCACCCGGTCGCCTCCAGGGGAGCGACCAAAAAACTTGCAGGTCTTTAACTGTTGCTTTACAAACAGTATCTGCGCCCCTTCTATGATTCTGGACCCCCATAAGTGATCCGATTTAACGGATCCATTCGTGGGGGGGCCCAGATGCTCTCACCGCAATAGGAGGGTGCGGCCCGGCTTTACCTTTTTCCAGATGCTGGGACTCTTTTTTTATTGAAAAATTACAAAAACACTACATATTACATATACACAAAAACAAAAACCAAAGCTTATGTCCCAAGACCACATAAAACAAAAAACACAAAACAAAGAAAATAGTTAAATAACTGAAAAGGAGCCAGCACATGATCCACTTTCCCTCCGCCATTGTCCGAGACTCTTTTAAGTCCATCCAGAACTTTCCAGTTCTTAAGGCCCCCAGCCGGAACCTTCTTTAAAAAATAAAAGGGGAAGAGAAAACAAAACAAAAAACATATTCTTTCTTCCAATTCAACACACATCATCCCCCCCATTCCACCTATTTACATAATTTTAAAGAAATTATTAAATAAAGTTTGGCCACTGCCTCAAAACGCAAAAAATACCTAAAATATATATCACACACCTTTTTTATTTTTTTTTTTTTTTTTTTTTTTTTATATATATTTTATTTTATTTTATTTTATTTTTTTTTTATTTTTTTTATAATTTTATAATAATCACCCCCCACCTCACCTAGGTCCTTTAAATTCAGGCCCCCACATCAAAAACCCGGGTTTCCCTTTAAAGTTTTGCCCCTTTTCCACAGCAATCTTCTTCTTTTCCCTTTGGGTCCATGGGTCCACGGTGAGTTCATTTTCTTGCCCAAAGCCCCTTTAAAAATTCCCCAAAACCCCAAACCCCAAAACAACCCCCTCCAACCTAAACTATTCCCCCACATTCAACTATTTGTCAAAAAAACTCAAAACAACCAACTTAAAAACATAATAATATTAAAAACATATAAACCATAACTCAACTTATCAGCATTAATTAAAGCAAAATTTTCTTTTAATCACTTCTTACACAGCAAGGCCCAAGTTCGGTGCCTGCAAGCCCAATATCCATCATTATTTATTACAAAACAAAAAGCTACCGTGTCATGCAATAGCCCACCACCAGGAGACTGGGCTCTAAGAGGGCCTTGTCCCTTTACCACCAACACATTCACCTGTCCCTTATCAACTAACTGTCCCTACTTCTGTCCCTAAAAAAATGCCCCATCTATCCCTATCTATCCCTACTTTACCTAACTTAACTTGAACTCTCTATGTGCCCCTCTCACTGACCCTCCCTGCCCTATCTACCCCTACTTCTCCCCCTCAACACCCACCCATTTTATGCTATCCTACCACCATTCACACCAAAACAAATCCCCCTTGGTGTGTTTTTTAAAAGGAGAAGCCCCTCCAAAGCCAAGAGGCCCTCCTCACACCCAACCTCTTGAACTCCAAAGAACGACCTTCCCCGGGTCACCCAAATGTTATAACCACCTCATCCCAGGGAGGGTTTCTGTTGCGTACATAAAACACCCGTGCATTCCACGTGTAAAACCCTGACCATACGCTAATAGGAATAAAGTGCTCCGTCTCGGCCACCCAGGGATCAAAACCCCCATAAACCCACTCGGCGTGGGAAAAGGGACGTCAGCCGCTGCCAAGTATGGTAGCACCCCCCTGTTGTAAACCTCTGCATTAAAGGGACATGAAGGAGGAAGTGCTCCATGTTTCCAGCACGTCACCAAAATCCTCACGGGACAACCCCGATCATCAGAGTTCCTGTACTTCAAGTTGTCCCTTACATACGTCTCCCTGAAAGCAGGCCAGGCCAACCCCCAAAAAACTTCGTGGGGATCTGCTCTGAATTTAAAAGCCCGAGCCCCACCCCAATCCCGGCCGGCAATCCCTGGGACCAGGGGCTTTGGAAAATGGGTCAACAAAACCCTTCTGTCAAGACATTGTCTCGACATGGTCCTGATTTCCCCATTCCAGACCCCCCGGCGGATTACCTTCAGAACCGGGGGTAGCGTAAGCCGGGGGATGTCCGTGAGGGTACGGAGTTTCCTTAAACCTGCCCTCCTGTCTCCCACTCCTGGAAGAAGGGCCGAAACCAACCCGCAGGAGAATACCCCGGAGGAGCCCTCTCTGCCAGGGTTGGAAACATTGGCTTTAAGAAAGGTGTTCACTAAGAACACTATGGGTTGACCATCCCCAACCCCCTGTCCCCCTCGTACGGTACGTGCCTCTTCTTGTTTTGGGGTTGAGCCTATTCCCCATAACAGCTGGAGAACAGGCTGTAAACCCGTGTCCAGAGGGTTCTGGCAAATGCCACACTGCCCGGGTTTAAATTAAAAAAGGGGGAAGAAGAAAACTTTAGCCAAGCCCCCCCTTTTCCCTCGGGGTTTTAAAGCCCAAACCCTTCCACTGGTCCACCTTTTGGGCGGAATCTTGAGTCTCCCCTCCCCAATTTTGCGGGGGATAGCCCCCGGGGACCAATTCGATGCCTAGAAATTTTGGCGGAGGCCTGGGGCTCTGGAAGGGTGCCCGGAGAACAAAACTAGGATCTCCCCTCCCAGCCAGAGACTCTCACCTTTTTCCCGGTTGATCTGGACCCAGATGCCTCCGAGTAACGCACGACCTCGGACATGACCAATCCGCCTCCCCTCTCGAGGATACGAAAAGGGAAACATCGTCACGTACGCCACCCCCTCAGGGGGGGCCCAGAGCCCGCCTGGTCCATCCCGACTCCCACCAACGGTCCACGATCTACCCTCCTCGGAAGGGATCGATCGCGAAGCGTATAAAAGTGGGCTCAGAGGACAGCCCCGACGGACCCCAGAACCCACCTCAAAAAGGGCGCCCCCCCAACCGTTCCGGGGGAAGTCTCAGCCCTTGGGTACAAGATCTCTGCCAATTTACAAACCTCCAAGGTAGACCGTACCCTTTAAAGGAAGACCGAGGTACTCTGGTTAACCCGGTCAAAGGCTTTTGCTTGTCTAATGACATTTGATACCCCTCCAGTGACCTGCCCTACCCTGTTCCACTGCCTCTGGACACCGAGCACAGCACTAAAGGTGTGCGGCCTGGAAAAGAGCAGTGCTGGGCCTCCGAAAGGAGCCGGGGGCAAACTTGACAGCCGGTTTAACAACACCTTCGCCAAACCTTCCGGTCCGTATTGAGAAGCGCTATGGGACGCCAATTCTCAATACGGGACAGTCTTTACCCTTGCAGAATAATCGGGTGACTCCTCATTGAACCCGGGGAAAAGTACCCAGGAAAGACACTCATTAAAAACCCAGTCAAGAGGGGGACCAAAAGGGGTCCCTAAAGGTCTTATAAAATTCGGATGTTAAGCCATGGACCTGGCGATTTTTTTTGGGGCCCAAAACCCATCAAGGCCAGTTCACTTCCTCTTCCTGATTGCTTTGCCAAAACACCAAGAGAGGGATCATCCCCTGGCTCAGGGTGGTTTCAGCCAGAAAGCCGACATCTCATCCCGAAACTGATCCCCCCTTGCCAAGGGTTTTGAGTAAAAGGACCTGACCACCTCCAGGATCCCTGTTTGGATCTGTTCAGGGACCCCCCTACTATCGATCAAGTCCTGTCCCCTTTTTCAATTCACTGAATCTTCAGTTCCTGTAGGGGCGGGTGAGCGGTACTTCCCGAAATCCCTTCAAAAACCAAAGTTGTGTGCCTATCATACTGACACCTCTTAAGAAAAAGACTTACTCTGGAGTTTTCCTCACGGTACCTCCAGTCGAGACGAGCTGCTCGAGTTTCCTCCCAGAGCCTGATACAAAGCGATGCCTGTTCAGACTCCTGAGGTCGAGAGCTTGCGGAAGAACCCCGCCACCCGCTTTTTGAAGATCTCCCACCACTCTGACTTACTACTACAGAGATCCAACAGCGGTACCTGGCTCTGAAGAAAATCCTCGAAGGATCGTCTCATATTCGCTTCTTCCAGCAGGGACGAATTCAGCTTCCACAGCCCTCTTCCCATCCGGGGAGTTTCTGCAACATTCAGAGAAAAGAAAATTAGACAGTGATCGGAGAAACTCCACCTCAACGGCGGGACACAGCAGAAAAGATGGCATCCTCCTTTAAAAAAAACCTGTCTATTCTAGATCTACAGACTACCCCTATGATAGTGAAACCCCCGTGACTGGGGTGTGCCGGATGTGGACATCCACCAGGGAGCTTCACTGGCTATGCTATTGGCGTGATACTGTCATAAGGCAGGCGATCTCCAGGACCCCCCGATCACGGGACCTCGTAATGGTGTTGAAGTCCCCACCGAAGACCACCTGCCGGCTTGTAAAAAGAAAGGGCTTAATCCTCAGGAAGAGACATTTCCGGTCCCACTTTGATTGTGGACCATAGATGTTTATGAGCCGTAGCTCTTGTCCCCTCATGAAGACGTCAAGGACCAGGCACCCCCCCATTTCTAGCCGATCACTCGTCTGCATTCCACATCTGCAGTCTTAAAGAGGACTGCCACCCCGCTATACGGCTCGGCCGCAAGAGACCAGTATGAGGGCCGCACCCCCACTCTCTCCGTGCTTTAGTATGGCCCCATGTCAGTTAGTCTGGTCTCCTGCAAAAATAAAATTTCGCCTCAATTCGGGTGAGAAAATCAAAGGCCGTAAATCTAGCCGCATCTGACTTAATGCTGGCGACATTAATGGACGCCAGCGTCAACGGAGTGAGTTCAGCCATCATGAGTGATCAAGCTCGACGGCCTTCTTCTTACCCACCCCACTCCCACCACCCTCTGGGGAGGAGTCGGAACCTTTCCTTTTTAAGGTGGACGAGGTGTCCATTCCTCCTCCCCTGGTGTCCTCACCTCCGGACTCCAGGTCGTCCCCCCCTTGGGAGAAAACAACGTCCCCCAAGGGTTGGACTCGCCATCCCCTAAAAGACCACCCGATGCCGCCCCCCGGTCCCCTGCCCGTCCGGCGACTCTTTAGCAGAGTCCTCAAGGGCCTGGAACCGGTTGGAGAGTGTGATCAGAGGGGGAACGGTGGGCACTTCCGTTGGTACCCTCACGGTCGGGGGTGCGGGGGATTTGGAAAGACTTATTCAGCCTCTTCCTCCCCCTCCTGTTGTTGCGCTTTTTTCCACCCTTTGATATTGTAGGCTGCTCTAAGACTTCCCCCCTCTACCCCAGCCGTGACCCCCGCATATGAATGCCTGGGAGCCACGGCTGGGGAGGCAGATGGACCAGCCCTTACCCCACTCACACTTGCTCCCACATTCACACCTGCATCCACCCCGGCATTCACTCCCAGACTCACTCCCTCATTCATACCACCCTCGCCATCACTCACACCTCCATGCACCACCTCCGCAAACAGCTCTTCAAAAATGTCACTCACACCATCACTATCAACCTCACTATCCATACTATCCATATATACACTATTATTTACTTTATTTTCATTATTTACAATATTTGCATTATTTACAATATTTACATTGCCTTTATCTTTGCTTTTAGGTCTGCCGCTTTCCACACCCCTGCTGGGGGGCCCTGGCTGGATAAAGATGTCTTTGTCTTCATCATTTTTTTTTCCTCTACCCAGGAGTGCCGCTGCCCCTTTAAATGCTCCAGAGCAGAGTGCACTTAGTACACCCTGCCTGGGCTCAGGAGCAGCAGCAGCTCCTGGGCTTTCTGGAACACTTTTTTTTTTTTCTTCTTTCCTTTCTCTGTGCTTCCTAGGGCAGGGACGGACTTTGCCACCGCACCCTGCCCTCCACACACCTCCTCCGCCGGCTTTACCTGGAGCGCCGGAGCCCCCGTACCACCAGATGACAGTAAGTGGGTTGGGGACCCCGACAACTCCCTACCGGCTTTTGGGGCTGCAGACCCGATGGTATGGGTGGGCAGGACAGAGGGCGGCGGACCCGCCGAAGCCACGCCCCCCACTGGCCCACAGCCACTCCAGGCTGGGCAGCAGCCCCTTGCGAGGCCACGCCCACCCCAGATGAACGGGCACAGCGGGCGGAGCCACAGCCACCGAGGCCACGCCCCCCCGCGGCTACAGCCCCTCCAGGCTGGGCAGCAGCCCCTTGCGAGGCCACACCCACCCCAGATGATGCGAGCACGGTGGGCGGGACTGCGGTCAAGGAGAGCACGCCCCCCCTGCATGCCTCTGCAGGCAGGGTAACATTCAGGGAGGCCACGCCCCCCCCACAGGCCTTCACTGCCGCTCTGTACCCACCCCCTGCTGTAGGCAAGGCTGGCCACTCCCCTTCGGCATCCAGTGGTGGCGGGGTCCCCCGCACGGACCCCTTTTGGGGTCTACGTGCCGAGTGCCCCGGCTTCACCACGGTCGCCTCCAGGGGAGCGACCAACTCCTTGCAGGTCTTTAATTGTTGCTTTACAGCAGTATCTGCGCCCCTTCTATGCTTCTGGACCCCCATAAGTGATCCAGATTTAACGGATCCGTTCGTGGGGGCCCAGAAGCTGCTCTCACCGCAATTGGAGATGCGGCCCTGGCTTTACCTTTACCAGGTGCTGGGCCAGCCCCCCCTGCCACCGGGGACTGAGCCCAAGCCCCCACTAACGCCACCATTACCAGTACCAGCACCGACCTCCATATCGCTGCCTGAATCCGAACTGCCACCACCAGAAGTGTCAGCAAGACCCAGGCAGACTTTACTCTCCCCGCTCCCTTGCACCGGACCCACCACAGGGCCCGGGCTGGGGTGGGTAGCGGGTTCCACACAGCGGGACTGGGGGGCCCCGGAAAGAGGGACAAAAACAAGTTTCTCCTCCACCACTTGCTTCGCCTTACGCCTTCTTCCCCTCTTCCCAGTTGCCTCATTCTCAAGGTAGACCTCATCCCCAAACAACAGCGTGCCAAACCGTGCCGGGGACTCAATCTGCCTCACTTGCTGTAGGATGAGGCAGCCCCCCTTGTTATTACTCCGCTCCCTCCATCCTCCCCCTCACTCCCACTTTCCTCCATGTCACTGGAGTCCGGTGGGAGAGCCACTTGTTCGGGGGCTATCCCGCTGCGTGATACCTGGGAGCTCTTACCCACCAGGTCCTGGGCGCTCTTACTCCCATGTCCTGGGCGCTCTTACTCACCAGGTCCCCAGGTGGAGCTGGCGCAGATGTTCCGCCATCTTCCTCCTCCTCGTCCTCCACCTGGCTGGGGCCTCCTGACCCCCCAGGAGACCCCCCGGTCAGGGCTCTGAAACCGGTCATCGTTCTTAGCTTCTCCTCGAAGGGGCCGCTTCCCTCCAGGATGATCTTCCTCCTCTCTTCCAGTACTCTTATCTCCCCCTTCAGCCTTCCGACCGTGGCAGATACCTCCGCTCTCTTTGAGGCAGGGAGCTTATTTTTTGCTGTCACTCGAGCTCCCTCAACCTCTCCCGGAGTATCCTCAGCTGCTTAGCTGCCTCCTCATACTCACAGAGGTGGGCATGGATGCGGGAGGCATAGATGGTGGACGGCTCTCCCGCAGCCTTGGAGCCCCAGATATTAAGGGGGGCTCCTGCCGCACATCTGCCTGCAGCCTCCTCACCGGGAGAAGGAGCTGCCACGGCCCCGGCTTCAGGGGTCCTGGATCCTGGAGCCTTGCGGCCCCCCGGTGTCTTCCTCCTATTCATCCCTGGGACTGGCTTGCTTCAGCGTGGGCCTCCAGATGATATGTGAGGCCCCCCACCCCCAGCTAGCTTGCCAGGGGGTGGGAGCCAGGGGCACAGCCCCAACGCTCAGTCCCAGGGAAGGTCTCTCTGCCTGGGAAGGGGCAGGTAGCAGTCCAGATAAGAGAAAAAAAAATCCTCCTTCCCAGGCACTTAGCTCCAAGCAGCTTGCACACAGCTTCCACCACCAGCAACCACACCTCTCCACTTCCTGGGTGGAGCTGGAACTCTTTTTTATTTAAAAAATACAAAACACATACAATATATACACAAAACAACAACTCCAATCCAAAACAAAAGATACAATACCTAAAGAAAACAACATAACACCTATTCACTCCTCACTTTCTTGTCCTTATTAATCGAGATCTTCCACACACGAGTCCACTTGATGAAACTTTGCAGCTCCTCAGGGACCCCCAGCAGGAAACCCTTCAAAGAAAAGGGAAAAAACAAAAGGGGAAACAAAAAGAAAAACCCAAAAATTTCCATACACTCATTCTACCACCATACATACCACACTTATACATCAATATTACATATTTACAGGAGAAAAGAAACAAAAAGGGTTTGGCCCACTGCCTTAACATAGAACACGAAAGGCCATTCTGGCCGCCACACAGAAAAACTTAGCTTACTAACAATTTTTTTTTTTTTTTTATATATTATAACCCCCCACCACACCACAGGTCCATCAGTTCATGGCCTCAATAAACACTGCAAAAATCCGGGTCCATATTAAGTTTTATGCCCCTCTTTTTTATTTTCATCTAGAAATCAACTGGGTCCTTGGGTCCATATCTTCAAAGTTCTTTGCCCATTGCCCTCAAAGATTTTTTCCACACCCCTCAAAAACCCCCCAGACAACCCCCACCCAATCTGACTATACCCCACACACAACAATCTACATACGCTCAAAAAAACAATCATATAATAACATATACATATAATATAATAAAATATACATATAATATAATTACAAACACAACAAAACATAATTACATTACTACAACCACATTATCACATTATCACCAATAATTTACCTTAATGTTACATAACTACTTTAAAACATTTCCTAACACACGAGGCCCAAGTTTGGTGCCTGCAAGCCTCAATATCCATTTATTTATTTTTTTTAATTACAAAACAAAAAACTACATTGTGCCATGCAATAGCCCATCACCAGGAGACTGGAGCCCTAAGAGGCCCTATCCCTTACCAACTAACACATTCACCCTGTCCCTTGTCAATTAAAACTGTCCCTACTTCTATCCCTAACAAAACTGTCCCTATCTATCCCTATCTATCCCTAGTCTACCTAACTTAACTTAACTAACTCTCTATCTGTCCCTCACTACTGACCCTCCCTGACCCTATCTGCCCCTACTTCTCTCCCTCAACACCCACACCACCTTATGCTGTCCCTACCGCCATTCACACACAGAACTCTCCCTTGAGTGTGTTTTTTAAAAGGAGAAGCCCCTCCAAAGCCAAGAGGCCCTCCTCACACCCAACCTCTCGAACTCCAAAGAACGCACCTTCCCCAGGTCACCCAAGATGTTACTAACCACCTCATCCCGGGGGAGGGCTTTCTGTTGCGTCGATACTAAACACCGTGCATTCCACGTGTAAAACCTGACCACTACGCTAACTAAGAATAAAGTGCTCCGCTCTCGGCCACCCAGGGATCTGAACGCCCCATAGACCCACTCGGCATAGGAAAGGGACGCCAGCCGCGGCCAATGTATGGAAGCACCCACCCTGTTGTAAACCTCTGCATTAAAGGGACACTGAAGGAGGAAGTGCTCCATGCTTTCCAGCACGTCGCCACACTCCTCACGAGGACAACCCCGATCATCAGAGTTCCTGTACTTCAAGTTGTCCCTTACATACAGTCTCCCGTGAAAGCAGCGCCAGGCCAAGTCCCAAAACTTTGTGGGGATCCGCTCTGAATTTAAAAGCCCGAGCCCCACCTCCAGATCCCGGCCCGGGCAATCCCTGAGGACCAGGGGCTTCTGGAAATGGGTCAACAGAACCCTTCTGTCAAGACATTGTCTCGACATGGTCCTGATTTCCCTCATTTCCAGACCCCACCGGCGGATTACCTTCAGAACCGGGGTAGCGTAAGCCGGGAGATGTCCGTGAGGTGTACGGAGATCCTTCACTTGCCCTCCTGTCTCCCATTCCTGGAAGAAGGGCCGAAACCAACCCCTGCAGGAGAATACCCACGGAGGAGCCCTCTCTAGCCAGAGGTTGGAAACATTGACTTTAAGAAAGGTGTTCACTAAGAACACTACTGGGTTGACCATACCCAACCCACCTAGTCTCCTTGTACGGTACGTGACCTCTCTCTTGATTAGGTTGAGCCTATTCCCCATAACAGCTGGAAGAACAGGCTGTAAACCCGTGTCCAGAGAGGTTCTGGCAAGATGCACACACTGCCCAGGTAAATTAACAAGGGAAGCAGAAAGCCTTTAGCCAAGCCAACCCTTTCCCTCAGGGTTAAAGACCAACCCTTCCACTGGTCCACCTTTTGGGCGGCAATCTTGAGTCTGCCCTCCCAATTTTGCTGGGGGTAGTCCCCGGGGCCAAATTCGATGCCTAGAATTTTGGCGGAGGCCTGGGGCTCTGGAAGGGTGCCCGGGAGATCAAAACTAGGATCTCCATCTCCCAGCCAGGGACTCTCACACTTTTCCCGGTTGATCATGGACCCGGATGCCTCCGAGTAACGCACGACCTCGGACATGACCCAATCCGCCTCCCCTCTCGAGGATACGAAAAGGGAAACATCGTCGGCGTACACCACCACCCTCAGAGGGGGCCCAGAGCCCGCCTGGTCCATCCCGACTCCCACCAACGGTCCACAATCTACCCTCCTCAGGAAGGGATCGATCGCGAACGCGTATAAGAGTGGGCTCAGAGGACAGCCCTGACGGACCCCAGAACCCACCTCAAAAGGGTGCCCTGACCAACCGTTCACGAGCGGGAAAGTCTCAGCCCCTTGGTACCAGATCTCTAGCCAATTTACAAACCTCCCAGGCAGACCGTACCTTAAAAGGACAGACCAGAGGTACTCATGGTTAACCCGGTCAAAGGCTTTTGCTTGGTCTAATGACAGTAGATACCCTTCCAGTGACCTGCCCTACCCTGCTCCACTGCCTCTCGGACACCAAGCACAGCACTAAAAGTGCTGCGGCCTGGAACAGAGCAGTGCTGGGCCTCCGAAAGGAGCCGGGGTGCAAACTTGACCAGCCGGTTGAACAACACCTTTGCCAGAACCTTCCGGTCCGTATTGAGAAGCGCTATGGGACGCCAATTCTCAATACGGGACAAGTCTTTACCCTTTGACAGAATAATCAGGGCTGACCACCTCATTGAACCGGAAGAGTACCCGAGGAAAGACACTCATTAAACACCCCAGTCAAGAGGGGGACCAAGGAGTCCCTAAAGGTCTTATAGAACTCGGATGTTAAGCCATCCGGACCTGGCGATTTTTTGGGCCGAAGCCCATCAATGGCCAGTCTCACTTCCTCTTCCCTGATTGCTTCTGCCAAAACACCAAGAGAGGGATCATCCCCTGGCTCAGGGACGGTTTCAGCCAGGAAAGCCGACATCTCATCCCGATCCAGATCCCTCTTCCCAAGAGGCGTGAGTAAAAGGACCTGACCACCTCCAGGATCCCTGATTTGGATCTGTTCAGGGACCCCATACTATCGATCAGTCCTGTCACCATTTTACAATTCACTGACATCTTACAGTTCCTGTAGAGGTCGGGTGAGCGGTACTTCCCGAAATCCCTCTCAAAAACCAAAGATGTGTGCCTATCATACTGACACCTCTTAAGCAAAGACTTCACTCTGGAGATTTCCTCACGGTCACCTCCAGTCGAGACGAGCTGCTCGAGTTTCCTCCCCAGTGCCTGATACAAGCGATGCCTGTTCAGACTCCTGTGGCTCGAGAGCTGGCGGAAGAACCCCGCCACCCGCTTTTTGAAGATCTCCCACCACTCTGACTTACTACTACAGAGATCCAAAAGCGGTACCTGGCTCTGAAGAAAATCCTCGAAGGATTGTCTCACGTTCGCTTCTTCCAGCAGGGACGAATTCAGCTTCCACAGCCCTCTTCCCATCCGGGGAGTCTCTGCAACATTCAGAGAAAAAGAAAATTAGACAGTGATCGGAGAACTCCACCTCAACGGCGGACACAGCAGAAAAGATGGCATCCTCCTTTAAAAAAACCTGTCTATTCTAGATCTACAGCTACCCCTATGATAGGTGAAACCCCCGTGACCTGGGGTGTGCCGGATGTGGACATCCACCAGGCGAGCTTCACTAGCTATGCTATTGAGCGCGACGCTGTCATAAGCCAGGCGATCTCCAGGACCCCCCCGATCACGGGACCTCGTAATGGTGTTGAAGTCCCCACCGAAGACCACCTGCCGGCTTGTAAAAAGAAAGGGCTTAATCCTCAGGAAGAGACATTTCCGGTCCCACTTTGATTGTGGACCATAGATGTTTATGAGCCGCAGCTCTTGTCCCCTCATGAAGACGTCAAGGACCAGGCACCTCCCCATTTCTAGCTCGATCACTCGTCTGCATTCCACATCTGCAGTCTTAAAGAGGACTGCCACCCCGCTATACGGCTCGGCCGCAAGAGACCAGTATGAGGGCCCGCACCTCCACTCTCTCCGTGCTTTATGTATGGCCCCCATGTCAGTTAGTCTGGTCTCCTGCAAAAATAAAATTTCAGCCTCAATTCGGGTGAGAAAATCAAAGGCCGTAAATCTAGCCGCATCTGACTTAATGCTGGCGACATTAATGGACGCCAGCGTCAACGGAGCGAGTTCAGCCATCATGAGTGATCAAGCTCGACGGCCTTCTTCTTACCCACCCCACTCCCACCACCCTCTGGGGAGGAGTCGGAACCTTTCCTTTTTAAGGTGGACGAGGTGTCCATCCCTCCTCCCCTGGTGTCCTCACCTCCGGACTCCAGGTCTGTACCCCCCCGGGAGAAACAACGTCCCCCAAGGGTTGGACTCCGTCATCCCCTAAAGGACCCCCCGATACCGCCCCCGGTCCCCTGCCCTCGTCCGGCAACTCTTTAGCAGAGTCCTCAAGGGCCTGGAACCGGTTGGAGAGTGTGATCAGAGGGGGAACGGTGGGCACTTCCGTTGGTACCCTCACGGTCGGGGGTGGGGGGGATTTGGAAGACTTATTCAGCCTCTTCCTCCCCCTCCTGTTGTTGCGCTTTTTTCCACCCTTTGATATTGTAGGCTGCTCTAAGACTTCCTCATCAACACTTTCATACTGAGAGGAGTTGTCTGAGTCAGCCACTTTATCCTCCCTCTCCATCCTCCTGATCTCCTCGTTCACCGCTTCCTCCCCCAGGGCCTCAGAGGCTTTAGCCACCAACCCAGAGGGAGGAGCAGGCATCACCCCGGTTACCCGAGGCTCCACCTGCTCCTTACCCCCCTGGCGAGCCGCCTGCCTCCGCTGATATGAGGGGCTTCTAGTGACTTTGCCTTTCCTCACTGGCCCCTCAGCCCCCTCCCCGCCACCACCGCCCGCCGCGACAGAGGAAGCCCCGCCAGAGGTTTCCCCCACACGGTCTCCCCCCACCGGGCCCGCAGCAGTATTGGAGAAGGAGCGAGGGCAGCGGCTATACGGGTGACCAAGGTCACCACACAGGTTGCACCGAATGTCCCGACACGCAGCGGCGAGATGGCCCACCCCGCCACACAAGGCACATTTCTGCACCTTGCAGCTTGCGCTGAAGTGGCGGGGATCACCGCACTTGTGACAAACCTTCGGCTGCCCCTGGTAGAAGATCAGGATCCTGTCCCTTCCCAGGAATGCCGAGGAAGGGATGTGGGTGACCGTATCGCCTGAGACCTTCAACTTAACCATGAAGGTCCAGCCCCCCGACCAAATACCAAACTCGTCCCTGTTCTTTTTTGGGACCTCAGTGACTTCCCCATACCGGGAAAGCCACGTCATTATGTCCACGCCTGAGAGTGACTCGTTACATGTCACCACGGTCACTCTCTTGACGGAATTTTGGCGAGACACCGCCTGTACGACGAAGCCTCGCCATCCGGGCTCCCCTTTCACCAGCTCATAATTTGACCAGAAGAGCTCAAGCCCCTCTGGCCGAACAAAGCTGATGTCAAAGAAACGGGCTGATGTGGGATGGATCAGGGCAAAGATGTCATCTGCCCTAAAGTCCATCTTCAGGAGGAGCTCCACCACCCTACTCCTGGGTGGGCAAGCTTCACTGCCCCCCCCATCGAAGACGGACCACATTCCTCCTTACCAGCCCTTGCCTGGCTGTTGGGAGAGACCAGACAGTCCCTCCCTCTCTTCTCTCTTGGAAGGCGGCTAAACCATGTCTCTCTATCCAGAAAGACAAGTCCACCGTCCCCCTCTACAATTAGCGACCTTTCTCCCCTTTTGAGGGCCTCCAGGAAACGGCAGTGCAAAACGCCGTCCCCGGAATCCAGAGGTGAGGAGACCCCCTGAGAACCCCCCCGGGAGCCCCTTTACCCCCAGCCGTGACCCCCGCATATGAACGCCTGGGAGCCACGGCTGGGGAGGCAGATGGACCAGCCCTTACCCCACTCACACTTGCTCCCACATTCACACCTGCATCCACCCCGGCATTCACTCCCAGACTCACTCCCTCATTCATACCACCCTCGCCATCACTCACACCTCCATGCACCACCTCCGCAAACAGCTCTTCAAAAATGTCACTCACACCATCACTATCAACCTCACTATCCATACTATCCATATATACACTAGTATTTACATTATTTTCATTATTTACAATATTTGCATTATTTACAATATTTACATTGCCTTTATCTTTGCTTTTAGGTCTGCCGCTTTCCACACCTCCTGCTGGGGGCCCTGGCTGGATAAAGATGTCTTTGTCTTCATCATTTTTTTTTCCTCTACCCAGGAGTGCCGCTGCCCCTTTAAATGCTCCAGAGCAGAGTGCACTTAGTACACCCTGCCTGGGCTCAGGAGCAGCAGCAGCTCCTGGGCTCTCTGGAACACTTTTTTTTTTTTCTTCTTTCCTTTCAAATTCAAATTCAAATTCAAATTCAAAGAAGCTTTATTGGCAGGACTAAATACACATTAGTTTTGCCAAAGCAAGTGTACAAAAGGGGGATAGGGATAGGGATGTTGAGTAGGGGCAGATCCAGGGTGGGGGCTATGGAAGTCCATGGCATAGGGAGGGGTGATGGGGGCGCAGGTCCAGGGTGGGGGCTATAAAAGTCCATGGCATAGGGAGGGGTGATGGGGGCAGATCCGGGGTGGGGGCTATAGAAGTCCATGGCATATCATAGTTCTCTTTCTCGCAGTCTATGACATTCGCTCACATACCGCGCTGCTATCTCCGCTGCTCTCTCTTCTTCCCCCAGCAAGATATGTGTTTTCTCTTCCTCCTTCATGGTGATGAAATCCGGGAAGAGATGTGAGAGTCTCCTGAAGTGAGTGTCCCTCACTGCTGAGTATTTGGAGCAGTGTAGCAGGAAGTTGGTTTCATCCTCTATGGCCTCCTGGTCACAGTGTTGGCATAGTCTTTCCTCCCTGGGCTTGTAGCTCTGCTTGTGTCGGCCGGATTCGATGGCCAGACTGTGAGCGCTGAGTCTATACCGGCTCAGGATCTGGCGGTCTCTGGGGTCCGGGAGTTTCTCCAGGTATGGGGCCAGACTGTAGTCTCTCTGTAGACTCCGGTACATGGTCAGTTTCTGGGAGCTGATGATGTCGTTCTTCCAGTCACTGACATACCTCTCCTGGCCTTCGTCTACCATCTTCCTGATTTCGGCTTTTGTCAGTTTGTTGTGATTGGTGTTCTGGTCAGGTTGGGTTTGGGTGAGCTGTTCCGGGGTCCTAGTTTTTCTGTTTCACCTACGTGTGTCAGGGCTTTATGGTGATGGGAGCTTGGATTGCTCCTACGTAGGTGAGCCCGGAATGACAGTGCCCTCTTTAGAACCGTTAGGTGTAGAGGGAATCTGCCCAGCTCGGCCCGGCAGGTACACTTTCTCTGTGCTTCCTAGGGCAGGGACGGACTTTGCCTCCGCACCCTGCCCTCCACACACCTCCTCCGAAGGCTTTACCTGGAGCGCCGGAGCCCCTGTACCACCAGATGACAGTAAGTGGGTTGGGGACCCCGACAACTCCCTACCAGCTTTTGGGGCTGCAGAACCGATGGTATGGGTGGGCAGGACAGAGGGCGGCGGACCCGCTGAAGCCACGCCCCCCCCACTGGCCACAGCCACTCCAGGCTGAGCAGCAGCCCCTTTCGAGGCCACGCCCACCCCAGATGACTCGGGCACAGCGGGCGGAGCCACGGCCGCCGAGGCCACGCCCCTCCCCCCCGCCGGCCCACAGTCACTCCAGGCTGGGCAGCAGCCCCTTGCGAGGCCACGCCCACCCCAGATGACACGGGCACAGTGGGCGGAGCCACGGCCGCCGAGGCCACGCCCCCCCGCCTGCTATAGCCCCTCCAGGCTGGGCAGCAGCCCCTTGCGAGGCCACACCCACCCCAGATGATGCGAGCATGGCGGGCGGGACTGCGGTCAAGGAGAGCACGCCCCCCCTGCATGCCTCTGCAGGCAGGGTAACATTCAGGGAGGCCACACCCCCCCCACAGGCCTTCACTGCCGCTCTGTACCCACCCCCTGCTGTAGGCAAGGCTGGCCACTCCCCTTCGGCATCCAGTGGTGGCGGGGTCCCCCGCACGGACCCCTTTTGGGGTCTACGTGCCGAGTGCCCCGGCTTCACCACGGTCGCCTCCAGGGGAGCGACCAACTCCTTGCAGGTCTTTAATTGTTGCTTTACAGCAGTATCTGCGCCCCTTCTATGCTTCTGGACCCCCATAAGTGATCCAGATTTAACGGATCCGTTCGTGGGGGGCCCAGAAGCTGCTCTCACCGCAATTGGAGATGCGGCCCTGGCTTTACCTTTACCAGGTGCTGGGCCAGCCCCCCCTGCCACCGGGGACTGAGCCCAAGCACCCCACTAACGCCACCATTACCAGTACCAGCACCGACCTCCATATCGCTGCCTGAATCCGAACTGCCACCACCAGAAGTGTCAGCAAGACGCAGGCAGACTTTACTCTCCCCGCTCCCTTGCACCGGACCCACCACAGGGCCCGGGCTGGGGTGGGCAGCGGGTTCCACACAGCGGGACTGGGGGGCCCCGGAAAGAGGGACAAAAACAAGTTTCTCCTCCACCACTTGCTTCGCCTTACGCCTTCTTCCCCTCTTCCCAGTTGCCTCATCCTCAAGGCAGACCTCATCCCCAAACAACAGCGTGCCAAACCGTGCCGGGGACTCAATCTGCCTCACTTGCTGTAGGATGAGGCAGCCCCCCTTGTTATTACTCCCGCTCCCTCCATCCTCCCCCTCACTCCCACTTTCCTCCATGTCACTGGAGTCCGGTGGGAGAGCCACTTGTTCGGGGGCTATCCCGCTGTGCGATACCTGGGAGCTCTTACCCCCCAGGTCCTGGGCGCTCTTACTCACCAGGTCCTGGGCGCTCTTACTCACCAGGTCCCCAGGTGGAGCTGGCGCAGATGTTCCGCCATCTTCCTCCTCCTCGTCCTCCACCTGGCTGGGGCTTCCTGACCCCCCAGGAAACCCCCCGGTCAGGGCTCTGAACCGGTCATCGTTCCTTAGCTTCTCCTCGAAGGGGCCGCTTCCCTCCAGGATGATCTTCCTCCTCTCTTCCAGTGCTCTTATCTCCCCCTTCAGCCTTCCGACCGTGGCAGATACCTCCGCTCTCTTTGAGGCAGGGAGCTTATTTTTTGTTGTCACTCGAGCTCCCCTCAACCTCTCCCGGAGTATCCTCAGCTGCTTAGCTGCCTCCTCATACTCACAGAGGTGGGCATGGATGCGGGAGGCATAGATGGTGGACGGCTCTCCCACAGCCTTGGAGCCCCAGATATTAAGGGGGGCTCCTGCCGCACCTCTGCCTGCAGCCTCCTCACCGGGAGAAGGAGCTGCCACGGCCCCGGCTTCAGGGGTCCTGGATCCTGGAGCCTTGCGGCCCCCCGGTGTCTTCCTCCTATTCATCCTGGGACTGGCTTGCTTCAGCGTGGGCCTCCAGATGATATGTGAGGCCCCCCACCCCCAGCTAGCTTGCCGGGGGTGAAAGCCAGGGGCACAGCCCCAACGCTCAGTCCCAGGGAAGGTCTCTCTGCCTGGAAGGGCAGGTAGCAGTCCAGATA
Organism: Oophaga sylvatica; assembly: GCA_033576555.1. Taxonomy (NCBI): domain Eukaryota; kingdom Metazoa; phylum Chordata; class Amphibia; order Anura; family Dendrobatidae; genus Oophaga; species Oophaga sylvatica. The sequence goes on along the minus strand of JARQOD010000003.1, from coordinate 477,773,508 downwards.
GAGAAAAAAGAAATCCTCCTTCCCAGGCACTTAGCTCCAAGCAGCTTGCACACAGCTTCCACCACCAGCAACCACACCTCTCCACTTCCTGGGTGGAGCTGGAACTCTTTTTTTATTTAAAAAATACAAAACACATACAATATATACACAAAACAACAACTCCAATCCAAAACAAAAGATACAATACCTAAAGAAAACAACATAACACCTATTCACTCCTCACTTTCTTGTCCTATTAATCGAGATCTTCCACACACGAGTCCACTTGATGAAACTTTGCAGCTCCTCAGGGACCCCCAGCAGGAAACCCTTCAAAGAAAAGGGAAAAAACAAAAGGGGAAACAAAAAGAAAAACCCAAAATTTTCATACACTCATTCTACCACCATACATACCACACTTATACATCATATTTACATATTTACAGGAGAAAAGAAACAAAAAGGGTTTGGCCCACTGCCTTAACATAGAACACGAAAGGCCATTCTGGCCGCCACACAGAAAAACTTAGCTTACTAACAATTTTTTTTTTTTTTTTTATATATATTATAACCCCCCACCACACCACAGGTCCATCAGTTCATGGCCTCAATAAACACTGCAAAAATCCGGGTCCATATTAAGTTTTATGCCCCACTTTTTTATTTTCATCTAGAAATCAACTGGGTCCTTGGGTCCATATCTTCAAAGTTCTTTGCCCATTGCCCTCAAAGATTTTTTCCACACCCCTCAAAAACCCCCCAGACAACCCCCACCCAACCTGACTATACCCCCACACACAACAATCTACATACGCTCAAAAAACAATCATATAATAACATATACATATAATATAATAACATATACATATAATATAATCACAAACACAACAAAACATAATTACATTACTACAACCACATTATCACCAATAATTTACCTTAATGTTACATAACTACTTTAAAACATTTCCTAACACACGAGGCCCAAGTTTGGTGCCTGCAAGCCTCAATATCCATTTCTTTTTTTTTTTTTAATTACAAAACAAAAAACTACATTGTGCCATGCAATAGCCCATCACCAGGAGACTGGAGCCCTAAGAGGCCCTATCCCTTACCAACTAACACATTCACCCTGTCCCTTGTCAATTAAAACTGTCCCTACTTCTATCCCTAACAAAACTGTCCCTATCTATCCCTATCTATCCCTAGTCTACCTAACTTAACTTAACTAACTCTCTATCTGTCCCTCACTACTGACCCTCCCTGACCCTATCTGCCCCTACTTCTCTCCCTCAACACCCACACCACCTTATGCTGTCCCTACCGCCATTCACACACAGAACTCTCCCTTGAGTGTGTTTTTTAAAAGGAGAAGCCCCTCCAAAGCCAAGAGGCCCTCCTCACACCCAACCTCTCAAACTCCAAAGAACGCATCTTCCCCAGGTCACCCAAGATGTTACTAACCACCTCATCCCGGGGGAGGGCTTTCTGTTGCGTCGATACTAAACACCGTGCATTCCACGTGTAAAACCTGACCATTACGCTAACTAAGAATAAAGTGCTCCGCTCTCGGCCACCCAGGGATCTGAACGCCCCATAGACCCACTCGGCATAGGAAAGGGACGCCAGCCGCGGCCAACGTATGGAAGCACCCACCCTGTTGTAAACCTCTGCATTAAAGGGACACTGAAGGAGGAAGTGCTCCATGCTTTCCAGCACGTCGCCACACTCCTCACGAGGACAACCCCGATCATCAGAGTTCCTGTACTTCAAGTTGTCCCTTACATACAGTCTCCCGTGAAAGCAGCGCCAGGCCAAGTCCCAAAACTTTGTGGGGATCCGCTCTGAATTTAAAAGCCTGAGCCCCACCTCCAGATCCCGGCCCGGGCAATCCCTGAGGACCAGGGGCTTCTGGAAATGGGTCAACAGAACCCTTCTGTCAAGACATTGTCTCGACATGGTCCTGATTTCCCTCATTTCCAGACCCCACCGGCGGATTACCTTCAGAAGCGGGGTAGCGTAAGCCGGGAGATGTCCGTGAGGTGTACGGAGATCCTTCACTTGCCCTCCTGTCTCCCATTCCTGGAAGAAGGGCCGAAACCAACCCCTGCAGGAGAATACCCACGGAGGAGCCCTCTCTAGCCAGAGGTTGGAAACATTGGCTTTAAGAAAGGTGTTCACTAAGAACACTACTGGGTTGACCATACCCAACCCACCTAGTCTCCTCGTACGGTACGTGACCTCTCTTTGATTAGGTTGAGCCTATTCCCCATAACAGCTGGAAGAACAGGCTGTAAACCCGTGTCCAGAGAGGTTCTGGCAAGATGCACACACTGCCCAGGTAAATTAACAAGGGAAGCATAAAGCCTTTAGCCAAGCCAACCCTTTTCCTCAGGGTTAAAGACCAACCCTTCCACTGGTCCACCTTTTGGGCGGCAATCTTGAGTCTGCCCTCCCAATTTTGCTGGGGGTAGTCCCCGGGGCCAAATTCGATGCCTAGAATTTTTGCGGAGGCCTGGGGCTCTGGAAGGGTGCCCGGGAGATCAAAACTAGGATCTCCCCCTCCCAGCCAGAGACTCTCACACTTTTCCCGGTTGATCATGGACCCGGATGCCTCCGAGTAACGCACGACCTCGGACATGACCCAATCCGCCTCCCCTCTCGAGGATACGAAAAGGGAAACATCGTCGGCGTATGCCACCACCCTCAGAGGGGGCCCAGAGCCCGCCTGGTCCATCCCGACTCCCACCAACGGTCCACAATCTACCCTCCTCAGGAAGGGATCGATCGCGAACGCGTATAAGAGTGGGCTCAGAGGACAGCCCTGACGGACCCCAGAACCCACCTCAAAAGGGTGCCCTGACCAACCGTTCACGAGCGGGAAAGTCTCAGCCCCTTGGTACAAGATCTCTAGCCAATTTACAAACCTCCCAGGCAGACCGTACCTTAAAAGATATAAAGAAACTGGGCACACTCAATTTGTGTGAATGAAATAAAATTTAATACATACACTTGGTCACTAATACAGACGTTTCGGTAGTGCCTAGGCAATTGTGATAGAGGTATATGAGAAAGATTCTCAACATACCGATCTCAGTGGTGATATCCGTGGTAACTGTGGTGAAAAATATGCAATATAGTATATATGATGAGAAATTATGTATAGAGTGAATCGCAGGGATGGTGATAAACATACCAGTTATGAAAAGCCTTCAGATTATTCAATATGTGGTATAAGGCTGTGAAATAACAATGCGCCCATCAGAAAAGAAAATAGACGGCTCATGAGCTCCTTAGCGCCGTGGCAATAGCAGCGTGCACTTACCCGTGTGATGGCTATCAATACCTGGTGTACGGGACGCGGTATCCACCGCATGTCATAGCGTGAGAGGGAGTAGTGACTGGCTGTGTTAAATAATGCGCTCTAACTGTGGAACGCAGGCGCTCCCTATGGAACGCAGAACGCAGCCTCTATCCTCTCCACTATAGCGCTGACATCACTTCCGGTATAAGCACTTCCGGCTTTCTGTGCACCACGAGATACTGGCGTTATTTAACACAGCCAGTCACTACTCCCTCTCACGCTATGACATGCGTTGTTCTGTATTTGCCTTACAGTGATACGTAACTTTATCCCTTCTATTTCTGGGTATACACTTTCACTAGGTATGTCCTCAAGCTAATTATCTCTATATCTATCATTCTGAGTACTTTTGTGACAGGTTTAATATTGAACAGCCTGTTATACATAATATAATATATTTTTGACCCATTAATGTGTATATACTGTATCTTGTTCATACAAATTATCACTTACTTTTTATAGTACACTGATGAAGGTCTGACGTGACCGAAACGTCTGTATTAGTGACCAAGTGTATGTATTAAATTTTATTTCATTCACACAAATTGAGTGTGCCCAGTTTCTTTATATATTCATATGGTTTGGGAACCTACTGGTGCACCTCTTTAGAGCTGTGCAAATATTATATTATACGTACCTTAAAAGGACAGACCAGAGGTACTCATGGTTAACCCGGTCAAAGGCTTTTGCTTGGTCTAATGACAGTAGATACCCCTTCCAGTGACCTCCCCTACCCTGCTCCACTGCCTCTCGGACACCAAGCACAGCACTAAAAGTGCTGCGGCCTGGAAAAGAGCAGTGTTGGGCCTCCGAAAGGAGCCGGGGTGCAAACTTGACCAGCCGGTTGAACAACACCTTCGCCAGAACCTTCCGGTCCGTATTGAGAAGCGCTATGGGACGCCAATTCTCAATACGGGACGAGTCTTTACCTTTGACAGAATAATCAGGGCTGACCTCCTCATTGAACCGGGAAGAGTACCCGAGGAAAGACACTCATTAAACACCCCAGTCAAGAGGGGGACCAAGGAGTCCCTAAAGGTCTTATAGAACTCGGATGTTAAGCCATCCGGACCTGGCGATTTTTTGGGCCGAAGCCCATCAATGGCCAGTCTCACTTCCTCTTCCCTGATTGCTTCTGCCAAAACACCAAGAGAGGGATCATCCCCTGGCTCAGGGACGGTTTCAGCCAGGAAAGCCGACATCTCATCCCGATCCAGATCCCTCTTTCCCAAGAGGCGTGAGTAAAAGGACCTGACCACCTCCAGGATCCCTGATTTGGATCTGTTCAGGGACCCCGTACTATCGATCAGTCCTGTCACCATTTTACAATTCACTGACATCTTACAGTTCCTGTAGGGGTCGGGTGAGCGGTACTTCCCGAAATCCCTCTCAAAAACCAAAGATGTGTGCCTATCATACTGACACCTCTTAAGCAAAGACTTCACTCTGGAGATTTCCTCACGGTCACCTCCAGTCGAGACGAGCTGCTCGAGTTTCCTCCCCAGTGCCTGATACAAGCGATGCCTGTTCAGACTCCTGTGGCTCGAGAGCTGGCGGAAGAACCCCGCCACCCGCTTTTTGAAGATCTCCCACCACTCTGACTTACTACTACAGAGATCCAAAAGCGGTACCTGGCTCTGAAGAAAATCCTCGAAGGATTGTCTCACGTTCGCTTCTTCCAGCAGGGACGAATTCAGCTTCCACAGCCCTCTTCCCATCCGGGGAGTCTCTGCAACATTCAGAGAAAAGAAAATTAGACAGTGATCGGAGAACTCCACCTCAACGGCGGACACAGCAGAAAAGATGGCATCCTCCTTTAAAAAAAACCTGTCTATTCTAGATCTACAGCTACCCCTATGATAGGTGAAACCCCCGTGACCTGGGGTGTGCCGGATGTGGACATCCACCAGGCGAGCTTCACTAGCTATGCTATTGAGCGCGACGCTGTCATAAGCCAGGCGATCTCCAGGACCCCCCCCGATCACGGGACCTCGTAATGGTGTTGAAGTCCCCACCGAAGACCACCTGCCGGCTTGTAAAAAGAAAGGGCTTAATCCTCAGGAAGAGACATTTCCGGTCCCACTTTGATTGTGGACCATAGATGTTTATGAGCCGCAGCTCTTGTCCCCTCATGAAGACGTCAAGGACCAGGCACCTCCCCTTTCTAGCTCGATCACTCGTCTGCATTCCACATCTGCAGTCTTAAAGAGGACTGCCACCCCGCTATACGGCTCGGCCGCAAGAGACCAGTATGAGGGCCCGCACCTCCACTCTCTCCGTGCTTTATGTATGGCCCCCATGTCAGTTAGTCTGGTCTCCTGCAAAAATAAAATTTCAGCCTCAATTCGGGTGAGAAAATCAAAGGCCGTAAATCTAGCCGCATCTGACTTAATGCTGGCGACATTAATGGACGCCAGCGTCAACGGGGCGAGTTCAGCCATCATGAGTGATCAAGCTCGACGGCCTTCTTCTTACCCACCCCACTCCCACCACCCTCTGGGGAGGAGTCGGAACCTTTCCTTTTTAAGGTGGACGAGGTGTCCATCCCTCCTCCCCTGGTGTCCTCACCTCCGGACTCCAGGTCTGTCCCCCCCCTGGGAGAAACAACGTCCCCCAAGGGTTGGACTCCGTCATCCCCTAAAGGACCCCCGATACCGCCCCCGGTCCCCTGCCCTCGTCCGGCAACTCTTTAGCAGAGTCCTCAAGGGCCTGGAACCGGTTGGAGAGTGTGATCAGAGGGGGAACGGTGGGCACTTCCGTTGGTACCCTCACGGTCGGGGGTGGGGGGGATTTGGAAGACTTATTCAGCCTCTTCCTCCCCCTCCTGTTGTTGCGCTTTTTTCCACCCTTTGATATTGTAGGCTGCTCTAAGACTTCCTCATCAACACTTTCATACTGAGAGGAGTTGTCTGAGTCAGCCGCTTTATCCTCCCTCTCCATCCTCCTGATCTCCTCGTTCACCGCTTCCTCCCCCAGGGCCTCAGAGGCTTTAGCCACCAACCCAGAGGGAGGAGCAGGCATCACCCCGGTTACCTGAGGCTCCACCTGCTCCTTACCCCCCTGGCGAGCCGCCTGGCTCCACTGATATGAGGGGCTTCTAGTGACTTTGCCTTTCCTCACTGGCCCCTCAGCCCCCTCCCCGCCACCACCGCCCGCCGCGACAGAGGAAGCCCCGCCGGAGGTTTCCCCCCACGGTCTCCCCCACCGGGCCCGCAGCAGTATTGGAGAAGGAGCGAGGGCAGCGGCTATACGGGTGACCAAGGTCACCACACAGGTTGCACCGAATGTCCCTACACGCAGCGGCGAGATGGCCCACCCCGCCACACAAGGCACATTTCTGCACCTTGCAGCTTGCGCTGAAGTGGCGGGGATCGCCGCACTTGTGACAAACCTTCGGCTGCCCCTGGTAGAAGATCAGGATCCTGTCCCTTCCCAGGAATGCCGAGGAAGGGATGTGGGTGACCGTATCGCCTGAGACCTTCAAATTAACCATGAAGGTCCAGCCCCCCGACCAAATACCAAACTCGTCCCTGTTCTTTTTTGGGACCTCAGTGACTTCCCCATACCGGGAAAGCCACGTCATTATGTCCACGCCTGAGAGTGACTCGTTACATGTCACCACGGTCACTCTCTTGACGGAATTTTGGCGAGACACCGCCTGTACGACGAAGCCTCGCCATCCGGGCTCCCCTTTCACCAGCTCATAATTTGACCAGAAGAGCTCAAGCCCCTCTGGCCGAACAAAGCTGATGTCAAAGAAACGGGCTGATGTGGGATGGATCAGGGCAAAGATGTCATCTGCCCTAAAGCCCATCTTCAGGAGGAGCTCCACCACCCTACTCCTGGGTGGGCAAGCTTCACTGCCCCCCCACCGAAGACGGACCACATTCCTCCTTACCAGCCCTTGCCCGGCTGTTGGGAGAGACCAGACAGTCCCTCCCTCTCTTCTCTCTTGGAAGGCGGCTAAACCATGTCTCTCTATCCAGAAAGACAAGTCCACCGTCCTCCCTCTACAATTATCGACCTTTCTCCCCTTTTGAGGGCCTCCAGGAAACGGCGGTGCAAAACGCCGTCCCGGAGTCCAGAGGTGAGGAGACATCCTGAGAACCCCCCCGGGAGCCCCCCCTACCCCCAGCCGTGACCCCCGCATATGAACGCCTGGGAGCCACGGCTGGGGAGGCAGATGGACCAGCCCTTACCCCACTCACACTTGCTCCCACATTCACACCTGCATCCACCCCGGCATTCACTCCCAGACTCACTCCCTCATTCATACCACCCTCGCCATCACTCACACCTCCATGCACCACCTCCGCAAACAGCTCTTCAAAAATGTCACTCACACCATCACTATCAACCTCACTATCCATACTATCCATATATACACTATTATTTACATTATTTTCATTATTTACAATATTTGCATTATTTACAATATTTACATTGCCTTTATCTTTGACGCTTTCCACACCTCCTGCTGGGGGCCCTGGCTGGATAAAGATGTCTTTGTCTTCATCATTTTTTTTTTTCCTCTACCCAGGAGTGCCGCTGCCCCTTTAAATGCTCCAGAGCAGAGTGCACTTAGTACACCCTGCCTGGGCTCAGGAGCAGCAGCAGCTCTTGGGCTCTCTGGAACACTTTTTTTTTTTTCCTTCTTTCCTTTCTCTGTGCTTCCTAGGGCAGGGACGGACTTTGCCACCGCACCCTGCCCTCCACACACCTCCTCTGCCGGCTTTACCTGGAGCGCCGGAGCCCCCGTACCACCAGATGACAGTAAGTGGGTTGGGGACCCCGACAACTCCCTACCGGCTTTTGGGGCTGCAGACCCGATGGTATGGGTGGGAAGGACAGAGGGCGGAGGACCCGCCGAAGCCACGCCCCCCCCACTGGCCACAGCCACTCCAGGCTGAGCAGCAGCCCCTTTCGAGGCCACGCCCACCCCAGATGACTCGGGCACAGCGGGCGGAGCCACTGGCCGCCGAGGCCACGCCCCCCCCCCCCGCCGGCCCACAGTCACTCCAGGCTGGGCAGCAGCCCCTTGCGAGGCCACGCCCACCCCAGATGACACGGTCACAGTGGGCGGAGCCACTGCCGCCTAGGCCACGCCCCCCCCCCCCCCCCCCCCGCACCGCCCACAGTCACTCCAGGCTGGGCAGCAGCCCCTTGCGAGGCCACGCCCACCCCAGATGACCCGGGCACAGCGGGCGGAGCCACGGCCGCCGAGGCCACGTCCCCCCCGCTGGCCCACAGTCACTCCAGGCTGGGCAGCAGCCCCTTGCGAGGCCACCCCACCCCAGATGACCCGGGCACAGTGGGCGGAGCCACGGCGCCGAGGCCACGCCCCCCTGCCGGCTACAGCCCCTCCAGGCTGGGCAGCAGCCCCTTGCGAGGCCACCCCCACCCCAGATGATGCGAGTACGGCGGGCGGGACTGCGGTCAAGGAGAGCACACCCCCCCTGCATGCCTCTGCAGGCAGGGTAACACTCAGGGAGGCCACACCCCCCCACAGGCCTTCACTGCCGCTCTGTACCCACCCCCTGCTGTAGGCAAGGCTGGCCACTCCCCTTCGGCATCCAGTGGTGGCGGGGTCCTCCGCACGGACCCCTTTTGGGGTCTACGTGCCGAGTGCCCCGGCTTCACCACGGTCGCCTCCAGGGGAGCGACCAACTCCTTGCAGGTCTTTAATTGTTGCTTTACAGCAGTATCTGCGCCCCTTCTATGCTTCTGGACCCCCATAAGTGATCCAGATTTAACGGATCCGTTCGTGGGGGGCCCAGAAGCTGCTCTCACCGCAATTGGAGATGCGGCCCTGGCTTTACCTTTACCAGGTGCTGGGCCAGCCCCCCCTGCCACCGGGGACTGAGCCCAAGCACCCCCACTAACGCCACCATTACCAGTACCAGCACCGACCTCCATATCGCTGCCTGAATCCGAACTGCCACTACCAGAAGTGTCAGCAAGACCCAGGCAGACTTTACTCTCCCCGCTCCCTTGCACCGGACCCACCACAGGGCCCGGGCTGGGGTGGGCAGCGGGTTCCACACAGCGGGACTGGGGGGCCCCGGAAAGAGGGACAAAAACAAGTTTCTCCTCCACCACTTGTTTCGCCTTACGCCTTCTTCCCCTCTTCCCAGTTGCCTCATCCTCAAGGCAGACCTCATCCCCAAACAACAGCGTGCCAAACCGTGCCGGGGACTCAATCTGCCTCACTTGCTGTAGGATGAGGCAGCCCCCCTTGTTATTACTCCCGCTCCCTCCATCCTCCCCCTCACTCCCACTTTCCTCCATGTCACTGGAGTCCGGTGGGAGAGCCACTTGTTCGGGGGCTATCCCGCTGCGTGATACCTGGGAGCTCTTACCCACCAGGTCCTGGGCGCTCTTACTCACCAGGTCCTGGGCGCTCTTACTCACCAGGTCCCCAGGTGGAGCTGGCGCAGATGTTCCGCCATCTTCCTCCTCCTCGTCCTCCACCTGGCTGGGGCCTCCTGACCCCCCAGGAGACCCCCCGGTCAGGGCTCTGAACCGGTCATCGTTCCTTAGCTTCTCCTCGAAGGGGCCGCTTCCCTCCAGGATGATCTTCCTCCTCTCTTCCAGTACTCTTATCTCCCCCTTCAGCCTTCCGACCGTGGCGGATACCTCCGCTCTCTTTGAGGCAGGGAGCTTATTTTTTGCTGTCACTCGAGCTCCCCTCAACCTCTCCCGGAGTATCCTCAGCTGCTTAGCTGCCTCCTCATACTCACAGAGGTGGGCATGGATGCGGGAGGCATAGATGGTGGACGGCTCTCCCGCAGCCTTGGAGCCTCAGATGTTAAGGGGGGCTCCTGCCGCACCTCTGCCCGCAGCCTCCTCACCGGGAGAAGGAGCTGCCACGGCCCCGGCTTCAGGGGTCCTGGATCCTGGAGCCTTGCGGCCCCCCGGTGTCTTCCTCCTATTCATGGCTTGCTTCAGCGTGGGCCTCCAGATGATATGTGAGGCCCCCCACCCCCAGCTAGCTTGCCGGGGGGTGGAAGCCAGGGGCACAGCCCTTACGCTCAGTCCCAGGGAAGGCTTCTCTGCCTGGGAAGGGGCAGGTAGCAGTCCAGATAGAGAAAAAAAAATCCTCCTTCCCAGGCACTTAGCTCCAAGCAGCTTACACACAGCTTCCACCACCAGCAACCACACCTCTCCACTTCCTGGGTGGAGCCGGAAGCACCCAGCCGCTGGCATGAGACTTGCCCTTCAATAGATCCTTGTAAAAGGATTTAAAGTGTACTCATTCAAATTAGAGAGACAATTTCAATTAAAAAGATTAGACCTGCCTCCACCACAGGGGGGCTCGCTCGACCCACCAGCGGACAGGCACCAGTATTGTGAGAGAGGGGCTGGCCATCAGGGTCCACCGCAGGTCTGGCACAAACCCGGCGACACGCAGGTCGCACGGGCAGAAACGGACTGGCTTTGTCGCTTCACACTTTTTTGGTTTTAGAAGGGCATGACATGCATATATCTGTGTCTACCCCTCCTTTTACTCCTCCACCTCTTTTCTTTTCGCATGACTATATGTACTTGTCACTTTTCCATGTGTTAGTTGTGTCTTCTGAGCAGTTTGTCAGCTTTTGGACAGCTTTGAAGTGTTTTCTATGTGTTTCTATGTGTTTTGGTTTGCCTGACATTGGTTTTAATGGTGTTCGACTGTATTCGACGAACAGTTCGTCGAACACACGGCTGTTCGGCGTACCGAACCGAACTCGAACACTACGGGGGTGTCTCATCACTATTTACGAGGCTCCGAAAGTTCCACTGCAGGCGTACCCCCTATTCCCTACAATCAAGATCAGTTTGTCTGTCAACAGATAGTCCGAGGCTTGGAAGAATGTCAGCGTGAGATAGAAAGACTCTCGCCCATGGAATGGCAAGCTAAAAGAGAGGGGGAATGTAAGGAGGAGTACCAGAGAAGGGTACCTTCTACACGCCAGTTCCGGAAGTACAGGGGCTGTCACTCATGTTGTAGGGGGAAACATCGAGAGTGCAGAACAGACCGGGTCATGTGACCGGGGAAAGCGAGGCGAAACTACTGAGAGCTCGCACGAGAAAGCTAAGGGGCAGAGCTCGCACGGGAAAGCTGTGTGTCAGGTCAGGCTCTGTGACCGCTGTCAAGACAGAGCTTCCCATTTGTGCAGGCCTTCCTGACAGATCACTGACAGAAAGAATCATTGCCGTAGTCGACCAGTTAACAGTTTCCCTTCACCCTTCTCGTCAGGAGGTGACTCAGAGCTGACACCACAGACCGTGCCGTTAATAGGACGCCATGAGAGACTCCCGGTTAGGCCTGGACCTATTGAACAGAGACTTGCACATACAGCGGAACGAAGGCTCGTTCCGGCGGTACCTTACTTTGGACTCAGTGCCGTACTAGAAACCGTTAGGTACAGGAAATCTACCTGTTTATCAGAGACTGTGTCGAGACGTCAAGTGCCGCTGTTGTCGGTGCCACAGTTGGATCCTCACCTGCTGCAGCCATCATTGCGACAACCCGCGACGCTGCTGTCAGTGCTGCCATTGGAACCCTGAAACTCTGCACATCTGAAGACTACAGTCTGATAAGTCTCACCTCTTTAATACTGAACTACTGTTGGCCCGTTACCTGCCCTGCCATTCTCCCAGGTCAGCCCCATTCCTCATCTACACACTGCTTCCCTTTACTCCCTGCGTGGAGTGCATTTACTGTTAAATAAAATCTTTAACTCTTGATCTGCCTCCTGTCCATGGCGACATCACACGTTCCTGCAATATCTACAGGTACAACAAATTTACACTGTTATACAAGCTGTACACTGATTACTTTACATTGCATCAAAGTGTCATATCTTCAGTGATGTCCCATGAAAAAATATAATAAAATCTTTACAAAAATGTGAGGGGTGGACTCACTTTTGTGACATACTGTAATCTAGAACTGTCCGTCCTTCAAAATTTGGTGAAAATACAAAAAGAAAATTGCTCTAGTAGGCTGCCATGAGACCTAAATCAACATTAGAGGAGCTGCAGAAATTTTTGGCAAGTACTGGTTGGGTACTGCATGCGACAACAATCTCCCGAATCCTGTGTTACATGTTGGCAGTATTTTTCTGACATAGCTGTGTTTGAATGTATTTCTATGTTTTGGCATAACCTACACCTACAACTTCTAGATTGCATTCACAACCTACCCTATATGCCTAATCTGAGCTTATGTTTACTTGTACTTTGAAATAAAAAAGGATTTGCATTCAACTTAAGAACGTGTAATGAAATTTTTTACTTACATAACCTACATAAAGTCTGTGAAAAGCGTGTAGTAAAACATGTTACTGTCTTATGAGACCAAGATTGAACATTTTGGCCATAATTCCAAAAGGAATATTTGGTGCAAAACCAATACTGCACATCACCAAAAGAACACCATACCAATAATAAAGCATGGTGGATTCAGCATTATGCTTTGGGCAGTTTTTCAGCAGCTGGAAATAGAGCTTTAGTCAAGGAGGCGGGAGTTTCGGACCGTTAAAAATGTCAGTCGATTTTGTACAAAATTTTCAGGCCGCTAAAAAGTTAAATATAAAAGGAAAATTCTGCTTTCATTATGACAATGATGTATAGCACACCTCCAAATCAGCAAAAGAATGGCTTTGCCAGAAGATCAAAGTTTTGAAATGGCCAGCTAGAGCATAAAGGCCCCGTTACACGCTACGATATCATGAACGATATCGTTGCAACATCACCGGTTTGGTGACGTTACAGCGATATCGAAACGACATCGTTGTGTGTGACACGTAGTAATGATCAACAATCAGTCAGCTGATCGTTAATTGTTGCAGGATGTACTGGACCATAAATCTATCGTTGGTCTCCCGCTTGGCAGCACACATCGCTGCATGTGACAGTGGGAGACCAACGATCAGCGAGCTCCCAGCGCCATACAGCAGACGCTGGTAGCTGGTATCCAGGGTAAACAGCGGGTAAGTAAGCGCCACGCGGCTCTAGTTACCCGCTGTTTACCCTGGAAACCAGCGTGCTCACTGGTCCTGATCGCTGGTGAGTCTGCCTATATGACAGCTCACCAGCGATCAGCTAACAATGTCCCAGCGATCCCATCCATGTGGTGGGGATCGCTAGGACATTGAAGTGAGTAACGGGGCCCTAACTCCTTTGCTGTCATGAATTCAGTTTATTTCTTTATTGAATTGCACAGATTATTGGTGATTTTAAAGGTGGAAAAATTTTGAATGATTATTCTTGGTATGAGTTTTTCATTAAAAAAAAGCAGCCATGTTATTTAACAGACTTGTATAGACTGTTTATATAGCCTGTACTGTATATACAGTTTTATATGTAATACGGGACATATGCAACACCACCTCATTACTTTCAAATCACTTATCTAGAAGGTCAGACAATCTTTTCCAGCTGCCAGTATTGAAAGACTAATTAAAATGCTTTTTATATGTTATGGTATAAAAATAATAAGAGGAAAATTTGGAAATGTAAGAGTAAATGAGAGCATATGCCTCATATTTATTCTATTTTAGAGAACTCCAAAGTGATGTCAGCTCAAGCAGCATTAATATCCTGTGCTGAAATATCCTGCAACAGTTATATAAAACATCAAGGCATATCGACCGTCAGGTGGCAAGTGATAGGAGAGGAACAATAGTTTGCCCACAATGGTAAAACATTATGCTGCTTGTTACATACCCCTGTGTGTTGCAGTAACATTCATGTAAACTAGCCCAGAGTCTCCAGTGATCAAATCAGAGAGGGGATCGTTTGTAAGGTCAAAGAAGGATAACATGGACACAAAGTGAGTTGGTGGAAAAGAAAACAAGACTGGAAAAAAATTTTAATTGCGTGAACATTATTTTTAATGCTAGCACTAGTCAACTGGGACACTCTATAGTATGAACCCAGTGACTCGGAGGATGCCTCATATCCACATACACGCCTGATTAACTGCTCACTGTTCATGCTGCCAAGTGTCAATAGCTTTGCATAATTGGCCCCTTTGGTGCCCAGCTGCCTTAGTTAATTCATGTTTAACAAGATATTAATGCTGGTTATTCAGTTGCATCAATGCAAAACAATTTGTGCAAATAAAATAGGAAATGTAGATTATAAAATGAAGACTGTTGACAGACGGTGAAAAGATCTATTGAACCTGCCTGATATATGAATATGAAACAGGTGAGAGCACGTCTATTTACCAGCAGTCATGGACCTTGATACTTTTGGTGTCTCTTGAGCAGCATCATGAACAGTAAAGGTCAAGCTACAGGAGCCTTTCTGGAATGCTGTAGATAAGCCCTCATGGCGGTGGCCACAGCTTTATAGGGCAAAATTGGGGTGACAGATTCCCTTTAAATGCATTCCTTGATTTCCATAAAATGCCGAAAAGTCTCCTCTGGGTAAAGGGGTTATTCCACACATATATGACTTGTTTAAAACAGCTTTATTTGTGGCTGATGTTTTATCTATATTTTCTTAACTAAATACAGGGTCGGACTAGATAATAGTGAATTTGTCCTCAACAAATTGAATTTGTTACAACATTAACCAAAGTTTCAGACTTGCCAGAATTCACAAAGTCATGATTAGAGCAACAAATATCATTGGTATCAGTTACATTTTCCCCCTCTCCATGGGGCTGCTTGAGGACACTCACTGGCCTCACCACCTGAAAGAACTGCCAGGAGAACAGAAGTCATGAGGAGCTATGGCAGAGGCAACATGAGGACATGTGAGGGCCTGGGACAAGCAAGTATAATATTTTATTATTTTTTTCTCTTCCCTAACATTCATGTGTTTTGCTCCTGTGTCTAGAGAAACCTGAGAGAATAATAAGCATCTTTTATTTGGACTTTTTGGAATCAGCAGGCCAAATTGAGATAGTGTGTCTAAAACAAATTTTAGGTGGTTTGCTCATCTCTAATTTGGACTTATCAAAAGAAAGAAAATAGATTTGTTCTTGATTTTGGAAAAATTAATAGGTGGCAAAAACCTGTCACAGGCAAAAAAAGAAAGCCAGTGAAGATTAGAGTTGAGTGAAACAGGTCGCTCATTTTCAAAAGTCGCCGATTTTCGCCAAAGTCAGGTTTCATGAAACGAAACCCGACAGTGGAGTGAGTTTGGTCACGTGTTCGGCGACCATTTTGCTGGAGTCGGTTTTCCCCTACACTTTAAGCGCCTTTTCTCGGCCAATGAGCAAGGACGCAGGCTGTGGGCAATGGGATGACATAGCCAGCTGCCAGCACCATCTTAGAGAAGGGCATTGCAGCGATTGGTTGGCTTTCTGTGGCGTCACAGTGCATATAAAATCCCTCAGCGCCGACCGCCATTTTACATCTGCTAAACTCAGTGTAGGGGAAGATTGCTGGCGGTGCGTTAGGCAGGGCCTAAAGACAAAATTACTTTCTGCTGATAGCGATTAGCTGTACAGTGACTGTGCAGTGAGACGGGAGGATTTTGCTGTGTGCAGCAACACTGGTTCTTAGACTGCCTGCCTGCCAGTGACGCTGTAGAAAATGTTTGTGTGGAGCATCACATCTGATTAGTAGGCTGCCTGCCTGTAATAAGGGGCAATTAATTTGGTGGAGTAGCAGAGCTGCCTGCCAGTGACAGTGTACAAATTGCTTGTGTGGAGCATCGGATCTGATTAGTAGGCTGCCTGCCTGTGATAAGGGGGCAATTAATTTGGTGGAGTAGCAGAGCTGTCTGCCAGTGACAGTGTATAAATTGCTTGTGTGGAGCATCACATCTGATTAGTAGGCTGCCTGACTGTGATAAGGGGGCAATTTATTCCCCATTGACTTGCATTGGGGTTGGATTTTCGACTCCGACCCGACCAATTCCGTTAGTCGGCCAACTTCGTTCGACTCGACTTTTGAGAAAGTCGGGTTTCACGAAACCCGACTCGACCGAAAGAAGGAAAAGTCGCTCATTCTAGTGAAGATATCTATATTTATAACTATATAGACAACTTATTTAAAAGGGGAAACATTTTGCAAAAAGGAAAAAAGGAAGAGATGGACAAGGCACTTTGCATGCATAAGCGCCCGTGCCTGTCTATTATTCTGGAAAAGCCAGCTACATCTGGGGGCTTCGTATCAGGCACTTGAGAAGAGAATAATGCCCCATTAGCTTCCAGTTAAGCATCACTGCTCTTGAAGCTTGTATGAAACGTCACAACAAATTCATATCCAATGTTTCCCATATCTCTTTTGGAAAAATAAAATTACATTGTACATCACAATTCTTCCCACAGATTTGCAAATGAAAATTGTAGGCTGTAATAGTATGTCATAAAACAACGTAATTTTATTTCAAAAGACGTTTGTATTTTTCTTTGTATAAACAGCTCAATAGAGAATATAGCAAATTTATATACTGTTTTTCATTCCTACAACACACAGTTTGTGTCTCACTAGAGTTCGCCTCATCTCTTGACCTCCATGATGGTGTGCATCCCTAGACATAGTTTGTTTCTCTACAAGAGAAGAACAGATGTGGGCACAAATGAGCTCTCCAGTGATTTCCCATAACTGCCCCTTGACATTGTATTTCCCACTAAGGAGGTGTACATAGAATTTTCTGTAACACACAATTTATAACGGGCATTCATTTACACATAAATAACAATCATAATTAGTCTACATGTCTTTTTTTTTATTAAAAATGTGTAGTAATAATTTAATAAACAATGTACATAGATCTCTAGTTTCAGGTGTTCATGCTATTATATGATTATGATCTAATTATTCTACTTTATTACTACAATAAGGATTTGATGTCAGTTTATTGTGTTTATTTACACATTTTAGTGTCCCTCATACTCCACTGACATAATTTCTAATCCAAGTTAGGCTCTAATAGGTTCACCATATGGTGAATGCCCTTTAATTCCTTAACATTCTTGATGAGCTATTAGGTCATGGAGCATGTCAAGGACTTTTTAGCGGGTTCAGGAGCAGAGCCTGCTCCACACAGGAGAGATGCGGTTATTTTACATAGCTGGAATTAGTCTTTATTAGAAGTAATTACCATCACCACCGATTGCTGCTGTTAGCCTATTAAATGCCCCTGTCAACTGCTCACAGTGGCATTTAATTGCTGCAAACCATTCGTTCTGGCCCCCATCTGGCCCCCATCTGACCTGAAGGGAATGGCAAGAAGCAGATGGATCACCTTGAGAGCCTAATGTCAGCTGTAACTCCCTGTGCCTGTAATGTTATTTCTATTAGACTTTGAGCCACAGATGCAGATTTTTACTATATACAACAATACTGTGGGAGGAGAAAGAAGCATATTCCTCTGATAAAATATATTATATCTTATTTTCATATGAACTATTGCTTTATGTAATAAAAATTAAACTGGCGGTTGCTCTTTAAGGGATTAAGAACCAATGCAGTTTAGCACTAAGGCAGGAGACACACCAGCATATTGCATCAGATACGAGAGCATCGGATGCAATATACTAATGACCCTCGGCTTCTGCTCTGCTGCGAGCAGAAGTCGAGTGTCATGCCACTGTTCTCTGATCCTCTCGCACAGAGAGGATCGGAGCACAGCTGCGGATGAGACAGAGAAAGTAATTCAGTATGAGAAAATAATCGCAGATGTGAGCTGCCCATAGAGTAACACTGGGCCGAATGCTATGTGATGTTTTATCGCATAGCACTCAGCTGTACTGTACGGTAGTGTGACTCCAGCCTAACAGTGAAGATTCCCCACAAGGGGCGGAACAGAAACATACTATTAGATAATCTCTTATCCAATGTCAAACTTTACTGTTTTTCGAGGCACAGTTTAACATTGCTTATACAGATAAATGGATCTGCCAAGATTTGAATAGAACCACATAGTGACATAGTGGTCATGGGAGATTTCAACTATCCAGACATTTGTTGGGAATCTCTCTCAGGCAAAACTAACAGATCAAGGAAATTCTTATCCTCTCTTGCTGACAACTTTATCTTCCAAAAGGTAGGGAGAAAACAAGGGGATCTGCTACCTTGGATCTAATCCTTATAAACAGGGAGGAAATGGTTGAGGAGGTAAGAGTGGCTGGGAACCTAGGAGGTAGCGACCATGCTATTTTAGAATTTTGGATAACTAGAGGAGGAAGACCTGTGAAGATTCAGACGTCAAAGTTAGATTTCAGAAAGGCAGATTTTAAGGGACTCAGAAAGAGAATTGGGGGGATCCAATGGCTGGATATCCTTAAGGACAAAAATGTCCAGGAACGATGGGATTTCTTGAAAAATGAGATTCTCAAAGCACAATCTTAACAATTCCGAAAAGAGGGACGAATAGGAAGCATTTAAGGAAACCAGGATGGATGAACACAGAACTTAAGGGTATGCCACACTAAACAACATCGCTAACGGGATCGCTAAAAAACGTCACTATTTAGCGATCCCGTTAGTGATGTTGTTGTGTGCGGCATCTGCCAGCGACGAGCTTCCTGCTGTGATCTCGCTCGTCGCTGGAATCGTTCCGGACCCTATTTTCGTCGCTGGCGCCCCGCTGGTAAGTATCTAATCGCTGAGTGTGGCACCTTTTTTAGCGATTTAGCGGTACTTTTGTACCGCTAAAGTCGTTAAGGAGATCGCTAACCGCGATAGCGTCCTAACGACATCGCTAAAATAGGTAGCTACTAGCGATATAGAAACAATCCCGCTAGCGATCTCATTAGTATGCGACGCTAACGAGATCGCTAGCGGGATTGTGTAGTGTGGCAGTACCTTTAAACACATGCTAAAAAGGAACAAAGAAATGTTTATCAAATGGAAAGAGGGAGACATATCTAAACAAGAATATAATGCCGTCTGCAGAACCTGCAGGGCACAAATCAGATTATCTAAAGCTGACAATGAATTAAGGCTTGCAAGAGACGTCAAAAACAACAAGAAAGCATTTTGGGGATATGTCAAAAGTAAAATAAAAGTCAAAAATGCTATAGGATTTTTACAGGATGAAAATGATGAAATGGTAAGACAGGATGTTGAGAAGGCTGAACTTTTAAATTCCTATTCTGCATCTGTTTTCTTTCAGAAAGGAAATGTAACATCAACTGATCTTCACTGTCCTATTAAGAGAATAGAAGAATCCAAGATATCTATAAACAGAAAAATAGTGAGGAAACACTTAGCTAACCTAAATGAATTCAAGTCTCCATGTCCAGATGAATTACACACCCCAGAGTACTGAAGGAGATAGCAGAAGAAATTCTTGAACCACTCTCCACAATCTTTTCAAATTCTTGGAGAACAGGAGAAGTCCCAGAAGACTGGAGAAGAGCAAATGTTGTCCCTAACTTCAAAAAGGTGAAGAAGGTGGACCCAGGGAACTATAAGCCAGTGAGTCTGACTTCTATATCAGGAAAGATCTTTGAACAAATTATTAAACAACATGTATGTAAGTACCTGGATAAGAAAGAAGTGATTAAACAGAGTCAGCATGGGTTTGTAACTAATAAGTCATGTCAGACTAACTTAATTTCCTTCTATGACAGAATCACTAACTGGGTGGATCAGGGAAATGCTGTAGATATGGTATATATTGACTTCAGCAAAGCATTTGACAAAGTATCTCACACAATCCTTATTGAAAAAATGACTACCGTATATACTCATGTATAAGCCGACCCATGTATAAGCCGACCCCCTAATTTTGCCAAAAAAACTGGAACACTTATTGACTCACGTATAAGCCTAGGGTGAAAAATGATTATGCCCCCATATGATGCTCCACAGATTATGCCCCCATATGCTGCACAGATTATGCCCAATATGCTCTACAGATTATGCCCCCATATGCTCCATATTATGCCCCCATATGTTCCACAGATTATGCCCCCTTATGCTCCAGATTATGCCCCATATGTTCCACAGATTATGCCCCCATATGCTGCATATTATGTCCCATATATTCCACAGATTATGCCCCCATATGATCCACAGATTATGCCCCATATGCTCCAGATTATGCCCCCATATGTTCCACAGATTATGCCCCATATGCTCCAGATTATGCCCCATATGTTCCACAGATTATGCCCCCATATGCTCCATATTATGCCCCATATGTTCCACAGATTATGCCCCCATATGCTCCAGATTATGCCCCATATGTTCCACAGATTATGCCCCCATATGCTGCATATTATGCCCCCATATGTTCCACAGATTATGCTCCATATGCTCCAGATTATGCCCCACATGTTCCACAGCTTATGCCCCCATATGCTCCATATTATGCCCCCATATGTTCCACAAATTATGCTCCCATATGCTCCAGATTATGCCCCCATATGTTCCACAGATTATGCCCCATATGCTGCACAATTATGCCCCATATGCCCCATAGTATAGGCCTCATATGCTGCTGCTGCAAAAAAAAAAAAATGACATACTCACCTCTCGTCGCTGGGGGCCAGGTGCCGGTGTCCTGAGCAGGCGGTGACACCGGCGTGCTATGGGGGATAGGTGCCTGTGTCACCGCTCACTCAGGACCCCGGCACCTGAGATATTTACCTGTCCTGTTCCACCGCTGCACGCTGCATCCTCGTCTGACTCCTCTGGCTGTAAATGATCTGGCAGGGGGCGCGGCGCGCACTAACGATGTCATCGCGCCCTCTGCCTGATCATTCACAGCCAGAGGAGTCAGCCGAGGATGCAGCGTGCAGCGGTGGAACGGGACAGGTAAATATCGCTATACTCACCCTCCGCCGGCGCGTCTC
Organism: Oophaga sylvatica; assembly: GCA_033576555.1. NCBI lineage: Eukaryota > Metazoa > Chordata > Amphibia > Anura > Dendrobatidae > Oophaga > Oophaga sylvatica. The sequence goes on along the minus strand of JARQOD010000003.1, from coordinate 477,752,413 downwards.
TGCAGCCTCTCCTCTTCTCCCGGCTCTCTCCGCAGCGCTTCCTTCCTACAGCGGTCACATGGTACCGCTTATTAAAGTCATGAATATGTGCATATTCATGACTTTAATGAGCGGTACCATGTGACCGCTGCAGGAAGGAGCCGGAGATCGTGGGAGAAGCAAGGGGGCTGCAGAGACCGCGCCAGCGGAGGGGTGAGTATGATCCGACACCCCCGCTCCCCGTCCCCCACCGACCCCCGTATATGACCTGCGTATAAGCCGAGAGGGGGACTTTCAGCCCTAAAAAAAGGGCTGAAAATCTCGGCTTATACACGGGTATATACGGTAAGTATGGAATGGACAAGGCAACTGTTAGGTGGATTCATAACTGGCTGAGTGATCGGTCCCAAAAGGCTGCACATCCAGTTGGAAGAATGTCTCAAATGGGGTGCCACAGGGCTCTGTCCTGGGCCCTGTATTGTTCAACATCTTTATCAATGATTTAGATGAAGGAATTGAGGGTACACTGATTAAATTTGCTGATGACATGAAGCTAGGAGGGATAGATAATACTGGAGAAGAGAGAGATAGGATTCAAAAAGATATAAATAAGCTGGAGCAGTGGGCAGCAACTAACAGAATGGTTTTTAACAGGGAAAAATGCAAAGTACTACATCTAGGCAATAAAAATGAAAAAAGCATATACAAAATGGGAGGAATAGGGCTAAGTAACAGCACATGTGAAAAAGACTTGGGTATACTAATTGATCACAGACTGAACATGAGTCAACAGTGTGATGCAGCAGCAAAAAAGGCAAATACAATTCTAGGATGTATCAACAGAAACATACAGTCTAGATCACGTGAGGTCATTATTGCCCTCTACTCCTCTTTGGTCAGACCTCATCTGGAATACTGTGTCCAGTTTTGGGCAGCACATTTTAAAAAAGACATCAACAAACTGGAGCAAGTTCAGAGAAGAGCGACTAGAATGGTGACCGGTCTGCAAACCCTGTCCTATGAGGAACGGTTGCAGGATTTGGGAATGTTTAGCTTGCAAAAGAGAAGACTGAGAGGAGACTTAATAGCTGTATACAAATATCTCAAGGGCTGTCACATTGTAGAAGGATCATCTTCATTCTCATTTGCACAAGGAAAGACTAGAAGCAATGGGATGAAACTGAATGGGAGGAGACACAGATTAGATATTAGAAAAAACTTTTTGACAGTTAGGGTGATCAGTGAGTGGAACAGGTTGCCACAAGAGGTGGTGAGTTCTCCTTCAATAGTAGTCTTCAAACAGAGGCTGGACAGACATCTGTCTGGGATGATTTAGAGAATCCTACTTTGAGCAGGGGGCTGGACCAGATGGCCCAGGAGGTCCCTTCCAACTCTACCATTCTATGATTCTATGAATTTAACTGGGAAATTTTCTTTGCAGCAAATTTATTCTCCACAAATTGCAAGGCACTTATGCTCACCTCCTTGACAATCTCTGCTGCTTGCTGTCCTCTGTACGGTCCTTGGTGGCTCTTCTTACAGCCGCCAAGCACTGAAATCCTGCAAATTCTCACACTAAGTTGAATCTTCCAGGTGCAACCAGGCTCCAGATGTCTCTGCACATGCACGTCGTAAGATCGTGATGTGACTAAGCCCATGGTTTCTGTGAAGCTTCGAGTACCTACAGGGGACACCAAGCAGCAGATGTGGCCAAAGAAGTTAGCCACTCTTGGGAGATCTCAAGCGTGCAGTTCATGCAAGACAGCCCAGGAATTTACAGGAACTGGAGGCTTTTTATCAAGAAGAGTGGGCAGCTTTACCTTCTGAGAAAATAAAGAACCTCATCCATAACTACCCCAAAGACTTCAAGCTGTCATTGGTGTTTGAGGGGGCAATACACGGTATTAAGAAATGGAGTATGTGAACTGTTGATCAGGGTCATTTGGATGTTTTGGGTTGTCATTATGATTTAAAAAGAGAAAACACAGTAGTTTGACAATAAATGGCTTCACCTAACCACCAACCATGAGTGGAGAAAAAGTTTTGGTGTTATCATTAATATTCTCTGAAAAAAGGCCAAGAAAGCAAAAATTCTGCTGGGGTATAAACTTTTGAGCACAACTGTATATACACATAGTAAATATGTATGGATCTCACATTACATTTGAAGTGACTTTGAGGGGACTACATGACAGAAAATACCCAAAAATGACACCATTGTAAAAACTGCACCCCTCAAGGTGTTCAAGACCACATTCAAGAAGTTATTAACCCTTCAGGTGCTTCACAGGAAATAATGGAATTTTGAAAGAAAGAATGAACATTTCACTTTTCTTTCCAAAAATTTTACTTTAGACCCAAATGGATCACAAAATTTGTTGTGCAATTTCTCCTGAGCATGCTAATAATTAGCGGACGCCATTTCACGTTTGGAAAGCTTCTAATATGCCAAAACAGTGGATAACGCTCACAACTGATACCATTTTAGAAACTAGACCGCTCAAAGAACTTATCTAGATGTATTGTAAGCACATTGAACCCCCAGGTGCTTCACAGAAGTTTATAACACTGAGCTGTGGAACTAAAGAAATCACATTTTTCTACAAAAAAAATCTTTTAACCCCAAATTTTGCATTTTTACAAGAGTAATAGGAGAAATGTCACCATATATTTTATTGTGCAATTTCTCCTAAGTACGCTGATAACCAACATGTGGACAACAACTACTATTTGGATGCACGGCAGGGCTTGGTAGAGAAGGAGCGCCATTTCACTTTTTGAATGTAAAATTTGCTGGAATATTAGCAGACCTCATTTTGTGTTTGGAGAGCCACTGATGTGCCTAAACAGTGGAAACCATACAGATGAGACACCATTTTGGAAACTAGATTCTTCTGGAAACTTATCTAGATGTGTAGTGAGCTCCTTGAGCTCCCAGGTGCTTCACAGAAGTTTATCATATTGAGCCGAGAAAATAAAGAAATCATATTTTTCCGCAAAAATGTTTTTTTAGCCCCAAATTTTGTATTTTCACAAGGATAACAGGAGAAATTGCACCATACAGTTTGTTGTGCAATGTCTCCTGAGTAAAGTTGAGCGAAACAGGTTGGTCAGATTTATAAGTCGCCGACTTTCGCCAAAGTCGAGTTTCACCGATCGCAACCTGACCATAGCGTGACAGGCGCCAAAGTCAGATTTCCCAGAATGCTTGCAGGCGCCTTTTATCAGCCAATGAGCAAGGACGTACACTGTGGGCAATGAGATGACATGGGCAACGTCCACCACCATCTTAGAGAAGGGTATTGCAGTGATTGGCTTGCTTTGGGGGGCGTCATAGTGTCTATAAAAGCCCTGAACGCCAACCTCCATTTTACTTCTGCCGATCTTAACAGTAGGGAGAGGTTGCTTGCTGTTTATCAGTAGGGACAGAGTTAGGGCTGGAAAGAAGTTCTTATGTGCTTGTGCTGATAGAAATTGTGCTTTACAGTTAGTGTGCAGTGACAGGGGAGGATTTTCTTGTGTGCAGCAGCGCTGGTTATTAGACTGCCTGATAGCTGTATTGCTGTGTGTACACTGGTGAGCAGACTGCTTTTTACACAGCACTAATACTTTTATTCTTTTTGACTGCACACTTACCGACCGTTCATTTTTTTCCACACAGTATAGAGCTGTACGTACATCACACACTACTGTGTACCAGCTGGTATCACGGACAAATACATGCTGACTAGAGATGAGTGACTTTGCCTTTTTTAGAGTCGAGTCGGGTTTCGTGAAACCCGACTTTCTCAAAAGTCGAGTCGAACGAAGTCGGCAGACTAACGGAAAAAGTCGGGTCGGAGTCAAAAATCCGACCCCAATGCCAGTCAACGGGGAATAACAGTCGCCAGCGAGTGGAGGACAGTAAACACACCTACAGTGCCCATTTCAATGCCAACGACATCAATTCTTTTTACTTAAGCTTGTCAACCTTAATTTAATTTATAATAATAGTTACGCATTGAAAACTGGGGGTTATTTGGCTAAAGTTGTGGGGGGGGCAGGGCTGGCTCCAGGTCTTCATGGGCCCTGGGCGAAAGAGTCTCAGTGGGCAACTTTAACACATACCACAATTCATGATGCTCCAATACGGCACAGAAATATAGGTATAGTACAATGCCAAATACTTCACTTCTTACATTACATGACTGATATCTATTTTAAATTCTACAATAGCTCAAAGAACGGACAGTATAATCCTCCATACAGTATTATGGGCACCACATAGTGCGCCATACAGAATAATGAGCCCCATATATTGCTCCATACAGAATAATGAGCCCCATATATTGCTCCATACAGAATGGGCTCCATATAATGCTCCATACAGAATAGGCCCCATATGTGCTCCATATATAAAGGGCCCTATATGATGCCCCACAAATAATGAACCCCATATAATGCTCCAATATATCATGGGCCCCATATATGATGCTCCAGTGTGTGATGAGCCCCATATAATGCTCCAAATATAATGGTCCCCATATATAAATGCTCCATATATATTTGGTCTCCATGTGATGCTCCATATATAATGTGCCCCATATGATGCGCCATATATAATGGGCCTCGTGATGCTCCAGTATATGATGTGCCCATGGATGATGCTCCAGTGTATAATGGGCCCTATCTATGATGCTCAAGTGTATGATGGGCCCCATATATAATACTCCAGTGTATAATGCTCCCCATATATTGCTCCAACCATTAAAAAAATCAAATGCCTCTCCTCGCTGGGCACTGCTATACTCTGGACTCCTCAGCGTCACCATCTTTCAGCTCTCTGCACTGTGACTGTTCAGGCAGAGGGCACACAGACGTGACATCATCGCGTTCTCTGACCTGAATGTCACTGTCAGGAAACGCGGAAGACGTCACAGCAGTGGAGCAGGGAGAGGTAAGTATTGCAAGTGCTGGGGCCCTGAGCAAGCAGGGGGGGCACACTCGTGGGCGCCGGGAACTGGCACGGGGACCCTCATAGTACTCCAGTTTCTCTGACGGCGAGTGGGCCCCCCCACCTTCTCAGGGCCCCGACACTTGCCCAGGTGCGCCACGTGCTGACGCCGGCCCTGGGGGGGCACAGCACAGTTAGGGAGGTGTAAAAAACTGGCATATGTTGAGGTGTAGGCTGGACGTTCAGCAGCTGCAAATGGAGGAATTGGAGAAGTCGGAGGAAGAGGAGGACAAAGCGAGCCATTTTGCTGGCAACCTATGTGTCATCAGGGGAAGATGGTACAAAATCCTTTGAAACCCAGGCATGGTTCATTTTAATGAAGGTGAGATCACCAACATTTTGGGTCGACAGCCGGGTCCTTCTTTCTGTCAGGATTGATCCAGCAGCACTGAAGACTCTTTCTGATAGCACACTACCAGCAGGGTAAGAGAGCTCCAGTAAAGCATATTGGGCCAATTCAGGCCAGGTGTCCAGTTTACAGGCCCAGTAGTCAAAGGGGAATGACCTGTGAGGGAGAACATCGATAGGGGAGGAGAGGTAATTTTGAACCATAGTTGAAAACTGCTGTCTCCTGTCTGTTGCAATCGATTCAGTATTACCAGTCGTGTGAGCGTTATTCGAGAAATCAGACCACAACATGGTCATGAAACACATGTCTCTAATGCCACTTCGGCTGTGTACACCACGAACACCTCTTCCATTTGGCCCAGTACGGCTCATGGTAGAACCTGCACCGCTGCTGTGTGCTGGGAATGCCTCTAACAAATGGTTTACCAGAGTTACTTGTTTGATCGCCAATATTAGCTCTAGGTTCTACTGTGGCATGATGTTCTGTAATTTGCCTTTATAGAGTGGATCGAGGATGCAGGCCAACCAATAGTCATCATCCTTCATAATATTTGGCAATGCGGGGGTCCCTTTTTAGGATCCGCAAGACATAATCACACATGTGGGCCAATGTTCCAGGTGTCAATGATGCACTGCCAGTGGTGGGTGGAGGACCACTTTCTACCAAATCCACATCCCTCCAGTCACGCACAAACCCTGTACCTGAACTTGGCAAGCCAACATTTTCTCTTGAGAAGCATCATCCTCCCCAAAATAATCATCCTCCTCCTCCTCCTCCTCTTCCTCTTCTTCCTCCACCTCGTCCAGGACAGTTCCGTGAGCAGACAATGCCTGACTGGCATGAAAGCTTCCCTCCTCCTTCTCCTCCGTTGCAGACGCCTGATCCGTAATGTGCGTCAAAGTTTGCATGAGCAGAAGCATAAATGGGATGCTCATGATTATGATGGCGTCGTCTGCGCTTACCAGCCGTGTGAATTCCTCAAAACACTGAAGGACTTTACAGAGGTCTTTCAGCTTTGACCACTGCACACCGGACAACTCCATGTCCACCCTCAAACTGCCTGCCCGTGTCTCCTTCCACAAATGCATTACAGCCTGCCTCTGTTCACACAGCCTCTCAACCATGTGCATGGTGGAGTTCCACCTTGTTGCAATGTCTATGATTAGGCGGTGCTTGGGGAGGTGGAGCGATCGCTGCAGCCTCTGCATATGACTGGAATCTACGGGCGAGCGACGGATGTGCGAGCACAGTCTTGGCACCTTATGGAGCAGGCCTGGTAACTCCGGATAATTATTTATGAAGCACTACGCCACCAGGTTCAAGGTGTGAGCCAGGCAAGGTATGTGTCTGAGTTTTGCCTGGGCTATGGACGCCACAAAATTATGTTATCACTGACTACCTTGCTTGGCTCAAGATGCAGACTGCCCAGCAATGACTCAGTTTCTCGCTGCAAGTAGTCGGCCAGTACCTCCGCGGTGTGTCTGTTGTCACCCAAAGACATCATCTTTAAAACAGCCTGCTGACGCTTACCACTAGCTGATCGATAGTGGGACACCTCGTGTGCAACACTGGCAGCTGCGGATGGAGTGCTCGTGCGACTGCACTCTGTCGACGAGCTTTTTGCTTCTGTGGAGGAGGAGGGTCGAATGCCTACAGCCTATACCGTGGGCTAGGCAGCACTGTCCCACTGCCGCTGTCTCCTGTGGACCCTGCATCCAGCACATTAACCCAGTGCGCAATGATGGACACGTAACAGCCCTGGCCATGCCTACTGGCCCATGCATCTGTTGTGAGGTGCACATTTCCACTCACTGATTGTTTGAGTGCATGGACAATGCGGTTTTTCACATGCAGGTGGAGAGCAGGGATGGCTTTTCTAGCAAAGAAGTGCCGACTGTGTAGGTCATAGTGTGGACCAGCGTAGGCCATGAGCTCTCGGAACGCTGCGCTTTCAACCAAACGGAAGGGCATCATCTCTAATGAGATCAATTTGACAATGTAGGCGTTCAAAGCCATTGAGGTTTTGTAGTCTGTCCACGCTTGCAAGTGCATGGTGTTTAAATGTCTAAGCATGCAACTGGTATTCAATTTTCGGAGATTTTTCCCTTGGCTAAAAGTCCTTCCGCACTTCTTACAGATAACCTTTGCCTCATCAATAGGATTTTGGTCAAAAAAGTGCCACACTGAGCTCTTCCTACTATGGGATAAATTTTCAGGGCTTGCACGCTGTGCTAATTTGACCATCTGGCCAAGCTGTCCTACAACTCTTTTTGTTTTTTTAACACGTTTTTGGACTGCTACGGGCCTGCCAGATAACCGCAGCTGCGATGTTGATGCCAGCTGCGCATCCTACTCCTCTTCTGAGCTATTGCCAGTGGCACCCTCTTCCCCCAATTGATGCCAATCCGGGTCAACAACTGGGTCATCCATCACCTCCTCTTCAATTTCATCTGCACCTTCTTCTGTGTCACCGTGTAAGGTGGTATCGTATGCGGGAAGGGGCACCTGAGTTTCAGCAGGGTCAGAATCTGGCTCAGTAGACTGTGAGGGCAATGTAGTGCTCTGGGTGAATGTACCAGCAGAATCATATAGCAGTGGCTGTGCATCAGTGCACTCCGTCATATTCATCTTGGACTGGGGAATTCAGGATTTGACTTGCTAACCCAGGCATGGTATGTGAAAAGAGCTCCATGGAGTAATCTGAAGTGTGGCCTGCAGCATCCTTAACTTTTGGTGGTAGTGAAGGACACAAGGAAAGGTGTTGTTCCTGACCAGGAGCCTGCACTGACGACTCAGTGCTTGCATTTTATGAAACTTCAGAAGAGGAGGCGATAGAGCTGGAGGCTGTTTCAGCAATGTAAGCCAAAACCTGTTCCTGATGCTCCGGCTTTAAAAGCGGTTTACCTACTTCCAGAAAAGGGAGCCTTCAAGGCCTTCTGGAGCCAGACGATGACGCAGGCTCAACACCTACTGCCTTAGATGCTATTGGGCTTTTGGCACTACCAGCAGATGCACCATCACCACCACCATCATTCCCCAGCTGGCCACTCCTGCCCACGATCGCGGCCACTTCCACCATACTTCTCATGTTTGGGAAAATGTACCAAAAATACCAGCAGATATATGGTACTGTATGAGGAGCGTACAGCTGTATATGGCATAGGGGAAAATTTAAATCTCAGTATATATTTCCAGAGTCACACACAGACACTCACTCAGTATGGATTTGACAGTAATACAAAGAGCAGATATACGGTACTGTATCAGAAGCGGACAGCTGTATACGGTTTTGGGGAAAATTTAAATCTCCGTATATATTTCTGGAGTCACACACAGACGCTCACTCAGTATGGATTTGACCGTAATACAAAGAGTAGATATACGGTACTGTATCAGAAGCGGACAGCTGTATACGGTGTAGGGGAAAATTACAATCTCCATATACATTACCAGAGTCACACACAGACGCTCACTCAATATGGATTTGACAGTAATACAAATAGCAGATATACGGTACTGTATCAGGAGCGGACAGCTGTATACGGTTTTGGGGAAAATGTAAATCTCCGTATATATTTCCGGAGCCACACACAGACGATCACTCAGTATGGATTTGATCGTAATACAAAGAGCAGATATACAGTACTGTCTCAGAAGCGGACAGCTGTATACGGTGTAGGGGACAATTGCAATCTCCGTATGTATTTCCGGAGTCACACACAGATAGTCAGCATTTATTTGTCCGTGATACCAGCCAGTACACGGTAGTGTATCAGGAGCATACAGCTCTATACGGCGGTGTGGGAAAAAATGAACGGTCGATAAGGGTGCAGAAAAAAGAATAAATGCATTAGTGCTGTGTAAAAAGCAGTCTGCACAGCAGTGTACACACAGCAATACAGTTATCAGGCAGCCTAATAACCAGCGCTGTTGCACACAAGAAAATCCTCCCCGTCACTGCACACTAACTGTACAGCACAATTGCTATCAGCACAAGCACAGAAGAACTTCTTTTTCCAGCCCTAACTCTCTCCCTACTGATAAACAGCGTCAGCAACCTCTCCCTACTGTTAATATCGGCAGAAGTAAAATGGAGGTTGGCGCTCAGGGTTTTTATAGACACTATGACGCCCCCAAAAGCAAGTCAATCACTGCAATGCCCTTCTCTAAGATGGTGGTGGACGCTGCACATGTCATCTCGTTGCCCACAGGGTGCGCCCTTTCACATTGGCTGAAAAAAGGGACCTGCAAGCATTATGGAAAACCGACTTGGGCGCTCGGGTTGACGACAGCATGGCCGACTGCACGCTATGGTCGGGTTTCGGCCAACGAAATCCGACTTTGGCGAAAGTCGGCGACTTTTGAATCTGACCGACCTATTTAGCTGATCTCTAATGCTGACTATTGGTGTGTGAATCCGGAAATATACACAGAGATTTACATTTTCCCCTATGCTGAATACAGCTGTACGATTCTGATACAGTACTGTTATGATTTGGTAACTGAGGAGAGCAGGCAAAAAACGGCAATACACCAGAGAGGTTGGAATCTACTGGATTGCAGTACCCTGACTAACCACAACTAAAGGCAGCCGTGGAGCGTTCCTAAGTTGGTCCTAGATGCCTCGTCACAGCCTGAGAGGTTAACTACACCTAAAGATAGAAAGAGGAAAGCTATCTGCCCCGGAGCAGATCCCCAAAGAACAAAGGAAGCCCCCAAACATATAATGGCGGTTAGACAAGAGGAAATACAGACACAGACAGAAAATAGTATGAGCAAACGTTGGGGCCCAATCTACTTGGACAGAAAAGGATAGGAAGGACACTTACTGCAATCCCAAAAAACCCTACAAAATACCAACTCTACTAATTGCAAAAACACCTGAGATCACACGACCTCTACCACCTAAATTAGTTCTCTGGTGTCACAAAACTAAGCCGCAGCAACTGAAAAAAACTGGAAAAGGCAAATGAACAAATAACAGTGGCTCAGATAAACTGAGAGGAGCACAAGCCCCCGGAGGGGACCTGACTGACCTCCACAGAAGTGCAGGGGACAATGCAAAAAGCAAGCACAAAAATAAAAACAGAAAAATCTTATCTAAAAGCAGAAGATACAGGCAAGAGTCAGCAAACTTCCAAGAGAACCAGGAACCACAGTTTAGACAAGAACAATTGATCACCGGCAACCCTGATGGGAGGGAACCTCCCTTATATAAGACCAGTCTGTAACTCCTGATTGCCAATCTTCACAATCTTCATTGAATGGTTCAGCACTGTTTGCAACCACCAGAGGGAGCCTCTGCTCAGAACTCACTTCCAACACATCCACAACAGTACCCCCCCCCCCTTGAGGAGGGGTCACCGAACCCTCATTTGGGCAACCAGGTCGGTCAGGATGAGCTCTGTGATACGCACGGATCAGTCTCCTAGCATGAATGTCCGAAGCAAACACCCAAGAATTGTCCTCCTGACCATAACCTCTCCACTTAACCAAATACTGGAGTTTCCGTCTAGAAAAACGAGAATCCAATATTTTCTCAACCACATACTCCAGATTGCCCTCAACCAAAACAGGGTCATTAGGCACAGCCATAGGAACCACTGGCTCGACAAACCTCTTCAATAAGGACTTGTGGAACACGTTATGGATCTTAAATGTCCCTGGAAGAAGTAAACGAAAGGAAACAAGATTAAGAATCTCCATGATCTTATAAGGTCCAATGAACCTAGGCTTAAACTTAGGAGATGCAGCTCTCATAGGGATATTTCTTGAGGACAACCAGACCAAGTCCCCCACTTCAAACCGAGGACCATCAGTCCTATGCCGGTTGGCAAACCGCTGGGCCCTCTCCTTAGAGAGGGACAACCTCTCCACTACCTGGTCCCAAATCTGCTGCATACGCTCCACAACAGAGTCAACACCTGGACAGACAGAAGCCTCCGTCTGTCCCGAAGAAAATCGAGGGTGAAACCCAAAATTGCAGAAAAATGGAGACATCAAAGTGGCAGAGCTAGCCCTATTATTAAGAGCAAACTCAGCCAAAGGCAAAAAAGAGACCCAGTCATCTTGATCAGCAGACACAAAGCATCTCAGATAAGTCTCCAATGTCTGGTTTGTTCTCTCAGTTTGTCCATTGGTCTGAGGATGAAGCGCCCCCTGAGGAAGGAGTTTGTCCAAACTCCGAAACGCGCGTCGGGCGGCCCTGTGGTCACTAATCCCTCACCTCTGGGTAATTATTTGCACTCTTGTCATGATTTAGTGTGGACTCTCAGCGATGTTTTGGATACATTTTCTATAACGGTTTACTTGCACATGCATATGATGTTCTCTAACTCGCTTATGCTTTGTCATTTACTATACCAGAGATGTCACTATATCTATTAACCCATGTGTGGGTGTTTATTTGATCACATGGCCCTGCTTACCATGTGTTTATTGTGTATTTGCATCCCCATTTTTGCCTTATCCCTGGATTTTAATATCCTTTAATAAAGATTACATTTTATATTGACCTTTTGACTACAACTAGTTCTTTGTGTGGTTTTCTATATCCTCTGTAGTTGGTCTAGTTATTCATTTCAGCCCATGTTGGTGGTATAAATTTTTGTATATAGGACATCTTTATTTGCCACCCATGTATATTGCTGGCTTCCATCTTGTTTTATTACTGGTCCCAAATCTACTGCATACGCTCCACAACAGAGTCAACACCTGGACAGACAGAAGCCTCCGTCTGTCCCGAAGAAAATCGAGGGTGAAACCCAAAATTGCAGAAAAATGGAGACATCAAAGTGGCAGAGCTAGCCCTATTATTAAGAGCAAACTCAGTCAAAGGCAAAAAAGAGACCCAGTCATCTTGATCAGCAGACACAAAGCATCTCAGATAAGTCTCCAATGTCTGGTTTGTTCTCTCAGTTTGTCCATTGGTCTGAGGATGAAAAGCCGAGGAGAAAGACAATAGAACACCAAGTTTAGAACAAAAAGTCCTCCAAAATCTGGAAACAAACTGGACTCCTCTGTCAGACACAATGTTCTCAGGAATGCCGTGTAACCGAACCACGTGCTGAAGGAACAAAGGCACCAATTCGGAGGAGGAAGGCAACTTAGGTAATGGCACAAGATGTATCATTTTGGAAAACCTATCACAAATCACCCAGATAACTGTCATTCTCTGAGAAACAGGGAGATCGAAAATGAAATCCATAGAGATATGGGTCCATGGTCTCTTGGGCACAGGCAATGGCATCAACAAACCACTAGAGCGAGAGCAAGGCTTGGAGCGAGAGCAAGTCCCGCAGGACTGTACAAATTCCCTGACGTCACGAGACAAAGTAGGCCACCAAAATGACCGACTAACCAAGTCTCTGGTACCAAAAATTCCGGGATGACCGGCCAACGCGGAACAATGAATCTCAGACATCACACTGTTTTTCCACCGGTCTGGGACAAACAATTTCCCAATAGGGCAGCGCTCGGGTTTATCCTCCTGACACCCTTCCAGAGCCAGTCTCAAATTGGGCGAGATGGCAGAAAGAACTACACCCTCTTTCAAAATAACAGCAGGATCAGATAACTCAGGAGAGTCCGCAAGGAAACTCCTCGAGAGGGAATCCGCCTTAACATTCTTAGTGCCAGGAAGAAAGGAAACCACAAAATTAAAACGTGTGAAAAACAAGGCCCACCTGGCCTGTCTAGGATTAAGTCGCTTGGCTGATTCCAGATAAACCACATTCTTATGGTCCGTGAGGACCACCACCTGATGTTTGGCTCCCTCCAGCCAATGTCTCCACTCTTCAAAAGCCCACTTCATGGCCAATAACTCCCGATTACCCACGTCATATTTACGTTCAGTTGGAGAAAATTTTCGAGAGAAAAAGGCACAAGGGTTACTTTTAGAGGTCTCTGGATCTCTTTGGGACAAAACGGCACCTGCCCCAATTTCAGAGGCATCAACCTCCACCTGAAATGGCAGGGAAACATCAGGCTGCCGTAGAACAGGAGCAGAAGTGAATCTCTGCTTAAGTTCCTGAAACGCAGAGACTACCTCAGGAGGCCAATTCACCACATCAGAACCCTTTTTGGTCAAATCAGTCAATGGTTTAACAATAACAGAGAAATTACCAATAAATTTACAATAAAAATTGGCAAAACCCAAGAATCTCTGAAGAGCCTTTAATGAAGTAGGTTGGACCCAATCACAGATGGCCTGAACCTTGATCGGGTCTATTTCAATAACAGATGGGGACAAAATGAATCCCAGAAATGAGATCCTCTGAACGCCAAAAATACACTTTGATTCCTTCACATACAGAGCATTCTCTCTCAAAATCTGGAACACAGTCCGAACATGTTTCACATGAGAGTCCCAGTCATTGGAAAAAATCAAGATATCATCCAAATAAACTATCAGAAATTTATCCACAAAATCCCTGAAAATGTCATTCATGAAGGACTGGAAGACGGAAGGAGCATTAGTAAGCCCAAAGGGCATCACTAGGTACTCAAAATGCCCCTCTGGGGTATTAAATGCCGTCTTCCATTCATCCCCGTGCTTAATGCGAATAAGGTTATACGCCCCCCTGAGGTCAAGCTTGGTAAATCAAGTAGCACTGTTCACCCTGGAAAACAGGTCAGAAATCAAGGGTAACGGATCTTGATATTTCACAGTGATATTGTTCAAGAGACGATAATCAATATACGGTCTTAATGAACCATCCTTTTTGGCCACAAAGAAAAAACCGGCACCCAAGGGTGAAGAGGATGGTCTGATATGACCCTTCTCCAATGACTCCTTGATATAAGACCGCATAGCGTCATGTTCGGTACAGACAAGTTAAAAGGCGACCTTTAGGGAATTTACTACCAGGCACTAATTCAATAGCGCAGTCATAGCTCCTATGGGGGGCAAGGATGCAGATTTACTTTCACTAAACACATCAGAAAAATCAGTCAAAAGGTCAGGAACATCCTGAGCCTGGGGAGAGGCAGAAAAAACAGGAATGTTGGCATTAACACATTGGCAGCCCCAACTGGTTACAGACACAGATTTCCAATCCAAAACAGGATTATGAGACTGTAACCAAGGGAAACCTAGTACAATAATGTCATGCAGATTATACAGCACCAAAAATGTGCAACTCTCCTGATGATCAGGTTCAACCCTCATTATCACCTGAGTACAGTCATGGCCAAAAGTTTTGAGAATGACACAAATATTATATTTTCACATGATCTGCTGCCCTCTGGTTTTTATGTGTGTTTGACAGATGTTTTTATCACAGACAGAAATATAATAATTGCAAACATATGAGTAACGAAATTTTATATTGACAGTTAGAATGAGTTAATGCAGCAAGTCAATATTTGCAGTGTTGACCCTTCTTCTTCAGGACCTCTGCAATTCTCCCTGGCATGCTCTCAATCAACTTCTGGACCAAATCCTGACTGATAGCAGTCCATTCTTGCACAATCAATGCTTTCATTTTGTCAGAATTTTTAGGCTTTTGTTTGTCCACCCGTCTCTTGATGATTGACCACAAGTTCTCAATGGGATTAAGATCTGGGGAGTTTCCAGGCCATGGACCCAAAATCTCTATGTTTTGTTCCCTGAGCCATTTAGTTATCACCTTTGCTTTATGGCAAGGTGCTCCATCATGCTGGAAAAGGCATTGTTGATTGCCAAACTGCTCTTGGAGGGTTGGGAGAAGTTGCTCTTGGAGGACATTCTGGTACCATTCTTTATTCATGGCTGTGTTTTTAGGCAAGACTGTGAGAGAGCCGATTCCCTTAGCTGAGAAGCAACCCCACACATGAATGGTTTCAGGATGCTTAACAGTTGGCATGAGACAAGACTGGTGGTAGCGCTCACCTTGTCTTCTCCGAATGAGGCGATTTCCTGATGTCCCAAACAATGGAAAAGGGGATTCATCAGAGAAAATAACTTTACCCCAGTCCTCAGCAGTCCACTGCCTGTACCTTTTGCAGAATATTAGTCTGTCCATGATGTTTTTTCTGGAGAGAAGAGGCTTCTTTGCTGCCCTCCTTGAGACCAGGCCTTGCTCCAAGAGTCTCTGCCTCACAGTGCGTGCAGATGCACTCACACCTGCCTGCTGCCATTCCTGAGCAAGCTCTGCACTGCTGGTAGCCCGATCCCGCAGCTGAAACACTTTTAAGAGACGGTCCTGGTGCTTGCTGGTCTTTCTTGGGCGCCCTGGAGCCTTTTTGGCAACAATGGAACCTCTCTCCTTGAAGTTCTTGATGATGCGATAGATTGTTGACTGAGGTGCAATCTTTCTAGCTGCGATACTCTTCCCTGTTAGGCCATTTTTGTGCATTGCAATGATGACTGCACGTGTTTCTTTAGAGATAACCATGGTTAACAGAAGATAAACAATGATGCCAAGCACCAGCCTCCTTTTAAAGTGTCCAGTGGTGTCATTCTTACTTAATCATGACAGATTGATCTCCAGCCATGTCCTCATCAACACCCACACCTGTGTTAATGGAGCAATCACTGAAAAGAAGTTAGCTGGTCCTTTTAAGGCAGGGCTGCAATGATGTTGAAATGTGTTTTGGGGGATAAAGTTCATTTTCTAGCAAAATATTGACTTTGCAAGTAATTGCTGTTAAGCTGATCACTCTTTATAACATTCTGGAGTATATGCAAATTGCCATTAGAAAAAGTGAAGCAGTAGACTTTGTAAAAATTAATATTTGTGTCATTCTCAAAACTTTTGGCCATGACTGTAGAGAACAGGGGTTTATTCTCAGCCAAGGGGGTAGAATCAATCCCCAGTAGGGGAATAGACTTTCGTAGGGGTATCAAGGGAAACCCACAACGCTTAGCAAAATCAAAATCCATCAGGTTAATAGCTGCTCCCAAATCAACAAAAGCCTGAGCAGAAAATGTGGACAGGGAGCAAATCAGGGTAACAGTCAACAGAAATTTAGTCTGAACACTACCCAAGACAACTGAGCGTGCAAAACGTCTTCCCCGCTTAGGGCAGACTGAAATAGCATGAGAGGCGTCACCACAGTAGAAACATAACCCATTGCGTTTTCGAAACTCATGACGCTGTGCCCCAGAAGCCACTCTATCACACTGCATGGGTTCAGAAGCTGGTTCACAAGGCAACACTATTCCACGCATACCTCTACGCTCACGCAAACGTCTGTCAATTTGAATCACTAATGACATAGAATCATTGAGACCAGAGGGAGCAGGGAAACCCACCATAACATCTTTTACATTCTCTGACAGACCCTTCCGAAAAAGGGCTGCCAAAGCATCATCATTCCATTTGGTCAGGACTGCCCACTTTCGAAATTTCTGACAGTATAACTCAGCGTCCTCAAGCCCCTGATTTAATGCCAGCAAGGTTTTTTCAGCTTGATCAGTGACATTAGGTTCATCGTACAATAACCCCAGAGCCAGAAAAAATGCATCAACATTACTCAAAACAGGGTCCCCAGGTGTCAGGGAAAAAGCCCAATCCTGAGGATCGCCGCGCAGGAGAGAGATGACAATTTGAACCTGCTGTGCTGCGTTCCCCGAGGACTTAGTAAAACCTAAGTCCTCGGGGAACGCAGCACAGCAGGTTCAAATTGTCATCTCTTACAGTTATTTTTTCAAATTGTCATCAACTTACAGTTATTTTTGAAATTCAGAAATTTAGCTCGATTCCCCAAAAACAAATCTGGCATGGGGATCCTAGGTTCCACAGCAGGCAACCCTGCAAGATAGGTAGCAATAGTCCGAACTTCAGTGGCAAGCTGATCCACACGGCCAGACAACTGTGCAAACTCCATTGAGAGAAAAAAAAAATCCTCAGCACCCAGAGAAAAAGAGGGAAGAAAAAAAAATGCAACAAACAGAAAAAAAAAAAAAAATCTCTGACAACTCAGACAACTTTTTTTTATTTTTATTTTTCACACTATTTTTCCCTTCTGTGAGTACCATATAATTTTCAGTTAGGCCGGTGATACTGTTATGATTTGGTAACCGAGGAGAGCAGGCAAAAAACGGCAATACACCAGAGAGGTTGGAATCTACTGGATTGCAGTACCCTGACTAACCACCACAACTAAAGGCAGCCGTGGAGCGTTCCTAAGTTGGTCCTAGACGCCTCGTCACAGCCTGAGAGGTTAACTACACCTAAAGATAGAAAGAGGAAAGCTATCTGCCCGGAGCAGATCCCCAAAGAACAAAGGAAGCCCCCAAACATATAATGGCGGTTAGACAAGAGGAAATACAGACACAGACAGAAAATAGTATGAGCAAACGTTGGGGCCCAATCTACCTGGACAGAAAAGGATAGGAAGGACACTTACTGCAATCCCAAAAAGCCCTACAAAATACCAACTCTACTAATTGCAAAAACACCTGAGATCACACGACCTCTACCACCTAAATTAGTTCTCTGGTGTCACAAAACTAAGCCGCAGCAACTGAAAAAACTGGAAAAGGCAAATGAACAAATAACAGTGGCTCAGATAAACTGAGAGGAGCACAAGCCCCCGGAGGGGACCTGGCTGACCTCCACAGAAGTGCAGGGGACAATGCAAAAAGCAAGCACAAAAATAAAAACAGAAAAATCTTATCTGAAAGCAGAAGATGCAGGCAAGACTCAGCAAACTTCCAAGAGAACCAGGAACCACAGTTTAGACAAGAACAATTGATCACCGGCAACCCTGATGGGAGGGAACCTCCCTTATATAAGACCAGTCTGTAACTCCTGATTGCCAATCTTCACAATCTTCATTGAATGGTTCAGCACTGTTTTCAACCACCAGAGGGAGCTGTTGTGAATGGGTTTGAGATGAGTTCTGAGCAGAGGCTCCCTCTGGTGGTTACAAGCGGTACTAGTGAAGATTGTGAGGACTGGGAATCAGGTGTTACTGACTGGTCTTGTATAAGGGAGTCATTTTCCCATCAGTGTTGCCGGTGATCAATTGTTCTGGTCTGAATCCTTCATTCCAGTTTCCCTTGTAGCCTGCTGTGTCGTGTCTGCATCTCCTGCTACCAGATAAGAATTTTTCTTCTTTTGTGTTGTTGCTATATTTTTGCATTTTGTCCTGCACTTCTTTGGGGGCCTTCTGGGTCCCCTCCGGGGGCTTCTGCCTTCTCAGTTTAGTTCAGCCACTGAGTTTTGTTCTTTTGTTTTTTCCAGTTTTTTCAGTGGCTGCTGTTTTGATTTTGTTACACCAGAGAGCTAATTTAGGTGGTAGAGGTCGTGTGATCTCAGGTTATTTTGAAATTAGTAGAGTTGGTGTTTTTCAGGGTTTTCTGGGATTGCAGTAAGTACCCTTCCTGTCCTTTTCTATTTAGATAGTTTGGGCCCCAGCGTTTGCTCATTCTATTTTCTTTCTGTGTCAGTATTTCCTCTTGTCTAACCGCCATTACATGTTTGGGGGCTTTCTATTATCTTTGGGGTTCTGCTCCGGGGCAGATAGCTTTCCTATTTCTATCTTTAGGTGTAGTTAGTTTCTCAGGCTGTGACGAGGCGTCTAGGACCAACGTAGGAACGCTCCACGGCTGCCTCTAGTTGTGGTGGTTAGTCAGGGTACTGCAATCCCATAGATTCCAACTGCTCTGGTGTATTGCCTTTTTTACCTGCACTCCTCAGTTACCGAAACATAACAGTATCACCGGCCTAAAAATTGAAAATTGTATGGTACTCACAGAAGGGAAAAAATATTGTGATAGAAAAAGGTTGTCAGAGTTGTCAGAGATATTTTTCTGTTTGTTGCATTTTTTTTTTTTTTCCTCTGTATCTCTGGGTGCTGGGGAGGATCTTTTCTCCCAATGGAGTTTGCACAGTTGTCTGGCCGTGTGGATCAGCTTGCCACTGAGGTTCGGAGTATTGCTATCTATCTTGCTGGGTTGCCTGTTGTGGAACCTAGGATCCCCATGCCAGATTTGTTTTTAGGGGATCGAGCTAAGTTTCAGAATTTCAAAAATAATTGTAAATTGTTTTTTGCCTTAAAATCTAAGTCCTCAGGAAACGCAGCGCAGCAGGTTCAAATTATCATCTCTCTCCTGCGCGGCGATCCTCAGGATTGGGCTTTTTCCCTGATACCTGGGGATCCTGTTTTGAGTGATGTTGATGCGTTTTTTCAGGCTTTGGGGTTATTGTACGATGAGCCCAGGGGCGGAACTATCGTAGAAGCAGGGGAAGCAGCTGCCATAGGGCCCGGGCTAGCAGGGGGCCCGTCCCTGCTGCAGCTGTCTCCCCTGCGGCTGTGTTCCGCCGCCCATGGCCTGAGAGTCGGCGGTTCGCTGTGCTGGCTGTCATTCTGACAGCCGGCGCAGAGAAGCTGCTGCGTGCCGTCTCCCAGGAATCAATTGCACTGGTGTCTATACAGACGCCAGTACAATTGAAGCTCTGACCGCCGGGTCAGAGCGACGTCTGCAGCGTGATCATGTCATGTGATCACGCTGCTGACGTCACTCGTCGGTGGCGCCCAGAAGGGTGAACACTGGTGGTGAGTGTGCTCCACTGTGGAGCTGAAGATACCACCGAAGATTAACGGGGGCACATACTGTGTGAGTGATAACTCTGCATTCTTGGCTGCATTACTACTTGAGGGGCACATTACTACTGATGGGAGAATAAGAGGGCTTATTACTAGTTATGGGGGCATAATGTGCCTGCATTAATAGTTATGCGGGACATGGTTACTAGTAATGGTAGCATAAGGGGGCTGCATTGCTACCAGTCCATTATATTATATTGTGTTTCCATAATGTCTGCTTTAAATACAGCTCTGATTTGGGCAAAAAGCTGGCCGTTATGAGACTGAAGAGTATTTTTTGGGCCTAGAGAATTGCTGTGATTTGCTCCGCCCACTGCTATTGGCTCCGCCCACTATCAGAACCCCGCCGCCCGTTTGGGAGAGGGGGCCCCGTTCAAAATTTTGCTGTGGGGCCCCGCCATTTCTAGTTACGCCACTGGATGAGCCTAATGTCACTGACCAAGCTGAAAAAGCCTTGTTGGCATTAAATCAGGGGCTTGATGACGCTGAGTTATACTGTCAGAATTCCGTAGGTGGGCAGTCCTGACCAAATGGAATGACGACGCTTTGGCGGCCTTTTCCGGAAGGGTCTGTCGGATAATGTAAAGGATGTTATGGTGGGATTCCCTGTCCCCTCTGGTCTCAATGATTCTATGTCATTAGCGATTCAAATTGACAGACGTTTGCGTGAGCGGAGAAGTATGCGTGGAGTGGTGTTGCCTTGTGAGCCAGCTTCTGAGCCCATGCAGTGTGATGGAGTGGTGTCTGGGGCACAGCGTCATGAGTTTCGAAAGCGCAATAGGTTATGTTTCTACTGTGGTGATGCCTCTCATGCTATTTCAGTCTGCCCTAAGCGGGGAAGACGTTTTGCACGCTCAGTTGTCTTGGGTAGTGTTCAGACTAAGTTTTTATTAACTGTCACTCTGATATGCTCTCTGTCCTCATTTTCTGCTCAGGCTTTCGTTGATTCTGGAGCAGCTATTAACCTGATGGATTATGATTTTGCTAAACGTTGTGGGTTTCCCTTGATACCCCTACAGAAGTCTATTCCCTACTGGGGATCGATTCTACCCCTTTGGCTGAGAATAAACCCCAGTTTTCTACTCAGGTGATAATGAGGGTTGAACCTGATCACCAGGAGTGCTGCAAATTTTTGGTTCTATATAATCTGCATGACATTATCGTGCTGGGTTTCCCTTGGTTACAGTCTCATAATCCTGTTTTGGATTGGAAATCTGTGTCTGTAACCAGTTGGGGCTGCCAATGTGTTAATACCAACACTCCTGTTTTTTCTGCCTCCCCCAAGCTCAGGATGTTCCTGACTTTTTGTTTGATTTTTCTGATGTGTTTAGCGAAAGTAAATCTGCATCCTTACCTCCCATAGGAGCTATGACTGCGCTATTGAATTAGTTCCGGGTAGTAAATTCCCTAAAGGTCGCCTTTTTAACTTGTCTGTACCTGAACATGACGCTATGCGGTCTTATATCAAGGAATCATTGGAGAAGGGTCATATCAGACCATCCTCTTCACCCTTAGGTGCCGGTTTTTTCTTTGTGGCCAAAAAAGATGGTTCATTAAGGCCGTGTATTGATTATCGTCTCTTGAACAATATTACTGTGAAATATCAATACCGTTACCCTTGATTTCTGACCTGTTTTCCAGGGTGAAAAACGCTACTTGGTTTACCAAGCTTGACCTCAGGGGGGCGTATAACCTTATTCGCATTAAGCACGGGGATGAATGGAAGACGGCATTCAATACCCTGAAGGGCATTTTGAGTACCTAGTGATGCCCTTTGGGCTCACTAATGCCCCTTCCGTCTTCCAGTCCTTCATGAATGACATTTTCAGGGATTTTGTGGACAAATTTCTGATTGTTTATTTGGATGATATCTTGATTTTTTCTAATGACTGGGACTCTCATGTGAAACATGTTCGGACTGTGTTCCAGATTTTGAGGGATAATGCTCTGTATGTGAAGGGATCAAAATGTCTTTTTGGCATACAGAAGATCTCATTTCTGGGATTCATTTTGTCCCCATCTGTTATTGAAATGGACCCGGTCAAGGTTCAGGCCATCTGTGATTGGGTCCAACCTACTTCATTAAAGGCTCTTCAGAGATTTTTGGGTTTTGCCAATTTTTATCGTAAATTTATTGGTAATTTCTCGGTTATTGTTAAACCATTAACTGATTTGACCAGAAAGGGTTCTGATGTGGTGAATTGGCTCCTGAGGCAGTCTCTGCATTTCAGGAACTTAAGCAGAGATTCACTTCTGCTCCTGTTCTACGGCAGCCTGATGTTTCTCTGCCATTTCAGGTGGAGGTTGATGCCTCTGAAATTGGGGCAGGTGCCGTTTTGTCCCAAAAAGATCCAGAGACCTCTAAAAGTAACCCTTGTGCCTTTTTCTCTCGAAAATTTTCTCCTACTGAACGTAATTATGACGTGGGTAATCGGGAGTTATTGGCCATGAAGTGGGCTTTTGAAGAGTGGAGACATTGGCTGGAGGGAGCCAAACATCAGGTGGTGGTCCTTACGGACCATAAGAATCTGGTCTATCTGGAATCTGCCAAGCGACTCAATCCTAGACAGGCCAGGTGGGCCTTGTTTTTCACACGTTTTAATTTTGTGGTTTCCTTTCTTCCTGGCACTAAGAATGTTAAGGCGGATGCCCTCTCGAGGAGTTTCCTTGCGGACTCTCCTGAGTTATCTGATCCTTCTGTTATTTTGAAAGAGGGTGTAGTTCTTTCCGCCATCTCGCCCAATTTGAGACTTGCTCTGGAGGGGTGTCAGGAGGATAGGCCCGAGCGCTGCCCTGTTGGAAAATTGTTTGTCCCGGACCAATGGAAAAAGAGTGTGATGTCTGAGATTCATTGTTCCGCATTGGCTGGGCATCCCGGAATTTTTGGTACCAGAGACTTGGTTAGTCGGTCCTTTTGGTGGCCTACCTTGTCTCGCGATGTCAGGGAATTTGTGCAGTCCTGCGGGACTTGCTCTCGCTCCAAGCCTTGCTCTCGCTCTAGTGGTTTGTTGATGCCATTGCCTGTGCCCAAGAGACCATGGACCCATATCTCTATGGATTTCATTTCCGATCTTCCTGTTTCTCAGAGAATGACCACCATCTGGGTAATTTGTGATAGGTTTTCCAAAATGATACATCTTGTGCCATTACCTAAGTTGCCTTCCTCCTCTGAATTGGTGCCGTTGTTTCTTCAGCACGTGGTTCGTTTACACGGCATTCCTGAGAACATTGTGTCTGACAGAGGAGTCCAGTTTGTTTCCAGATTTTGGAGGACTTTTTGTTCTAAACTGGGTGTTCAATTGTCTTTCTCCTCGGCATTTCATCCTCAGACCAATGGTCAAACTGAGAGAACAAACCAGACATTAGAGACTTATCTAAGATGCTTTGTGTCTGCTGATCAGGATGACTGGGTCTCTTTTTTGCCTTTGGCTGAGTTTGCTCTTAATAATAGGGCTAGCTCTGCCACTTTGATGTCTCCGTTTTTCTGTAATTCTGGTTTTCACCCTCGATTTTCTTCAGGACAGACGGAAGCTTCTGTCTGTCCAGGTGTTGACTCTGTTGTTGAGCGTATGCAACAGATTTGGGACCAGGTAGTGGAGAGGTTGTCCCTCTCTCAGGAGAAGGCCCAGCGGTTTGCTAACCGGCATAGGACTGATGGTCCTCGGTTTAAAGTGGGGGACTTGGTCTGGTTGTCCTCAAAGAATATTCCTATGAGAGTAGCATCTCCTAAATTTAAGCCTAGGTTCATTGGACCTTATAAGATCATGGAGATTATTAATCCTGTTTCTTTTCGTTTGCTTCTTCCAGGGACATTTAAGATCCATAA
>JARQOD010000003.1:477691957-477728628 GCA_033576555.1 Oophaga sylvatica | reverse complement strand
ACGCCAGCTGGCTTCCATCCTGGCGACCTCCTCCCGGTTCCGGGCCAGGCCTCTTAGGGTATCCTCCGCTTCTTGCAGCGTAGGAGGGTTTACAGGCCGGGTGCCCAACGGTGGTTCCGTGGCGATCGGGTCGCTTCCGTGGGGGGAGAGCTCTGACTGCTCCATCCCTTCACACTTCTGCTCGTGTCCATTAGCCATCTCTGCCAAGTCACATGTGTCATTAGCATCTGGAAAGGGCCCCTCTTTTGTAGTGAGGCGGGACCTTCGTGTTAGTTTCCGCACACTGAGGAGGATGAGGAGGCGGAACTCAAGAGCTGTGGGGCACGATCTTACATTGCAGTACCATTTAGAGTGGTCGGCCATCGTTTTCGCTCCACTGAGTGAGTGTACACCCACGAAGAGCACGCCCTTCTTCTTCACCAGTGCCTCGTCGTGACGCAGATATGGCTGAAAAATGGCAAATACATTCTCTGATGATTTTAGCAATTCTCAAGCACAAAACCAGTTCAATTCAGGCACACAGGACTCGCTTATAGCGAGCTACAGAATCCTGTTCGTGACGCCCAAGTTGAGTCGCACAGAGCCAGAAGTTTTGGGGGTACTCGGCACCGAGCCCGTCGACTTCTATGGGGTATGTCACGGCTTTACCCGGCAATTGAATCAGAGTCTATTTTACTATGTAGAAGTGTATAAACTATAAATATATGTATATATATATATGTCACAATGACATGTATATATATATATATATATATATATATATATATATATATATATGTATTCTATGTGTGTATATTTTGTGTTTACAACGAAAGAAAGTGTTTTTTTAGTTGCGATATTTTGTTCCCATAGACTTACATGGGACTTCCGGTATCGGAATCGGATATCGACGATATTTAGTGATATCGGCGATACCATCCCGATCCGATAGTTTTAGATATCGAGCAGTATCGCTCAACACTAAAACTGACACATTGGACTTCTGTTTTCTGGGAGCTGCTGTTTTCTGTTCACTGTGTGGTATTGTGTGGTGTGTGGTGTGGTGTTAACTTTTTTTCATTACCTTAATATTTATGTATTGATTATTTTTTGCTGGCATTTATGCACATGAATTTTTTATTCAATGATGCATGCAAATTGACCAGAAAAGCTGCAATTCACATGTTGAGGTCAAGTTGTTGCTTTTATTTTTTATTTTTTTTATATAATCTTTAAAAATCACAAAGAAAAAGGCTTCAGATTTTCTATCACAATCATTGCCGCAAATGACACTATGGTCACAAAATGGACAAGCAATCCTTAGTGACATTATTAAAAAGACCCTGGAAGGGTCTGTCCACTTTACCCTTATCGCATCTCCCAGCACCTTTTTCTATTTTGCACGTCTGCCTTAACTGAAATTAAAGTACGGTAGTTTGCATCACCTGAAATAAGAGTGTGCAGTGAATTTCTCCTCCCCTTTATTTTTCAGGTGCTGTGGATACGCTGCCTTTGTTCCAAAAATGTACTGTTTTTCTGCAATTTAACAAAAAACTTTGGTTTGGCCGCAATGTGTGATCATTGCTTTTCTATGTTCCTGAATGCACCATTAGTATTGCTTTGTTTAATGGTATGAAAACCCCAGCTTTTCTATGTTCCTGAATGCACCATTAGTATTGCTTTGTTTAATGGTATGAAAACCCCAGCTTTTCTATGTTCCTGAATGCACCATTAGTATTGCTTTGTTTAACCCCTTCACCCCCAAGGGTGGTTTGCACGTTAATGACCGGGCCAATTTTTACAATTCTGACCACTGTCTCTTTATGAGGTTATAACTCTGGAACGCTTCAACGGATCTTCGCGATTCTGAGAATGTTTTCTCGTGACATATTGTACTTCACGTTAGTGGTAAAATTTCTTCGATATACCTTGCGTTTATTTTGAAAAAAACGCAAATATGGCGAAAATTTTGAAAATTTTGCAATTTTCAAACTTTGAATTTTTTTTCCCTTAAAACAGAGAGATATGTCACACAAAATAGTTAATAAATAACATTTCCCACATGTCTACTTTACATCAGCACAATTTTGGAACCAAATTTTTTTTTTGTTAGGAAATTATAAGGGTTAAAAGTTGACCAGTGATTTCTCATTTTTACAACAAAATTTACAAAGCCATTTTTTTAGAGACCACCTCACATTTGAAGTCACTTTGAGGGGTCTATATGGCAGAAAATACCCAAAAGTGACACCATTCTAAAAACTGCACCCCTCAAGGTACTCAAAACCACATTCAAGAAGTTTAATAACCCTTCAGGTACTTCACAGGAGCTGAAGCAATGTGGAAGGAAAAAATTTATATTTAACTTTTTAGCCACAAAAATGATCTTTTACAAACGTTTTTTTATTTTCACAAGGGTAAAAGGAGAAAATGGGCAGATAAAGTTGTTGTGCAATTTCTCCTGAGTACGCAAATACCCCATATGTGGGGGAAAACCACTGTTTGGGCACACGGCAGAGCTCGTAAGGGAAGGAGCGCCGTTTGACTTTTTCAAACTAAAATTGGCTGGAATTGAGATTAGACGCCATGTCGCGTTTGGAGAGCCCCTGATATGCCTAAACAGTGGAAACCCCCCACAAGTGACACCATTTTGGAAACTAGACCCCCTAAGTAACTTATCTAGATCTGTTGTGAGCACTTTGAACCCAAAGTGTTTCACAAAAGTTTATAATGCCTGGGTGTGAAAAAAAAAAAAACAATTTTCCACAAAAATGATTTTTTAGTCCCAAATTTTTGATTTTTCCCAAGGAAATTGGACCCCAAAAGTTGTTTTCCAATTTGTCCTGAGTACGCTGATACCCCATATGTGGGGGGGGGAAACTGTTTGGGCGCACGGCAGGGCTTGGAAAGGAAGCAGTAACGTTTTGGAATGCAAACATTGATGGGGGTCATGTTCCATTTGTAGTGCCCCATATGAGCCTAAACAGTGGAAACCCCCACAAGTGACCCCATTTTGGAAGCTAGACCCCTAAGGAACTTATCTAGATCTTTGGTGAGCACTTTGAACCCCCAAGTGCTTCACACAAGTTTATAATGCCCGAGCATGAAAATAAAAAATCCAATTTTTTTCCCACAAAAATTATCTCTTAGTCACTAATTTTTTATTTTCCCAAGGGTAACAGGAGAAATTGGTCCACAAAATTTGTTGTCCAATTTGTCCTGAGTACGCTGATACCCATATGTGGGGGGAAACCACTGTTTGGGCGCATGGCAGAGCTCGGAATGGAAGGACCACCATTTGACTTTTTCCAACCACAATTGGCTGGAATTGAGATTGGACGCCATGTTGCATTTGGAGAGCCCCTGCTGTGCCTAAACAGTGGAAACCCCCCACAAGTGCCCCCATTTGGGAAACTAGACCCCCTAAGGAACTTATCTAGATATTTGGTGAGCAATTTGAACCCCCAAGTGCTTCACACAAGTTTATAACGTAGAGCCAAAAATTAAAAAAATCATATTTTTTCCACAAAATTGATTTTTTCACCCCAATTTTTATTTTCCCAAGGGTAACAAGACTCCAAAAGTTATTGTGCAATTTGTCCTGAGTGCGCTGATACCCCATATGTGGGAGTAAACCACTGTTTGGGTGCATGGCAGAGTTTGGAAGGGAAGGAGCGCCGTTTGACTTTTTCAACGCAGAATTGGCTGGATGCCATATCGTGTTTGGAGAGCTCCTGATATGCCTAAACAGTGGAAACCCCCACAAATGACACCATTTTGGAAACTAGACCCCTCAAGGAACTTATCTAGATGTGTGGTGAGCACTTTGAACCCCAAAGTGCTTCACAGAAGTTTATAACGTACAGCCGTAAAATAAAAAATCCTTTTTTTTTTTTACAAAAATGATTTTTTCGCCCTCAATATTTTATTTTCACAAGGGTAACAGGAGAAATTGGACCCCAAAGTTGTTGTCCAATTTGTCCTGAGTACGCTGATACCCAATATGTGGGAGTAAACTACTATATGGGGCACGTCGGGGCTCGGAAGGGAAGTAGTGACGTTTTGGATTGCAGACTTTGATGGAATGGTCTGGGGAGTCATGTCGCATTTGGAGAGCCCTGATGCGTCTAAACAGTGGAAACCCCCACAAGTGACCCCATTTTGGAAAATAGACCCCACAAGGAACTTATCTAGATGTGTGGTGAGCACTTTGAACCCCAAAGTGCTTCACAGAAGTTTATAACGTACAGCCGTAAAAATAAAAAATCCTTTTTTTTTTTACAAAAATGATTTTTTCGCCCCAATATTTTATTTTCACAAGGGTAACAGGAGAAATTGGACCCCAAAAGTTGTTGTCCAATTTGTCCTGAGTATGCTGATACCCAATATGTGGGAGTAAACTACTGTACGGGCGCACGTCGGGGCTCGGAAGGGAAGTAGGACGTTTTGGATTGCAGACTTTGATGGAATGGTCTGGGGGCGTCATGTCGCATTTGGAGAGCCCCTGATGCGCCTAAACAGTGGAAACCCCCCACAAGTGACCCCATTTTGGAAAATAGACCCCACAAGGAACTTATCTAGAAGTGTGGTGAGCGCTATGAAGCTCCAAGTGCTTCACAGAAGTTTTATAACATACAGCCGTAAAAAAAAAAAATCATTTTTTTTTTACAAAAATGATTTTGCGCCCCAGTTTTTTATTTTCCAAGGGTAACAGTAGAAATAGTGTGTGAATGGGTTGAGAATGAGTATGAGCAGAGGCTCCCTCTGGGGTTACAAGTGGTGCTAGTGAAGATTGTGAGGACTGGGAATCAGGTGTTACTGAATGGTCTTATATTAAGGGAGTCATTTTCCCATCAAGTGACCCCAAGGGTTGCCGGTGATCAATTGTTCTGGTCTGAATCCTTCATTCCAGTTTCCCTTGTAGCCTGCTGTGTCGTGTCTGCATCTCCTGCTTACAGATAAGACTTTTGCTTCTTTTGTGTTTGTGCTATTTTTTTGCATTTTGTCCTGCACTTCTTTGGGGGCCTTCAGGGTCCCCTCCGGGGGCTTGCGCTCTCAGTTTAGTTCAGCCACTGAGTTTTGTTCTTTTGCTTTTTCCAGTTTTTTCAGTGGCTGCTGTTTTTATTTTGTTACACCAGAGAACTAATTTAGGTGGTAGAGGTCGTGTGATCTCAGGTGATTTTGAAATTAGTAGAGTTGGTGCTTTTCAGGGTTTTCTGGGATTGCAGTAAGTACCCTTCCTGTCCTTTTCTATTTAGATAGTTTGGGCCCCAGCGTTTGCTCATACTATTTTCTTTCTGTGTCAGTATTTCCTCTTGTCTAACCGCCATTACATGTTTGGGGGCTTTCTGTTATCTTTGGGGTTCTGCTCCGGGGCAGATAGCTTTCCTATTTCTATCTTTAGGTGTAGTTAGTTTCTCAGGCTGTGACGAGGCGTCTAGGACCAACGTAGGAACGCTCCACGGCTGCCTCTAGTTGTGGTGGTTAGTCAGGGTACTGCAATCTCATAGATTCCAACTGCTCTGGTGTATTGCCTTTTTTACCTGCACTCCTCAGCTACCGAAACATAACAGTATCACCGGCCTAAAAATTGAAATTGTATGGTACTCACAGAAGGAAAAAAAATATTGTGAAAGAAAAAAGTTGTCAGAGTTGTCAGAGATATTTTTCTGTTTGTTGCATTTTTTTTTTTTTTCCTCTGTATCTCTGGGTGCTGGGGAGGATCTTTTCTCCAATGGAGTTTGCACAGTTGTCTGGCCGTGTGGATCAGCTTGCCACTGAGGTTCAGAGTATTGCTGCATATCTTGCTAGGTTGCCTGTTGTGGAACCTAGGATCCCCATGCCAGATTTGTTTTTAGGGGATCGAGCTAAGTTTCAGAATTTCAAAAATAATTGTAAATTGTTTTTTGCCTTAAAATCTAAGTCCTCAGGAAACGCAGCGCAGCAGGTTCAAATTATCATCTCTCTCCTGCGCGGCGATCCTCAGGATTGGGCTTTTTCCCTGATACCTGGGGATCCTGTTTTGAGTGATGTTGATGCGTTTTTTCAGGCTTTGGGGTTATTGTACGATGAGCCTAATGTCACTGATCAAGCTGAAAAAACCTTGTTAGCATTAAATCAGGGGCTTGATGACGCTGAGTTATACTGTCAGAGATTCCGTAGGTGGGCAGTCCTGACCAAAAGGAATGACGACGCTTTGGCGGCCCTTTTCCGGAAGGGTCTGTCAGATAATGTAAAGGATGTTATGGTGGGATTCCCTGTCCCCTCTGGTCTCAATGATTCTATGTCATTAGCGATTCAAATTGACAGACGTTTGCGTGAGCGGAGAAGTATGCGTGGAATGGTGTTGCCTTGTGAACCAGCTTCTGAACCCATGCAGTGTGATAGAGTGGTGTCTGGGGCACAGCGTCATGAGTTTCGAATGCGCAATGGGTTATGTTTCTACTGTGGTGATGCCTCTCATGCTATTTCAGTCTGCCCTAAGCGGGGAAGACGTTTTGCACGCTCAGTTGTCTTGGGTAGTGTTCAGACTAAGTTTTTATTAACTGTCACTCTGATATGCTCTCTGTCCTCATTTTCTGCTCAGGCTTTCGTTGATTCTGGAGCAGCTATTAACCTGATGGATTATGATTTTGCTAAACGTTGTGGGTTTCCCTTGATACCCCTACAGAAGTCTATTCCCCTACTGGGGATCGATTCTACCCCTTTGGCTGAGAATAAACCCCAGTTTTCTACTCAGGTGATAATGAGGGTTGAACCTGATCACCAGGAGTGCTGCAAATTTTTGGTTCTATATAATCTGCATGACATTATCGTGCTGGGTTTCCCTTGGTTACAGTCTCATAATCCTGTTTTGGATTGGAAATCTGTGTCTGTAACCAGTTGGGGCTGCCAATGTGTTAATACCAACACTCCTGTTTTTTCTGCCTCCCCCCAGGCTCAGGATGTTCCTGACTTTTTGTTTGATTTTTCTGATGTGTTTAGCGAAAGTAAATCTGCATCCTTGCCTCCCCATAGGAGCTATGACTGCGCTATTGAATTAGTGCCGGGTAGTAAATTCCCTAAAGGTCGCCTTTTTAACTTGTCTGTACCTGAACATGACGCTATGCGGTCTTATATCAAGGAATCATTGGAGAAGGGTCATATCAGACCATCCTCTTCACACTTAGGTGCCGGTTTTTTCTTTGTGGCCAAAAAAGATGGTTCATTAAGGCCGTGTATTGATTATCGTCTCTTGAACAATATTACTGTGAAATATCAATACCCGTTACCCTTGATTTCTGACCTGTTTTCCAGGGTGAAAAACGCTACTTGGTTTACCAAGCTTGACCTCAGGGGGGCGTATAACCTTATTCGCATTAAGCACGGGGATGAATGGAAGACGGCATTCAATACCCCTGAAGGGCATTTTGAGTACCTAGTGATGCCCTTTGGGCTCACTAATGCTCCTTCCGTCTTCCAGTCCTTCATGAATGACATTTTCAGGGATTTTGTGGACAAATTTCTGATTGTTTATTTGGATGATATCTTGATTTTTTCTAATGACTGGGACTCTCATGTGAAACATGTTCGAACTGTATTTCAGATTTTGAGAGAGAATGCTCTGTATGTGAAGGGATCAAAGTGTCTTTTTGGCGTACAGAGGATCTCATTTCTGGGATTCATTTTGTCCCCATCTGTTATTGAAATGGACCCGGTCAAGGTTCAGGCCATCTGTGATTGGGTCCAACCTACTTCATTAAAGGCTCTTCAGAGATTTTTGGGTTTTGCCAATTTTTATCGTAAATTTATTGGTAATTTCTCGGTTATTGTTAAACCATTAACTGATTTGACCAGAAAGGGTTCTGATGTGGTGAATTGGCCTCCTGAGGCAGTCTCTGCATTTCAGGAACTTAAGCAGAGATTCACTTCTGCTCCTGTTCTACGGCAGCCTGATGTTTCTCTGCCATTTCAGGTGGAGGTTGATGCCTCTGAAATTGGGGCAGGTGCCGTTTTGTCCCAAAAAGATCCAGAGACCTCTAAAAGTAACCCTTGTGCCTTTTTCTCTCGAAAATTTCTCCTACTGAACGTAATTATGACGTAGGTAATCGGGAGTTATTGGCCATGAAGTGGGCTTTTGAAGAGTGGAGACATTGGCTGGAGGGAGCCAAACATCAGGTGGTGGTCCTTACGGACCATAAGAATCTGGTCTATCTGGAATCTGCCAAGCGACTCAATCCTAGACAGGCCAGGTGGGCCTTGTTTTTCACACGTTTTAATTTTGTGGTTTCCTTTCTTCCTGGCACTAAGAATGTTAAGGCGGATGCCCTCTCGAGGAGTTTCCTTGCGGACTCTCCTGAGTTATCTGATCCTTCTGTTATTTTGAAAGAGGGTGTAGTTCTTTCCGCCATCTCGCCCAATTTGAGACTTGCTCTGGAGGGGTGTCAGGAGGATAGGCCCGAGCGCTGCCCTGTTGGAAAATTGTTTGTCCCGGACCAATGGAAAAAGAGTGTGATGTCTGAGATTCATTGTTCCGCATTGGCTGGGCATCCCGGAATTTTTGGTACCAGAGACTTGGTTAGTCGGTCCTTTTGGTGGCCTACCTTGTCTCGTGATGTCAGGGAATTTGTGCAGTCCTGCGGGACTTGCTCTCGCTCCAAGCCTTGCTCTCGATCTAGTGGTTTGTTGATGCCATTGCCTGTGCCCAAGAGACCATGGACCCATATCTCTATGGATTTCATTTCCGATCTTCCTGTTTCTCAGAGAATGACCACCATCTGGGTAATTTGTGATAGGTTTTCCAAAATGATACATCTTGTGCCATTACCTAAGTTGCCTTCCTCCTCTGAATTGGTGCCGTTGTTCCTTCAGCACGTGGTTCGTTTGCACGGCATTCCTGAGAACATTGTGTCTGACAGAGGAGTCCAGTTTGTTTCCAGATTTTGGAGGACTTTTTGTTCTAAACTGGGTGTTCAATTGTCTTTCTCCTCGGCATTTCATCCTCAGACCAATGGTCAAACTGAGAGAACAAACCAGACATTGGAGACTTATCTAAGATGC
This sequence comes from Oophaga sylvatica, assembly GCA_033576555.1. NCBI lineage: Eukaryota > Metazoa > Chordata > Amphibia > Anura > Dendrobatidae > Oophaga > Oophaga sylvatica. The sequence continues at coordinate 477,719,610 of JARQOD010000003.1, read as the reverse complement.
TTTGTGTCTGCTGATCAGGATGACTGGGTCTCTTTTTTGCCTTTGGCTGAGTTTGCTCTTAATAATAGGGCTAGCTCTGCCACTTTGATGTCTCCGTTTTTCTGTAATTCTGGGTTTCACCCTCGATTTTCTTCAGGACAGACGGAGGCTTCTGTCTGTCCAGGTGTTGACTCTGTTGTGGAGCGTATGCAACAGATTTGGGACCAGGTAGTGGAGAGGTTGTCCCTCTCTCAGGAGAAGGCCCAGCGGTTTGCTAACCGGCATAGGACTGATGGTCCTCGGTTTAAAGTGGGGGACTTGGTCTGGTTGTCCTCAAAGAATATTCCTATGAGAGTAGCATCTCCTAAATTTAAGCCTAGGTTCATTGGACCTTATAAGATCATGGAGATTATTAATCCTGTTTCTTTTCGTTTGCTTCTTCCAGGGACATTTAAGATCCATAACGTGTTCCACAAGTCCTTGTTGAAGAGGTTTGTTGAGCCAGTGGTTCCTGCTGCTGTGCCTCCTGACCCTGTTTTGGTTGAGGGCAATCTGGAGTATGTGGTTGAGAAAATATTGGATTCTCGTTTTTCTAGACGGAAACTCCAGTATTTGGTTAAATGGAGAGGTTATGGTCAGGAAGACAATTCTTGGGTGTTTGCTTCGGACATCCATGCTAGGAGACTTATCCGTGCGTATCATAGAACTCATCCTGACCGACCTGGTTGCTCAAATGAGGGTTCGGTGACCCCTCCTCAAGGGGGGGGTACTGTTGTGAATGGGTTTGAGATGAGTTCTGAGCAGAGGCTCCCTCTGGTGGTTACAAGCGGTGCTAGTGAAGATTGTGAGGACTGGGAATCAGGTGTTACTGACTGGTCTTATATAAGGGAGTCATTTTCCCATCAGGGTTGCCGGTGATCAATTGTTCTGGTCTGAATCCTTCATTCCAGTTTCCCTTGTAGCCTGCTGTGTCGTGTCTGCATCTCCTGCTTACAGATAAGACTTTTGCTTCTTTTGTGTTTGTGCTATTTTTTTGCATTTTGTCCTGCACTTCTTTGGGGGCCTTCAGGGTCCCCTCCGGGGGCTTGCCCTCTCAGTTTAGTTCAGCCACTGAGTTTTGTTCTTTTGCTTTTTCCAGTTTTTTCAGTGGCTGCTGTTTTTATTTTGTTACACCAGAGAACTAATTTAGGTGGTAGAGGTCGTGTGATCTCAGGTGATTTTGAAATTAGTAGAGTTGGTGCTTTTCAGGGTTTTCTGGGATTGCAGTAAGTACCCTTCCTATCCTTTTCTATTTAGATAGTTTGGGCCCCAGCGTTTGCTCATACTATTTTCTTTGTGTCAGTATTTCCTCTTGTCTAACCGCCATTACATGTTTGGGGGCTTTCTGTTATCTTTGGGGTTCTGCTCCGGGGCAGATAGCTTTCCTATTTCTATCTTTAGGTGTAGTTAGTTTCTCAGGCTGTGACGAGGCGTCTAGGACCAACGTAGGAACGCTCCACGGCTGCCTCTAGTTGTGGTGGTTAGTCAGGGTACTGCAATCTCATAGATTCCAACTGCTCTGGTGTATTGCCTTTTTTACCTGCACTCCCTCAGCTACCGAAACATAACAAATAGGACAAATTGCACATAACTCTTGTGGTCCAGAGTACGCTGATACCCATATGCGGGAGTAAACTACTGTTTGGGCGCATGGCAGAGCTCAGAAGTGAAGGAGCACCGTTTGACTTTTTCAACGCAGAATTGGCTGGAATTGAGATCAGACGCCATGTCACATTTGGAGAGCCCCTGATGTGCCTAAACAGCGGAAACCCCCCAATTCTAACTCCAACCCTAACCCCAACACACCCCTAACCCTAGTCCCAACCCTAACCACAAACCTAACCCTAACACACCCCTAACCGTAATCCCAACCCTAATCCTAATCCCAACGTTAGCGCCAACCCTAACCCTAACTTTAGCCGCAACCCTAACCCTAACGGGAAAATGGAAATAAATACATTTTTTTAATTTTATTATTTTTCCCTAACTAAGGGGGTGATAAAGGGGGGTTTGATTTACTATTTATAGCGGGTTTTTGTGATTGGCAGCTTTCACGCTAAAAGACGCTTTTTATTGCAAAAAATAGTTTTTTGCATCACCACATTTTGAGAGCTATAATTTTTGCATATTTTGGCCCACAGAGTCATGTGAGGTCTTATTTTTTGCGGGACGAGGTGACGTTTTTATTGGTACCATTTTTGAGCACGTGACATTTTTTGATCGCTTTTTATTTCAATTTTTGTGAGGTTAGAATGAACAAAAATCAGCAATTCATGAATTTCTTTTGGGGGAGGCGTTTGTACATTCCGCGTGTGGTAAAATTGATAAAGCAGTTTTATTCTTCGGGTCAGTACGATTACGGCGATACCTCATTTATATCATTTTTTTTATGTTTTGGCGCTTTTATAGAATGAAAACAATTTTATATAAAAAATTATTATTTTTGCATCGCTTTATTCTGCGAGCTATAACTTTTTTATTTTTTTGCTGATGATGCTGTATGATGGCTCGATTTTTGCGGGACAAGATGACGTTTTCAGCGGTACCATGTTTATTTATATCCGTCTTTTTGATCGCGTGTTATTCCACTTTTTGTTCAGCGGTATGATGATAAAGCATTGATTTTTTGCTTCGTTTTCTTTTTTTTTTAAGGGGTTCATTAAAGGGGTTAACTAGTGGGACAGTTTTAAGGGGGGGTCGTTACGGACGCGGCGATACCAAATATGTGTACTTTTATTGTTTTGGTTTTTTTATTTACAGGAAAGAATGAATTTATTGGGGAATATTTTTTTTTTTTTTATGATTTTTTTTACCACTTTTTATTTTTATTTTTTTTACTTTTATACTTTGTCCCAGGGTGGGACATCACTGTATTTTAGCAGATCGCTGTTGTGACAGTGTGCACAGCACTCTGTCACACCAGCGATCGCTCTGGCACTGCTGCAGGCTTCCCCAGCGCCTGCTCTCAGCAGGCACTGAGGAAGCCGCCTCCCTGCAGGACCCCGGCGCCATCTTGGATCCGGGGACCTGGAGGGAGGACGGACCCTCGGAACAGCGCGACACATCGCGCTGCTCTGAGGGTCTCAGGGGAGCGCGCAGGAGCCCCCTGCCTGCGCGATCCTCCCCTGTGCCCCGGGTACACCGCGATCATGTTTGATCGCGGTGTGCCAGGGGTTAATGTGCCGGGAGCGGTCCGTGACCGCTCCTGACACACAGTCACGGGTGTCAGCTGTGATAATCAGCTGACACCTGGCGGCGATCAGCTGCGCTCCCCCCGGGAGCGCAGCTGATCGCCCATGACGTACTATTCCGTCCATGGGAATAAGGTCCAGGGTCACATGGACGGAATAGTACGTCTGATGGCAGAGAGGGGTTAATGGTATGAAAACCCCAGCTTTTCTATGTTCCTGAATGCACCATTAGTATTGCTTTGTTTAATGGTATGATTTGCTCACCCATCTTCCTGTGTACATAATTGTACTCCATTCTTCTTATCTTCACCACACATCTGAGTGGTCTGTGTAACCCCTCCCCCCTTTTATGACCTTTCCTTAACTCTGTGCATTTGGCCTGAGCAGTCTCAGCCCACTTTCCAAGCACACCTGATTGCCATTAGCTGCAGATATATTCAGTGCAATGGGTCTGCTCCAGACGTAGTCTGCTTCATATATTTCAAATCCCATATTTCAAATTACAGATTTCTAATTACACTACTGTGAATTAGACTAGAATTTGACTGGAATTTGGCTGCAAGGTAACATAATTTAAAACCACTATGTTTCAGTTTCTTATCACTTTCACCCCCATCCTCCTTTCTTTCTTCCTATCCCATGTAATCTCCCCACCTAGTAAGGAATTAGTCATTTCCCCCTCATTAGTCATTCTCCCCAGCCATCTCACCTTTCCCTCAGAACTGTTCCTCCACATACAATCCTTTTTACCAAGACACACACGGCCACACCATGGCTTATCCTGCTCCCACCTTCTAACGCTCTGTCTGCTACTCCTCATCGCTGGCGATGTATCCCCAAATCCTGGCCCTCCTCAACACATCCCCACACTCATTTGTAACACCCTGCCACGATCTTCCACACGTTTTTGCAACCCTGTCAACCTCATACCTATCCATCCACACCCCCCTCCCCCAGCCCCCCTACCCGGAGCACTATGGAACGCACGCTCCGTCTGCAATAAACTGTCATTTATCCATGACCTCTTTATCACCAACAAACTCTCCTTCCTTGCCATCACTGAAACCTGGCTCACTCCCTCTGACACAGCCTCTCCAGCTGCGCTTTCCTATGGCGGATTTCATCTTTCTCACACCCCTCGCCCCAGCAACAAACGTGGTGGAGGAGTTGGCTTACTCCTGTCTGATACCTGCTCCTTTACTCCTATTCAAATTCCACCCTCCGCTGCTATTCCCTCGTTCGAAGTGCACTCCGTCCGCATCTATTCCCCCTCCAACCTCCAGCTGGCTGTCATCTACCACCCCCGGAACTTGCCATCTCCACCTTTCTCGACCACTTCACCACCTGGCTACTCCATTTCCTCTCTGCTGACATCCCCACCATCATCATGGGCGATTTCAACATCCTCATTGACACTTCCACCCCGGCGGCCTCTAAACTTCTTTCACTCACGGCTTCCCTCGGCCTCACTCAATGGTCCTCTGCGGCCACTCACAAAGGCGGTCACACGCTGGACCTTATCTTCACCCGCCTCTGTTCCCTCACCAATCTCACTAACTCCCCACTCCCCCTGTCTGACCACAACCTACTGACATTCTCTTCCCTCTCCTCTGTTAGTACGCATCCCCCACTCCACAAACTCACCCACCCTCGCAGAAATCTCAAACACCTCAATTTACAATCGCTCTCTGAGTCCCTCCTCCCTCTCACAGACATAGCCTCACTTAATGACACAGATGCTGCTGCCACATTTTATAACACCACAATAAAAACCACACTTGATTCGGCCGCCCCCCTTATGCAGAGCAAAACTCGCACAATCAACAGGCAGCCCTGGCTGACCGGCCTGACCAAAGAACTGAGACGGGCTTCCAGGGCTGCCGAGCGGAGATGGAAGAGAACCCATTCTACCGAGCACCTCAACGCATACAAGCAGTCCCTCGCCAGCTTCAAGTCCACGCTCTCTGCCGCAAAACAAACTTACTTCGCATCTCTCATATCCTCTCTGTCTCACAACCCTAAACAGCTCTTCAACACTTTCAATTCTCTACTCCATCCCACAGCACCTCCTCCCTCTCCTCTCATTTCTGCCGAAGACTTTGCCTCCTTCTTTAAGCAAAAGATTGATACTATCAGAGAAGGCTTTGGCCCGCAGCCCCCAATGCCCCTCTTAGCCACTCAGCCCTGTTCTTCCAAAACCAGCTTCACCACCATGACAGAAGATCAGCTCTCCACTCTCCTGTCAAGATCACACCTCACCACTTGCGCACTTGACCCACTCCCGTCCCACCTCATCCCTAACTTTGCCACAGTCTTCATCCCTACTCTCACACACCTCTTCAACCTTTCACTTACAAATGGTGTCTTTCCTTCATCCTTCAAACATGCTTCAATCACACCCATCCTCAAAAAGCCCTCCCTCGACCCATCCTCTGCGTCTAGCTATCGCCCGATATCTCTTCTCCCCTACGCCTCAAAACTACTGGAACAGCATGTATATCTTGAACTGTCCTCCCACCTTTCCTCCTGTTCCCTCTTTGACCGGTTGCAATCCGGCTTTCGACCGCATCACTCAACTGAAACTGCCCTAACTAAAGTCACTAACGACCTGCTAACCGCCAAGAGCAAGCGACACTACTCTGTCCTCTTTCTCCTGGACCTGTCTTCTGCCTTCGACACTGTGGACCATTCCCTCCTGCTACAGATTCTCTCATCTCTTGGCATCACAGACCTGGCCCTATCCTGGATCTCATCATACCTAACAGACCGTACATTTAGTGTCTCCCTCTCACACACCACTTCCTCACCTTGCCCCCTGTTTGTCGGTGTTCCTCAAGGCTCAGTCCTAGGACCCCTACTCTTCTCCATCTACACCTTTGGCCTGGGACAGCTCATAGAATCCCACGGCTTGCAGTATCACCTCTACGCCGATGACACGCAGATCTACCTATCTGGACCTGACCTCACCTCCCTACTGACCAAAATCCCACAGTGTCTGTCTGCTATCTCAGCCTTCTTTTCTGCTCGCTTTCTCAAACTGAACATGGACAAAACAGAATTCATCATCTTTCCCCCACCTCACTCTACCCCTTCACCAGACCTATCCATCAATGTCAATGGCTGCTCGCTTTCCCCAGTCCCACATGCTCGGTGCCTTGGGGTGATCATCGATTCTGCCCTCTCTTTCAAACCACATATCCAAGCCCTCGCCACCTCCTGCCTCTTCAAACTCAAAAATATTTCCCGGATCCGCTCATTCCTCAACCATGAAGCCACAAAAACACTAGTGCACGCCCTTATCATCTCTCGCCTCGACTACTGCAACCTCCTACTGTCTGGCCTCCCCTCTAGCACTCTGGCACCACTCCAGTCCATCCTACACTCTGCTGCACGACTAATCCACCTGTCTCCCTGCTATTCCCCAGCCTCCCCCCTATGCCAGGCCCTTCACTGGCTCCCTATTGCCCAGAGGCTCCAGTTCAAAACCTTAACCATGACATACAAAGCCATCCACAACCTTTCTCCTCCATACATCTGTGACATGGTCTCCCGCTACCTACCTACACGCAACCTTCGATCCTCTCAAGATCTCCTTCTCGACTCCCCCCTCATCTCTTCTTCCCACAACCGCATACAAGACTTCTCCCGGGCTTCCCCCATACTCTGGAACTCCCTGCCGCAAAACATCAGACTTTCACCAACAACGGAGACCTTCAAGAAAAACCTGAAGACCCACCTGTTCCGACAAGCCTACAACCTGCAATGATCCTCAGTGTACTGAACCATCATACGACCAGCTCTACCCTTTCCTAGTGTATTCTCACCCATCCCTGCAGTCTGTGAGCCCTCGCGGGCAGGGTCCTCTCTCCTTCTGTACTTGTGTGTCCCTTGTCCAGCACATGTTTATTGTACCTGTCTATATTTTTCCCCTTTTCATATGTGAAGCGCCATGGAATAAATGGCGCTTTATAAATGTATAATAATAATAATAATTGCCTCATGGTTCACATTTTAAAAATGCTTTTTACATAGTGTGTGTGTTTTTGATAAAATAGAGTTCAACCAAGCCCACATTCACATATTTAGTTTTTGGTCAGTATTTTACATCAGTATTTGCGAGCAAAAACCAGGAGTGAGTGAAAAAGGCAGAAGCGGTGAGTGGTGACGTCTTTCAATTAAACTTTTCCTCTGTTCCACTCCTGATTTTGGTTAACAGATGCTGATGTAAAATACTGACAAAATACTGAATGTCTGAGTGTGGACTAATAATTTTTTAGGCCTATGTGTCAATATTAAGGTGCTTATTCGAAAAATCGAAATTGTTAAAAAAATAAAAACCAATGGCAGAAATGTACAAACACAGCCATTATTCAGTACATTACAGAATGCCACTGAAAAAGGTAATTTATTTGACAAAATACAAGCCCTCATTCATTATAAAGTTAAGAATTGGCTTTTGGAAGGTGGATTAAAAGAACAAAGGCAAAATAAAAAGTGGAATAATAACATGATTAAAAACTTGTACAAGTAAATTCATTTGCCACATAAAAAAATAAGAATCAACATGACAATCTCTGTATTAATTGTCAGGTAGCACTGTCAGTGGAATGCTGGAAGCTCTGAATATCGCTTCCATTGACAGGTTTTGTGATAGACACTCCATTTAGTAGATCCCAGTGGGTGCACTGGCATCTACTTTTTAACCCCTGTACAGAGAGTTCTGGACTTACACCGAAGGGTTTAGGCCATAGAGTGGTTTCTGGCAAATGGCACAAGGTAGGAATGAGTGGTTAGAAAGATGTGTCAATACCAGAAGAGCATGGACTGGAACAGTATCATCAGGCAATAGGACAGTCTAAATAGGGGCCAAGGTATGAAACAGGAGTCAAAGAGGCTAAACAAGAGCTGAATAAACGGATTGAACAAAAGCAAGCATAAATTATAACTGGCAACTCCAAGTAGTATGTTGGATGGTTGAGGTAGGATGTGGAGCTATATCATTGCCCACTATTTCTTTCATAAAACTCCAAGGGAAAAAAAAACAAAAACAGCCTCTTCTGGGCACAAAGTGATAACAGCAAATAAACAATTCATTCACCAGGGACATACTGTATATGTCAGTGCAGGCGCACCCAAACAAATTACAGTTGTTTCTCCCAGAGCAAACTTTATATACAGATAAGGCATGATCCCACCAGTCTCAGAGTTCCCTTCAACTTGAGCTCCAGCAACTTCCAGCTCAAAACAAGTGTTCAACTCTTCGCACAGTTCACACTAAACAGGCTGCAGCTCCAACACTCAGGTTGCTCAGCTGACCCATGCAATCTACATTCAGAGTGAGACATTGGCATGTCTATCTTGCAGCTACAGCTCACATTATGGCTGGTGACTCTCCAGCAGCACACTCGACTCTGCTCAACATCCAGCAGACTGACACACCTATTGACCACCAGTCCTTGTTCTTACTCAAAGCTAGACAGGTGCATCAAATGAAGACCTGCTGTGCTAGGATTAAGCCAGTTCTACCTGGCTTTGCTCCAATATCTAGAGAACACAAAGATTAACTATTCAAAATCAATTTTTAGTTCTTTCTGTGCATCAACTATGCACATTAGACTCTCGTATCAACCTGTTGATATTGGCCTAAATTGGTATAATGGGTGTTGGGGTCTTAAGTGAGTGACCGAGCAATAGAATCATGGTCTCTGTTATCATTTCATGTTATTCTCAGATGGGGCATGTTAATCTGTCATACTGAATGTTATCTTCCAATATAGTTTCATGTTCATATGATAATATTGTAAAAGAATATGGTGGACTGAATTGTAGGATGGCAAATTGGCCTATATTGGACCTTAGCAGCAGTTTACAGTTTATCAACCCTGTGTATACCACTTTTAATAAGTAACTTTTGAACAAAAAAGCCTTTTTGTTACATCATGAATGCATTTTATGCAAACATGAATGAGTCATTCATGCAGATTATACTTAGTAAATTTACTTCAAATAAGAGTGATAGCATCAGAAGGACTTGTAGTCATCCATCTGGAATCTCTGGGTGTTTTAGCAGCTTACAGTTCCATGCTAAAATATGTGTGTGTGCGTTAAAGCCTTAATCCCACTATATTAGTGTAAAGTAGATCTAGCACTCTCCGCACTTGCTCTGATGACAATAGCATTTCAAACTATTTAGAAAGGCTTGTTAAAAGCGACTAATGCTGTAAATATATATCTCATTACCAGTTTCATTTTTTTTATCTTATTCAGATATCAGTTATTTTTCTTCTTTAAAAAATAAACCGTTTCCATTAGTATGCTGATAAAATTTTTCTTTATGATCCAAGTGTCCATTTATTAGCATCCACTAGATGGAGGCCCGCTGCTATCCTATCGGGAGGACGGTAATGTCACAATGGGGGCAGGCTTTGCAGCGTTGAGAATCTCTCCCCCATGTGCTCACCCACCAATCCACTCTCTCTTTCCCCATGTGCTGACTTCTCCCGTCTGTGCTCTCTGCTTTGACCTGTCTACCCCATGCGCTATCCCCCTTTGTTTGCTGTCTGGTGGTACCGTGCAAGAGGCTGCTAACGCCGTATACAGTGTGTAAGTGAAGTGTGTGTGTGGTGCGTATGGCATATACAGAGTGTGTGTGTGTGTGGTGCTTACGGCGTATACAGTGTGTGTGTGTAGTGTGTACAGTGCCTACAGTTTGTGTGTGTATGGCATATACAGTGTGTGTGTGTGTGGTACGTACGGCATATACAGTGTGTGTGTGTGGTGCATACGGCGTATACAGTGTGTGTTTGTGTGTGGTGTGTACGGCGTATACAGTGTGTGTGTGGTGCATACGGCGTATACAGTGTGTGTGTGGTGCGTACGGCGTATACAGTGTGTGTGGTGCGTATGGCGTATACAGTGTGTGTGTGTATGGTGCGTACGGCATATACAGTGTGTGTTTGTGTGTGTGGTGCATACGGCATATACAGTGTGTGTGTGTGTGTGTGATGCGACGGTGTTCCGCTGGTGGTACCGCACAAGAGGCTGGTATGACCAGCAGTTTCCATATAGAGACACCCATCACTTGGGTGTCCCAATATGGCAGTAGGTGAACTTCCGTCGCTTGGAATTCTGGGATCCGAACACATCTGGACGGAACAGTATGTGAAGACATTACAAGGTAAGTATATATTAGATAGGTCATCAAACTTGTATGAGAAAAACCACTGATAGAGTCTTCCCAAGCTTCTACTAAACAGTAGTCAGTGAAAAAGAAGCAGTATACAGATACAATGGGATCCACAAACTTAAGTGGGTGAGTTTGATTCACAAATCAGATTTATTTTATTCTCTTTGTTTAAACTCCCAGAGGCGCTTACCATTTTTTCAACTCCAAATATCCCCCTCCTCGTAGTAATATTCTTGAGTCAAAACCAGCGCAAATGAATTAAAGGTCCTGGTTGGTTAAGTCTTCTTGCATAAAATAAAAGTAATGGTAACCAAGATAAAGGCACATTGTGCTACAAATACTAAGGGTATGTGCTCACGTTGCGGATTAGCCTGTGGAATTTTCTGCGCGGATTCTTCCTCGCTTGGAGAAAATGCAGTTGAAAATCTGCATGGATTTTTCCGTAGCATGTGCACACCAATTCTAGATTCCCATAGATTAACATTGGCTGTGCACTACATTGCGGATTTGGTGCAATTCCATGAGTCAAAAACGCTGTGGATCCTCAACAAAATACCAAAGTGTGCACATAGCCTAACGAAAGGCAAGGAATTCTGAGTATTTCCAAATATTTCATTAGCTGAAAGGGAAACTGTCAGCTGATTCATGGTGCCCAAACTGGCTGAGGACCATAGCCGAAGACTTTATAGTCTGATGCTGCCACCAGCCAGCTTCTCCGGCACGACTGCTGGAGATTAAAAAGGTCAGCACTAGGAAAGGTTATCCAAAGGCAGAGATGGAATTATCCAGTCCCTAACTGATTCTTTAAATTATATTCTCTGAAGAATTTGAGCCATTCAGAGTGTTATACCTGGCTACTGGCAGGTTGTAATTCATCTTACCCGTGGTTTGGGCAGCATGAAACAAATGACAGGTTCACTTTAAAATGAAATGGAGGAAAATTATCTTTATTTCAAATTTTTGCTGCAACCATTGATGTGTCCTTTTCCCAGGAGCCTCTCAAATAATTCAGAAGATCTGGCAAGTACAACTGACTTTGGCATCTACGGAGATATATGGCTGGGGTTGGAGTAGTCTTCCATCTAAGCCATTTGATCAGGGTGAAGGCTTTATAATAAAGCAAGCCACAGCAAGTGGTGGCATGGCTACAGCGTGGCGTAGTATAACATTAATTGCGAGATGTGTCTGAGAAAAGTTTTCTTGATTTAATAATCCTTCACGGAGAGGATAAGGTTGAAGAAATACACATCTCTTAATTAAAAATTGTTCTAAGAAATAATTTTGCTAATTGCAACCAGTCAGGCTCCACATGTAGTTGAAGAAAAGTTCTGTTTGGTAGTTTCTGTCATTAGAAAAGAACATTTATGCAAGATGTGTGCACTCACTATGACTTTAGATGTATAAAGAGCGTGCACAAAAGGAAGTTTGCTTTCAAACATTTTATCTAATGCACCATATCCCAAAAAATAATGATATTTTAAAGGGAGTGTCAAATACAACTGCTCAAGCAATGCATCATTGAAATTAAAAACAATGTTTACCTATATCCCTCAGCAGCACCGTTCTAGCAATGTCAGTTCTGTTGTTCCCAGGGGGTGACTTGAAATTATTTTGTCATGTGAACGCTGCAGTCAGTCAGTGACACTGATGATTGTTTGGATAACGGTATATATTGTACATTTTTACTTTGCCTCGTTACTATGTTACCTGGCTATAAACTCTGGTACTAGTGTACTTTTATATGTGCTTTATTTTACGTATAAGATGCATTTTGTCCACTGACAAGTTGTCAAAATTGACACAGGAAGATCTGTAAGTAAGCTCTCCTGGCCTTAGCATTGAAAAAAAACAAAGTCATTCAAGTTAATAGTAAAATCAAACATGCTTTATCTAGGCTGATAAAATCTGACATCTTCACTGACAAAGACTTATACAGATAAATTGATGTTGACCCTGTCTCACTGAAGTGATCCATTGCTCTTTTCAGGGAAATAGCCCGGTATAATTTCTGTTTCAAAAGAGATTTATGGCTACCGGTGCCAGAAGCAGTACAATGTGCACACAGCCTACTCTATTTACTCCTTGGTCATTTTCAATCCATGTGCTACTTTATTTTTGTGAAACAACTAGCGCACCTGCTACTGTTTCACTGCCTGACCCGGCTGGTGTAATTCATTAATTCTTCTGCTGCTGCAAGTGTATAAAAGAAAAAAAAATGTAATTTTAGGGAATTTATTTTAAGTTTTGATTTTGTAACTTTCTTTAAAGCTTTTTTATTTATTTATTTAATTTGTGTCTTTGTGGAACAATGTACAGAAAAGTAAAATGACGTATATTTTTTCTTTGATTCTATATATTTTTATGGTGATACATTGCATTATTGTGCAGCTTTATACTGGGTTTCCTGTTTCGTTAAGTTCATGCTATATAGTTTTAACCCCAGAGTAACAGGATTAATATAGTAATTGAGCTCTGTATGTGTCATTTATTGAATGACTTGATAGACAAAGATGGTAATAAACTGCCTTTTACATAAGGAGTCAGGGTGTCTCTGACTGTTGGCTCCCCTTCTTCAAGATCTGCAGCCCTGTATCATATAGAAACTTTCCTTAATTATAACGTAGTTTGTCAGTAAAAAGATATGGAAGCTATGTACACTTTTGCAACTGTGTTCTCATTGCTTTAATACTTGTGCATGGAAAAAAAAAGATTAATGCAATTTCTGATTAAAAATATCCAATTTTGTGTGTCTACAACCCCTGCAAATAGACATGTACCTACATGGTTACATAATTCAAACAATACTTGTGAATAGCCTTACCTTATCTGGTAGTCTTATGTTATGGTCTTCCACCTTTACCCATTGTCTTTTGCACATACAAATGGCAAGAGAGGAGACAGATGGAAGAGCAAAATACATGCATATAGAATCAGGTTATGCAGGGCTTCATTGCCGTCTGCAACTATGAAGACAAATAGGTCTATAAAGAGCTGTAGGCAATAACTGGAAGGAAAGTTTTGCTAAATTACAGTTATAAAATAATGGTTGCTCATATCAAAAAGCTCACATGTACCAGAGCAATGCAGAAAGCGGATGGTGAAGACATGGTGTAAACATACAATTTCCAATTGTGCTTTTTTTAAAAGGAACCTGTCATGTCAGGTAACACTATTAGCCTGCAGATATAGGGTTAATCTGCAGGTTAATATCATTAGGATGGTGCCTGGTTGCCTTATAGAAAATGTGGCAAATAACTTTATTCCTATCAGAAGCTGCCAGTCAAACAGCTGTGATGGGAGTGATGGGTGTGATGGTGCTCCATTAATGAGGTCTGAGTAAGAGTTTACACAATCATTTATGGCTGCTCTTCAGGGCAGTGTTGTAAATATCTCTCTACTATAGATGAGCGTGTCTGGTAAAATTCAAATTCACCTGTTCATATAGAACGCTGAGAAATTCGACTTGCAGAGAAGTTATCCTCTGAAATGTTCATGCCCCAATTATGCTTGGAGTCTCTCCAGACATCAAAGCATAATAAATGTAAGATGTAAAAAAGCAAAAAACTGCTACTTACATTCACCTTACTGCTTACCTCTCTGTGCACTCCGGCTGGTCCCTACCCAATGTTTGGTCCTTCGTGCCTCTGTCATGTCGCATTTCCGAGCCAATGTTCACCGCAGGCCGAAGCTTCAGGCTGCAGTAGGCACTAGAGTTAAAAACGCATGTGCAGTGATCTCTCAGGTCTGCATCCGGAAGTCACGGTCTGTTGTTCACTGTAGACTAAGCCTTCCGGCTGCACGTAAGCCCTAGAACATGTTCAATGAACTGTGGGGCTTTCTCGTGGCCAGTAGCCTAGCCTAAAGTTAAAACTGGGCCATAGATCCAACATGACAAAGGTGCAGAAGAATGGACAGTAGGCAGGGAGCAGTGCGGGTGGCCAGATAGGTGAGCAGTGAGTTAACCTTTTTTTTTCTTTTAAACCTTTTGCTAGCATTCTACTGTTAAGCAAGATTGCAGCCACAAGTAGCCTCCATTTTGCTGAAATCACAAGGAGCAAATTACAAAAAATCTGTATTCTCTAGAATATGGATTTTTGTGAAATTTGAGTAGAATTAAATTGCACTTGATTCACCCTTTTAATTAGTGGTGTCCAAAAGTGCATGTGTGACATTGAAACGACATATACAAGTGCTTCTCAAAAATTAGAATTACATCAAAAAGTTAATTTATTTCAGTTCTTCAATACAAAAAGTGAAACTCATATATTATATAGAGTCATTACAAACAGAGTGATCTATTTCAAGTGTTTATTTCTGTTAATGTTGATGACTATGGCTTACAGCCAATGAAAACCCAAAAGTCAATATCTCAATAAATTAGGCAAATTAACAAAAAGCATCTGCAAATGCTTCCTAAGTGTTTAAAAAGGTCCCTTAGTCTGTTTCAGTAGGCTCCAGAATCATGGGGAAGACTGCTAACTTGACTGATGTCCTGAAGGCAGTTATTGACACATATTGCTCCATACAGTATGAGTCGCATATAAAGCTCCATACAGTATATGATGGGCCCCATATATTGCTCCATACAGAATGGGCTCCATATAATGCTCCATACAGAATAGGCCCCATATGTCCTCCCTATGATGCTCCATATATAAAGGGCCCTATATGATGATCCATAAATAATGAACCCCATATGATGCTCTAGTATATGATGGGCCCCATATATGATGCTCCAGTGTATGATGAGCCCCATATAATGCTCCAAATATAATGGTCCCCATATATAATGCTCCAAATATAATGGGCTCCATGTGATGCTCCATAAATAATGTGCCCCATATGATGCTCCAGTATATGATGTGCCCCATGCACGATGCTCCAGTGTATGATGGGCCTATATAATGCTCCATATATAATGGGCCCCATATGATGCTACAGTGTATAATGGGCCCAGTATATGATGCTTCAGTGTATGATGGGCCCCAATTATAATGCTCCAGTGTATCATGGGCCCCACATATAATGCTCCAGTGTGTAATGGACCCTATCTATGATGCTCCAGTATACGATGGGCCCCAAATATAATTCTCCAGAGTATAATGCTCCCCATATATTGCTCCAAACATAAAAAAAAAATGAAATACCTTTCCTCGCTGGGCACTCCTCTACTCTGGACTCCTCAGCGTCGCCATCTTCCAGCTCTCTGCACTGTGACTTTTCAGGCAGGGGGCGCACAGACGTGAAGTCATTGCGCGCTCTGACCTGAATGTCACTGTCAGGAAACGCGGAAGACGTCACAGCAGTGGAGCAGGGAGATGTAAGTATTGTAAGTGCTGTGGCCCTGAGCAAGCAGGGGGGCACACTCGGGGGCAACGGCACTGGCACAGGGCCCCTCATAGTACGCCGGTGTCTCTGATGGCGAGTGGGCCCCCCCACCTGCTCAGGGGCCCGGCACTTGCCCGGGTGCGCCAGGTGCTGACAGTCCAGTTAGGGAGGTGGAAAACTGGCATATGTTAAGGTGTAGACTGGACGTTCAGCAGCTGAAAATGGAGGAATTGGAGAAGTCGGAGGAAGAGGAGGACAAAGCGAGCCATTTTGCTGGCAACCTATGTGTCCTCAGGGGAAGGTGGCACAAAATCCTTTGAAACCCAGGCATGGTTCATTTTAATGAAGGTGAGATCACCAACATTTTGGGTCGACAGCCGGTTCCTTCTTTCTGTCAGGACTGATCCAGCAGCACTGAAGACTCTTTCTGATAGCACACTACCAGCAGGGCAAGCGAGCTCCTGTAAGGCATATTGTGCCAATTCAGGCCAGGTGTCCAGTTTACAGGCCTAGTATTCAAAGGGGAATGAACTGTGAGGGAGAATGTTATGATTTGGTAACTGAAGAGAGCAGGCAAAAACGGCAATACACCAGAGAGGTTGGAATCTAGTGGATTGCAGTACCCTGACTAAACACCACAACTAAAGGCAGCCGTGGAGCGTTCCTACGTTGGTCCTAGACGCCTCGTCACAGCCTGAGAGGTTAACTACACCTAAAGAAAGAAAGAGGAAAGCTATCTGCCCCGGAGCAGATCCCCAAAGAACATAGGAAGCCCCCAAACATGTAATGGCGGTTAGACAAGAGGAAATACAGACACAGACAGAAAATAGTATGAGCAAACGTTGGGGCCCAATCTGCCTAGACAGAAAAGGATAGGAAGGACACTTACTGCAAACCAAAAAACCCCACAAAATACCAACTCTACTAATTGCAAAAACAACTGAGATCACACGACCTCTACCACCTAAATTAGTTCTCTGGTGTAACAAAACTAAGCCGCAGCCACTGAAAAAACTGGAAAAGGCAAATGAACAAATAACAGTGGCTCCAGAAGAACTGAGAGGAGCCCAAGCCCCCCAGGGGGGGGGAGACCATGGCTAACCTCACAGAAATGCAGAGAAATAAGCAAATGGTAAGCACAAAAACAAAAAGCAGAACATATCTTATCTGAGAGCAGGAGAAGAGGCAAGACTCAGCAAGCTTCCAAGTGAACCAGGAACCACAGTTGAGACAAGAACAATTGATCACCGGCAACCATGATGGGAGGGAACCTCTCTTATATAAGACCAGTCTGTAACTCTGATTGCCAATCTTCATTGAATGGTTCAGTACTGTTTGTAACCACCAGAGGGAGCTTCTGCTCAGAATTCATTTCTAACACATTCACAACAGGAGAACATCGATAGGGGAGGAGAGGTAATTTTGAACCACAGTTGACAACTGCTGTCTCCTGTCTGTTGCAATCGATTCAGTATTACCAGTCGTGTGAGAGGTACGTGAGAAATCAGTCCACAACATGGTCATGAAACCCCTGTCTCCAACGCCACTTCGGCTGTGTGCACCACGAACACCCCTTCCATGTTGGCGAGTATGGCTCGTGGTAGAACCTGCACCGCTGCTGTGTACTGGGAATGCCTCTAACAAACGGTCTACCAGAGTTGCTTGTTTGTTCGCCAATATTAGCTCTAGGTTCTCCTGTGCCATAATGTTCTGTAATTTGCCTTTATAGCATGGATCGAGGATGCTGGCCAACCAGTAATCGTCATCCTTCATAATTTTGGCAATGTGGGGGTCCCTTTTTAGGATCCGCAAGACATTATCACACATGTGGGCTAATGTTCCAGGTGTCAATGATGCACTGCCAGTGGTGGGTGGAGGAGCTCTTTCTGCCAAATCCACATCCCTCCAGTCACGCACAAACCCTGTACCTGACCTTGGCAAGCCAACATTTTCTCTTACCCCTGAGAAGCATTCTTCTCCCCAAAATAATCATCCCCCTCCTGCTCCTCTTCCTCTTCTTCCTCCACCTCGTCCAGGACAGTTCCCTGAGCAGAAAATGGCTGACTGTATTCAAGGCTTCCCTCCTCCTCCTCCTCTTCCTCCTCCGCTGCAGACACCTGATCCTTAATGTGCATCAAAGTTTGCATGAGCAGACACATAAGTGGGATGCTCATGCTTATGATGGCGTCGTCTGCGCTTACCAGCCCTGTGCATTCCTCAAAACACTGAAGGACTTTACAGAGGTCTTTCAGCGTTGACCACTGCACACCCGACAACTCGATGTTTGCCCTCAAACTGCCTGCCCTTGTATCCTCCCACAAATACATTACAACCTGCCTCTGTTCCACAGCCTCTCAACCATGGAGTTCCACCTTGTTGCAACGTCTATGATTAGGTGGTGCTTGGGGAGGTTGAGCGATTGCTGCAGCCTCTGCATACGACTGGAGTCTACGGGTGAGCGACGGATGTGCGAGCACAGTCTTCGCACCTTATGGAGCAGGGCTGGTAACTCCGGATAATTATTTATGAAGCACTGCACCACCAGGTTCAAGGTGTAAGCCAGGCAAGGTATGTGTCTGAGTTATGCCATCGCTATGGCCGCCACAAAATTACGGACGTTATCACTGACTACCTTGCCTGGCTCAAGATGTAGACTGCCCAGCCATGACTCAGTTTCTCGCTGCAAGTAGTCGGCCAGTACCTCCGTGGTGTGTCTTTTGTAGCCCTAAGACATCATCTTTAAAACAGCCTGCTGACGCTTACCACTAGCTGTTCGATACTGTGACACCTCATGTGCAACACTGGCAGCTGCGGATGGTGTGCTCGTGCGACTGCTCTCTGTGGATGAGCTTTCGCGTCTGGAGGAGGAGGAGGGTGGAATGCCTACAGCCAACTGTTGCCTATACCGTGGGCTAGGCAGCACTGTCCCACCGCAGCTGTCCCATGTGGACCCTGCATCCACCACATTAACCCAATGCGCAGTGATGGACACGTAACAGCCCTGGCCATGTCTACTGGCCCATGCATCTGTTGTGAGGTGCACCTTTCCACTCACTGATTGTTTGAGTGCATGGACAATGCGGTATTTCACATGGAGGTGGAGGGCAGGGATGGCTTTTCTAGCAAAGAAGTGCCGACTGGGTAGGTCATAGCATGGGACAGCATAGGCCATGAGCTCTTGGAACGCTGCGCTTTCAACCAAACGGAAGGGCATCATCTCTAATGAGATCAGTTTGGCAATGTAGGCGTTCAAAGCCAGTGTGCGCGAATGAGAGGATGAGTACTTTCTTGCCCTATTCAGAGTCTCTGCTACGGTGAGCTGGACTTTGCATATGGTGGAACTAGCGGTGGACATGGCGGACTGAGAGGGGGTTGGTGATGGTGGTGGTGGTGATGGCCTAGATGCAGTATTTCGTTGGAAACCATTGGGATTCCCTGACTGCTTTGGCCTCAACATTTCTTGCTGGTGGTGTGCTAACCAGTGGGCTTACAGTGGGGGAAGCAATGCAGCGTTGCTGGCTACCTTCAGTCGGAGCAGGTGCACGTGTGCTACCTGAGGTTTTGTAGTCCGTCAATGCTTGCAAGTGCATGGTGTTTCCATGTCTAAGAATGCAACTGGTATTCAAATTTTGGAGATTTTTCCCTCGGCTAAAGGTCCTTCCGCTCTTCTTACAGATAACCTTTGCCTCATCAATAGGATTTTGGTCAAAAAAGTGCCACACTGCACTCTTCCTACTATAGTAAAACTTTTCAGGGCTTGCACGCTGTGCTAATTTGACCATCTGGCCAAGCTGTCCTGCAACTCTTTTGTTTTTTTTAACAAGTTTTTGGACTGCTACGGGCCTGCAAGATAACAGCCGCTGCAATGTCGATGCCTGCTGCGGATCCTCCACCTCTTATGAGCTGTTGCCAGTGGCACCTTCTTCCCCCAATGGATGCCAATCCGGGTCAACAACTGGGTCATCCATCACCTCCTCTTCAATTTCATCTGCACCTTCCTCTGTGTTACCGTGTATGGTGGTATAGTATGCGGGAAAGGGCACCTGAGTTTCATCAGGGTCAGATTCTGGCTCAGTAGACTGCGAGGGCAATGTAGTGCTCTGGGTGAATGTACCAGCAGAATCAAATAGCAGTGGCTGTGCATCAGTGCACTCCATGTCATATTCATCTTGGACTGGGGAATTCAGGATTTCACTTGATAACCCAGGCATGGTATGTGAAAAGAGCTCCAAGGAGTAATCTGAAGTGTGGCCTGCCGCATCCTTCACTTTTGGTGGGGGTGAAGGACACAAGGAAAGGTGTTGTTCCTGACCAGGAGCCTGCACTGATGACTCAGTGCTTGCAGTTTTTGAAACTTCAGAAGAAGTGGAGATAGAGCTGGAGGCTGTTTCGGCAATGTAAGCCAAAACCTGTTCCTGATGCTCCGGCTTTAAAAGCAGTTTACCTACTCCAAGAAAAGGGAGCCTACCAGGCCTTCAGGAGCCAGACGATGACGCAGGCTCAACACCTACTGCCTTAGATGCTATTGGGCTTTTGGCACTACCAGCAGATGCACCACCACCACCACCATCAGAACCAGCTGGCCCCCCCACGTCCTTGGCCTCTTCCACCATACTTCCTCATGTTTGGGAAAATGTATCAAAAATACCATCAGATATATGGTACTTTATGAGGAGCGTACAGCTGTATACGGTGTAGGGGAAAATTTAAATCTCTGTATATAATTCCAGAGTAACACACAGACACTCACTCAGTATGTATTTGACCGTAAGGCTAAGTGCACACGTTCAGGAATGTGTGCAGAATTTTCCTGATCAAAACCGGACTTTTTTCACGGTAAAAACGCATGCGTTTTTTGCGCGGATTTTGCACGTTTTTATCACGATTTTTTCCTCAACTTTCTAGGTCAATAATATAGCGGAAAAAACGCTAGAATTCCGCGAAATTAATGAACATGTTGCTTTTTTTCCGCAATGCGTTTTTTTCGCGGAAAAAAACACACCATGTGCACAAAAATTGCGGACTTCATTCTAAATAATAGGATGCTTCATTCATGCATTTTTTACGCGTTTTTGCCGCGAAAAAAACGCAAATAATCCTGAACGTGTGCACTTAGCCTAATACAAAAAGCAGAAAGACTGTACTGTATCAGAAGGGTACAGCTGTATACAGCGCAGGGGAAAATTTAAATCTCCGTATATATTTCCAGAGTCACACTCAGACGCTCACTCAGTATGGATTTGACCGTAATACAAAAAGCTGAAAAACGGTATTGTATCAGAAATGAACAGCTGTATACAGTGTAGGGGAAAATTTAAATCTCTGTATATATTTCCAGAGTTACACACAGACGCTCACTCAGTATGGATTTGACCGTAATACAAAAAGAAGAAAAACAGTACTGTCTCAGAAGCGTACAGCTGTATACAAAGTAGGGGAAAATGTAAATCTCCGTATTCATTTCCGGAGTCACACACAGATAGTCACTCAGAATGGATTTGACCTTAATACAAAAGGCAGAAAAATGGTACTGTCTCAGAAGCATACAGCTTTTTACAGAGTAGGAGAAAATTTAAATCTCCGTATATATTTCCGGAGTCACATACAGATGCTCACTCAGTATGGATTTGACCGTAATACAAAAATCAGAAAAACAATACTGTATCAGAAGCGTACAGCTGTATACAGTGTAGGGGAAAATTTACATCTCCGTATATATTTCCGTAGTCACACACAGACTCTCACTCAGTATGGATTTGACCGTAACACAAAAAGCAGAAAAACGGTACTGTCTCAGAAGCGTACAGCTGTATACAGTGTAGGGGAAAATTTAAATCTCCGTATATATTTCCAGAGTCACACACAGATAGTCGCTCAGTCTGGATTTGACCGTAATACAAAAGGCAGAAATACGGTACTGTATCAGAAGCGGACAGCTGTATACGGTGTAGGGGAAAATTTAAATCTCCATACATATTTCCGGAGTCACACACAGACGCTCACTCAGTATGGATTTGACTATAATACATAAGGCAGAAAAACGGTACTGTATCAGAATCGTACAGCTGTATACGGTGAAGGGGAAAATTTAAATCTCCGTATATATTTCCGGAGTCACACACAGACGCTCACTCAGTATGGATTTGACCGTAATACAAAAGGCAGAAAAATGGTACTGTATCAGAAACGTACAGCTGTATACAGTGTAGGGGAAAATTTAAATCTCCGTATATATTTCCGGAGTCATACACAGACGCTCACTCAGTATGGATTTGACCGTAATACAAAAAGCAGAAAAACGGTACTGTCTCAGAAGCATACAGCTGTATACAGAGTGGGGGAAAATTTAAATCTCCGTATATGTTTCCGGAGTCACACACAGATAGTTGCTCAGTCTGGATTTGACCGTAAAACAAAAGGCAGAAAAACGGTACTGTATCAGAAGCGTACAGCTGTATACAGCGTAGGGGAAAATTAAATCTCCGTATATATTGCCGGAGTCCCACACAGACGCTCACTCAGTATGGATTTGACCGTAACACAAAAGGCAGAAAAACTATACTGTATCAGAAGTGCAGAGCTGTATACATAGTAGGGAAAAATTTTAATCTCAGTATATATTTCCGGAGTCACACACAGACGCTCACTCAGTATGGATTTGATCGTAACACTAAAGGCAGAAAAACGGTACTGTACCAGAAGCGTACAGCTGTATACAGCAAAGGGGAAAATTTAAATCTCCGTATATGTTTCCGTAGTCACACACAGACTCTCACTCAGTATGGATTTGACCTTACCACAAAAGGCAGAAAAACTATACTGTATCAGAAGCGCACAGCTGTGTACATAGTAGGGGAAAATTTTAATCTCCGTATATATTTCCGGAGTCACACACAGAAAGTCACTCAGTATGGATTTGACCGTAATACAAAAGGCAGAAAAACGGTACTGTATCAGAAACGTACAGCTGTATACAGTGTAGGGGAAAATTTAAATCTCCGTATATATTTCCGGAGTCATACACAGACGCTCACTCAGTATGGATTTGACCGTAATACAAAAAGCAGAAAAACGGTACTGTCTCAGAAGCATACAGCTGTATACAGAGTAGGGGAAAATTTAAATCTCCGTATATGTTTCCGGAATCACACACAGATAGTCGCTCAGTCTGGATTTGACCGTAAAACAAAAGGCAGAAAAACTGTACTGTATCAGAAGCGTACAGCTGTATACAGCGTAGGGAAAATTAAATCTCCGTATATATTGCCGGAGTCACACACAGACGCTCACTCAGTATGGATTTGACTGTAACACAAAAGGCAGAAAAACTATACTGTATCAGAAGTGCACAGCTATATACATAGTAGGGAAAAATTTTAATCTCAGTATATATTTCCGGAGTCACACACAGACGCTCACTCAGTATGGATTTGATCGCAACACTAAAGGCAGAAAAACGGTACTGTACCAGAAGCGTACAGCTGTATACAGCAAAGGGGAAAATTTAAATCTCCGTATATGTTTCCGTAGTCACACACAGACTCTCACTCAGTATGGATTTGACCTTACCACAAAAGGCAGAAAAACTATACTGTATCAGAAGCGCACAGCTGTGTATATAGTAGGGGAAAATTTTAATCTCCGTATATATTTCCGGAGTCACTCACAGAAAGTCACTCAGTATGGATTTGACCGTAATACAAAAGGCAGAAAAACGATACTGTATCAAAAGCGTACAGCTTTATACAGTGTAGGGGAAAATTTAATTTTCCTTATATATCTCACGTCGCCGTTGGATTCAGTGGCTGGTGTTCCTGCCTTGGCCGCTGGGAGGCGCCTGACTCCTTCGGCTGGTGGTGCCGGTGATAGAAGAGTGGTATCCTCAAATGGTTCCGCTCCTTTGACGCCGGCCTCTGTCGCTGCGCATCGCCATGTTTCACCTGTGGGTGATGTTGGTGACAGAGAGGGGGTCCCTGCGCAGGCATCTGGTGGGCGTAGGCTTCGCTCTTCTGTCAGAGGTGAAGTGGTTGGTGTCAGTCATGCATCACCATCTGGCCTGGTTCTGGGGCTGTCCAGATGAGGTCATCAGACTGTGAGCCTGTGAGAGGTAGCCATGCCCTTCAAATGCCTTGGAGCCTGGCTTGTAGGCCGCCAGATATAGTCTTGGTTTCCCCAGTGTGCTAGTTTGTTTTGCTATTGTATTTCTGACCTTTGCCTTGATTTCTGACTGCTCTACTGCCTTCCGACATTGTACCTCTGCTGCCCACCTGGTTTTGACTTTAACTTTAGCCTGAATTTTTGACCTTCTTCTGCCTACTCCGGTCAACTGCTCTCATAGGCAGCTAACCCCTGGGCTTCGCTCTAATTCCAGATCCCTGTATAGGGGTAAAGGGTCTTGGGGTTTCTCGGGGTGCTGTCTTACCTGCAGTTCAGACCTGCAGTGGGCGGACGTCACAATATATTTCCGGAGTCACACACAGATAGTCACTCTGTATGGATTTGACCGTAATACAAAAGGCAGAAAAACGGTACTGTATCAGAAGCGTACAGCTGTTTACAGAGTAGGGGAAAATTTAAATCTCCGTATATATTTCCGGAGTCACACACAGACGCTCACTCAGTATGGATTTGACCGTAATACAAGAAGCAGAAAAACGGTACTGTATCAGAAGCGTACAGCTGTATACATTGTAGGGGAAAATTTACATCTCCACAGGGTCGGACTGGCCCACCGGAGAACCGGAGGATTCTCCGGTGGGTCCTGGCATCTGGGGGGCCCTGGCACCTGCTGGCATACAGAGGCCAGTTGCCTAGGGCCCCCGCTGCTCCAGGGGCCCCCAGCCGGTGGCGTGTCGCTAATAGCCGCACACCACGCAGCTGCCATGGGGGCCCCGTGCCAGCGGAGCAGCAGCGGGTGACAGGAGGCAGGAGCCCCTGTCCCCGCTGCTAAAGAGAAATGAATATTCACTGCTTCCCACGCCCACATGGGCGTGGGAAGCAGTGAATATCATTACTTACATGTCCCGTTCCGCCTCTGTGTCCTCGGGTCCTCTTGCTGCGATGTTCAGGCAGAGGGCGCGATGACGTGGTTAGTGTGCGCCGCGCCCTCTGCCTGAGCATTCACTGCCGGAGGACCCGAAGACAGCGGCGCTCAGCGGTGGAGCAGTTGACAGGTAAATCTCTCAGGTGCCGGGGCCCTGAGCCAGCGGTGACACTGGCACCTGTCCCCCATAGCGCGCCGGTGTCCCCGCCTGCTCAGGACACCAGCACCTGGCCCCCAGTGACGAGAAGTGAGTATGTCTTTTTTTTTTTTTTTTTGCAGCAGCTGTGGCAGCATAAAGGGGCCTATAAAATGCAGCATCTATGGGGGCATAATCTATGGGGGCATAATCTGTGGAGCATCTATGGGGGCATAATCTATGGGGGCATAATCTGTGGAGCATCTATGGGGGCATAATCTATGGGGGCATAATCTGTGGAGCATCTATGGGGGCATAATCTATGGGGGCATAATCTGTGGAGCATCTATGGGGGCATAATCTATGGGGCATAATCTATGGGGGCATAATCTGTGGAGCATCTATGGGGGCATAATCTATGGGGCACAATCTGTGGAGCATCTATGGGGGCATAATCTATGGGGGCATAATCTGTGGAGCATCTATGGGGGCATAATCTGTGGAGCATCTATGGGGGCATAATCTATGGAGCATCTATGGGGGTATAATCTATGGAGCTTCTATGGGGGCATAATCTATGGGGGCATAATCTGTGGAGCATCTATGGGGCATAATCTATGGGGGCATAATCTGTGGAGCATCTATGGGGGCATAATCTATGGGGGCATAATCTGTGGAGCATCTATGGGGGCATAATCTATGGGGGCATAATCTGTGGAGCATCTATGGGGGCATAATCTATGGGGGCATAATCTGTTGAGCATCTATGGGGGCATAATCTATGGGGGCATAATCTGTGGAGCATCTATGGGGGCATAATCTATGGGGGCATAATCTGTGGAGCATCTATGGGGGCATAATCTGTGGAGCATCTATGGGGGCATAATCTATGGGGGCATAATCTGTGGAGCATCTATGGGGGCATAATCTATGGGGGCATAATCTGTGGAGCATCTATGGGGGCATAATCTATGGGGGCATAATCTATGGAGCATTTATGGGGGCATAATCTATGGGGCATAATCTATGGGGCATAATCTATGGAGCATCTATGGGGGCATAATCTATGGGGGCATAATCTATGGAGCATCTATGGGGGTATAATCTATGGGGCATAATCTAAGGAGCATTTATGGGGGCATAATCTATGGGGCATAATCTATGGGGCATAATCTATGGAGCATCTATGGAGGCATAATCTATGGAGCTTCTATGGGGGCATAATCTATGGGGGCATAATCTATGGAGCTTCTATGGGGGCATAATCTATGGAGCTTCTATAAGGGCATAATCTAAGGAGCTTCTATGGGGGCATAATCTATGGAGCATCTATGGGGGCATAATCTATGGGGGCATAATCTATGTTGCATCTATGGGGGCATAATCTATGGATCTTCTATGGGGCATAATCTAAGGAGCATCTATGGGGGCATAATCTATGGGGGCATAATCTAAGGAGCATTTATAGGAGCATAATCTATGGATCATCTATAGGGGCATAATCTATGGGGGCACAATCTATGGAGCATCTATGGGGGCATAATCTATGGAGCTTCTATGGGGGCATAATCTAAGGAGCATCTATGGGGGCATAATCTATGGGGGCATAATCTAAGGAGCATTTATTGGGGCATAATCTAAGGAGCATTTATTGGGGCATAATCTATGGAGCATCTATAGGGTATAATCTATGGGGGCACAATCTATGGAGCATCTATGGGGTACAATCTATGGAGCTTTTATGGGGGCATAATCTAAGGAGCATCTATGGGGGCACAATCTATGGAGCTTCTATGGGGCATAATCTAAGGAGCATCTATGGGGGAACAATCTATGTAGCTTCTATGGGGGCATAATCTAAGGAGCATCTATGGGGGCATAATCTAAGGAGCATCTATGGGGCATAATCTATGGAGCATCTATGGGGCATAACCTATGGGGGCATAATCTATGGAGCATCTATGGGGCATAATCTATGGAGCATCTATGGGGGCACAATCTATGGAGCATCTATGGGGCATAATACATGGGCAGCATATGGGGCACAATCTATGGAGCATCTTGTGGGGCATAATACATGGGGCAGCATATGGGGCATAATCTCATTTTCCACCCTAGGCTTATACTCGAGTAGATAAGTTTTCCCAGTTTTTTGTGGCAAAATTAGGGGGGTCGGCTTATACTCGAGTATATATGGTATCTCTCTATTATCTATCTAAATCTATCTATCTATATATAGCATTATACCCTATGAGGGGGGGCAGCATTATCCTCTATGAGGGGGGCAGCATTATCCCCTATGGGGGGCAGCATTATCCCTATGAGGGGGCTGCTTTATAATCTATGAGGGAGGCTACCCCAACTCCTGCTACATAATTAAGACATGTACTACCTTTTATTATACCCTGATATTAGTGTGTTTTACTGCACAATTGGTGGTCTTGTATTTATTTCTATGTAGCTACATAGTGGGCCCCAAGAATGATTTTCTCTGGTGGGCCCAAGGTGTTCCAGTCCGACGCTGCATCTCCGTATATATTTCCGGAGTCACACACAGACGCTCACTCAGTATGGATTTGACCGTAATACAAAAAGCAGAAAAACGGTACTGTCTCAGAAGTGTACAGCTGTATACAGTGTAGGGGAAAATTTAAATCTCCGTATATATTTTCAGAGTCACACACAAACGCTCACTCATTATGGATTTGACCGTAATACAAAAAGCAGAAAAACGGTGCTGTTTCAGAAGCG
>JARQOD010000003.1:477650650-477691857 GCA_033576555.1 Oophaga sylvatica | reverse complement strand
AACCACCACAACTAGAGGCAGCCGTGGAGCGTTCCTACGTTGGTCCTAGACGCCTCGTCACAGCCTGAGAAACTAACTACACCTAAAGATAGAAATAGGAAAGCTATCTGCCCCGGAGCAGAACCCCAAAGATAACAGAAAGCCCCCAAACATGTAATGGCGGTTAGACAAGAGGAAATACTGACACAGAAAGAAAATAGTATGAGCAAACGCTGGGGCCCAAACTATCTAAATAGAAAAGGACAGGAAGGGTACTTACTGCAATCCCAGAAAACCCTGAAAAGCACCAACTCTACTAATTTCAAAATCACCTGAGATCACACGACCTCTACCACCTAAATTAGTTCTCTGGTGTAACAAAATAAAAACAGCAGCCACTGAAAAAACTGGAAAAAGCAAAAGAACAAAACTCAGTGGCTGAACTAAACTGAGAGCGCAAGCCCCCGGAGGGGACCCTGAAGGCCCCCAAAGAAGTGCAGGACAAAATGCAAAAAAATAGCACAAACACAAAAGAAGCAAAAGTCTTATCTGTAAGCAGGAGATGCAGACACGACACAGCAGGCTACAAGGGAAACTGGAATGAAGGATTCAGACCAGAACAATTGATCACCGGCAACCCTGATGGGAAAATGACTCCCTTATATAAGACCATCAGTAACACCTGATTCCCAGTCCTCACAATCTTCACTAGCACCACTTGTAACCACCAGAGGGAGCCTCTGCTCAGAACTCATCTCAAACCCATTCACAACACTATTTCTACTGTTACCCTTGGGAAAATAAAAAACTGGGGGCGACAAAATCATTTTTGTAAAAAAAAAATGATTTTTTTTTTTTACGGCTGTATGTTATAAAACTTCTGTGAAGCACTTGGAGCTTCATAGCGCTCACCACACTTCTAGATAAGTTCCTTGTGGGGTCTATTTTCCAAAATGGGTCACTTGTGGGGGTTTCCACTGTTTAGGCGCATCAGGGGCTCTCCAAATGCGACATGACGCCCCCAGACCATTCCATCAAAGTCTGCAATCCAAAACGTCTCTACTTCCCTTCCGAGCCCCGACGTGCGCCCGTACAGTAGTTTACTCCCACATATTGGGTATCAGCATACTCAGGACAAATTGGACAACAACTTTTGGGGTCCAATTTCTCCTGTTACCCTTGTGAAAATAAAATATTGGGGCGAAAAAACATTTTTTGTAAAAAAAAAAAGGATTTTTTATTTTTACGGCTGTACGTTATAAACTTCTGTGAAGCACTTTGGGGTTCAAAGTGCTCACCACACATCTAGATAAGTTCCTTGTGGGGTCTATTTTCCAAAATGGGGTCACTTGTGGGGGGTTTCCACTGTTTAGACGCATCAGGGGCTCTCCAAATGCGACATGACTCCCCCAGACCATTCCATCAAAGTCTGCAATCCAAAACGTCACTACTTCCCTTCCGAGCCCCGACGTGCGCCCATATAGTAGTTTACTCCCACATATTGGGTATCAGCGTACTCAGGACAAATTGGACAACAACTTTTGGGGTCCAATTTCTCCTGTTACCCTTGTGAAAATAAAATATTGAGGGCGAAAAAATCATTTTTGTAAAAAAAAAAAGGATTTTTTATTTTACGGCTGTACGTTATAAACTTCTGTGAAGCACTTTGGGGTTCAAAGTGCTCACCACACATCTAGATAAGTTCCTTGAGGGGTCTGTTTCCAAAATGGTGTCATTTGTGGGGGGTTTCCACTGTTTAGGCATATCAGGAGCTCTCCAAACACGATATGGCATCCAGCCAATTCTGCGTTGAAAAAGTCAAACGGCGCTCCTTCCCTTCCAAACTCTGCCATGCACCCAAACAGTGGTTTACTCCCACATATGGGGTATCAGCGCACTCAGGACAAATTGCACAATAACTTTTGGAGTCTTGTTACCCTTGGGAAAATAAAAATTGGGGTGAAAAAATCAATTTTGTGGAAAAAAATATGATTTTTTAATTTTTTGGCTCTACGTTATAAACTTGTGTGAAGCACTTGGGGGTTCAAATTGCTCACCAAATATCTAGATAAGTTCCTTAGGGGGTCTAGTTTCCCAAATGGGGGCACTTGTGGGGGGTTTCCACTGTTTAGGCACAGCAGGGGCTCTCCAAATGCAACATGGCGTCCAATCTCAATTCCAGCCAATTGTGGTTGGAAAAAGTCAAATGGTGGTCCTTCCATTCCGAGCTCTGCCATGCGCCCAAACAGTGGTTTCCCCCCACATATGGGATATCAGCGTACTCAGGACAAATTGGACAACAAATTTTGTGGACCAATTTCTCCTGTTACCCTTGGGAAAATAAAAAATTAGTGACTAAGAGATAATTTTTGTGGAAAAAAATTGGATTTTTTATTTTCATGCTCGGGCATTATAAACTTGTGTGAAGCACTTGGGGGTTCAAAGTGCTCACCAAAGATCTAGATAAGTTCCTTAGGGGGTCTAGCTTCCAAAATGGGGTCACTTGTTGGGGGTTTCCACTGTTTAGGCTCATATGGGGCACTACAAATGGAACATGACCCCCATCAATGTTTGCATTCCAAAACGTTACTGCTTCCTTTCCAAGCCCTGCCGTGCGCCCAAACAGTTTCCCCCCCCACATATGGGGTATCAGCGTACTCAGGACAAATTGGAAAACAACTTTTGGGGTCCAATTTCCTTGGGAAAAATCAAAAATTTGGGACTAAAAAATCATTTTTGTGGAAAATTGTTTTTTTTTTTTTTCACACCCAGGCATTATAAACTTTTGTGAAACACTTTGGGTTCAAAGTGCTCACAACAGATCTAGATAAGTTACTTAGGGGGTCTAGTTTCCAAAATGGTGTCACTTGTGGGGGTTTCCACTGTTTAGGCATATCAGGGGCTCTCCAAACGCGACATGGCGTCTAATCTCAATTCCAGCCAATTTTAGTTTGAAAAAGTCAAACGGCGCTCCTTCCCTTACGAGCTCTGCCGTGTGCCCAAACAGTGGTTTTCCCCCACATATGGGGTATTTGCGTACTCAGGAGAAATTGCACAACAACTTTATCTGCCCATTTTCTCCTTTTACCCTTGTGAAAATAAAAAAACGTTTGTAAAAGATCATTTTTGTGGCTAAAAAGTTAAATATAAATTTTTTCCTTCCACATTGCTTCAGCTCCTGTGAAGTACCTGAAGGGTTATTAAACTTCTTGAATGTGGTTTTGAGTACCTTGAGGGGTGCAGTTTTTAGAATGGTGTCACTTTTGGGTATTTTCTGCCATATAGACCCCTCAAAGTGACTTCAAATGTGAGGTGGTCTCTAAAAAAATGGCTTTGTAAATTTTGTTGTAAAAATGAGAAATCACTGGTCAACTTTTAACCCTTATAATTTCCTAACAAAAAAAAATTTGGTTCCAAAATTGTGCTGATGTAAAGTAGACATGTGGGAAATGTTATTTATTAACTATTTTGTGTGACATATCTCTCTGTTTTAAGGGAAAAAAAATTCAAAGTTTGAAAATTGCAAAATTTTCAAAATTTTCGCCATATTTGCGTTTTTTTCAAAAATAAACGCAAGGTATATCGAAGAAATTTTACCACTAACGTGAAGTACAATATGTCACGAGAAAACATTCTCAGAATCGCGAAGATCCGTTGAAGCGTTCCAGAGTTATAACCTCATAAAGAGACAGTGGTCAGAATTGTAAAAATTGGCCCGGTCATTAACGTGCAAACCACCCTTGGGGGTGAAGGGGTTAAACAAAGCAATACTAATGGTGCATTCAGGAACATAGAAAAGCTGGGGTTTTCATACCATTAAACAAAGCAATACTAATGGTGCATTCAGGAACATAGAAAAGCTGGGGTTTTCATACCATTAAACAAAGCAATACTAATGGTGCATTCAGGAACATAGAAAAGCAATGATCACACATTGCGGCCAAACCAAAGTTTTTTGTTAAATTGCAGAAAAACAGTACATTTTTGGAACAAAGGCAGCGTATCCACAGCACCTGAAAAATAAAGGGGAGGAGAAATTCACTGCACACTCTTATTTCAGGTGATGCAAACTACCGTACTTTAATTTCAGTTAAGGCAGACGTGCAAAATAGAAAAAGGTGCTGGAGATGCGATAAGGGTAAAGTGGACAGACCCTTCCAGGGTCTTTTTAATAATGTCACTAAGGATTGCTTGTCCATTTTGTGACCATAGTGTCATTTGCGGCAATGATTGTGATAGAAAATCTGAAGCCTTTTTCTTTGTGATTTTTAAAGATTATATAAAAAAAATAAAAAATAAAAGCAACAACTTGACCTCAACATGTGAATTGCAGCTTTTCTGGTCAATTTGCATGCATCATTGAATAAAAAATTCATGTGCATAAATGCCAGCAAAAAATAATCAATACATAAATATTAAGGTAATGAAAAAAAGTTAACACCACACCACACACCACACAATACCACACAGTGAACAGAAAACAGCAGCTCCCAGAAAACAGAAGTCCAATGTGTCAGTTTTAGTGTTGAGCGATACTGCTCGATATCTAAAACTATCGGATCGGGATGGTATCGCCGATATCACTAAATATCGTCGATATCCGATTCCGATACCGGAAGTCCCATGTAAGTCTATGGGAACAAAATATCGCAACTAAAAAAACACTTTCTTTCGTTGTAAACACAAAATATACACACATAGAATACATATATATATATATATATATATATATATATATATATAATACATGTCATTGTGACATATATATATATACATATATTTATAGTTTATACACTTCTACATAGTAAAATAGACTCTGATTCAATTGCCGGGTAAAGCCGTGACATACCCCATAGAAGTCGACGGGCTCGGTGCCGAGTACCCCCAAAACTTCTGGCTCTGTGCGACTCAACTTGGGCGTCACGAACAGGATTCTGTAGCTCGCTATAAGCGAGTCCTGTGTGCCTGAATTGAACTGGTTTTGTGCTTGAGAATTGCTAAAATCATCAGAGAATGTATTTGCCATTTTTCAGCCATATCTGCGTCACGACGAGGCACTGGTGAAGAAGAAGGGCGTGCTCTTCGTGGGTGTACACTCACTCAGTGGAGCGAAAACGATGGCCGACCACTCTAAATGGTACTGCAATGTAAGATCGTGCCCCACAGCTCTTGAGTTCCGCCTCCTCATCCTCCTCAGTGTGCGGAAACTAACACGAAGGTCCCGCCTCACTACAAAAGAGGGGCCCTTTCCAGATGCTAATGACACATGTGACTTGGCAGAGATGGCTAATGGACACGAGCAGAAGTGTGAAGGGATGGAGCAGTCAGAGCTCTCCCCCCACGGAAGCGACCCGATCGCCACGGAACCACCGTTGGGCACCCGGCCTGTAAACCCTCCTACGCTGCAAGAAGCGGAGGATACCCTAAGAGGCCTGGCCCGGAACCGGGAGGAGGTCGCCAGGATGGAAGCCAGCTGGCGTGCCCTAAAACTAAACTTGGAGCGGCGCCAATCCCTCTTACCTGAAGTGTCTGTACCGGATGGTGAGGCACCCGTTCTAGTAGAGGAGTCCGTGCGGGCATCCCAGCCCTTGCAATGTGATCCGGTTGACGTTGTCGCAGTGGAGGCACCCGTTCCTGCAAAAAACGCTGCACCGGCAGCACCCCAGATCCCGCTGTCTGCCCCCGTCGCTGAGACAGAAGAAGCGACACCCGTCCTCATGGAGGAGGCCGCGCAGGCACCAGAGGTCTACCTGTCTGTACCGGAGCCCCGACTGTCATCTGTTCCAGAGCCGGCTGCTTCCTCCACAGGTGAGCGCCACCAGGACTGTCGGGCGCCAGGAGAGCTGCCGCAAACCGGACATCGTAAGCTGCAGTTTGATGGTGGAGACATGGAGATGCTGGTGGAGGAGAATTACAACCGGCGTCAGGAGGAAGAGTGGAGACGTTGGGAGAGAGAAAGCCGAGTGACAAAGGGAGCAGCGCGAATCCCAGAAGCTTCGCCAACGTCACATCGAGAAGGACCGGGCAGATAAGGACCGGATGAGAAAAGATAAAGGAACCCTGATGGAGCCGCGGCGTAAGGGTGCAGTACGGAGCTTTAAATTGAAAGCTGGTTGGGGCTTCATCCAGGAGCCTGGACTTTATTTAGAAGTGTTTGTGACCCGGCGGGACGTGGAGACTCACCTCCCAGAGGGACACCCGGGGAGGGACCTGTTGCCAGGAGACTTGGTAACTTACACCCGACACTGGGGTTACAATGGATGGTATGCCCTAAATGTCACCAGGTGCGACCCCTGGTCCCCAGAGTGTCAGGAACCTGTGAGACCCTCGGAGCCTTCAGCCTCCCACATCCAGGCCTCTGCACAAGTGCCCACCCCACGCCGTAAATCTCCCCAGCCTCCCTCAGTGGTCTCCTCAGCAGCCCCAGCTATGGACATGATAATGATATCTGGCCCGTACCCGGCACCTGTTAGGCCCCCTGGGGTTCGTTCAGTCCGGGACATAGGGCTCCAGACCCGGAGGGAGATGAAAGAAGTGGCCACACAGACACAGATAGCGGGTCACGACTTGACTGTACAGGCCACACGACGTCATCAGGTCCTGGTGGTCCTTGGTGTCTCGGATGTTTGGCAAGCATCAGAAGAGTACCAGGTGGTACCTGGAACACCCCTGCCAAAGAATTATAAATAACCCGGACAGGGTCCCTGTATGTAAATAGTTAAATTGTTGATGTACCCGGACGGGTGAATGTTCATAAAAAAGTTTTTTAATTTAATAAAAAAAACAACACAGTTTTCATTTCTTTTATTACGGTCTCATCCTGCGACGCCATCGATCTCCTGTAAAAAAATGAAAAAAAAAAACCAGCAGTATACCACCTGTCCGACGCAGTCCATAGTAACGAGTGTCCCACGACGATCCAGCTCTGCTACATCAGAATGACATCAGAGGCAGGCAGGCAGGCAGAGGCTGTCATCCCGGCGCAGCACAGCTGATTACCTGCTTCCCCGGCGGTGACGTCATCGGACTGACTGCTTTACGGCCGGGATTACCCAGCAGTCACTGCAGTTATCGCGAAAAACTGCATGTGACCGCCAGGGAGAAGATAATGGCGGCCATCAAGCAGTCCAGGACGTGACCGCCGGAGATCTTCTGCCAGGTAAGTGCCGCTGACTCCTGACAGACCCGACCGACGGACACTCACAGTGACAGTGACAAATCCGATTCCGGTATCCGATATGACGAAAATATCGGTACTCGGAATCGAAAGCCCGATACAGCTAATATCGGCCGATACCCGATATTTGCAGTATCGTATCGCTCAACACTAGTCAGTTTGGCATTTAGAATGAATGTTAACTTTGTTCTACAGGTCAATAAATTAATGGTAATATTTTTGCATATCAAACTTTTTAGACTATAGGGCATATTTTGCTATAAGATGCAGAAAACAGGAAAACATACAGTATTGCCCAATATTTTAAGCAGGTATAGAAACTTGAAATATCTTGCTGCAATAAAATGAATTTTTTTTGCTGAAGGGCTGGAGAGTGATGCAATTACAAGTGACTGGTTGAGAGTTTGGCGCAGCATTTCAGTAAATGCAGCTTGGAATTTGTCAAGTTTAATGCTGCCCTTTGTGATGAGAAATACAGGTTAACACTTATCCATCATGCAATACCATCAGAGAGGCATGTGACTGAACCCAAAATTATTCAGCAGCGGCACAGTAACTCCAAATATACAGCAATGTCATTAGGAACTATCTTCAGTGTAAAGAAAACAAGGAGTCGTGGAAGTAATGATATGGCCAGCACAAATTCCTGAAGCATCCATGCAGCTCGGTTCCATTTAGAATGGAGTTGCTCCTGTGAGGTCTTCCGTACAGCAACTTCAGTTCTAGACAGTTCAGTGTTGAGGTGACTATAATGAAGTTGCAGGAGGAGAAACTCACAGGAACATCTCCATTGTACTGCAGACAGTTCATCACTGAAACAACTAGCACTAAAGTGATTACATGAGCTGCTTAAAAAAACTCAGTCTAGTCATCTCACCACAAAACAGGCGGGTGTGGTTTATTGCAGTGAGGATCCAATAATGTGGTCATAATGAGGAACAGCAATAAGTATTGTAATAGTCTTTTTTTTCTGAATGAAGCAGTAACGTAGGGTACTGAAAGTGTTAGCAGAGGAAATTGTATGTAAGTACTTGGATAAGAATACAGTAATTAACCAGAGCCAGCATGGGTTTGTAGAAAACAAGTAATGTCAGACTAGTCTAATTTCCTTCTATGATGGAATCACTGACTGGGTGGATCAGGGAAATGCGGTAGATATAGTATATCTTGACTTCAGCAAAGCATTTGATAAAGTATCTACATTATCCTTATTGAAAAAAATGACCAAATGACTAAGTATAGGATTGACAAGGCTATGCTTAGGTGGATTCATAACTGGCTCAGTGATCATACTCAAAGCGTGGTGACAAGCAGTGTTTCAAGTTACATAGTTACATAGGTTTATAAAGACCTAGGTCCATCAAGTTCAACCTTTCTCTCCACCAATTGTTAATTTTGTTTCTAAATTAGCTATAACCCGCAATGTTATGTGTATTGAGGAAATCATCCAGCCCTTTTTTAAAAGCTTTTATAGTGGCTGCCATTACTAACTCTTGTGGTAGGGCATTCCACATTCTGACTGCTCTAACTGTAAATAACTCTTTCCTATTTAGCTGTCGGAATCGTCTTTCTTCCACCCGTAATGAGTGCCCCCTGGTCGTTAGTATGGTCCTTGGAAGGAATAATTCATGTGCCAGTGTTTTGCACTGGCCACACATATATTTATGCATATAAATGAGATCGCCTCTGAGGCATTTTTTTTCTAAGCTAAACAAGCCCAACTTTTTCAACCTCTCATCCCTTGTAATAATCTAGTTGCCTGTCTTTGAACTGACTCTAATTTCTGAATGTCCTTTTTTAAATGTGGAGCCCAAAACTGGATCCCATATTCTAGACGTGGCCTCACAAGCGATTTATAAAGGGGTAACAATATGTTGGGATCGCAGGATTGGGATCTCTTTACATACAACCAAAAATCTATTTTGCTTTTGCAGCTGCTGCTTGACATTGAGTACTCCTGCTCAGCTTTCTTGTAACCAGAATATCCTTCTCCTGTTCTGTTCCCATTTAATGGATATGCAGCAATAGGATTACTCCGTCCCAGGTGCATTACTCTACATTAAACCTCATTTGCCAAGTGTTTGCCCATTCATCCATCTTATCCAGATCCTTTTGTAAAATTGTAATGTCGGGGTCACATTTTAGTATCCTACATAGTTTGGTGTCATCAGAAAAGATTAATACTTTACTCTCAATCCCATCCAAAAGTTCATTAATAAAGAGGTTAAAAAGAAAGGGTCCTAGCACAGATACCTGTGGTACACCACTGATGACTATTTCCCATTTAGAGAATGTACCATTTATGATGACTCTTTGTTTCCTGTTATTTAGCCAATTCCTTACCTATCTGCGTATAGTTTCCCCTAGTGCCTGTTTATGGAGCTTCAGCATAAGGCTGTTATGTGGTAAATAGTGATGAGCGAGTACACTCATTGCTCGGGTTTTCCCGAGCATGCTCTGGTGATCTCCGAGTATTTTGGCGTGCTCGGAGATTTAGTGTTTGTCGCCGCAGCTGCATGATTTGTGACTGCTAGACAACCTGAATACATGTGGGGATTGCCTGTGTAATGTATGTAGTACAGTTCATATAGCGTCTTGTGCTTGGGTGCGATGAAAACACAGGAGTCACAGGTTTGATATAGAAAAGTCCTGTATTACTTCATACAAGTTGGCAGAAATAGTCACACAGTTTGCAGACACAGAAACAGGAGACACAGCAGGCCAGAGTAATCCAAGCTCAGCAATCACTCTCCAATACAGATTCAGGATCTTCTTCTCTGTTACCGTAAGTCCATGCAAACGTGGGTCTTTCAAAGAGCAGGGTTCAGAGTCCACAAGTGCTTCAGAGTTCCTCAGTAGGAATAGCTGGAGTACAAGGTCCAAGGCTTACAGGAGTCAAGTCACAGGTTCACTGCAGGCTAGATTCTGAAGCACTGATTGCTCAGCTGTGGCTGCTTAAGAAGCAAAGGAGAGAATCAGGGCGGGAACATGCAAGCTGGAAACTCCATTTTGACTGAGGGCAAGATAGCTGCAGCAAGACAGAAAGTAAAATGGCCGACGAACAAACTGAGTTTCAGGAATATATACATAGAACCTTACATTACTCCCCCCTTAAGGACAACCTCCGGATGACCTCAGACCAGGCTTGTGTGGGTACCTCTGATGAAACTGACGGAGCAAGCGAGGAGCATTAACGTTATTGACCGGTTCCCATGAGTTGTCCTCCACTGGGTAGCCCTGCCATTTAATCAGATATTGTAACTGATTTCTATACAACCTGGAATCTAAAATCCTTTCCACCACAAATTCTTCCTGACCATCGACTAGCACTGGGTCAGGGCAAGGAGAGGAACGCCCAGGAAACGTATTGGGTGTCGCAGCCTTTAGTAGGGATACATGAAAGACAGGGTGGATTCTCATAGTTCTGGGCAGTTGAAGACGACAAGCAACGGCACTTATAATTTTACTGATTTTATAGGGTCCAATGTACTTATGTCCCAACTTAGACGATGGAATCCTTAACTTA
Organism: Oophaga sylvatica; assembly: GCA_033576555.1. Taxonomy (NCBI): domain Eukaryota; kingdom Metazoa; phylum Chordata; class Amphibia; order Anura; family Dendrobatidae; genus Oophaga; species Oophaga sylvatica. Next base: position 477,681,175 of record JARQOD010000003.1, on the reverse strand, counting down.
AGATTTCTGGTTGACAGCCAGACCAAGTCTCCTACCTTGAAAGCTGGTGCAGGTTTACGAAATTTATCTGCTGCTTTCTTGTACCTTTCTTGAGCCGATTCCAGATTTTCCTTTAGAAGATCCATATTCTTCTGTAAAGACGTGATTCTTTCAGCCACTGCTGGTAAAGGCGTTTTTATGGGAAATCGTGGTAGAATGTTAGGATGATAACCTAGATTAGAGTAAAAAGGAGACTGTTTAGTGGAGGCACTCTGAGAGTTGTTATACGAGAACTCAGCTAATGGAAGTAGATCCACCCAATCATCCTGTAGGTGGCAGATAAAGCAGCGGAGATACTGCTCCAGGGTTTGATTGGTTCGTTCGGTCTGTCCATTAGTCTGGGGATGAAAAGCAGAAGAAAGGTTTACTTTAATGTCCAATGCTGCACAGAAATTTTGCCAAAACCTAGAAGTGAATTGCACCCCTCGATCCGAAATAACCTCATCCGGTACTCCATGTAAGCGAAACACATCTTTAATCATCAAATCAGATGTCTGTTTTGCAGTGGGTAAGCCGACACAAGGGATAAAATGAGCTGCCTTTGTTAGACGGTCAACCACCACTAGAATGGTGTTCTTCCCCTGAGAGGTTGGTAACTCCACAATGAAGTCCATAGAAATGGATCCCCACGGGCGGGACGGGTGGGAAGAGGCTGTAACAAACCAGTTGGTGAGGAGCGAGGTGTTTTGCATCTTGCACAGACCTCACATGAAGTGACATAATTCAAAACATCCTTCCTGCAAGTGGGCCACCAAAAGAAACGAGAAAGAAATTCCTGTGTCTTTAGAATTCCTCTATGCCCAGCTATCTTGGAATCGTGAATGAGTTGCAATACTCTTAATCTGACTGTTTCAGGAATATACAGACGTTGTCCCTGAATCCACACACCATTCTTAAAGACAAGACTTACGTCCTTTGGGGGTTGTGCCAAAAAGGAATCCGCATGGTATGCTTCCTTGATGTCCTTAAGTAGGTCTTGATTATGAATTACTCCTAGGAATCTATAGGAAAGATGTGTATCTTCGTACCGTGTTAGCCAGTAGATAGAAAAATATTTAGACTTGAGAGTCCTCAGTGGTTGATACCTTTTAATGGCTAACTGAAAAGATGGTAACAAATTGCAAGCTTTCGAGACTACTCCGGTCTCTTCATCAGGCAAAGACTAAAACAAAAACTGAAGAATCACATATATATATATATACACAAGAGGACACAGGAATAGTGCAATAGGTAAGACAAGTGACGTGAAGCAGAACTGTCATTATGGCAGAGGAATGAACATAAATATTGGAACAGATCATAGATAAGGAGAGAGTTTTATTACCCTCTGATTGGGGTCTGGTGTTGTGTTTTGATGCCCCTAGAAGGTCAGAGACGCAGATTCCTTAATTGATATAGAATGACATGAATCCATGTGACACGTTCATTCCAGCACTAAGAGTGTCAAAGGTCATCATAAGTTTGTATTCCCAAACCTTTCTATCTTTCTCAGATTTGAAGTTAGATTTTAATACCAGTAATTCCATATCCATTATGCTATGACCGGGCATACAAAAGTGTTTTGCCACAGTAAATCCATTCTTTTTTCTCTTATCGTGTGGCGATGAGAATTCATCCTTGTTCTCAGTTTTTGCCCGGTCTCCCCCACATACAGACCCCCAGTTGGACATTTAGTACATATAATTAGGTACACCACATTAGATGTGATGCAGCTGAAAGTACCTGGGATCTTGTAGTCCTGATGGGAGTTGGGTATCTTTATCTTGTCCGTGGTCATTATAGATGCACATGTTTTACACTTCTTCTGTTTGCAAGGAAAGGTTCCTGCAGCTGTTGGGGAGGACAGGGAGCTTCTGACAATGATGCTTCTTAGATTTGGGGCTGCCTAAAACATAGTAGTGGGGGTCTGGAAATATGGATTGTAATCGGGCATCTTTTTGTAGTAAAGGTTGTAGTTTCCGTGCAGCTCCCCTTAGCATCTCCAGATTTGGATTGTAGGTGACCACTAGAGGCACCCGGTTATTTTCTTCTTTAGTTTTGTAATGTAGCAGGTGATTCCTTGATATTCTGGTGGCTCTTGTAATTTGGTTTTCAATTGTTCTTGGATGGTAGCCCTGGTTCAAAAAAGTCTTTCTGAGGCGACCAAGGTGTTCATCTCTATCCATGGGGTTGGAACATATACGGTTGTATCTGATGGCTTGGCTGTAGACAATAGAGTTTTTTTATGTGTTTTGGATGGAAACTGTCCCATTTAAGGTATGTTGGACGGTCAATTGGCTTCTGATACAGGGATGTCTCTATTTCATTGTTCTTTAGCTTAATGGTGGTGTCTAAAAAGTTAATTTCAGTGCTGGAGTAGTTGAGTGTTAAGTTGATGGTTGGATGAAATTGGTTGAACTGTTCATGGAACGTCTTTAGCTGTTGTTCAGACTCCGTCCAGATGATTAAAATGTCATCAATGTAGCGGTAGTAGGCCCGAGGCCTGATGGGACATGAGGACAAAAAGTCGCTTTCAAGCTTGGCCATGAAAAGATTTGCATACTGTGGAGCCATTTTACTTCCCATAGCTGTGCCAGTCTCCTGAAGATAGATCTTGTTGTCAAATTCAAAGTAATTTGGGGTGAGGATAAATTTTGTGAGTTTCACCACAGAATCAGCATCATTCCCGGTGTTTCCCATGAAGACTTTGCAGGCCTGGTGTGGGATATTAGAGTACAAAGATTCCACGTCCATGGTGGCCAGGATGGTTCCTTCTGGTAGGGGACCTATTGCTGCCTCTACCCATCCAGATACCTGCTCAGTAAGGGTGTCCACACATGAAATAATCGGCCTCCCTGGATTCCCAGCTTTGTGGATTTTGGGAAGCATGTAAAATGTCCCTGTTCTTGGACTTTCTGGTATCAGGTCATCAGCTCTTATGGATTTGTCAGACAGACAAGATACCAACTTGCTTAGTTCCTTGTAATAGTCCTGTGTAGGGTCCGACTCCAGTTTTCTGTAGTAGCGTGTGTCCGTAAGTTGTCTGTTTGCTTCCTTAATATAGTCTGATGTGTTCATCATGACTATTGCACCTCCCTTGTCAGCAGGTTTAATGATGATTTCTTTGTTGGTTTTCAGAGACTGTATGGCCTTTCTCTCCTGGGCACTGATGTTGGATGCTTGTCTCTTGTTGGTGGCTATGATGGTTGATTTTATCAAATGTCTGAATGAGTCTATATATTTATCCAAATGGGGGTTACGTCCAGGTGGAGGTGTCCAGTCTGACCTCTTCTTGGTTGTTGGGATCCATTTTCCTTCAGTCCGAGTGTTTTCTGGATCTTCTGTATCATTGAAGTATTCCCTCAGGCGCAGTCTCCTGAAAAAATGTTCCATATCACTGCAGAGTTCGGTTTTATCCAGGGCCTTAGTAGGACAAAATGAGAGTCCTCTAGAAAGCACGGCAAGCTCCACTTTGTTGGGTTTGTAATCTGAGAGATTGATGACACAGTTAGATGCTTTTGTGTCTGGAATGGAGTGGTTGTCAGAGTTGTCAGGTTTTGTTTTGTATCTGTTTGTATAGAGTCCGGAATGGAGGCGCAATCTGTGTAGTTTCTTTTCCTTGTTATGAATCAGAAAGGTCCGTAGTTTGTTATAGTATTGTTGTAATTTTTGCTCTGTGCTTTCTGTAAGTGTTTTCCTCAGAGTTTCAAATTGCCCTTGGACTTTACTCCTTATGCTGTAGCAGACATGTAAAAGATGGTTCCTTAGTCTTTCAGAAGTCCTGTGACAAAGGTTTTGTGCATAATGGGTATTGTAGGTGTGAAGAATTGGGTTTGTAATCCAGAGTCCTTTGGGAATTAGATTCTCCTTTTTGCATTTAGATAAGAAAAAAATGTCGCTGTCCATTTGTGCGCGTTTCTTCAGAAGTGGTTTTAGTTCCATAAAGATGCGGTACATTCTGGTATCCTCCATTTTGATATAGGAAAGATGTGTATCTTCGTACCGTGTTAGCCAGTAGATAGAAAAATATTTAGACTTGAGAGTCCTCCTTATCTATGATCTGTTCCAATATTTATGTTCATTCCTCTGCCATAATGACAGTTCTGCTTCACGTCACTTGTCTTACCTATTGCACTATTCCTGTGTCCTCTTGTGTATATATATATATATGTGATTCTTCAGTTTTTGTTTTAGTCTTTGCCTGATGAAGAGACCGGAGTAGTCTCGAAAGCTTGCAATTTGTTACCATCTTTTCAGTTAGCCATTAAAAGGTATCAACCACTGAGGACTCTCAAGTCTAAATATTTTCCTAGGAATCTAGAGTCAGGAAGAATAGTCTTAGGAGGAGTAATTGGACGTGTCTCTGCTGAGTAAATCCTAGAGAGTGCATCAGCCTTTCCATTGCGCGATCCTGGTCTATAAGAGATGATAAAATTAAATTGGTTTAAAAAAAGATTCCAGCGAGCCTGGCGAGGAGTCAGGCACTTAGCCGACCTGATAAACTCAAGGTTACGATGGTCTGTCAGGACGACTATTTGCTGTGCAGCACCCTGAAGAAGGTGTCTCCATTCTTTGAAGGCGGCAATAATGGCCAACAACTCTCTATTGCCCACATCGTAGTTCCTCTCAGCCAAAGACAACTGCTGGGAAAAGAAGGCACAGGGATGCAAGACATTCTTCTCACCTGTTCTCTGAGAGAGTATAGCTCCAACGGCACAGTCTGAAGCATCCACCTCTATTATGAAGGCAAGCTCGGGGTTGGGATGTACTAGGATAGGTGCAGTGGTAAATTTATCTTTTAGACGGGAAAATGCTTCCTGGGCTTGGGGAGTCCAGGAAAACCTAGACTCTTTCCGGGTAAGTTGAGTGATAGGTGACACTACCTCAGAGAAATTTCTAATGAAACGTCTATAGAAGTTGGCAAACCTGATGAAGCGCTGTACCTCCTTCACATTTCTAGGACTTGGCCAATCCTTGATGGTTTGGGTTTTGCTTCCATCCATACTAATTCCTTGTGTAGACAGTACATACCCCAGAAATTGAATTTCGGTCCTATGGAATTCACACTTTTCAAGTTTGATGTAAAGATGATTTTGTCTTAGACGTTCCAAGACCATTCTCACATGTCCATGATGTTCCTCTGTGGAGTTAGAAAAAATTAGAATATCATCCAAATAAATTACCACGAATGTATCTAGGAGATCCCTGAAGATGTCATTCACCAAGTGTTGGAAAGTGGCTGGGGCGGTACTCAGACCAAAAGGCATAACTAGATATTCAAAGTGTCCATAGCGTGACCTGAATGCAGTCTTCCATTCATCCCCAGGTCTAATACGGACTAAGTTATAGGCCCCACGAAGATCTAGTTTAGAAAAAATTTTGGCATGTCGCACTCTCTCCAATAACTCAGGGATTAAAGGCAATGGATAACGGTTTCTAATAGTAACCTTATTGAGTTCCCTATAGTCTACGCATGGTCTCAGAGATCCATCTTTCTTCTTTACAAAGAAGATGGGTGCACCTGCAGGAGATGAAGAGGGGCGTATGAAGCCCTTGGCTAGATTTTCATCTATGTAATCCTTTAAAGCCTTTAGCTCGGGCCCCGCCAGGGGGTAGATCTTACCAAAAGGTATCTCTGCTCCAGGCAATAATTCAATTGGACAATCATATGGACGGTGAGGAGGAAGCTGGTCAGCGTTCTTCTTGTCACATAAATCCACATAGTCCTGGTATACAGCTGGTAGTTCAGGGACTGACATGATTCCTTTAGGAACAGAGCAAGCTGAAACTTTTGGACTCATCTGTTTCTCTGGAAAGTGTAATTCCTTGGTCTCCCAGTTAATGGTAGGATTCTGAGCCTGCAGCCATGGTAGCCCTAGAATAATGGGAAAGTGGGGAGAAGAGATAAGCATAAAGGACAGTTTCTCTTGATGATCTTTACCCATAAGAACCCTCAAAGGCTCTGTTTCCTGATCCACTGGTCCAGAGGTCAGCAGGGAGCCATCCACAGTTTCCATCTGTACTGGAGTAACCTTCTTCACTGAACGTATTCCCTGTTTCAGAGCAAAGGAGACATCCATAAAATTTCCACTTGCCCTGAGTCGATCATAGCAGAGCTAGACACCCAAGCTGAGTCAACCCAGAGTTTGATGGAAAGAAAGCAATGAGAATTGTTTTTCTTACAACTCAGCTGGGACACCGCTGAGGAAACTTGAAAAATGGCAGCGTTTACACAGTCAACGTCCTCAGAGGTAACAGAGTTTAAGTCCGAGAAATCAAGATCTGTTGCTGCAGATCTCTCTGGAGCCTGAGGCTCGGACCTGACAGATCCCCTCTCGCAACACTCACAATGAATGAGTGCTGCAGTAGTCTTACGAGAACGGCTGGGGCAGTTTATAATGAAGTGCCCTGACTTACCACAATAGAAACATAGATTCTCCTTAAAACGATGTTCCTTGCGTGCATCACTAACCCGTCGTTGTAAAGAGTCTACCTGCATGGGTTCAGGTTCAGGTTCCCGTGTAATCCTACTCAAAGGTTCCTTAGCTGGAGAGGAAGGTAGGAAAAGGTTAGTACGATTGCTTTCGAACCATCTCTCTTGCCTGCGTTCAGTCAGACGAGTATCAATACGGATGCAGTAGTTAATAAAGTCACCTAACGCAGTGGGAGGGTCGGCACGAGCAAGTTCATCCTTAATCAGTGGAGATAACCCCTTTCGAAAAATAGATTTTTTGGCGGAACTGTCCCAGGTGGTATCAAGGGCCCATCTCCTGAAATCCAAGGCATATTCAGCTACCGAGTGCTTACCTTGGCGCAAGCTAACATGGCTGCTTCAGCTGTTGCACCTCGATTGGGGTCATCAAACACCTGCCCCATGGCTGAAATAAAATCATCAAGGTGATTCAAACAATCATCCTCAGTCTCAATCAGAGGGTTTGCCCACATTAAAGCCTTGTTGGTAAGCAACATAATTATAGTAAGCACCTTAGATCGTTCAGTGGGAAATTGTGAAGCATGTGCAGAAAAAAAAAGATTGCATTGATTAATAAATCCCCTGAATTTCTCACGTTCACCGCCAAAACGAAAAGGGGGCAACTTGGGAATCCCAGCACTCGGGGCTACGGCAGGAGCCTGGACTCGCCCCTCTAGAACCTCAATCCTGGCTCGCAAATCCTGGGTAGTCTGTCCAACCACTTGCAAATTGTGATTATTGAGGTCCTGTAGATTTGTAAAACGGGTCTTTATATTCTGCAAATCTGCAAGGATATTATCAGTCACTCCGCAAAGTTCCTTTATACGGGCCTCCATTTTCCAGATCTTTTAAGACAGGATTACTGGAAGAAGAGGAGAGAAAAAAAACAATAGTGTTCACCTGTGGCAACACTGCAGAGAGGAAAAAAAAAATTAAGGGAACTGCTCACCTGGAATGGTTGTGAGAAGTCACAACCACTATCATCACAGAAAGTTTCAACCAGACATCTGATATCCAGAGTTACAGCAGACAAAAAAGAGAAAAGAAAGGAAAAAAAAAAAAACAATAGTGTTTACCTGTGGTAACACTGCAAAAAGAAAAAACTTAAGGGAATTGCTCACCTGGAATGGTTGTGAGAAGTCACAACCACTGTCATCACAGAAAGTACAACCGGACGTCTGATATCCACAGTACAGCAGACACAGCCTTCCAGACCCAGCAGACACTAACGTTTTGGCTTCAGAATCTTGTAATGTATGTAGTACAGTTCATATAGCGTCTTGTGCTTGGGTGCGATGAAAACACAGGAGTCACAGGTTTGATATAGAAAAGTCCTGTATTACTTCATACAAGTTGGCAGAAATAGTCACACAGTTTGCAGACACAGAAACAGGAGACACAGCAGGCCAGAGTAATCCAAGCTCAGCAATCACTCTCCAATACAGATTCAGGATCTTCTTCTCTGTTACCGTAAGTCCATGCAAATGTGGGTCTTTCAAAGAGCAGGGTTCAGAGTCCACAAGTGCTTCAGAGTTCCTCAGTAGGAATAGCTGGAGTACAAGGTCCAAGGCTTACAGGAGTCAAGTCACAGGTTCACTGCAGGCTAGATTCTGAAGCACTGATTGCTCAGCTGTGGCTGCTTAAGAAGCAAAGGAGAGAATCAGGGCGGGAACATGCAAGCTGGAAACTCCATTTTGACTGAGGGCAAGATAGCTGCAGCAAGACAGAAAGTAAAATGGCCGACGAACAAACTGAGTTTCAGGAATATATACATAGAACCTTACAGCCTGTTTGTTAGGAATTCAACACATGTATAAAGGCTATCTAGCAGCCACAAATCATGCAGCTGCGTCGACAAACAATAAATCTCCGAGCACGCCAAAATACTTGGAGATCACCTGAGCATGCTCGGGAAAACCCAAGCAACAAGTATACTCGCTCATCACTAGTGGTAAAGTATCAAATGTCTTTTCAAAGTCCAGATGAATCACATCAACTGCATTACCAACATCCAAATTGAGTACCACAAGGCTCTGTCTTGGACCCAGTGTTGTTCAACATTTTTATAAATTATAAAGATAAGGGAACTGAAGGTAACCTAATCAAATTTGCAGACGATGCAAAGCCAGAAAGGATAGCTAACACTAGAGAAGCCAGAGAAAGGATACAGAAGGAGGTAGATAAGCTTGAACACTGTAATGCTCTATTAATTGGCCTCCCCCTCACTTGACTTTCCCCTCTCCAGTCCATCCTTAATGCAGCAGCCAGGGTCATCCATCTGGCTAATCGGTACTCGGACGCGTCCGCTCTTCGCTTGTCGCTACACTGGCTGCCCATTCATTATAGGATCCAATTCAAAGTACTTGTTCTCACCCACAAAGCTCTCCACAGTGCGGCAACCCCTTACATCCCCTCCCCATTTCTGTCTATCGGACTAGCCGATCACTGCGCTCTGCAAACGACTTTCGACTAACTTTGGCATTAATCCGCACCTCCCACTCCCGACTCCAAGACTTCTCCCATGTTGCACCAATCCTCTGGAATGCTCTACCCCAAGAAATTAGGACCAGCCACAACTTGCCCAGTTTTAGGCATTCCCTCAAAACACATTTGTTCAGAGCAGCCTATCACGTTCACTAATCAAAGTCATTTTATGTGTGTGTTTAGCCCATTCACTATCGCTATCCCCCACTCCGTCAAGATGGCTGGACCATCATTGTAAATACACACCTGTACTTTGTATTCCCGCACCTCATTGAAGATTGTAAGCTCTCATGAGCAGGGTTGTTTTATTTTGCTTTAAGTATTGTATTATTGTTAACGTTGTGACTTATGACTGTTGTGTTTGAAACTGTTAAACTGTAAAGTGCTGCCGAATATGTTGGCACTATATAAATAAAGATTACTATTGTTTTTTATTATTAGTAACAATGGTCACCAACTAATATAATGGTATTTAACAGGAAGAAATGCAAGATTTTACATTTGGGAAAGAAAAACAAAAATTAGATATACAGACTGGGAGGAATAGAACTAAGCAACAACACGTGTGAAAAAGACTTGGGTATACTAATAGATCACAGACTGCACATGAGTCAACAGTATGATGCAGCAGCAAAAAAGGCAAACACAGTTCTAAGATGTATTAAGAGAAGTATAGAGTCTAGATTACGTAAACTAAATATTCCCCTCTACTCTTCCTTGGGTGGCCCTTATCTGGAATACTGTGTTCAGTTCTGGGCACCACATTTTAAAAAAGACATTGAAAAAGTGGAGCAAGTTCAGAGAAGAGTTACCAGGATGGTGAGTGGACTGCAAAGTATTAGCACAAATGAGTTATATTCTGAAATGCGGCCTGATGTATGGCCGACACTATTAGCAGAAACTATTTAGATTATTTAGATTCTGAAATATGGACTCCTGGCTGGACCACACTATTAGCACAAATGATTTAGATTCTGAAATGTGGCCTGGTATATGGCCCACACTATTAGCAAAAAATTATTAGATTCTGAAATGTCACCTTATGTGTGGACCGCACTATTAGCACAAATTATTTAGATTCTGAAATGTAGCCTGGTCTCTGGCCCACACTATTAGCACAAGCGATTTAGATTCTGAAATGTGGCCTGGTCTCTGGCCCACACTATTAATACAAACAATTTAAATTCTGAAATGTGGCAAGGTGTATGGACCACACTATTGGCAGAAAGGATTTAGATTTTGAAATGTGACCTAGTCTCTGGCCCACACTATTAGCACAAGCTGTCATAAGTGTGTCAGGTATGACAGACAGTCATATTGGATCCAGCTGTAGAAGGTCTTTGCGTTTACCTCAAGCACCTTCTTTATTTTTGCATTTCTGTTATGGAGCGATATCCTTCTCCCTCTAGAACCCAATAGTTATCTCCACCTTCTGCTGCCAATCACACACCTGTGCTGATAGTTTAAATACATTCAATTGCTGCAGCATGTGACGGGTGGTAGCTAATACTTGCCTCAGTCTTGTTGGAAGTTTTAGCAGTTGGTTAGTGTCTTTCCCTGAGGACTCTTGGAAGATTGCTGGCGTGACATCTCGGTGGTCTTCTCAAGCTAAGTGTTTTCCCCTATCCGTCTTCAATCTCTACCTTTAGTTTTATTGGGGACTGACTAGTGTTACCCTGTCCCCTCACTATGTAGGGCCTATTGCTAGGGTCAGGCAGAGATTAGGTTCCTGCTCGGCGATAGGTACAGAACCTATATAGGGATGTTTAGGGCAGACAGGGTGATTTTAAATCTGTCTAGGGGTCTCCACTCCCCTCTTCCCTAGTGTTTGGGCCTTTTCTCTGCCACAGGATTCTATGTGTCTAGTCCATAGAAAGGTTTTTAAGGGCTTTAGCCCTTATCTATGATGATCCTAACTGTATTTCCTTGGCTAAATTCAGGCTCTGTCACCTTCAGCAATGGAATCGTTTAGTGGAGACTTATATCTCCGAATTCCGAAGGTGGGCAATTGATACTAAATGGAATGACACGGCTCATAGAAGCCAATTTTGAAGGTTAAAAGATGCTTTGGAAGTGTATGAAACTCCTGAGTCATTGGAGAATGCCATGGTCATGTGCTGCAGGATAGATGGGTAAGACAGCCTTCTCCTGAGCCCTCTTTCTGGGACAGGTGCTTCAGATATTAAGAGATTTCAAGCTTTATGCCACACCAGAGAAATATGTTTTCATCATTCAGGAGGTGCAGTTTTTTGGATATCTGTTGTCATCTTCAGGTTTTCAGATGGATCCGGAAAAGGTTCAGGCGGTACTTTACTGGGACCATCCCGAGAATCTGATGGCATTACAGCATTTGCTGGGTTTTACTAATTTTTTTAACTGAAGTTTATTCAAAATTATTTGGTAATGGTGAAACCCCTTACTGACATGACAAGGAAGGGGTCTGATTTTTTTTAAATTGTCAGATGCTGCTCAGTAGGCTTTTTCCATCTTTAAAGAGTTGTTTTGACACTGCACCTACACTCAGTCAATCGGATGTTTCTCAACCTTTTATCGTAGAAGTGGATGTGTCGAAGGTGGGGGTTGGGGCTGTGTTGTCTCAAGATCTGTCCCTTGGTAAATGGCATCCATGCGCCTTCTTTTCCAAAAAAATTATGACATGGGTAATAGGGAGCTTTTGGCGATTAAACTGGCATTCGAGGATTGGCGACATTGGATGGAGGGGACAGTACATCCTATTATTGTTCTCACGAACCACAAGAACCTGTCATCTCTTCAATCGGCTAAACGTCTCAATTCTAGATAAGCTAGGTGGTCCTTGTTATTTACTAGATTCAATTTTGTGGTTACTTTCCATCCAGGAGTTAAAAACACCAAGACAGATGCTTTGTCCTGGAGTTTCACTGGTGGTGGTGACCATGAGGACCCTGCCCCAATTTTGCAGAAGGGGTAGTCATCTCGGACTTATACCCTGACCTGGAGGGTGAGGTGTTGGAGGCTCTTCAGGGAGGTTATTTGTACAATTTGATTTGCGACTTAAAGTAATTAGGGAACATCATAAACTATGTACTTGCTGGTCATCCAGGTGGTCAGGCAACCGCGGACCTCCTTTCTCATCGTTTTTGGTGGCCGGGTTTGCATGGGGATGTGGTTGAACAGTGTTTGCGCGCGTTCAAAAGTATCGCATACCCATCCGTTTGGTCCTCTTCTTCCACTACCATTACTAGCAGACCATGGACACACTTGTCCTTGGATTTTATTACTTACCTACCGGTATCGGCAGGCAAGACTGTGGTTCTGCTGATTGTGGATAGGTTCAGTAAAATGGTACATTTCATCCCTTTACTAGCACTTCCGAAAGCCAGGACTCTTGCTCAGGTTTTTGTTAATGAGATCGTGAAGCTTCACAAGTTCCCTCCGATGTGATGTCAGATTGGGGGACCCAGTTAGCTCTGGAAGGAGTTCTGTACTCGACTGGGGGTGCAGCTGTCTTTTTCCTCTGCTTTCCATCCTCAGTTAAATTGACTGACCGAGTGCAATAATTAGAATTTGAAGACTTACCTCAGGAGTTTTGTCTCCGAAAACCAGGAGGATTGGGCATCTTGTTTACCATTGGCCGACTTTGCTATTAATAATAATTGCCAGGAATCTACCGGCAGGTCATCATTCTTTGGTGCATACGGTTTCCATCCACAGTTTGGTACTTTTAGCGGGGGAGGGGCTTCGGGAATTCCAGAGGAGGAACGTTTTGCTTTGTCGCTCTCTTCAGTGTGGCGGAAAGTTCAGAGTAATTTGGAGGTCATGGGAGACAGGTACAAACATGTGGCTGACAGAAAATGCTCACCAGGTCTGGACCTAAGTGTGAATGACTTTGTGTGGTTGTCTACTAGGAATATCAAGTTGAAGATCTCTTCCTGGAAACTGGGACCTAGAATAACTGCCATCATTAACCCTGTAGCTTTTCGTCTTGAGTTACATTAGGCTCTTAAAATTCACAATGTGGTCCACAGTATGTTGAACCTCTTGAGTCCTCTCCCCTGCTGCCACCCCAATCATTGTTGACGATATTTTGGAGTTCCAGATTTCGAGGATTGCGGATTCTTGTCTTCAGCATCATTCCCTGCAGTGCTTGGTGCACTGGAGGGGTTATGGTCCAGAAGAGAGGATGTGGGTTTCAGCATCAGAGGGGAATGCCGTTAGACTGGTTCATTCGTGCCATGCCTCTCATCCTGAAAACTGGGTCCTGAGTGTCCAGAAGCCACTCATCGAAGGGGGGTCCTGTCACAGGTGTGTCAGATGTGACCAACAGTCATCCTGTATCTGACTGTAGAAGGTCTTTGCGGTTATTTCAAGCACCTTCTTGATTTTTGCATCTCTGTTATGGAGCAATATACTTCTCCCTCTAGGACCCAATAGTTACCTCCTCATTCTGCTGCTAATCACACACCTGTGCTGAAGTTTTAAATACATTCAATTGCTGCAACATGGTGCGGGTAATAGCTCATACTTGCTTCAGTCTTGTTGGAAGTTTTAGCAGTCGGTTAGTGTCTTTCCCTGAGGACCCTTGGAGACTTTCTGGCATGACATCTCAGTGGTTTTCTCAAGCTAAGTGTTTTCCCCATCCGTCTTCCCTCTCTGCCTTTAGTTTTATTGGGGACTGACTAGTGTTACCCTGTCCCCTCACTATGTAGGGCCTATCGCTAGGATCAGGCAGGGATTAAGTACCTGCTCGGCAAAAGGTACATAACCTTTATTGTGGCGTTTAAGGCAGATAGGGTGATTTTAGATCTGCCTAGGGGTCTCCACTCCCCTCTTCCCTAGTGTTTGGGCTCCCCCTTCCCTCTTCCTGTTGTTGTGCACTTACTTATCCTTCACACAGTGTGACACAAACTATTATGATTCTGAAATGTGGCATGGTGTGTGGCCCACACTATTAGCACAAATGATTTAGATGCTGGAAGGTCAATTTCACACAGGATCCTATCTATCTGAACTATCTGACTACTTGCAGCAGCAGCAGCAGGAGCAGCCTTATTGCACTGTTACACTGACAAAATAGTGCAAATGTCTGCTTTTTATATGGAGATGGACATGTGAGCTTGGCAGCCAATGACAGAAGCCTTCGTGTCTGGACATTGTGGATGGTTTCTGTGCCCTTATCGGCTACCGGAATCTTCAAACATTAAAGGGAATCTTTCACCTATTTTTTCGACTATAAGCTACGGCCACTGCCATCAGGGGCTTATCTACAGCATTCTGTGATGCTGTAGATAAGCCCCCGATGTAACCTGAAAGAGAAGAAAAACGATTTAGATTATACTCACCCAGAGGCGTTCCAGGGGCCTGGTCCGGTCCGATGGGTGTCGTGGTCCGGTCCGGCGCCTCCCATCTTCTAGAGAAGACGTCCTCTGCTTCCCGTCACGGCTCCGGCGCAGGCGCACTGCTCTGCCATTATAGGCGCCATTATAGGTCAGAGAGGTCCGGTGCCTGCGCACTGTAGTACTTTACTCTGCCCTCAACAGGGCAAAGCAGTGCACCTGTGCAAGAGCCGCAAACAGGAAGCAAAGAGGACGTCTTCGTTAGAAGATGGGAGGCGCCGGACCGCAAGACCCATCGGACCAGACCGGACCCCGGACCGCCCCTGGGTGAGTACTCTGACCTCTCCCCCACTCCTCCCCTAAACGAACACGCCCCCCCTGCTCATCATACAGCATCACTATTCTAGCCAAAGTCCTAACAAAAGCATTAGTGGAAACTATAATTTACCGAGATTTGGACAAATTTTGTCGATTTTAACCCCTTAATGTCCAATGACGTGCACAGTCCGTCATGGCAAGGTGTCAGTTCCGGCACCAGGACGGACTGTGCACGTCATCCCTTTGATCTACCACTGCGTGTAAACACGCAGTGGTAGATCAGTGCCGACAGCTGTCACAGACAGCTGACAGGCACGGCAAGCGGTGCGGGGACCTTTGCCGTCGGTCCCCGCACCTACAGCGCTGTGCTTGGTCAGTCAATCTGACAGACCAAACACAGCAGCGATCGTGCAGGAGATGCTGAAATTTCAGCATCTCCAGCGCGATCAGTGCAGGAGCCGGTGCTGCAGTGGCCAGGCTTCCTGCACTGACAGCCAGGAGCGGCGCCCCCACCGCCCCTGGCTGTTAACCCCCCGACTGCTGCGATCGAGCGCGATCGCAGCGCTCAGGGGGGAGGCAGAGGGTCGGGAGCTGCCTCTGCCTCAGATCGGCGCCCTGCAATGTATTTGCAGGGCCCGATCTCTGCCTTGATGACCCGGGGGTTGTCATGACAACCTCCGGGTCATGTAGCTACGGAAAGCTGCTGTGATCATGGTCACAGCAGCTTTCACTATAGTTGCAATGCATTGCAATGCTGTAGCATTGCAATGCATTGTAACTGCAATAAAAAGTAAAAAAAGTGAAAGTCCCATAAAGGGACAAGTTAAAAAAAATCATTTTTTAAAAAAAATTGTAAAAAAAAATATTAAAAAATAATTTAAAAAAAATCCCCTAAAAAAACACATTTTTATGTAATAAAAAAAACAAAAAACAAAAAAAACACACATGTTTGGTATCGCCGCGTCCGTAAAAATCCTATCAATAAAAGCGTATCCCTAGTTAACCCCTTCAGTCAAAGCCGTAAAAAAAAAAAAAGTAGTAAATTATACTTTTTCCAAGCGGTATCATCACACCGCTTGGAAAAAGTGGAATAACACGCGATCAAAAAGTCAGATATAAATAATTATGGTACCGCTGAAAACGTCATCTTGTCCCGCAAAAAACAAGCTGCTATACAGCATCATCAGCGAAAAAATAAAAAAGTTATCGCTCGCGGAATAAACTGATGCAAAAATAATTATTTTTTCTATAAAACTTTTAATTGTGTAAAAAACGCCAAAACATAAAAAAATATATAAATGAGGTATCGCTGTAATCGCAATGACCCGAAGAATAAAGCTGCTTTATCAATTTTACCACATGCGGAACAGAGTAAAAAAAAAAAAAAAAAAAAAAACAATTCCTGAATTGCTGGTTTTTGTTCATTCTGCTTCCACAAAAATCAGAATAGGAAGCGATCAAAAAACGTTATGTGCCCAAATATGGTACCAATAAAAACGTCAGCTCGTCCCGCAAAAAATAAGACCACAGATAAATCTGTCAGCCGAAATATGGAAAAATTATAGCTCTCAAAATACGGCTATGCAAAAATTTCTTACAAAAAATTATTCCAAAAAAAAGTGTCTTTTAGAGTGTGACAGAAGCTAAACATGAAAAAAGGGTATGAATCTGGTGTCGCTGTAATCGCACCGATCCGAGGAATAAAGTCGCCTAATCACTAATACCGCATGAGGAACGGCGTAAAAAAGAAAACCAATTCTTCACCTTTTGTGGATTTGTTCATTCTGCCTCCCAAAGATCGCAATAAGGCGATCACAGTGGTTCCCCCCCACATATGGGATATCAGCGTACTCAGGACAAAATGCACTTCAAATTTTGGGGTCCTATTTCTCCTGTTACCCTTATAAAAATAAAAATTTGGGGGCAAAAAGGTCATTTTTGTGGAAAAAAAAAGGATTTTTTTATTTTCACGGCTCTACGTTATAAACTTCTGTGAAGCCCTTGGGGGCTCAAAGTGCTGACCACACATCTAGATAAGTTCCTTGGGGGGTCTAGTTTCCAAAATGGAGTCACTTGTGGGGGTTTCTACTGTTTAGGCACATCAGGGGCTCTCCAAACGTGACATGACACCCGCATACCATTCCATCAAAGTCTGCAGTTGAAAAAGGCGCTCCTTCCCTTCCGAGCTCTGCCATGCGTCAAAATAGTGGTTTACCCCCACATATGGGGTATCCGCGTACTCAGGACAAATTGAACAATAACTTTTGGGGTCCTGTTACCCTATGGAAAATAAAAATTGGGGGTGGAAAGATCATTTTTGTGGAAAAGATATGATTTTTTAATTTTACGGCTCTACGTTATAACCTTCTGTGAAGCCCTTGGGGGTTCAAAGCACTCACCACACATCTAGATAAGTTCCTTGGGGGGTCTAGTTTCCAAAATGGGGTCACTTGTGGGGGGTTTCCACTGTTTAGGCATACAGGGACTCTCCAAATGCGACATGGCGTCCAATCTCAATTTCAGCCAAAAAAGTCAAATGGCGCTGCTTCCCTTCCGAGCTCTGCCATGCACCCAAATAGCGGTTTACCCCCACATATGGGGTATCAGCGTACTCAGGACAAATTGCACAATAACTTTTGGGGTCCTTTTATCCTTTGGAAAATAAAAATTGGGATGAAAAGATAATTTTTGTGGAAAAAATATGATTTTTTAATTTTACGGCTCTACGTTATAACCTTCTGTGAAGCCCTTGGGGGTTCAAAGCTCTCACAACACATTTAGATAAGTTCCTTGGGGGTCTAGTTTCCAAAATGGGGTCACTTGTGGGGGGTTTCCACTGTGTAGGCACACAGGGACTCTCCAAATTCGACATGGCGTCCAATCTCAATTCCAGCCAAAAAAGTCAAATGGCGCTGCTTCCCTTCCAAGCTCTGCCATGCGTCCCAAATAGTGGTTTACCCCCACACATGGTGTATCGGTGTACTCAGGAGAAATTGTACAACAAATATTGTGGTTCATTTTCTACTGATACCCTTGATAAAATTTAAAAAAATTGTGTCGAAAGAAAAATTTTGGGAAAAAAAGTTAAATGTTCATTTTTTCCTTCCACATTGCTTCAATTCTTGTGAAGTACCTAAAGGGTTAATAAACTTCTTGAATGTGGCTTTGAACACCTTGAGGGGTGCAGTTTTTAGAATGGTGTCACTTTTGGGTATTTTCTGTCATACTGACCCCTCAAATTCACTTCAAATGTGAGGTGGTCCCTAAAAAAAATGGTTTTATAAATTTTGTTGGAAAAATTAGATATTGCTGGTCAACTTTTAACACTTATAACTTCCTAACAAAAAAAAATTTTGGTTCCAAAATTATGCTGATGTAAAGTAGACATGTGGGAAATGTTATTTATTAACTATTTTTTGTGACATATCTCTCTGATTTAATGGCATAAAAATTAAAAGTTTGAAAATTGCAAAATTTTCAAAATTTTTGCCATATTTCCGTTTTTTTCATAAATAAACGCAAGATATATTGAAGAAATTTTACCACTATCATGAAGTACAATATGTTACGAGAAAACAGTCTCAGAATCGCCAAGATCCTTTGAAGCGTTCCAGAGTTATAAGCACATAAAGTGACAGTGGTCAGAATTGTAAAAATTGGCCTGGTCTTTAACCTACAAAATGGCTTGGTCGTTAAGGGGTTAATTAAAAATGCTTGGGAATCCGAACACGAATCCGAATGTGCAACAATCATGCTGAATTTAGGATTGGGACCATTTGCCGAACATGTTCACTCATCTCTAGTAACCATGGCTGAGTGTGGCTGGTATATTTGTTAAGACAGGAAAAAGTATGGTCATGTCCTTTTGTGATTCATGCCTTGTTAATTTTTAGGAATGTTATTTTCCCATGTTGTCTCTCATCACACTTGCTGCAGGGCAGGCCATCACCTACGATTCATACAGGGCAAATTATGGCCACGTGTCCAATTTTGACATATAGTAATTAAACGGGGCAAACCCATGAGTTTGTAGATGGATATGCGTGGACATGTACTCTTCCACCATGTTCTGTAAATGCTGCCTCCTGCTGATATGGGCAGTAACACTTGGTGGTGCTGTATGTTGTGGTGTGCTCATTAAATTTTGCCATATTTCAGCCATAGTAACCATGCTTTTGAGGTGGTGGCGGTACCAGAGCTGTTTGGGTGGCTTCCTTCTCATCTTCTGCCTTGTTGTTCCTCTGAGCTGCCGCTGTCAGGAGGGAAAGTCATCATTAGTTCCTGTACAAGAGTCTGCTTGTATTGATACATTTTTAGATCCCACTCTAGTGATGGAAGCAATGATGGGACTTTGTCCTTGTATCAGGGATCCAGCAGAGCAGTCACCCAGTAATCTGCACTGGTGAAAATATGGGCAACTTGGTTGTCATTTAGCAGGCACTGCAGTATGTATTGGCTCATGTGTGCCAGACTGCCCGGAGGTAATGATAGGCTGTCCTCAGTGGTAGGTGTATAGTCTGTGTTCCCACTATCCACCCATCTACGCTCATGTGATGCCCATTAGCTGCTCTTAGAGCCACACTGCTGTGAACATGGCTGTTGTTAACCTTGTCTTCCTCATTTGTCCAACACCAGGATGGGCTTGAGGTGCAGCAGCACCAACCTCTCATCTGTCTGCTCTTTAATCCAGTCCACAGCTCCTGTGGGGTTTGAGGTTTGTCCCCCAAACAGATCAGTTTCAGAACCACCTGTTATCATTTCCCCTTGACTGTGCTCAAGTTGGCGATTGATGTCTTACTGTGAGCGAATGATAAGGTGGTGGAGGAAGCAGCAATCTGGCCAAAGAAACATCCAGTCATCCTCGGTGGTGGTATGACATCCACTAGAATGCCTTCTGCATTTGGCCAAGCGGCCGCAACATTTATCCAGTTGGCTGTTAGGGAGATGTAACGTCCCTGGCCGTGCTTACTGGTCCACATATCAGTGGTTATGTGGACCTTGCCACTAATTGCGTTGTTAAGTGCATACTTGCTTTGGTCCGCACATGTGTATGCAGGGCAGGGATGGACCACCTGAAGAAGTAGTAGCAGCTGAGATAGTCACCTCCATCAGATTTTTGAAACTGTCCGTCTCCACCAGTCGGAAAGGAAGCATTTAGAAGGTGAGTAATTTTTAAATGCTGTAATTGTAGAGAATGGCTTGCAGGTGGTTAAGGGTAAATTTTGTCTTCTTCTTCAGGGTTTGGCGGATGGAAACCTGAACAGTTTGATGGGACATTGTGGAGATGATTGGAGACAATGGTGATGGTGGTAGTGTTACATCCTCCATTTGCAGAGAGGCAGGTGGCCACATTGATTGTGAGCGGGGGGGAAGAGGCCGAGACTGCAGCAGAAGAGGGAGCAGGAGAAGACTCTGATCTGTCATGCTTTTTAAGATGTGTACTCCACTCTCATTGCTTGGATTTCAGATGCCTTATCATGCAGGTGGTGCTTAGGTTCAGCAAATGTATGCCTCACTTCAGGCTCTGATGGCACAGCATGTAAACCACTCGTGTCTTGTCATTAGGACATTGCTTGAAGAAATCCCACTCCAGGGAGCTCTTTTAAGCTGGCTTGAGTGTGCTCATTTCCTTGGCATGGTAGGCAGTAGCATCCGATGTACTGGCTACGGGATGATGGCTGTGCCTTTGCACCATGTCCCCTCTTGATCTGAGATGCAGGGGCAGCAAGACAACCTCCTCTTCCTGCAAACTGAGCACGTCACTATGATGGCCTTCACTCCATGTGGGTACTAGGACCTCATTATCCCTCGCATCATCTTTAAACCACTCTGCACCTCTGCTCTACTTTCCGGTCTGCACACTGCAATAGGACTCACCAAATGGTACCTGTGTTTCCTCATCCTCCTGCAGTGGTCTGCTAAATGTGTGCACTGGCCCTCTCACGTACTCATCCTCCGACATAACAAGTTGTTGAGCATCAGTACATTTAGTGTCTTCCACTTGTGAGGCAGGGATTGCTGCACGACTGGTAGCTCAGACAGCTTGGCTGTTTTGCAAGGGGTTAAGATGACAAAAAGTTCATGACCATGGTCCTATGGTGCCAAATCTCCGCTTTCTGCAGGGAATATGAAAAAAATGTTTCAGCTCACCCCTTAGCGTCCTCCGGATAGCAGGAACCACACTGTCGCACTGAGCCGCCCTGGCTTAGCGGATACAAGTCCAAACACACAGTAATCTCCAGCGATCTCAGGCAGGAAGGTAGTTATAAAAATTATTCCTTTATTTCTTTTAGTTAAAAGAGCATGTTACAGGTAGTGGATACCCCAGTGCATGGTAAAAAATCTGACGCATTTCAACTCAAAGGAGTCTTAATCAGGGGAATGGGTGGAAGAACATTCCAAGGAACTAGAGTCACTTTCAACCATCCAATCTAGCCCCTTTTCAGTATGTTGTGGCCTCACCATTCTGCCAGTATTACTCTGAAAACATGCCGAACGTCCTGTCACCTGCATGTACCAGAGGAAAGTGCTGTACGTTGGGATGTTGCAGGTACGGAACTACCATGTGCTCTACCTGCAGCAGCTCCATCATCATATTTACGGCCACGATACACAACACTGAAAGTCAACTGTGAACCAAGATGCATGGGTCGGGCAGTATGGACGACACTGGAAGTGCACTGTGCCCCACACTGGATGGGCACAATACACAAGGCTGGATCTTCACTGTGCACTAGGCTGTACCAGCAATATTAATCAGGCTGTCATTAGTAGATTATTAGGGGCTGTATACACTTGGCTGTACCGCACTCTTTTCGCCTGTCTAACAATGCTGAACATGGCGGCACAACACACGACCCTGTCTTTAAACATTCTTTTTCACGTGCTGCGCCGCACAATCACAGCCATGTCAATACTTGCCAAGGCTGTGATTCAGTAGGAAGTGCCCATACTCAAAGTTGGTGATTGGCCACGATGCAGCCTTTTGCCAAGCTTTATTAGGCGCAGCCGATGCACTTCCGATTTAAAGTCTGTGTTCGGCTACATACCCCAAACATTAGCGTTCTGGTGCGCCAATCTGTGTATTTACTAAATAAATGAATTCATAAATTAAATAAAATGACATGGAGTCCCCTTTCATTTTCATAAACAGTTGAGGGAAAGCCAACGGCTGGGGCTGATGTTAATATTCTGGCAATGAGACAATAGGCCTACAGGTTCCCAGGCTATTAATAACTCTACTGGTTATTACAGTGTAGACCCCCTCAAACAATGATGTGGCATTCCCCTTATATTCAATAACCAGCAAGAGCTAAACAGACAGCTGTGGGCTGATATTAATAGCCTAGGTAAGGACCATAAATATTGGCCCCTACCAGACTAAAAACATCATGTCTCAGACGCCCCAGATATGGTGCATCCATTAGATGCGCTAATTCTGACGCTTAGCCTCACTCTTCCCATTTGCCCTGGATGTGGTGGCAAGTAGGGTAATAGATGTGGGGTTATGTCAGCTTTGTAATATCAGCTGACATCAAGCCCACAGATTAGTATTGGAGAAGTGTCTATAAGACACCCCAATTACTAACCCCATAGTTATATTGTAATGGAGACACAGCCATAATAAAGTCCTTTATTTGAAATAAACTCACAGACTCCTTTAGTTGAAATTAAAATTCCCCACCCTCTTGTACCCATTTCTTACTATTACTGTAAAGAAAAAAATAATAAAATGCCATTTTCCACACCTGTCCACCGGTGTTTACAGATTATTATATGGCCATCAATCGATAAAAGTTTATTGATCTGTAGTCATGCCGAACCGCTGGTCAGTCCGTGTAAGCGGACCATTAAGCCTTTTTCAGACACTCTTTCATTTCTTGGGTTTTTAAAAAATTAAACAATTTCTATATGTGTGCTGGATCAGATTTTTATCCAGCTTTCTTGTGTAGACTAGGACAGAATCTGTCAAGATAGGTCATCATTATCATTAAAGGCTAGTGTTCCACTTTTACTGATGGAAAGCTAGATAATGCCAAATAGTAACACATCCTCTGCTGTACTTCCCTATACTGTTTATATAGGCAATACAGAATGGAAGTGTGTAGAGATATTATATTTGCCCCTCAGGGAAGTGTCCAAAAATAAACTTGTATAACTGCAGCATTTTTAAAACGCCAACAATATTATTTATCTTCTGCAAGCTCAAATCTAATTAATGAAACTAAAATTAAATATAACTCCTTGAACATTTACTCTAACAATAGAGAATTTTGACGTAGTATCTGCTTTTTTTTATACAGCCGTAATATGCACAAAGGCCAACCTGCAGCTGCTCCGTCTGCTTACGTAACGATAGTCTCTTCCAAGCAGCCATTACATTAGATATTAATACTAATAATCCACACATCTGCATACCCCTGAAAGCTCAGACATAACTGACAGTGTAAATTACTGGTATGTGCAGTCTGTTTGTTTCAAGTTCTTATCCCAACAGGGACCATTTGGCACCACTTGATTTGAGTCTGTTTGATCTCCACATTTGCTCATCCTTGGCTTTATGCTTGTTCAGCTTGTTAAGCAAATGATGCCAACCTGTCAAGACCCCCTTTTTTGCATCCAAAATAGATCTGCCACCAACAGAGCTTTATATCTGTGCCTATCACAATATAATCCCCCTAACGAACAGTAAATGAACTTCAGAAGTGACTGAAAGATGGCCTCTGGCTATATGCTTAGTTTCCAGGAATAGTCACATTTAGCTATGATAATCACCAAAGTTTTACCAATTTCATGTTTCACTGATTTTAATTAAAGATGAGTGAATCAGGCAAAATTTGAATTCACCTGTTCACGTTTTTTTCCACAAGAAATTCGATTAATGGATAAGCTATACTCTGGGTATTTAATGTTTGTCATTATGCTCTGGGGTCTCACCAGACCTAGTGCATAATAATCACAAGATATTTAAAATAAAAAAATTCTTACACTCTCCTCACCGCTTACTTGGTGAACCGATCTTCCTTCCCCCTCCCCATCTTACACATGACCATTTTACTGTGTGCAGGCCATTATACAATGTGCAGCGTGGTGTAGGGGCCATCATACTCTGTGGAGGGGTGTAAGGGCCATTATACTGTTTAGAGGGCCTTTATACTGTATGGAGGGCTGTGTTGGGGCCATCATACTCTATTGGGGTCAATGAGGGGTATCATACTATGTGGGCTGGGGTTAAAAGGAACAAGTTAGCAGGATTGTGCTGCGCAACCTACAGACAGTGTCAGGTGGGTACCATTATACTGATTAAAATCATATCTGGGTTGATTAAATCTGTATTGTGGTTGTTGTTTAATCTTTATTTTCAGTTCTCAATTAATTATATTCTCGTGCTCCGGGGCGGCCTGTGGGCGAATCTTTATGTGGTGCTCTGCTTAGCTATTCATACTGGTTCGAGACCTGACACTGTCTGTAGGTTACTAAGCACAATCCGGCTGACAGTTCACCTTTAAGTAGGGTCTTCAAACTATGCTTCTGTAGAGTGCTGTGTAGGAATTCATTGTGGGCTTATAATACTATGTTTGGGGGACAGTTTTGTTGACATACTTTTTGAGGGCCATGAAAAGGGTATTTTAATGCGTAGGAATTCTAAGGGGCTTTAATGGGAAGAATATTACTTTGTAAGGGCTGCAAAGTTGATAGATTCTTTTCTGTGACCACTGTGAATATTAATTTATTTCTTTTTTTTTGTGTGGGGAAGGCCCAATTGGTACTTTGGCTACGGGCCGCACGATCTCTATGTACACCCCTGACTGTACTATGCTGTTTCTGTATATTCACATAAACATTTCTGCTTTTCATCAGTTTTTCATCCTTTTTTTTTTTTATAAATTATTATACTGTACTATTAATTATCTAAGTTTCTTGCAGTGAACTAACAAACTTGACCCATTAGGGAACAAAGCATTCGATGAAGTGTGCGTAACTGCCAGAATAATTTTCCACTAAACTGAATCACACATCAAAACACAGGTTAAACGCTTAAAGGATAAAAAATGAATGATCCTTTTATCCAATTATGTAAATATACAATATACTTGTAACAGCTAAAACAGTGCATAGCTCGGAGGCAAAAAGACATATGCAGCATACATAAGAAAGACTTGAAAAACATCCCCCTGTTAAATATCCCTCTAGCCAGACGCTAGTCCCTATACTAAGAAAAAATAATACAAAGAATAAAATCAATTCTGATCTGAAAAAGTGGAGGCATACAAGCAACATTAATGCAAATCACTATCTACTTATTGCCTTAAAATAAACCACTGTGTAAACCCATTACACAGAGAAAACCAAAAAACAAGACACAAATATAATAAAATAAAATAAAATATATATATATATTTTTTTTTTAAAAAAGGGTTGCCTTGATGTGGTGGGATGGCTTGTACATTCTTTTGATCAAAATTATGTTTACTACTTTCATGTATTTTTTGCAATAATAATTTTTTTATTTTTTTTATTTCTTTTTATTTTATTTTAGGATATTTGTGTCTTGTTTTTTGGTTTTCTCTGTGTAATGGTCATGTGCTAATATGCATTTACATTTTGTATGCACAATAACTTACTTTTTCAGTTCAGACCTAGTTTTTCATTTTGTGCGCAAACATTGCAGATAGACACTTGTTCAACCACATCCCGATGCAACCCAGGCCACCAAAAATTACAAAAAATGAGGTCAGCGGTTGCCTTGCCACCTGGATAGCCAGCAAGTACAGCGTTATGAAATTCTCTAATTACTTTACAGCACAATTTAGCCGGCACAAATAACCTCCCTGAAGGGCAGGAGACAAGGGCATCCCCCTGAGCCTCCAACACCTTACCCTCCAGGTCAGTGTACAAGGCCAAGATGCCTACCCCCTAGGGAACAAAACACTAGGGAAGGGGGAAGTGAAGACCCCTAGACAGACCTAACGTCACCTTGTCTATCCTACCATCCCTATATAGATTTTGCACCGAGCAGGATACCTAATCCCTGTGTGACCCTGGCGATAAGCCTGCACTGGGAAGGACAGGGTAAGTGCTAGTCAATCCCACTAATACTAAAGACAGCACGGTTACATGAAAATAGTCTGCAAAGCAAATAACTAAGACCTTCTGCAGACAGATGCAGTGCAACGGTCTGCACCTTCTGAAACATCCGTGACATATATAAACTTACTGGATCCTTTCTACCAATCTAAAAATAATCATTGCCAGTAGCATATGTGCGTAAACTCAGAGATCCTATTAATAAATGGCTATGTAAAAAATCCTTAAACAAGTGCATTCAAACTGCTATATCATCAGTTATAGGCAGAAACAGGGAAACCTAGTGTTCTTTTTCTCCATAGATATTTTGGCTGTTAATTGTTAGTTAAAATGTAGATTAAGTGATCAAAAGAAGTTTTGGTTTGTAGTTTGAAAGACTTACATCTATAGATGTTCCGTATAATAATTTTAAATTTTTACTCATTTTAGTTGTTTAATTCTTTTGCACTTTCTGACGTAACTGTATGTCACAGTCACAGTGCGGGGGCATATTGAGGTATCTGGAGCCAAACTAGCTCCATAGCTGACAGATGTTAGCTGTCTCTTCAACCAGCATCTGCCTGTTATAACTGCGGTTTAACCATGTAAATACCGCTGTCAAACACTGACAGCAACATTTAAATGGGGCAATTGCGATGCACTCAGTCCCCCTGCAACAGGATTGCAGATTGCTAATGGATTACCAGGCAGCTGGTGACATGGTGAAGGCTCGTATTGCTGCCATGTTGGTCCTTCTATGAACCCAAGACTCTGGCTGGGTTTCATAGGAACATGTTGTCATGATCCAGGCCGGGGTTTGTTTCATGTTATTCTCTCTCCGGTCTGGTCATGCGAGGGTTAACCTTTTGATACCGTGTTTTGTCCTCTGCCCATTTGCTCTGTTCCCGTGAATTCACTTTCCTATCACCCCGCTTGTCTTAATGTTTGCTCCTTGTGCTTGAACCCTTGTCTTCTGACCTGTTTTGCTGTCTGTCGTTTCGGGTTTCTCTGCTCCCATCTGACTCTGATTTTTGGCTTGTATTTGTCCATGTGTATTGCTGTGACCTGTGGTACTTCTTGTCCTGACTGTTTCTGAATCAGCTCGTCTGACCATTCTTTCACCACCTGGTGGCACTTGTGCTGCTGCTCAGTGATGTTTCACTGTAAGTGCAACCTCTCTCCCCTCACCAGCATCCATGGGTGGAGGTTGCACAATGCTGCACTGCAGCAGCATTGGTACTGCCACACTAAGCGATCACACCAGTGATCACGACTACGACGCAAGCTAACAAGATCGTTGGTGTGATCGCTTTAAGGTCACATGTCAATTTAACTAGATATGCTGCTAGGAAAGTAAAAACAAAGTTTTAAGAAGCAAAAAAATATAAAAGTTGACATAAACCCTCTTTTTCCAGTTTAGTAATTAAAAATATATATATATATACACAGTATATATTTTATAATGTCATGTCCATAAATATCTTATTCAACAAAATATAAAATAACAATAAGTGATTTAAACCTCATGTGCAAAATGGTATCAGTGAAAAATGTCATAAAAGCGAGGAAAAAACAAGTCTCTAATCAGGTCCATTAACGGAAAAATAAAAAAAGTGATGAGTCACTGAAACTGGCCACAAAATTATTATTACTGTACATACAAATTTTTAGGTTTTTTTAATGATTAAAATAAATAAAAAAATCTTCCGAATTTGGTTTCACTGCGATAGTACAGATGTGGAGACTCATATTCCAAGGTCATTTTTAAACAATGAATACCAAAAAACAATGGCAGATCTCTATTTTCATACAGTTTCACCACACTTTTTGGTATATTACAACATTATTAGTAACCTGTCGCCAGTAAAAAGCACTATTAACCTGCAGATGTGAGGTTAATCTGCACACTAATATCATTACTAACCTGCCCGGTGCCTGCTCATAGCCGACCGCTGCGGGGAGAAAATGAACTTTATTCCTCCCGGCAGCATTCGGTTTCAGTCAAGGGGCGGTGCCAGCTCTGGTTCAGTCAATGCTGTTAGTATACAGAGCGGCACTGTAATAACACCCCCTGGTTCTGACTGACAATGGCTCTGCATTGGGTCCGGCTGTCAGTCAGGGTCACGGGCGCTGCCGCTCTGTATACGCAGAGCAATGACTGAAGCAGCACCGATGCCGCCTCCATCCATGACTGCTGGGGAGAATAACGTTCATTTTCTCCCTGGAGTGTTCAGGTTCAGGCGCCGGGCAGCTTAATAAAACTATTAACCTGCAGTTTAAACCCATATCTGCCAGTTAATAGCACTTTTGCTTGTGACAGGTTCCCTTTAAGCAAATCATGTAATTTAAAACTACATCTTGTCCCCCCAAAAAAACAAACCATTTAGTGACTACATCAATGGAAAAATTTAAAAAAGTTATTACTCTTGGTAAAAGGGGAAAATTAGCCCAAAAGGTTAAGTAAACACAAGGACTATTGTTGTACATTACTTATTTCTTCATTTAAGTTTATACTTAGCTGTTGCAAATGTTGTTTTCTTCCTACTCCACCAAGATGTGTGGATTGGTGAGATGAACTATTTTCTTTTGCTTATTATACCATTAAAAACATAACGCAGATAGTGGAATCTGCTACCAACTTTTAACCCCTTGACGACCAATGGACATATTTGTCCCATGGTTGTAAACTGCGCCCAAAGCAGTTCAATAAACATTCAGTCCTCAAAGGGTTAAGCACATCCACCTTATGAAATACAACTTTATGAAGTCAAAATTATTACAGCTATCCAAAACCTTTTGACTGTTTGGGTAACTGATCCAATTAGACTGAAAGTTATCGGATTAATGTCTGTTTGATTCCTGGGGAGCATCAAATTCTCACTGAATGAACTTATTTAATAATCCGGGCTTTCTCAATGGCACATTATCCACGCTTCCTCCCTTGATCTTCCATGCCTCTTCAGTTTTAGCCTCTTTCACATATTCCCTCCACACGTGTTCTCTTATTTGCAGCTTGCCACTTTGATGAATCTTATTCACACTGCCAAATTATACACAAAGAAATATTTGCAAGGTTTTTGCAAGTATATTTTTTTTTAGCAAATTTAACCCAAAATATTTTAAAGGAACTATTCATTGTAAAGACACATTCAAGAGCAATGGCAAATCCTCTCTTAACACCAACCAGGTCAACCTTTTCACAATTGGCACAAAGAATAAGCGACAATTGGGTTGCCTGGAATGTTTGGAAGGCAGAGTCGACGGGGACACCTGCAACTATTAACAGAACGCAACACAAAAAGGAAAAATCAGAAGCTGATTTCAATATTTTCAATAAAGACTATGAGAACAGTTCCTTTGGGAAGACGGAAGAATGTAATTACGGCATGCAAGTCCAGAGAGATCTTATTTCTCATTTGCTTCCAGATCATTATACTGGATTTGCAATGAAGACTCGTGATACATTAAAATTAAAAACTAGATTTCCAAGGAGTCAAAAGAATCTTCTTTCAGCAAAGCTCAAGATGAACAGTCGACTGGCAGCTAATGCAAGGGAAAGGAAGAGGATGCTGGCACTGAATGTGGCATTTGATAGACTCAGAAGTGTCATTCCAATGAGTGAGAATGGAAAGAAGCTGTCGAAATCTGAAACACTCCAGATGGCAAAGATATACATCAGTATGCTCAGCGCCTTGCTCCAGAGAAGAGCAAGCAGCAGTCCAGAAGAAGAGAGACACAGAGATAGCATGAGCTTGACACTGAAGTTATAGTTGGTAACTAAGAACTGTGCACATGATATGACCAATGTGCGATTTCTAAGTATAGCTATAAGGAGGACATGGTGCATCTTTGTATTGTATATTTGTGGTTTATTACTAATATGATTTTTTCATCATTGAATATTATGATTTTTAAATTGCTGATGTTCCACTCATTAGTTTATTTAGATTAATTTTAAAATATTAACCTGAAAGCTAAATAAATCCAAGTCTACAATTCAATTTGGGGTTAATTTTGAAAATATTTGGCACCTGAGAGCACACACAATGGGGGCTAATTAGTTTTTTGGAAAACATAGTTTTTTGGGGGTGTTTTTTTTTAATGTGGGGCCAAAACTAAATAACGAAAAAAAATCCATCTGTGAATTGCGGTTGTTCCTTTTTTCAATGATGAAAATCATGAAAAATAAAAACCCAAAACATCCACGTTTTTAAAACCAAACCTTTTGGGAAATTTGAAAAGGGATTTTTTCATTTTTTTTTCATAAAAATATTCACTTTGTTTTTCCCCCCCAAAAAATCTTTTTATTTTTTATTTTGGGGGTTGCTGGTAGAAGACCGAGTATATTTAAAGAAAATTCTTAACGTAGAAAAAAACTTGTTTAGAAAAATTTTATTTTTTACATTCCAGTGAAAAGACAAAATCTAGCAACAAAATTTTATCTATTAATTTTAACTACCCAAATTAAAAAAATTTTGCAAAGTTTGAAAAATTTTCATAAAATAGAAATCCCAAAAACCCCCGAAAATGAAATAAAACTGACATACAAAAAGCCAAAAAAAAGATGTTGGGTTTTTAAAAAGAAAGGAAAAAGAAGCACACAAGTTTTAAAAAAAAATAAAGCACCTCTACTGGTTACGGCCCCCAAAAAAACCAAGATCTAAAAAAAAAAAAAGATAGGGACAAAGAAAGAGGTAAAAACGGGCAAAAAACAAAATTTTTGTCAACTAAGGTGGGAAGGGGGGAAATTTTGGGTTTTTAAAATATAAATATAAAAATATAATTAAAATACATATAATAATGTTATAATTTTTAATATATATAAAAAATAAAGGGAAGCATTTCATAACA
>JARQOD010000003.1:477489466-477650550 GCA_033576555.1 Oophaga sylvatica | reverse complement strand
TCTAGCATCTGGCCCCCCTACCAGCAGCCCATCCAGTCTAGCATCTGGCCCCATACCAACAGCCCATCCAGTCTAACATCTGACCCCCCCTACCAGCAGCCCATCCAGTCTAGCATCTGTCCCCATATCAGCAGCCCATCCAGTCTAGCATCTGGCCCCTCTACCAGCTGCCCATCCAGTCTAGCATCTGGCCCCCCTATCAGCAGCCCATCCAGGCTAGCATCTGGCCTCCCTACCAGCAGCCCATCCAGTCTAGCATCTGGCCCCCTACCAGCAGCCCATCCAGTTTAGCATCTGGCCCCCTTCCAGCAGCCCATGCAGTCTAGCATCTGCCCCCTAGAATGGATGGGCTGCTGGTAGGGCCAGATGCTAGACTGGATGAGCTGCTGGTAGGGGGGCCAGATGCTAGACTGGATGGGCTGCTGGTAGGGGGGCCAGATGCTAGACTGGATGGGCTGCTGGTAGGGGGGCCAGATGATAAACTGGATGGGCTGCTGGTAGGGGGCAGATGCTAGACTGGATGGGCTGCTGGTAGGGGGGGCCAGATGCTAGAATGGATGAGCTGCTGGTAGGGGCCGGATGCTAGACTGGATGGACTGCTGGTAGTCGGGCCAGATGCTAGACTGGATGGGCTGCTGGTTGTGGGGAGGCAGATGCTAGACTGGATGGTCTGGTGGTAGGGGGCCAGATTCTAGAATGCATGGGCTGCTCGTAGGAGGGCTAGATGCTAGACTGGATGGGCTACTGGTAGGGGGGCCAAATGCTAGACTGGATGGGCTGCTGGTAGGTGGCAGGTGCTAGACTGGAAGGGCTGCTGGTAGGGGGGCCAGATGCTAGACTGGATGGGCTGCTGGTAGGGGGGCCAGATGCTAGACTGGATGGGCTGCTGGTAGGGGGGCAGATGCTAGAACTGGATGGGCTGCTGGTGGAGGGGAGCCAGAATGCTAGACTGTGAATGTGAGTTGCTGGTAGTGGGGCCAGATGCTAGACTGGATGGGCTGCTGTAGGGGAGCAGATGCTAGACTGGATGGCTGCTGGTAGGGGGCCAGATGCTTAACTGGATGTGCTGTGGTAGGGGGGGCCAGATGCTAGACTGGATTTGCTGGTGTGAGTTGTCGGGGGGTCAGATGCTAGACTGGAGGGCTGCTGTAGGGGCAGATGCTAGACTGGTGGGCTGCTGGTAGGGCAGATGCTAGACTGGATGGGCTGCTGGTAGGGGGGCAGATGCTAGACTGGATGGCTGCTGGTAGGGGGCAGATGCTAAACTGGATGGCTGCTGGTAGGGGGGCAGAATCTAGAATGATGGATGCTGGTGGGGGGGCAAATGCTAGACTGGATGGGCTGCTGGTAGGGTGGCAGATGCTAGACTGGATGGGCTGCTGGTAGGGAAGATGCTAGAATGGATGGCTGCTGTAGGGGGCAGATGCTAACTGGATGGGCTGCTGGTAGGGGGGCAGATGCTAGAATGTATGGGCTGCTGTTGAGGGGCAGAATGCTAGAATGGTGGGCTGCTGATGGGGGTCAGATGCTAGAATGGATGGGCTGCTGGTAAGTGGGCAGATGCTAGACTGGA
The DNA here is from genome assembly GCA_033576555.1 of Oophaga sylvatica. Lineage (NCBI taxonomy): Eukaryota > Metazoa > Chordata > Amphibia > Anura > Dendrobatidae > Oophaga > Oophaga sylvatica. The sequence continues at coordinate 477,648,977 of JARQOD010000003.1, read as the reverse complement.
TGGGCTGCTGGTAGGGGGATCGATTACCAGATGCTAGACTGGATGGGCTGCTGGTAGGGGAGGCAGATGCTTAACTGGATAGTGGCGGCTGTGATGGTGGAGGCAGATGCTAGACTGGATGTGGTCTGGTAGGGGGGTCAGATGCTAACTGGATTGGCTGCTTGTAGGGTGGCAGATGCTAGACTGATGTGCTGCTGTGGGGTCAGATGCTAGATGGATGGCTGCTGAGGCAGATGCTAGAATGGATGGCTGCTGGGGGGCAGATGCTAGAATGGATGGCTGCTGGTAGGGGGGCAGATGCTAGAAAGTAGTGGCCGCTGGTAGGGGACAGATGCTAGAATGGATGGGCTGCTGGTAGAGGGCAGATGCTAGAATGGATGGGCTGCTGGTAGGGGGGCAGATGCAAGAATGGATGGGCTGCTGGTAGGAGGGGCCAGATGCTAGACTGGATGGGCTGCTGGTAGGGAGCCAGATGCTAGACTGGATGGGCTGCTGGTAGGGGGGCCAGATGCTAGACTGGATGAGCTGCTGGTAGGGGGGCCAGATGCTAGACTTGATGGGCTGCTGGTAGGAGGGGAAGATGCTAGACTGGATGGGCTGCTGATAGGGGGGCCAGATGCTAGACTGGATGGGCTGCTGGTAAGGTGGCCAGATGCTAGACTGGATGGGCTGCTGGTAGGGGAGACAGATGCTAGACTGGATGGGCTGCTGTTAGTGGGGCCAGATGCTTAACTGGATGGGCTGTTGGTAGGGAGGCCAGATGCTAGACTGGATGTGCTGCTGGTTGGGGGTCAGATGCTAGACTGGATTGGCTGCTGGTAGGGTGAGCAGATTCTAGACTGGATGTGCTGCTGGTAGGGGGGCAGATGCTAAAATGGATGGGCTGCTGATAGGGGGCAGATGCTAAACTGGAGGGCTGCTGGTAGGGAGGGCAGATGCTAGAATGTATAGGATTCTGTTAGGGGGGAAATGCTAGAATGTGTGGGCTGCTGGTGGGGTCAGATGCTAGAATTGATGGGCTGCTAGTGGGGAGGCAGATGCTAGAATGATGGGCTGCGGGTAGGAGGGGTAGAGCTAGAAGTACTGGATGTGCTGCTGAGGGTTGTGGCAGATGCTAGAAAGATGGGCTGCTTGTAGGGGGCAGATGCTAGACATGGATGGCTGCTGGTTAGGAGGGATGCCTAGAAAGCTAAGATTCTGTGGGGGGCAATGCTAGATGTGGGCTGCTGGTGGGGCAGATGCTAGATGATGGCTGCTGGGGGGCAGATGCTAGATGGATGGCTGCGGTAGGAGGGGTAGATGCTAGAATGTATGGGCTGTGCTGATGGGGCAGATGCTAGAATAGATGGGCTGCTGCTTGTGGGGGCAGATGCTAGAATGGATGGCTGTTGGTAGGGGGCCAGATGCTAGACTGGATGGGCTGCTGGTTGGGGAGGCCAGGTGGTAGACTGGATGGGCTGCTGGTGTGGGCAGATGCTAGACTGGATGGGCTGCTGATAGGGGGGCAGATGCTAGACTGGATGGCTGCTGGTAAGGGGCCAGATGCTAGACTGGATGGGCTGCTGGTATGGGGCTAGATGCTAGACTGGATTGGCTGCTGGTAGGGGGCCAATTCTAGACTGGATGAGCTGCTGTAGGGGCCAGATGCTAGAATGGATGGGCGTTGTAGAGGGCCAGATGCTAGACTGGATGTGCTGCTGGTAGGGGGCAGATGCTAGCCAGGATGGGCTGATGGTAGGGGGCAGTCTAAACTGGATGGGCTGCTGGGGGAGGGCAGATGCTAGAATGTATGGATGTGTTAGGGGGAAAATGCTAGAATGTGTGGCTGCTGGTGGGGTCAGATGCTAGAATTGATGGGCTGCTAGTGGGGAGGCAGATGCTAGAATGGATGGGCTGCGGGTAGGAGGGGTAGATGCTAGAATGTATCGGCTGCTGCTGATGGGGCAGATGCTAGAATAGATAGGCTGCTGGTAGGGGGGCCAGATGCTAGACTGGATGAGCTGCTGGTAGGGGGGCCAGATGCTAGAATGGATGGGCTGTTGGTAGGAGGGCCAGATGCTAGACTGGATGGGCTGCTGGTAGGGGGCTAGATGCTAGCCAGGATGGGCTGCTGGTAGGGGGGTCAGATGCTAGACTGGGTGGGCTGCAGGTAGGGGAGCAGATGCTATACTGGATGGTCTGCTGGTACAGGGGCAGATACTAGAATGGACGAGGTGCTGGTAGGGGGGTAGATGCTAAACTTGATGGGCTTCTGGTAGGGAGTGCAGAAGCTAGAATTTATGGTTGCTGGTGGGGTCAGATGCTAGAATAGAAGGGCTGCTGGTAGGGGAGGCAGATTCTAGAAAGGAGTGGCTGCTGGTAAGGGGGCAGATGCTAGAATGGATGGGCTGCTGGTAGAGGGGCGGATGCTAGAATGGATGGGCTGCTGGTAGGGGGCAGATGCAAGAATGGATGGGCTGCTGGTAGGGGTGGCAGATGCTAGAATGGATGGGCTACTGGTAGTGGGGCAGATGCTTGAATGGATGGCTGCTGGTAAGGGGGCAGATGCAAGAATGGATGGGCTCCTGGTAGGGGGGCAGATGCTTGAATGGATGGGCTGCTAGTAGTGGGCCTTCCTTTCTTGCATCTGTGCCCTACCAGCAGCCCATCCATTCTAGCATCTGCTCCCTACCAGCAGCCCATCCAGTCTAGCATCTGGCCCCCCCTACCATCAACCCATCCAGTCTAGCATCTGGCCTCCCTACCAACAGCCCGTCCAGTCAAGCATCTGGTCCCCATACCAGCAGACCATCCAGTCTAGCATCTGGACCTCCTACCATGCAGCCATCCAGTCTAGCATCTGCCCCTACCAAGCAGCCATTCAGTCTAGCATCTGGGCCTCCAGAGCCCATCGAGTTAGCATCTGGCCCCCTACCAGCAGCCATCCTAGTCAGCATCTGGCCCTCTAAGCGCCCATCTAGATGCATGGGCCCTCGAGCAGCCGATCAGTCTAGCATTAGGCGCCTGACAGCAGCCATGCAGTCTAGCATCTGGGCATCCTACAGCATGGCCATCAGTCAATGCATTGGGCCCCTGCAAGCAGACACATCGAGGTCTGCCTGGTTCCCTCAGAGCCATCAGTCTGCATTGGCCTATCCATCTAGCATCTGGCCCCTACCAGCAGCCCATCCATCTAGCATCTGCCTCCTTACCAGCAGCCATCCAGTCTAGCATCTGGCCCCCTACCAGCAGCCCATCCAGTCTAGCATCTGGCCCCCTACAGCAGCCCATCCAGTCAGCATCTGGCCCCTTACCAGCAGCCATCCAGTCTAGCATCTGGCCCCCTACAGCAGCCCATCCTAGTCTAGCATCTGGCCCCTACCAGCAGACCATCAGTCTAGCATCTGGCCCTACCAGCAGCCCATCCAGTCTAGCATTGGCCCCTACCAGCAGCCCATCCAGTCTAGCATCTGGCCCCTCTGCAGCAGCCCATCCAGTTAGCATCTGGCCCTCCTACCAGCAGCCATCCAGTCTAGCATCTGGCCCCTGCATCAGCAGCCCATCCAGTCTAGCATTGGCCCCTACCAGCAGCCCATCCATGTCTAGCATCTGGCTCTACCACAGCCCATCCAGTCTAGCATCTGCCCCTCAGCAGCCCATCCAGTCTAGCATTGGCCCTACAGCAGCCTCATCTAGATTCTACAGCCACTAGCCCAAGAGATCCAGTCTAGATCTGGCCCCCTACCAGCAGCCATCCAGATCTAGCATCTGGCCCCTACCAGCAGCCCATCCAGTCTAGCATCTGGCCCCCTACAGCAGCCATCCAGTCTAGCATCTGGCCCCCTACAGCAGCCCATCCAGTCTAGCAATCTGGCCCCCTACCAGCAGCCATCCAGCTAGATTGGCCCCCTACAGCAGCCATCCAGTCTAGATTGGCCCCTACCAGAGCCCATCAGTCTAGCATCTGGCCCCTACCAGCAGCCATCCAGTCTAGATCTGGCCCCCTACAGCAGCCCATCCAGTCTAGCATTGGCCCCCTACCAGCAGCCCATCCAGTCTAGCATCTGGCCCCCTACCAGCAGCCTCATCAGTGGCTCAGCATCGTGGCCCCTCCAGCAGCCCATCCAGTCTAGCATCTGGCCCCCTACCAGCAGCCCATCCAGTCTAGCATCTGGCCCCCTACCAGCAGCCCATCAGTCTAGCATCTGGCCCCCTACCAGGCCATCAGTCTAGCATCGGCCCCCTCAGCAGCCTCAGTCTAGCATCTGGCCCCTACCAGCAGCCCATCCAGTCTAGCATCTGGGCCCCCTCCAGCAGCCATCCAGTCTAGCATCTGGCCCCCTACCAGCAGCCCATCCAGTCTAGCATCTGGCCCTCCTACCAGCAGCCCATCCAGTCTAGCATCTGGCCCCCTACCAGCAGCCCATCCAGTCTAGCATCTGGCCCCTACCAGCAGCCCATCCAGTCTAGCATCTGGCCCCCCTACCAGCAGCCCATCCAGTCTAGCATTGGCCCCCTACCAGCAGCCCATCCAGTCTAGCATCTGGCCCCTACCAGCAGCCCATCCAGTCTAGCATCTGGCCCCCCTACAGCAGCCCATCCAGTCTAGCATCTGGCCCCCCTACCAGCAGCCCATCCAGTCTAGCATCTGGCCCCCCTACCAGCAGCCCATCCAGTCTAGCATCTGGCCCCTACACAGCCCATCCAGTCTAGCATCTGGCCCCTACCAGCAGCCCATCCAGTCTAGCATCTGGCCCCCTACCAGCAGCCCATCCAGTCTAGCATCTGGCCCCCTACCAGCAGCCCATCCAGTCTAGCATCTGGCCCCCTACCAGCAGCCCATCCAGTCTAGCATCTGGCATCCTACCAGCAGCCCATCAGTCTAGCATCTGCCCCCTACAGCAGCCATCCAGTCTAGCATCTGGCCCCCTACCAGCAGCCCATCCAGTCTAGCATCTGGCCCCCCTACCAGCAGCCCATCCAGTCTAGCATCTGGCCCCCCTACCAGCAGCCCATCCAGTCTAGCATCTGGCCCCCTACCAGCAGCCATCCAGTCTAGCATCTGGCCCCCTACCAGCAGCCATCCAGTCTAGCATCTGGCCCCCCTACCAGCAGCCCATCCAGTCTAGCATCTGGCCCCCTACCAGCAGCCATCCAGTCTAGCATCTGGCCCCCTACCAGCAGCCCATCCAGTCTAGCATTGGCCCCCTACCAGCAGCCCATCCAGTCTAGCATCTGGCCCCCTACCACAGCCCATCCAGTCTAGCATCTGGCCCCCCTACCAGCAGCCCATCCAGTCTAGCATCTGGCCCCCTACCAGCAGCCCATCCAGTCTAGCATCTGGCCCCTACCAGCAGCCCATCCAGTCTAGCATCTGGCCCCCTACCACAGCCCATCCAGTCTAGCATCTGGCCACCCTCCAGCAGCCCATCCAGTCTAGCATCTGGCCCCCTACCAGCAGCCCATCAGTCTAGCATCTGGCCCCCTACCAGCAGCCCATCCAGTCTAGCATCTGGCCCCCTACCAGCAGCCCATCCAGTCTAGCATCTGGCCCCTACCAGCAGCCCATCCAGTCTAGCATCGGCCCCCTACCAGCAGCCCATCCAGTCTAGCATCTGGCCCCTCCAGCAGCACATCAGTCTAGCATCTGGCCCCCTACAGAGCCCATCCAGTCTAGCATCTGCCCCCTACGAGCCCATCCAGTCTAGATCTGGCCCCCTACCAGCAGCCATCCAGTCTAGCATCTGGCCCCCTACCAGCAGCCATAAGTCTAGCATCTGGCCCTCCTACCAGAGCCCATCCAGTCTAGCATTGGCCCCCTACCAGCAGCCCATCCAGTCTAGCATCTGGCCCCCTACCAGCAGCCCATCCAGTCTAGCATCTGGCCCCCTACCAGCAGCCCATCCAGTCTAGCATCTGGCCCCCTACCAGCAGCCCATCCAGTCTAGATCTGCCCCCCTACCAGCAGCCCATCCAGTCTAGCATCTGGCCCCCTACCAGCCCATCCAGTCTAGATCTGGCCCCTACCAGAGCCCATCCAGTCTAGCATCTGGCCCCCCTACCAGCAGCCCATCAGTCTAGCATCTGGCCCCCTACCAGCAGCCATCCAGTCTAGCATCTGGCCCCCTACCAGCAGCCCATCAGTCTAGCATCTGGCCCCTACCAGCAGCCATCCAGTCTAGCATCTGGCCCCCTACAGCAGCCATCCAGTCTAGCATCTGGCCCCCTACCAGCAGCCCATCCAGTCTAGCATCTGGCCCCCCTACCAGCAGCCCATCCAGTCTAGCATCTGGCCCCCTAGCAGCAGCCCATCCAGTCTAGCATCTGGCCCCTACCAGCAGCCCATCCAGTCTAGCATCTGGCCCCACTACCAGCAGCCCATCCAGTCTAGCATCTGGCCCCCCTACCAGCAGCCCATCCAGTCTAGCATCTGGCCCCCTACAGCAGCCCATCCAGTCTAGCATCTGGCCCCCTGCCAGCAGCCCATCCAGTCTAGCATCTGGCACCCCTAGCAGCAGCCCATCCAGTCTAGCATCTGGCCCCCATACCAGCAGCCCATCCAGTCTAGCATCTGGCCCCACCTACCATCAACCCATCCAGTCTAGCATCTGGCCCCCCTACCAGCAGCCCATCCAGTCTAGCATCTGTCCCCATATCAGCAGCCCATCCAGTCTAGCATCTGGCCCCCCCACCAGCAGCCCATCCAGTCTAGCATCTGTCCCCATATCAGCAGCCCATCCAGTCTAGCATCTGGCCCACCTACCAGCAGCCCATCCAGTCTAGCATCTGGCCCCCCTACCAGCAGCCCATCCTGTCTAGCATCTGGCCCCCTACCAGCAGCCCATCCAGTCTAGCATCTGGCCCCCTACCAGCAGCCCATCCAGTCTAGCATCTGGCCCTCCTACCAACAGCCCATCCAGTCTAGTATCTGGCCAACCTACCAGAAGCCCATCCAGTCTAGCATCTGGCCCCCTACCAGCAGCCCATTCAGTCTAGGATCTGGCCCCCTACCAGCAGCCTATCCAGTCTAGCATCTGGCCCCCCTACCAGCAGCCCATCCAGTCTAGCATCTGGCCTCCCTACCAGCAGCCCATCCAGTCTAGCATCTATCCCGCCTAACCAGCAGCACATCCAGTCTAGCTACTGGCCCCCTTACCAGCAGCCCATCCAGTCTAGCATCTGGCCCCCTGCCAGCAGCCCATCCAGTCTAGCATCTGGCACCCCTAGCAGCAGCCCATCCAGTCTAGCATCTGGCCCCCATACCAGCAGCCCATCCAGTCTAGCATCTGGCCCACCTACCATCAACCCATCCAGTCTAGCATCTGGCCCCCCCTACCAGCAACCCATCCAGTCTAGCATCTGTCCCCATATCAGCAGCCCATCCAGTCTAGCATCTGGCCCCCCTATCATCAGCAGCCCTTCCAGGCTAGCATCTGGCCTCCCTACCAGCGGCCCATCCAGTCTAGCATCTGGCCCCCTACCAGCAGCCCATCCAGTCTAGCATCTGCCCCCTAGAATGGATGGGCTGCTGGTAGGTGCCAGATGCTAGACTGGATGAGCTGTTGGTAGGGGCACCAGATGCTAGACTGGATGTGCTGCTGGTTGGGGGGGTCAGATGCTAGACTGGATGGGATGCTGGTAGGGGGAGCAGATGCTAGACTGGATGTGCTGCTGGTAGGGGGGGCAGATGCAAGAACGGATGGGCTGCTTGTAGGGGAGTAGATGCTAGACTGGATGGGCTGCTGAGATGGGGTCAGATGCTAGACTGGGTGGGCTGCTGGTAGGGGGAGCAGATGCTATACTGGATGGGCTGCTGCTACGGGGGCAGATGCTAGAATGGATGAGGTGCTGGTAGGTGGGGTAGATGCTAAACTGGATGGGCTTCTAGTAGGGATGGCAGATGCTAGAATGTATGGGCTGCTGGTGGGGGGGCAGATGCTAGAATTGATGGGCTGCTGCTGATTGGGCCAGATGCTAGAATGTATGGGCTGCTGCTTGGGGGGGCAGATGCTAGAATGGATTGGCTGCTGGTAGGGGGGGCAGATGCTAGAAAGGAGTGGCTGCTGGTAGGGGGACAGATGCTAGAATGGATGGGCTGCTGGTAGAGGGGCAGATGCTAGAATGGATGGGTTGCTGGTAGGGGGGCAGATGCAAGAATGGATGGGCTGCTGGTAGGAGGGGCCAGATGCTAGACTGGATGGGCTGCTGGTAGGGGAGCCAGATGCTAGACTAGATGGGCTGCTGGTAGGGGGGCCAGATGCTAGACTGGATGGGCTGCTGGTAGGGGGAGCCAGATGCTAGACTGGATGGGCTGCTGGTAGGGGGGAAGATGCTAGACTGGAAGGGCTGCTGATAGGGGCGCCAGATGCTAGACTGGATGGGCTGCTGGTAAGTTGGCCAGATGCTAGACTGGATGGGCTGCTGGTAGGGGAGTCAGATGCTAGACTGGATTGGCTGCTGGTAGGGGGGCCAGATGCTTAACTGGATGTGCTGGTGGTAGGGGGGCCAGATGATAGACTGGATTTGCTGCTGGTTGGGGGGTCAGATGCTAGACTGTATTGGCTGCTGGTAGGGTGAGCAGATGCTAGACTGGATGTGCTGCTGGTAGGGGGAAGATGCTAGAATGGATGGGCTGCTGGTTGGGGGGCAGATGCTAAACTGGATGGGCTGCTGGTAGGGAGGGCAGATACTAGAATGTATGGGATGCTGGTAGGGGGGGCAAATGCTAGAATGTGTGGGCTGCTGATGGAGTCAGATGCTAGAATTGATGGGCTGCTAGTGGAGAGGCAGATGCTAGAATGGATGGGCTGCGGGTAGGAGGGGTAGATGCTAGAATGTATGGGCTGCTGCTGATGGGGCAGATGCTAGAATAGGTGGGCTGCTGCTTGTGGGGGCAGATGCTAGAATGGATGGGCTGCTGGTAAGTTGGCCAGATGCTAGACTGGATGGGCTGCTGGTAGGGGAGTCAGATGCTAGACTGGATGGGCTGCTGGTAGGGGGGCCAGATGCTTAACTGGATATGCTGGTGGTAGGGGGGCCAGATTCTAGACTGGATTTGCTGCTGGTTGGGGGGTCAGATGCTAGACTGGATTGGCTGCTTGTAGGGTGAGCAGATGCTAGACTGGATGTGCTGCTGGTAGGGGTGGCAGATGCTAGAATGGATGGGCTGCTGGTAGTGGGGCAGATGCTAAAGTGGATGGGCTGCTGGTAGGGAGGGCAGATACTAGAATGTATGGGATGCTGGTAGGGGGGGGCAAATGCTAGAATGTGTGGGCTGCTGGTGGGGCCAGATGCTAGAATTGATGGGATTCTAGTGGAGAGGCAGATGCTAGAATGGATGGGCTGCAGGTAGGAGGGGTAGATGCTAGAATGTATGGGCTGCTGCTGATGGGGCAGATGCTAGAATAGATGGGCTGCTGCTTGTGGGGGCAGATGCTAGAATGGATGGGCTGCTGGTAGGGGGGGCCAGATGCTAGACTGGATGGGCTGCTGGTTGGGGGGGCCAGGTGGTAGACTGGATGGGCTGCTGATAGGGGGGCCAGATGCTAGACTGGATGAGCTGCTGGTAACTGGGCCAGATGCTAGACTGGATGGGCTGCTGGTAGGGGGGCTAGATGCTAACCTGGATGGGCTGCTGTTTAGGGGGGTCAGATGCTAGACTGGGTGGGCTGCTGGTAGGGGGAGCAGGTGCTATACTGGATGGGCTGCAGGTACGGGCAGATACTAGAATGGACGAGGTGCTGGTAGGGGGGGTAGATGCTATACTGGATGGGCTTCTGGTAGGGAGGGCAGATGCTAGAATTTATGGGCTGCTGGTGGGGTCAGATGCTAGAATGGAAGGGCTGCTGGTAGGGGAGGCAGATTCTAGAAAGGAGTGGCTGCTGGTAAGGAGGCAGATGCTAGAATGGATGGGCTGCTGGTAGAGGGGCAGATGCTAGAATGGATGGGCTGCTGGTAGGGGGGCAGATGAAAGAATGGATGGGCTGCTGGTAGGGGGGGCAGATGCTAGAATGGATGGGCTACTGGTAGTGGGGCAGATGCTACAATGGATGGGCTGCTGGTAGGGGGGCAGACGCAAGAATGGATGGGCTCCTTGTAGGGGGGCAGATGCTTGAATGGATGGGCTGTTAGTAGTGGGCCTTCCATTCTTGCATTTGTGCCCTACCAGCAGCCCATCATTTCTAGCATCTGCTCCCTACCAGCAGCCCATCCATTCTAGCATTTGCCCCCTACCAGCAACCAATCCATTCAAGCATCTGTCCCCTACCAGCAGCCCATCCATTCTAGCATTTACCCCCAACATGAAGCCCATCCATTCTAGTATCTGTCCCCTACCTGCAGCCCATCCATTCTATCATCTGCCATCCTACCAGGAGCCCATCCATGCCAGCATCAGCCCCCTACCAGCAGCCCTTCCATTCTATCATCTGCCCCCCTATCAGGAGCCCATCCATTAAAGCAGTGGTTCTCAACCTTTCTAATGTTGTGACCCAGCAATACAGTTCCTCATGTTGCAGTGACCCCCAAACCAAAAAATAAGTACAGTCCTCCATACAATATTATGGGCACCACATAATCCTCCATACAGTATTATGGGCCAAATATAATGCTCCTGTCATGATCCATTCCTGGGTTTAGTCTGTCTGCCCTTGGTCCGGGTGGATCATGTCAAGGGTTAACTTTGCTCTGCCTCATTCTGGGTTCAGGTTGGCTATTTAGCTCTCACACATCCTGCTAGCAGTGTGAGCTATACTGCTACCTTCGGCTTGTGAACCTGACTGGTAACCCATGATTTGTCCTGCTGTTATCCCTGACTTGTCCCGTGTCTGTTGTTTCCCTCTGTCTGCCCTGTTCCCTGCATTTCCCTGCTTGTCTGTTTGATTCTCTGGTTTTTGACTCGGCTTGTATTCGGACTCGTTTCTGCTTTCTGTCTTTGTCTTATCTGCTTCTGACCGTTGCTGACCTCCTGGCTTTCTCCTGACCACGCATATTGCTTATTCCTTTTGTCCTGCTGCCTCCGTACGGTTTTGACTTGGCTTGCCTGACCACGCTCACGCCACTTGGTGGCGCCTGTGTTTCTGCTCTGTAGAGGACTTGCTGAGACCTGTGATTCTTCCTGACTCAGTTTTGGACGTTTTTGCTGCCACCTGGTGGTGGTTTTGGCTGCTGCAGTGCAGGCCTACTCTGGTAGTGTGTAATTCCTTCTCCCCTCTGTAACCTACAGGTGGAGCACACACTACCCTGCATTACAGCTGCTTGACAGCTCCATAAAGATTATTGGACCCCAAATAATGCTCCATACAGGATAATGGTCCCCATATAATGCTCCATACAAAATATGGAGCTCTCCTCTGCACTGTGCTGCGTTCTGCACTGTTACGGCTCAGGAAAGGGCACTGTGAAAAGACTCCCCATTATCATCATCATTGCCTCCCCATCATCATCATCGTCTCCCCATCATCATTGCTTCCCCATCATCATCATCATTGCCTACCTATTATCATCATCATCATTGCCTGCCCATCATCATTGGCTCCCCATAATCATCATTGCCTGCCCATCATCATTGCCTCCCCATAATCATCATCATTGCCTACCCATCATCATCATCATTGGCTTCCCATCATCATCATTGACTGCCCATCATCATTGCCTCCCCATCATCATCATCATTGCCTCCCCATCATCATCATCATTGCCTGCCCATCATCATTACCTCCCCATCATCATCATCATTGCCTCCCCATCATCATTTTTGCCTTCCCATCATCATTGGCTCCCTATCATCATAATTGCCTTCCCATCATCATTGCCTCCCCATCAGCTTCATTGCCTCCTCATCAGCATCATCATCATTGCCTGCCCATCATCATTACCTCCCCATCGTCATCATCATTGACTGCCCATCATCATTACCTCCCCATCTTCATCATCATTGCCTCCCCATCATCATTATTGCCTGCCCATCATCGTTGGCTCCCCATCATCATCATTGCCTTCCCATCAGCATTATCATTGCCTACCCATCATCATTGCCTCCCCATCATCATCATCATTGGCTCCGTATCATCATCGTTGCCTCCTCACCACCATCACTGCCTCACCCCACCACCATCACACATACAGCACCACACACAAACCGCACCGCAGAACTCTCTCACATACACACACACACACTGGTACACACAGACACATACACCTCACATCTCACCTGTCCGGCGCCCGTGCTTATTCTCTGCCACAGCCGGCCGCTGAATGATGACGTCATCCAGCGGCGCTGCTGTGACAGGAAGCACAGGCGCCCCCTGGAGCCCGGAGCTGTGGAGGAACGGGGAGAGGTAAGTATTGTGCCACCTACTCAGGCTGGGTCCCCCCTCTCCCCGCACAGTGGACTCACTGACCCGCCGCTCAGCTCCGGAGGGTCCCGGGCCGCTGCACTGTGCCTCTGCACTTCTCCCACAGGGGAGGAGGAATTGCTGCTGCTGCCACGCCGCCCCCACGCCGCCTGGGGCAATCTGCCCCCCGTTGGCCTCCCACGCTATGCCACCGGGCTAAAGCCATCGGAAATATGTATTTTCCGATGGCTTTAAGCGACCCCTGTGTTTTGGTCGTTCGACCCCCACCGGGGTCACGACCCATAGGTTGAGAACCCCTGCTCTAGAGGTTCTTAATGGGGTTGAGGTCAGGGGAGCATGGGGCCACACCATAAGTTTGTCCCCTTTTATGCCCATAGCAGCCAGAGATGCAGATGTGTTATGTGCAGCATGAGACGGTGCATTATCATGCATGAAAATGATCTTGCTGCGGAATGCACGGTTCTTCTTCTTGAACCATGGCAGGAAGTGCTGTTAGGCTGTGTTTCCATGGTCCGGAAACACAGCGCTTTGGACGGAGCGGGAATTCCGCTCAACCCAAAGCCCCGCCCCCTTTTGAATGCGCGCTCATTCCGGATGTGTTCAGGAACACATCCGGAATGACCGCAGGGCTACATAGCTACATATTTCCCTTGCGGCGACGCTGCTTCGCCGCAAGGGAATAGGACATGCTGCGGTCTAAAAAGACGCGCCGCATGTCCGGAAACGCAGGTCTTCCGCCTGCGTGTTTTGCAGCATAGTGGAGACGGGATTTCTCAAAATCCCCTCCACTATGCTGTAACATCTGGACGCTGCGTGTTTGACGCTGCGCCAACGCACAGCTTCAAACACGCAGCAATTCCGGACTGTTTCCTGAACGTGGAAACATACCCTAAGAAAACTCAACATACACTATGGAGTTCATCTTTACCTCTTCAGGGATCCTAAAGGGGCCGACAATCTCCCCATGATTCCAGCCCAAAACATTACTCCACCTCCTCCTTGTTGGTGCCGTAGCTGTGTTTGCATGGGGTGTCCATCAACCAGCCATCCTCCACTCCATCCATCTGGACCATCGAGCGTTGCATGGCACTCATCGGTGAACAAAACAGTTTTGAAGTCAGTCTTCATGTATTCTTTGGCCCACTGGAGCCGTTTCTGCTTGTGTGCAGTGGATAGAGGAGGTCGACAGGATGGCTTACGCACAGCTGCAAACTTCTGAAGGACCCTGCATCTTGTTCGGGGGACGTTTGAGGCACCAGCAGCTTCAAAAACTTGTCTGTTGCTATGACAAGGCTTTTTTGCTGCTGCTCTTTTAACCTGACATAATTGCCTTTAGGAAAGAGTCCTCAGTTTTCCCTTATCAGCACGCAGACGTGTGTACTGTGAATCAGCTACATACTTCTTGATTGTGCGATGATCACGATGAAGTGTCTTGGCAATGTTAATTGTAGTCATGCCTTGACCTAAACACTCCACAATTTGTTGCTTCTCAGCAGCCGACACATCCTTTTTCTTTCCCATTTTGGCAGAAAATGTAGGCTGCTTAATAATGTGGGACAGCCTTCTTAAGTAGTCTTGCCTTTCATTGAACACACCTGCCAAACTAATTAGCACAGATGTCTGCAATTGCTTACAGTGATATAAAGAGCCCTGACACACATCACCATCAATGAGTTTAACTGACAAACAAAAAATCCTTACCTTATCACTCCTAAACATTTTTTGCATAATAGTTTGGAACACAGTGTAGGTAAAAATGGACAAATAAGATTGGTGTTCAATTTCTCCTGAGTGTGCCTGCATGTAATCAGGAATTACTTTTGAGGCACAGTGCAAAACTTAAAAGTGAAGGAGCACCATATTATTGTGCACAATTTCTGCTAACTGTAGAAATACCCCTATATGTGTCTGTACAGTACTACTTAGCCATACCGAGAGACTCGGGAGGGACAGAGTGCCATATGCCTCCTGGAGTGCAGATTTTTCTAGAATAAATTGACTCCATATGCAGAGCCCCTAATTCAGGAGAGCAGAATTCCTCCTCAAGTGATCCCATTTTAGAAATTATACCCCTGCCAAACTTGTAGATGCTAAAGGTGGTGTAGGAATCTGTACTCCCTCAGCTGCGGTTTAGGTAGGCACAGGAAGCGGTATTGTTGAAATGTCCAAGCAAGTTTATTAAAATTGCATAAACTGCTCTGGACAGCCTAAACAAATGAACAGCCTTTTCCGTCACAAAATAAAAAGCAAACAGAAAAATAAACAGTTCATGTAGTACTGCAGGTCCGCCCGCTCAGGTCAGTGTCTTTAGCAACACGCACTGGAGGTCTCCACGTCTCCAGCCACAGACACTGAATCATACATTTGGTCTCCATTTTATTAGCCAAACCACGCCCCTGTGTTTGGGATATGTGAGCGGTCATTCCCACCCATCTCCTATGACCGCTCCTAAACCCGGCCCTGGAATGGCCAAATAACTCAGCACAATATGTGCTACTTGCTGGAGCATACCTCTGAGCTCCCATCACCACAGCTAACAGCCGCAATGACACATATCTCCCCTCAAGGACTCGTCCAGTGGCCATCTTACAGTGGGTGGCACGTTGGCTTAGTGGTTAGCACTGCAGCCTTGCAGCGCTCGGGTCCTGGGTTCAAATCCCACCAAGGACAACATCTGCAAGGAGTTTGTTTGCGTGGGTTTCCTCCTGGTTCTCCGGTTTCCTCCCACACTGCAAAGACATACTGATAGGGAATTTAGATTGTGAGCCCCATCAGGGACAGCGATGATAATGTGTGCAAACTGTAAAGCACTGCGGAATGTGTTAGCGTTATATAAAGATTATTATTATTGCAGTGGTTTATGCACACTGGGGCTCAGAAGGGAGGGGGGCATTTGGATTTGGGAACACAGAATTTGCTGAATATCTTCTGTGGGGCATAGAGTCCATTTTACTATACCAGAGCTTTTGTGCTACCAGTAACGTGGAAGACACCTATATTTCTGTTAACAGATGATGGACCTGAGCCAGGGATTGCTTTTTTTTGTGGATTGAGCTGCAGCTTTTATTGGGATCATTTTACGTAACGTTTGGGATCACATTTATCGGGCACTTTACACTGAGCACTTACTTTGGGGTTTCCATCTAAATCTCCTAGTGACGTGACAGATGAAATCTCCGAGGGATCCATTCACTATAATGAGGCAGCAGAATTACTCTGGGCTCCATATGGCCTCTGTTCAGCCTAGTCCTTCCTTCCAGAGGTGCACAAAACTATGGTGGACCGTGTTTTTATGCATGCCTATAAAGAAGGACACCACCTGATCACAGGTCCGATGGCATCCATAGTGCCTCCATCTGCCTCATTATAAGGAAACTTCCACGGGATGTTCTGTCTGAATCACGTATTTCAGAGATTTACACAGAAACCCCGGTGTAAGCGCTCAGTGTAGAGCACAGGATAAATGTGCGCCGAACCTTACTGCGATCTTTGGGAGGCAGAATGAACACATCTACTGCAGGTAAAGAATTGGTTTTATTTATTTTTTTGCAGTACCTCCTTCAGTATAAGTGATTAGGTGACTTCATTCTTCGAATCGATGCAATTACGGTGTGATACCAGATTTATACCGGAATTTTTTTGTTTGGCTGCTGTCACAGACTAAAAAATGCTTTTTTTTTTGGAAGAAGACGTTTTTGCATCTATTTTGAAAGTAGTAATCAGGCCTCCATGTGGCTAGGTAATTTGAAAGTAGCTTCACAAAGATGTGATAAATGGAGGACAGTATAGGCCTCCATACAGTATTATGGGCACCACATAGTGCTCTATACAGAATAATAAGCCTCATATATTGCTCAATACGGAATAATGAGCCCCATATATTGCTCAATACAGAATAATGAACCCCATATATTGCTCCATACAGAATAATTGAGCCCATACATTGCTTCATATATAATGGGCCCCATATAATGTTCCATACAGTACATGATGGGCCCGCTATATTGCTCCATACAGAATAATGGGCTCCATATATTGCTCCGTACAGAATGGGCCCCATATAATGTTTCATGCAGTACAAGCCCCATATAATACTCCATGCAGTATATGATTGGCCCCATATATGATGCTCCAGTGTATGATGGTCCCTATATATTGCTCCAAACATTAAAAAAAGAAATACCTCTCCTCGCTGGCTGCCGCTCTGCTTCAGACTCCTCAGCATCACCATCTTCTGGCTCTCAGCACTGTAACTGTTCAGGCAAACTGTGCACAGACATGATATCATCGCGCCCTCTGACCTGAAATGTGACAGGAGACGCAGAAGATGCTGCAACGGAGGAATGGGAAGAGGTATTTCAAGTGCCAGGGCCCTGAGCAAGCAGCGGGGGGCCCACTTGGGGGCACAAGCACCAGGCCCTCATTGCTTGTCAGTGTCCCTGATGGCAAGTGGGCCCCCCGCCTGGTTATGTCCCGGCACTTTCCCGGGTGCTGACGCCGGCCCTTTGTTGGGGGCAGTCACTTTTTCACACAGGACCCTGTAGGTTTGGATATCTTTTTCCCTTAATAATAAACAACTTCATTTCAAAACTACATTTTGTGTTTACTTGTCTTATTTTTGTGTAATATTTAAATTTGTTTGATTATCTGAAACATTTAAGCGTGACAAACATGCAAAAGAATAAGAAATCAGGAAGGGGCAAAAACTTTTTCACACAACTGTACATTTCTTTCTTCCTTTTAAACAAGTTCTGTGTTCATCCATCCTGGTCTCATTAAATGTTTCAAATTCTTCCTTTTTGAGATTGTCACCAATTGTGCACTGAGAATTTTATTTAAGATAATCTCCCATCCTTCTTGGACATTTCTGTCAGCAGAAATATGGAAAAATTGTAGCTCTCAAAATATGGTGATACAAAAATGAGTTTTTACAATAAAAAGCATTTTTAGTGTGTGACAACAGCCAAACAGGAAAAAAAAACTGTATCAATCTGGTATTGCTGTAATCAAACCGACTCAAAGAATAAAGTCGTCTAATCACTTATACCGCATGAGGAACGGTGTAAAACATAAATTTAACCCCTCTCTGACATTAGACGTACTATCCCGTCCATAAAACCCATGCCATTCTGCCCATGGACGGGATAGTACGTCATAGGCGATCAGCTGCGCTCCTGAGGGGAGCGCAGCTAATCGCCGCCGGGTGTCAGCTGATTATCACAGCTGACACCCGTGACGGTGTGTCAGGAGCGGTCACGGACCGCTCCCGGAACATTAACCCCTAGCACACCGCGATCAAACATGATCGCGGTGTACTGGGGGCACAGGGGAGGATCGCGCAGGGTGGGGGCTCCCTGCGCGCCCCCCTGAGACCCTCAGACCAGCGCGATGTGATCGCGCTGTTCTGAGAGCTTCCTCCCTCCCAGGACCCGGATCCAAGATGGCGCCGGGGTCCTGGAGGGAGGCGGCTTCCTCAGTGCCTGCTGAGAGCAGGCGATGAGGAAGCGTCCTGCACTGCCTGAGAGATCGCTGGTGTGACAGAGTGCTGTGCACACTGTCACACCAGCGATTTGATAAAATACAGTGATGTCCCACCCTGGGACAAAGTAAAAAAGTTAAAAAAATAAAAATAAACATGTTATAAAAAAAATCCAAAATAAATAAAAAAAAAAAAAAATATTCCCCAATAAATTCATTTCTTCCTGTAAATAAAAAAACCAAAACAATAAAAGTACACATATTTGGTATCGCCGCGTCCATAACGACCCCCCCTATAAAACTGTCCCACTAGTTAACCCCTTTAGTGAACCCCTTAAAAAAAAAAAAAACGAAGCAAAAAATCAATGCTTTATCATCATACCGCCGAACAAAAAGTGGAATAACGCGCGATCAAAAAGACCGATATAAATAAACATGGTACCGCTGAAAACGTCATCTTGTCCCGCAAAAAACGAGCTGCCATACAGCATCATCAGCGAAAAAATAAAAAAGTTATAGCTCGCAGAATAAAGCGATGCAAAAATAATTATTTTTTATATAAAATTGTTTTTATTCTATAAAAGCGCCAAAACATAAAAAAATGATATAAATGAGGTATCGCCATAATCGTACTGACCCGAAGAATAAAACTGCTTTATCAATTTTACCACACGCGGAACAATAATAACGCCTCCCCCAAAAGAAATTCATGAATTGCTGATTTTTGTTCATTCTAACCTCCCAAAAATCTAAATAAAAAGCGATCAAAAAATGTCACCTGCTCAAAAATGGTACAAATAAAAACGACAACTTGTACCGCAAAAAATAAGACCTCACATGACTCTGTGGGCCAAAATATGCAAAAATTATAGCTCTCAAAATGTGGCGATGCAAAAAACTATTTTTGCAATAAAAAGCGTCTTTTAGCGTGACAGCTGCCAATCATAAAAACCTGCTATAAATAGTAAATCAAACCCCCCTTTATCACCCCCTTAGTTAGGGAAAAATAATAAAATTAAAAAAATGTATTTATTTCCATTTTCCCATTAGGGTTAGGGTTAGGGTTGCGGCTAAAGTTAGGGTTAGGGTTGGCACTAAAGTTAGGATTAGGGTTAGGGTTGGGATTAGGGGTGTGTTAGGGTTAGGTTTGTAGTTAGGGTTGGGACTAGGGTTAGGGGTGTGTTGGGGTTAGGGTTGGAGTTAGAATTGGGGGTTTCCGCTGTTTAGGCACATCAGGGGCTCTCCAAATGTGACATGGCGTCTGATCTCAATTCCAGCCAATTCTGCGTTGAAAAAGTCAAACGGTGCTCCTTCACTTCTGAGCTCTGCCATGCGTCCAAACAGTAGTTTATCCCCACATATGGGGTATCAGCGTACTCTGGACCCCAAGAGTTATTGTGCAATTTGTCCTATTTCTTCTGTTACCCTTGGGAAAATAAAAAACTGGGGGCGACAAAATCATTTTTGTAAAAAAAAAAATATTTTTTGTTTTTACGGCTGTACATTATAAACTTCTGTGAAGCACTTGGGGCTTCATAGCGCTCACCACACACCTAGATAAGTTCCTTGTGGGGTCTATTTTCCAAAATGGGGTTACTTGTTGGGGATTTCCACTGTTTAGGCGCATCAGGGGGCTCTCCAAATGCGACATGACGCCCCCAGACCATTCCATCAAAGTCTGCAATCCAAAACGTCACTACTTCCCTTCCGAGCCCCAACGTGTACCCATACAGTAGTTTTCTCCCACATATTGGGTATCAGCGTACTCAGGACAAATTGGGCAACAACTTTTGGGGTCCAATTTCTCCTGTTACCCTTGTAAAAATAAAATATTGGGGCGAAAAAATCATTTTTGCAAAAAAAAAAAAAAGATTTTTTATTTTTACGGCTGTGCGTTATAAACTTCTGTGAAGCACTTCGGGGTTCAAAGTGCTCACCACACATCTAGATAAGTTCCTTGTGGGGTCTATTTTCCAAAATGGGGTCACTTGTGGGGGGTTTCCACTGTTTAGGCGCATCAGGGGCTCTCCAAATGCGACATGACGCACCCAGACCATTCCATCAAAGTCTGCAATCCAAAACGTCACTACTTCCCTTCCGAGCCCTGACGTGCGCCCATACAGTAGTTTTCTCCCACATATTGGGTATCAGCGTACTCAGGACAAATTGGACAACAACTTTTGGGGTCCAATTTCTCCTGTTACCCTTGTGAAAATAAAAATATGGGGGCGAAAAAATCATTTTTGTAAAAAAAAAAGGATTTTTTATTTTTACGGCTGTGCGTTATAAACTTTTGTGAAGCACTTCGGGTTCAAAGTGCTCACCACACATCTAGATAAGTTCCTTGTGGGGTCTATTTGCCAAAATGGGGTCACTTGTGGGGGGTTTCCACTGTTTAGGTGCATCAGGGGCTCTCCAAATGTGACATGACGCCCCCAGACCATTCCATCAAAGTCTGCAATCCAAAACGTCACTACTTCCCTTCCGAGCCCCGACGTGTGCCCATACAGTAGTTTTCGCCCACATATTGGGTATCAGTGTACTCAGGACAAATTGGACAACAACTTTTGGGTTCCAATTTCTTCTGTTACCCTTGTGAAAATAAAATATTTGGGGCGAAAAAATCATTTTTGTAAAAAAAAAAAAAAAGATTTTTTATTTTACGGCTGTACGTTATAAACTTTAGTGAAACATCTGGGGGTTCAAAGTTCTCACCACACATCTAGATAAGTTCCTTGAGGGGTCTAGTTTCCAAAATGGTGTCATTTATGGGGGTTTCCACTGTTTAGGCAGATCAGGAGCTCTCCAAACACGACATGGCGTCCAGCCAATTCTGCGTTGAAAAAGTCAGACGGCGCTCCTTCCCTTCCAAACTCTGCCATGCACCCAAACAGTGGTTTACCCCCACATATGGGGTATCAGCGCACTCAGGACAAATTGCACAAAAACTTTTGGAGTCTTGTTACCCTTGGAAAAATAAAAATTGGGGTGAAAAGATCATTTTTGTGGAAAAAATATGATTTTTAAATTTTACGGCTCTACTTTATAAACTTGTGTGAAGCACTTGGGGGTTCAAATTGCTCATCAAAAATCTAGATAAGTTCCTTAGGGGGTCTAGTTTCCCAAATGGGGTCATTTGTGGGGGGTTTCCACTGTTTAGGTGCATCAGGGGCTCTCCAAATGTGACATGACGCCCCCAGACCATTCCATCAAAGTCTGCAATCCAAAACGTCACTACTTCCCTTCCGAGCCCCGACGTGTGCCCATACAGTAGTTTTCGCCCACATATTGGGTATCAGTGTACTCAGGACAAATTGGACAACAACTTTTGGGTTCCAATTTCTTCTGTTACCCTTGTGAAAATAAAATATTTGGGGCGAAAAAATCATTTTTGTAAAAAAAAAAAAAAGATTTTTTATTTTACGGCTGTACGTTATAAACTTTAGTGAAACACCTGGGGGTTCAAAGTTCTCACCACACATCTAGATAAGTTCCTTGAGGGGTCTAGTTTCCAAAATGGTGTCATTTATGGGGGTTTCCACTGTTTAGGCAGATCAGGAGCTCTCCAAACACGACATGGCGTCCAGCCAATTCTGCGTTGAAAAAGTCAGACGGCGCTCCTTCCCTTCCAAACTCTGCCATGCACCCAAACAGTGGTTTACCCCCACATATGGGGTATCAGCGCACTCAGGACAAATTGCACAATAACTTTTGGAGTCTTGTTACCATTGGAAAAATAAAAATTGGGGTGAAAAGATCATTTTTGTGGAAAAAATATGATTTTTAAATTTTACGGCTCTACTTTATAAACTTGTGTGAAGCACTTGGGGGTTCAAATTGCTCATCAAAAATCTAGATAAGTTCCTTAGGGGGTCTAGTTTCCCAAATGGGGTCATTTGTGGGGGGTTTCCACTGTTTAGGCACATCAGGGGCTCTCCAAATGCAACATGGCATCCAAACTCAATTCCAGCCAATTTTGGTTGGAAAAAGTCAAATGGTGCTCCTTCCATTCCGAGCTCTGCCGTGCGCCCAAACAGTGGTTCCCCCCCACATATGGGGTATCAGCGTACTCAGGACAAATTGTACAACAACTTATGTGGTCCAATTTCTCCTGTTACCCTTGTGAAAATAAAAAATTAGTGACTAAAAAATAATTTTTGTGGGAAAAAAATAGGATTTTTTATTTTCATGCCCGGGCATTATAAACTTGTGTGAAGCACTTGGGGGTTCAAAGTGCTCACCAAAGATCTAGATAAGTTCCTTAGGGGGTCTAGTTTTCAAAATGGGGTCACTTGTTGGGGGTTTCCACTGTTTAGGCTCATCTGGGGCACTGCAAACGGAACATGACCCCCATTAACGTCTGCATTCCAAAACGTTACTACTTCCTTTCCAAGCCCTGCCGTGCGCCCAAACAGTTTCCCCCCCCACATATGGGGTATCAGCGTACTCAGGACAAATTGGACAACAACTTTTGGGGTCCAATTTCCTTGGGAAAATTCAAAAATTTGGGACTAAAAAATCATTTTTGTGGAAAATTGATTTTTTTTTTTTCACACCCAGGCTTTATAAACTTTTGTGAAACACTTGAGAGTTCAAAGTGCTCACAACAGATCTAGATAAGTACCTTAGGGGGTCTAGTTTCCAAAATGGTGTCACTTGTGGGGGGTTTCCACTGTTTAGGCGCATCAGGGGCTCTCCAAACGCGACATGGCATCCAATCTAAATTCCAGCCAATTTTAGTTTGAAAAAGTCAAACGTCGCTCCTTCCCTTACGAGCTCTGCCGTGTGCCCAAACAGTGGTTTTCCCCCACATATGGGGTATTGGCGTACTCAGGAGAAATTGCATAACAACCTTATCTGTCCATTTTCTCCTTTTACCCTTGTGAAAATAAAAAAAAAGTTTGTAAAAGATAATTTTTGTGGCTAAAAAGTAAAATATTCATTTTTTCCTTCCACGTTGCTTTAGTTACTGTGAAGCACCTGAAGGGTTAATAAACTTCTTGAATGTGGTTTTGAGTACCTTGAGGGGTGCAGTTTTTAGAATGGTGTCACTTTTGGGTATTTTCTGCCATATAGACCCCTCAAAGTGACTTCAAATGTGAGGTGGTCCCTAAAAAAAATGGCTTTGTAAATTTTGCTGTAAAAATGAGAAATCGCTGGTCAACTTTTAACCCTTATAAGTTCCTAACAAAAAAAAATTTTGGTTCCAAAATTGTGCTGATGTAAAGTAGACATGTGGGAAATGTTATTTCTTAACTATATTGTGTGATATATTTCTCTGTTTTAAGGGAATAAAAATTCAAAGTTTGAAAATTGCAAAATTTTAAAAATTTTCGCCATATTTGCATTTTTTTCAAAAATAAACGCAAGTTATATCGAAGAAATTTTACCACTAACATGAAGTACAATATGTCACGAGAAAACAATCTCAGAATCGCGAAGATCCGTTGAAGCGTTCCAGAGTTATAACCTCATAAAGAGACAGTGGTCAGAATTGTAAAAATTGGCCCGGTCATTAACGTGCAAACCACCCTTGGGGGTGAAGGGGTTAACCAATTCTTCACCTGCTGTTGATTTTTTTCATTTTGCCTCCCAAAGATCGCAATAAGACCCGACTCACCTTTATCCTGCGCTCTGCGCTGAGCGCTTACACCAGGTTTCCGTGTAAATCTCTGAAATACATGATTCAGATGGATCCCTTGATAGAAGATTCCCTATAATGAAGAAGATGGAGGCACTGTGGACGCTGTATGGCAGCCTATGATCCGGAGCTGTCCGTCTTTTTAGGCATGCGTGCATGAAAGAGTGGTCGGCCACACTTTTGTGCACCTCTTTAAAGAAGAACAACATTGAACAGAGGCCAGACGGATTCCAGAGTAACTCTGCTGCCTCATTTTAGTAAGTGGATCCCTCAGAGTTTCATCTGAATTACACCACTCAGAGATTTAGATGGAAATCCCAAAGTAAGTGCTCAGTGTAGAGCGCTGGATAGATGTGATCCCAAATATTATGTAAAATGTTCCCAAAAAAGCTTCAAATCATTACACAAAAAAACAAGTTCCCACTCAGGTCCATGATCTGTTATCGGAAATATAATGGGCCTGAACGTTATTGATAGTACAAAGGCTCTGGAAAAACGAAATGGCTCCTTGCCCCCCAAAACAAATTCAGCAAATTCTGTGCTCCCAAATCCAAATATCCCCACCTTACTGAGCCCCAATGTGCCTAAATCACATTTCGCGTCCACATGTTTGGCATTTCAGTAGCGATGACAGCCCGACTAATTGATGGATTGCATGTCTCCAGACGCATGAGCTGGGCATAACATACACTGTGTGCAGAATTATTAGGCAAATGAGTATTTTGATCACATCATCTTTTTTATACATGTTGTCCTATTCCAAGCTGTATAGGCTTGAAAGCCAACTGCCAATTATGTAAATCAGGTGATTTGCATCTCTGTAATGAGGAGGGGTGTGGTCTAATGACATCAACACCCTATAAAAGGTGTGCTTAATTATTAGGCAACTTCCTTTCCTTTGGCAAAATGGGTCAGAAGAGAGATTTGACGGACTCTGAAAAGTCAAAAATTGTGAGATGTCTTGCAGAGGGATGCAGCAGTCTTAAAATTGCCAAACTTTTGAAGCGTGATCACCGAACAATCAAGCGTTTCATGGCAAATAGCCAACAGGATCGCAAGAAGCGTGTTGATAAAAAAGGCGCAAAATAACTGCCCATGAATTGAGGAAAATCAAGCGTGAAGCTGCCATAATGCCATTTGCCACCAGTTTTGCTATATTTCAGAGCTGCAACGTTACTGGAGTATCAAAAAGCACAAGGTGTGCCATACTCAGGGACATGGCCAAGGTAAGGAAGGCTGAAAAACGACCACCTTTGAACAAGAAACATAAGATAAAACGTCAAGACTGGGCAAGAATTATGATTTTTCTAAGGTTTATGGACTGATGAAATGAAAGTGACTCTTGATGGCCCAGATGGATGGGCCCGAGGCTGGATCAGTAAAGGGCAGAGAGCTCCACTCCGACTCAGACATCAGCAAGGTGGAGGTAGGGTACTGGTATGGGCTGGTATGATCAAAGATGAACTTGTGGGACCTTTTCAGGTTGAGGATGGAGTGAAGCTCAACTCCCAGACCTACTGCCAGTTTCTGGAAGACACCTTCTTTAAGCAGTGGTGCAGGAAGAAGTCGGTATCATTCAAGAAAAACATGATTTTCATGCAGGACAATGCTCCATCACATGTACCCAACTACTCCACAACGTTCGCCTGATCTGAACCCCATAGAGCAGGGGTCCCCAACCGCCGGTCCTCGGCCCAGGACCGGGTCATAGCAGTTCTGTTGCTGGGCCGCGGAGCCACGGCACAGAACGCTGGACCCACATGGAGCCGGCGGCTGTAGCGCTGTAGTGACAGCTACAGCCGCCGGCTTCATCATCGATACTCACCTTCCGCTGCTGCGATCCCTGTCCCGGCCTCGGCGGCTTCATCCAGTGCTGAGCTGTGAGGTAGTACCGCTCATTAAGGGCATGAATATGGATGCGACACCACTCCCATAGGCGTGGCATCCATATTCATGTCCTTAATGAGCAGTACTACGTGACCGCACCCCAAAGGAGGAAGCGGCCGACAGGGATGCTGGGAAGTTTTGCGACGGAGCGAGAAGGGTAAGTATGATGGGGATGACGGGGGAGCCCAGGAGAGGGTGGGAACAGAGCCTTGTATACAGGGTGGGAGCAGAGCCTTGTATACAGGGTGGGAGAAGAGCCATGTATACAGGGTGGGAGCAGAGCCTTGTATACAGGGTGGGAGCAGAGCCATGTATACAGGGTGGGAGCAGAGCCTTGTGTACAGGGTGGGAGCAGAGCCTTGTATACAGGGTGGGAACAGAGCCATGTATACAGGGTGGGAGCAGAGCCTTGTATACAGGGTGGGAGCAGAGCCTTGTATACAGGGTGGGAGCAGAGCCTTGTATACAGGGTGGGAGCAGAACCTTGTATACAGGGTGGGAGCAGAGCCTTGTATACAGGGTGGGAGCAGAGCCTTGTATACAGGGTGGGAGCAGAGCCATGTATACAGGGTGGGAGCAGAGCCTTGTATACAGGGTGGGAGCAGAGCCATGTATACAGGGTGGGAGCAGAGCCTTGTATACAGGGTGGGAGCAGAGCCTTGTATACAGGGTGGGAGCAGAGCCATGTATACAGGGTGGGAGCAGAGCCTTGTATACAGGGTGGGAGCAGAGCCTTGTATACAGGGTGGGAGCAGAGCCTTGTATACAGGGTGAGACAGAGAATTGTATACAGGGTGGGAGCAGAGCCATGTATACAGGGTAGGAACGGAGCCTTGTATACAGGGTGGGAGCGGAGCCATGCATACAGGGTGGGAGCGGAGCCTTGTATACAGGGGGGAGCAGAGCCATGTATACGAGGGTGGGAGCGGAGCCATGTATACGAGGGTGGGAGCGGAGCCATGCATATGAGGGTGGGAGCGGAGTCATGTATAAGAGGGGAGCGGAGCCATGTATAAGAGGGTGGGAGCGGAGCCATGCATACGAGGGTGGGAGCGGAGCATGCATACGGGGTGGGAGCGGAGCGTGTAGGGGTGGGAGCGGAGCGTGTATAAGAGGGTGGGAGCGGAGCCGTGTATAAGAGGGTGGGAACGGAGTCATGTATACGAGGGTGGGAGCGGAGCCATGTATATAGGGTGGGAGCGGAGCCATGTATAAGAGGGTGGGAGCGGAGCCATGTATAAGATGGTGGGAGCACTACTACTAAACTACAACCCCGTCCATAGCCCCTCCCCCTTATGACCAAAGCCCCACCCCTGACACACCTCCATCTCCGCCCTGCCGGGCCATGGAAGAATGGTCTTGTTTGAAGCCGGTCCCTGGTGCAAAAAAGGTTGGGGACCACTGCCATAGAGAACCTGTGGTCCCTCATAAAATGAGAGATCTACAGGGAGGGAAAACGGTTCACCTCTCAAAACTGTCTGGGAGGCTGTGGTGGCTGCTGCACGCAATGTTGATCGTAAACAGATGAAGCAACTGACAGAATCTATGGATGGAAGGCTTTTGAGTGTCATCGTAAAGAAAGGTGGCTATATTGGTCACTGATTTTTTTTTTTTTTTTTTTTGAATGTCAGAAATGTTTATTTCTAAATTGTGTGTTGTTATATTGGTTTACCTGGTGAAAATAAACAAGTGAGATGGGTATATATTTGGTTTTTATTAAGCTGCCTAATAATTCTGCACAGTAATAGTTACCTGCACAAACAGATATCCTCCTAAGATAGCCAAATCTAAAAAAAAAACACTCCAACTTCCAAAAATATTAAGCTTTGATATTTATTAGTCTTTGGGTTGATTGAGAACATAGTTGTTGTTCAATAATAATAAGAATCCTCTCAAATACAACTTGCCTAATAATTCTGCACACAGTGTACAACATACTGGTGACTACAACGAAATGGGGACTACAATGGCAGTTTGCAATTTTCACTCAGCAACATCCACTGCTAATCATTTCTGTAAAACACCCATGGAGTCAAAATCATCACTACACCAACATTTTTGTGGTAAAAATGTAAACGTATTTTTTCTTCAATGGTGTAAAATTCAGTGACACACGTGGTGTCAATATGATCATTGCACCCATATTTATTGAGAAGTGTAGTTTGTAAAATGGAGTAATTTATGGGGAGTTCTTCTCTTTTAGCACCTCAGGGGCTCTGACAATGTGACATGGCATCCTCAAACCAGTCCAGCAAAATCTGAACTCTAATATGGCAATTCTTCCCTTCTGACCTTTCTACTGTTTTTGATCACATATGGGGTATTAGTGTACTCAGGGGAAATTGCACAACAATTTATGGGGTCTATTTTGTCCTTTTTATCTTCGTGAAAATTAAAAAATTGAGGCTAAAATAACATTTTTGTGGGAAAAATTTTATTTTTTTAATTTTCACGGCTCTACATTATAAACTTTTGTGAATCACCTGGGGGTTTAAGGTGCTCACCACTCATCTAGTTACATTCCTTAATAATAATAATAATAATAATAATAATTCTTTATATAGCGCCAACATATTCCGCAGCGCTTTACAGTTTAACAGTTTCAAAACACAAGTCAAAAGTAGCAACGTTAACAATACAATAATTAAAGCAAAATAAGATGACCCTGCTCGTGAGAGCTTACAATCTACAATGAGGTGGGGGAGATACAAAGTACAAGTGTGTATGTACAATGGTGTATTTACAATGATGGTCCAGCCATCTTGAGGGAGTGAGGGAGGGATTGATGGAGATAGTGAATGGGCTACACACACACTTACACATAGAATGACTTTAATTAGTGA
This sequence comes from Oophaga sylvatica, assembly GCA_033576555.1. NCBI lineage: Eukaryota > Metazoa > Chordata > Amphibia > Anura > Dendrobatidae > Oophaga > Oophaga sylvatica. The sequence continues at coordinate 477,620,793 of JARQOD010000003.1, read as the reverse complement.
ACGTGATAGGCCGCTCTGAACAAATGTGTTTTGAGGGAGCACCTGAAACCATGCAAATTGTGGATAGTCCTAATTTCTTGGGTAGAGCATTCCAGAGGATTGGCGCAGCTTGGGAGTGGGAGGTACGGATTAGTGCAGAGGTTAGTCGAAAGTCATTTGCAGAGCGCAGCAGTTGGTTAGGCCGATGGATAGAAATGAGGGAGGAGATGTAGGGGGGGTGCTGCACTGTGGAGAGCTTTGTGGGTGAGAACAAGTACTTTGAATTGAATCCTATAATGAATGGACAGCCAATGTAAGGACTGGTGAAGAGCGGATGCGTCTGAGTAACGATTAGCCAAATGGATGACCCTGGCTGCTGCATTCAGTATGGACTGGAGAGGAGATAGTCGAGTAGCGGGGAGGCGAATTAATAGAGCGTTGCAGTAGTTCAGGCGGGAGTGGATCAATTCTATAGTGAGGTTTTTTGTTGTTTCCATGGTGAGAAAAGGGCGGATTCTCGAGATGTTCTTTAGGTGTAGGCGGCAAGAGCGGGCAAGAGATTGTATGTGGGAGGTGAAAGAGAGAGATTGGTGTCAAACATAACACCCAGACAGCGAGCCTGCTGCCGGGGTGTTATATGGTGCTGCCCACGGAGAGGGAAATGTCAAATTTAGGGAGGTTAGTAGACGGCGGGAGCAGAAGAAGTTCAGTTTTGGATAAGTTGAGTTTCAGATAAAGAGCGGACATGATGTTGGAGACTGCGGACAGACTGTCGGTGACGTTCTGTAGTACATCGGGGGTAAGGTCTGGGGGATGACGTGTATAGTTGTGTGTCATCAGCATAAAGATGGTATTGAAAGCCAAATCTGCTGATGGTCTGTCCAATTGGGGAGAGGAGAAGGGGCCAAGGACTGAGCCCTGAGGTACCCCGACAGTGAGAGGAAGAGGAGATGACGTGGAGCCAGAGACCAAAACACTGAAGGAGCGGTCAGAAAGATAGGAAGAGAACCAGGAGAGAGCAGTGTCCTTAATACCTAGTGACTGGAGCCTAGAGAGTAGTAGACGGTGGTCAACTGTGTCGAAAGCTGCAGAAAGGTCGAGAAGAATGAGCAGAGCACTCAACAGCCAGCGAGCACGGGTGTGGAGCCGGGGAAATAAAGTGACCGTAGTGCACATTGTAAGATGAAATTAAAGCTGGGGAGGTGAGTATATTGTGGTAATTAGTGCCCTAGATCAGGGGTCCCCAACCGCCGGTCCGCGTCCCAGGACCGGGCCATTGCAGTTCAGTTGCCGGGCCGCAGAGCCACGGCACAGAACGCTGGACACACATGGAGCCGGCAGCTGTAGCACTGTAGTGACAGCTACAGCCGCCGGCTTCATTAGACATCGATACTCACCTTCCGTCGCTGCATACCTGTCGGCCGCGGCGGCTTCATCCAGTGCTGAGCGGTGATGTAGTACCGCTCATTAAGGACATGAATATGGATGCAACACCACTCCCATAGGCGTGACTTCCATATTCATAACCTTAATGAGTGGTACTACATTACCGCTCAGCACTGGATGAAGCTGCCGTGGCCGACAGAGATGCAGGGACATGCAGCGACGGAGCGAGGAGGGTAAGTATGATGGGGGAGACGGGGGAGCCCAGCCATGCAAGGGTGGGAGCAGAGCCTTGTATACAAAGTTGGGAGCAGAGCCTTATATACAAGGTTGGGAGCAGAGCCTTGTATACAAGGTTGGGAGCGGAGCCATGTAAAAGAGGGTGGGAGTGGAGCCATGTGTAAGAGGGTGGGAGCGGAGCCATGTATAAGAGGGTGGGAGCAGAGCCTTGTATAAGAGGGTGGGAGCGGAGTCATGTATACAAGGTTGGGAGCGGAGTCATGTATACAAGGTTGGGAGCGGAGCCATGTATAAGAGGGTGGGAGCGGAGCCTTGCATACAAGGGTGAGAGCGGAGCCTTGTTTACAAGGTTGGGAGCGGAGCCATGTATAAGAGGGTGAGAGCGGAGCCATGTATAAGAGGGTGAGAGCGGAGCCATGTATAAGAGGGTGGGAGCGGAGCCTTGTATACAAGGTTGGGAGCGGAGCCATGTATAAGAGGGTGGAAGCGGAGCCATGTATAAGAGGGTGGGAGCGGAGCCATGTATAAGAGGGTGGGAGCGGAGCCATGTATAAGAGGGTGGGAGCAGAGCCATGTAAAAGAGGGTGGGAGCGGAGCCATGTATAAGAGGGTGGGAGCAGAGCCATGTAAAAGAGGGTGGGAGCGGAGCTTTGTATACAAGGGTGAGAGCAGAGCCTTGCATACAAGGTTGTGAGCAGAGTCATGTGTAAGAGGGTGGGAGCGGAGCCATGTATAAGAGGGTGGGAGCGAAGCCTTGTATTCAAGGTTGGGAGCGGAGCTATGTATAAGAGGGTGAGAGCGGAGCCATGTATATGAGGGTGGGAGCGGAGCCATGTATACGAGGGTGGGAGCGGAGCCATGTATACGAGGGTGGGAGCGGAGCCATGTATGCGAGGGTGGGAGCGGAGCCATGTATAAGAGGGTGGGAGCGGAGCCATGTATAAGAGGGTGGGAGCCGAGTCATGTATATGAGGGTGGGAGCGGAGCCATGTATAAGAGGGTGGGAGCGGAGCCATGTATACGAGGGTGGGAGCGGAACCATGTATACGAGGGTGGGAGCGGAGCCATGTATAAGAGGGTGGGAGCAGAGCCATTTATACGAGGGTGGGAGCGGAGCCATGTATACGAGGGTGGGAGCGGAGCCATGAATATGAGGGTGGGAGCGGAGCCATGTATAAGAGGGTGGGAGCAGAGCCATGTATAAGAGGGTGGGAGCGGAGCATGTATACGAGGGTGGGAGCGGAGCCATGTTTGCTAAACTACAACCCCATCCATAGCCCCGCCCCTTATGACAAAGCCCCACCCCTGCCACACCTCCATCCCCACCCTGCCGGGCCATGGAAGAATGGTCTTGCTTGAAGCCGGTCCCTGGTGCAAAAAAAGTTGGGGACCACTGCCCTAGATGACAGAATATGCTTAAAGGTGTAAATTACCTGTAAAGTGACAAGGAATGGGTACGATAAATAGATAACAAACCCATATAGTAAGTAAAGGAATTATTAGGTGCTAAACTAAGGCGAGTGGATGTATTTATAGCTCTGGAAAAAATTAAGAGACCACCACATCAAAACCCTGTCATGGGCAGCCCTATCTCCAGACCTCAACCCGATTGAAAACCTCTGGAATGTAATCAAGAGGATGATGAATAGTCAGAAGCCATCCAACAAAGAAGAATGGGTACGATAAATAAATAACAAACCCATATAGTAAGTAAAGGAATTATTAGGTGCTAAACTAAGGCGAGTGGATGTATTTATAGCTCTGGAAAAAATTAAAAACATCAAAACCCTGTCATGGGCAGCCCTATCTCCAGACCTCAACCAGATTGAAAACCTCTGGAATGTAATCAAGAGGATGATGAATAGTCAGAAGCCATCCAACAAAGAAGAATGGGTACGATAAATAAATAACAAACCCATATAGTAAGTAAAGGAATTATTAGGTGCTAAACTAAGGCGAGTGGATGTATTTATAGCTCTGGAAAAAATTAAGAGACCACCACATCAAAACCCTGTCATGGGCAGCCCTATCTCCAGACCTCAACCCGATTGAAAACCTCTGGAATGTAATCAAGAGGATGATGAATAGTCAGAAGCCATCCAACAAAGAAGAATTGCTTAAATTTTTGCGCCAGAAGCAGTGTGAAAGACTGGTGGCATCATTGTTATTCCACAAAATATTGATTTCAGAACTCTTCCTGAGTTAAAACAATAATATTGTTGTTTCTAAATGATTATGAACTTGTTTTCTTTGCATTATTTGAGGTCTGAAAGCACTGTTTTTTTAATTTTGACCATTTTTCTTTGTCAGAAAACAAATACAAAATTTGCTTGGAAATTCTGAGACATGTCAGAAGTTTATAGACTAAAAGAACCATAGAATCATAGAATGGTAGAGTTGAAAGGGACCTCCTGGGCCATCTGGTCCAACCCCTGCTCAAAGCAGGATTCTCTAAATCATCCCAGACAGATGTCTGTCCAGCCTCTGTTTGAAGACTTCCATTGAAGGAGAACTCACCACCTCTCGTGGCAGCCTGTTCCACTCATTGATCACCCTAACTGTCAAAAAGTTTTTTCTAATATCTAATCTGTGTCTCCTACCTTTCAGTTTCATCCCATTGCTTCTAGTCTTTCCTTGTGCAAATGAGAATAAAGATGATCCTTCTACAATGCGACAGCCCTTGAGATATTTGTAGACAGCAAAGAACAATTTACATTTTACTCAAAAATATACCTATAAAGAGAAAAATCAGACAAACTGAACATTTGAAAGTGGTCTCTTAATTTTTGCCAGAGCTGTATGATATATATGAATAAATATGAATAGTGCATCTATTATAGATTAGAAAATACTAGAAATTAATTTAAAGGAAGCAGTGCAATAAGAATATGAATGTGCTAATAATGAAATTATCAACTAAAATTATTATTAGGTGCTAAAATAAGGCCAGTGGATGTATATATAAAATATAAATAGTGCATCTATTGTGAACTAAGGATCAAAAAATACTTACAATTAATTTAAAGGGAACAGTGCAATAAAAACACAAGAATATGAATTAGCTAATAGTGAAATTATCAAATAAAATGGATAAATACATATATGTATATGATTACACAATATTCATATGTTCCCAAAATTACCAATATGTCCACTCCCTCCATAACCTTTTTCCTTTTTTAACCAAAGTCCATGATCATTTAGAACCCTAATATTATCTGTGTCTCTTCCGCTTAATCCAGAATAATTCTTTAAGCAAAATTACCAGAGTCCATCAAAAAGTGTATGCTTGATAGGGTACAAAGGGCGAAAAAGTAAAAGGGCAATTAAAATTAAAAACAAAATGCAGAGATCCCCCTGCTTTAAAAACTTCCATTTAAACCATACCAGAGGGATTGCTACAGGAAATGTATTGTTACAGGAAGGCCCCAAATACCAGATTTTCTTTTAAGGCGCGAGGGATCACAGTTGATAAATCCATCTACTTTCTTTTTTGCCAACATTTTCCTCAAATCCTCACCTATAAAGTTCATCATGACAATGACAGTCCCTCTGATCTTTAAGAGATGGGGATTGCATTTGTGAAATTTTTTAAAATGTCTGGGAAGTGTTTTTTTAAAGTGCAGTCATCGGTGGCATTTTTGGCTTTTTCAATTTCAAAGCAATGTTCCCTCATCCTTACCTTAATCTCCCTGCTGGTTAAACCAATATAGATTTTTTTGCAGGGCATTCAGCTTGGCAGATGACAACTTTATTTGTGCAAGTGATGTATTTTAAGATCTCACAGATTTTGGAACCGTCAAAATCCTTAGAATTCTTGGGTTTCACGAAATTGGCACAAGCTTTACAAAGCCCACAGGAAAAGAATCCACTATTTTCATGGTTGCTTCCCTTAGGATCATAATGGCTATGAACCAAGAAGTTGTACAAATTGGGGACCATTTTGCCATGATAGATGGTGTAGATGTTAACACTTTTTTAAAATGGGATCTGTGAGTAAGATTTTTCAATGTCTTCCAATAATTTCTTTGAAATCACCCCACTGATTGTGGAAATTGGTGATTATTCGTACCTGCTTGGAAGTAGTTGATGAACTCGGTGTTGTTTGATTTTTATATAATAGAGAATTGTGCCTGGTATTTTTCGCTCTTTGGAATTCTTTTTTGATGGTTTTGTGTTGTGAACGTGTTGGAGACGACTTCAGAGCTTAGGCTCCCTCTGGTGGTTGCTGAGGGTATTGAACCTATGTTTAACAGCAAAAATCCACCACCTGCAACTGACGATTGGTTATCAGGTGGTACGGACTGGCCTGATATAAGTGAGCTGACCTCCTATGGTTCTTGCCGGTGATCAATTGTTCTTCCTGGTCTAGGTTGGAATTCAGCTTGCTTTTCTGCTGTCTCCTGCTTGCATTCAGATAAGTCACTTTCAGTTTTTTTTACTGTGGTTTGAATTTCCTTGTTTTTTGCAGCATTGCATTGCAGCATTGCTTTTTGAGTTCAGCCGGGTCCCCATTGAGGGGCTTGGGCTGGTCTCCGTTCTCTTTTTGTATTTGTTCATTTGCTCTGTTCTTGTGATATTTTTCTGCTGTCCACACCAGAGATCTGATATAGGTGGTCGAGACCATGTGGTCTCAGTATTTTTGGATTCAGAAGTGGTGGAGTTTTTCCTAGGGTTTTTCTGGGTTGCAGACAGTATTCTCTCCTGTGCTGTCCTATCTAGACAGTTTTGGGCCCCAGCGTTTGCTCAATCTATTTTCTGTCTGTGTTCGTGTTTTCATCTTGTCTAACCACCATTATATGTTTGGGAGCTTCCTATTCTTTTGGGGCTCTACTCCGGGGCAGTTAGCTTTCCTCTTTCCACCTTCAGGGATAGCTATCTCTCCGGCTGTGACGAGGCGTCTAGGGCACCGTAGGACCGTCCCACGGCTGCTTCTAGTTGTGCGGTTAGATTAGGGGTCTGCAACCTATTAGTTTCCAACCTCTCTGGTGTTTGGCTGCCTATGCGTTTTTTTGCTCTTGCCTCCTCAGCTACGAAAACATAACAGTTTTGTGTCTATACCGTTTCTTTAAAACGTTCAGTGAGTTCTCTCGATTGAGCCTTGAATTCACTTTCTTCTGAACAGATTCTTCTCACCCTCAAAAATTGACCTATTGAAATCCCTTGGATTGTTGAATGATGAGGAGGTTGCATGGAGTAGAGTTTCTTGCCGTGGGTTTCCTATACATTGTTGTAATCAATCTGCCGTCTCGATCAGCTGTAATTAATAAATTCAAAAATTTAATGGATCTACCGTATTTATACGACAATTTTATGTTGAAATCATTATTGTTTACATGAGTCATCATCTTTTTGAAATCCTCAACTGACCGCTCCCATATGAATAATACATCGTCAATGTATCAAATCCAATTATAGATTTTATCCCCTCCTTGGATTGCTTCTTCTTGAAAAATTTCCCGCTCCCTAAGACCTAAAAAAAATTGACATATGAGGGGGAACATGATGATCCCATAGCTGTCCCCTGTACCTGTAAATAATTTTTTTTGCTGAACGTAAACAGGGTATGTGTTAATACAAATTCCAGGTAATTAGGAGTTAGAATTAGGAGTTCAGCCATTCCTTTGTCAATATTGCTTGACTGCAGATTCCACTTAACAGCTCTTAGTCCATCTGAATGTTTGATGGCGGTATATAGGGCCTCAATATTAGCTGTTACCAAAAGCATTTTGTCATTCAGATGCTTGTGATCAAGGCGTCCAAAAGCCGAAGTAGTATTATTGTATATGAGGGGAGTTCCGATACAAGTGGCTGTAGAAAATGGTTCAATGATACAAACAATTTCAGTAAGGCTTTTATTTCCCAAGAATATTGGTCTACCTGGGGGGTATTGTGCATCCTTATGTATCTTTGGAATAAGATAAAAGGTGGCCAGTTTCAGGTGTGAGTTCTTATATAAGTCCAACAGTTTTTTGGTGATGATGTTCCATTCATAGGCCGCAATAAGGATCTCAAGCATATCAGAGTGAAACTTTGAAGTAGGATTAAATGTGAATTATTTATAACATTTGGAATCACCCAATAATTTCTTGGCTTGTTCCTCATACATTTGATTCGGCCAAATGACTATGTTCCTCTTTTTATCTGCCGCCTTGAACACAACATCATCCCATTGTGTCAATTCTTCCAAAGCTTTTCTTTCCCTGTAGCTGAAATTGGATTCTGTTCTACAGTTTTTTCCTAAATTTTCAATGTCTCTGGAAATCATTTTAGTAAATACATCTACCACTGGCACTAAAGTTAAAGGGGGAAATTTTTTTGATCAATTAATCAGATAAATTGCAAATGTATTTACATTACTTTCACTTTCCTCCATTAAGGATTGCAATGTGTCAACCGCCTCCCTTTCCTCTCTTGTTAGGAGCATGTCAAAAAATTCAGTTTTGTGATGTAATTTTTTTAAAACCAGCTTCCTGGCAAAGAGATGCATGTCTTTTATTTTTGTGCCAACTAAAACACTGTTAGATTTGGTATAGGTTGTGTACGTATATTAATATAACATATAGTCTAATATGTAACAAACACTATTAAGGCGATAATGATTGTAGCACAAACCATAATATACAATGGGCGATTTGGAAAAACAATATTATGATCAGATTAGAAGATAATATCTGTGCATATGTCTAATACAGGTAAGTGCAAAAAATGTGTAACAATCTACACTAAATATATAAGACTAGAACAACCAATCTCAGTTTGTAATGAATATAAATTTAGAGGTGTCCAGAACAAATAAAAAGCAGGTGGGATGTCACCCCATGCGTATCGCCGCTACCAATGCAGCTTCATCAGGGGCAGATACTGCACAAAAAAATAAAAACCCATCTAAAAAAGCATACTCAAAAGTGCAATGAAACAACACAAATAACCCAATTTAATCAGTGCAGAAATGCTGCACAAAATCTGCAACATCAAAAACTCACAAAACTGCTGGAACCGTCAGGGATCATTTGTCATCACAAGGAGAAACTTGCTTGGGAATCCACTTTCCCATAGGAAGGAATATTACACATTTCACACTACAACCACTAAGGTCAATGGGCGACCAATAATGTTCTCAGGAGAGGGAGACCTCTTCATGATGTCTATATACTTTGAAGTGGTTTTTTGAGTCTTTTTTCCGGACGGTCTTTGTTTACTAAGCAGCAGAGATGACGCGCTGTTTAGACATGTGACTATTGCAGCCAATCACTGGCTTTTGTGTACAGAGCAAGAATGTCATGTTGTGACATGCATGTTTGTGCTTTAACCCTTTGCTCCTTTTCCCCCTAAATATAGCTGGGATACTGATATCCGTTACCTGTATGGATGATGCTCAGTTCCCAGCTCCGCTGCGTAACCGTGCATGCGTGGGTGTTTCCGCTGCGTTGCATGACCACCCGCATGTGCGGTCCCTGGCTACTGCTGTGAAAGCTACCCGTACCGGGTCCCCCTCTGTGGTATGGAGGGTCCATATTCGTACCGGTATGCCCGCCACGCCATGTGGCGAGTCCAAACGTACGAACTAGGCCTGGCCCAGCTGGCATGTAGGGACGTAGGACCTTCAACCGCTGGCGCGATGAATGGTCGACCCAGGGAGTGACTGATGCCACCTGTTGTAGTAGTTTGATTCTGGAGCATGAATCTGCTGCATGGAACTGGACTTACGCTATCAGAAAGTTTCTGTGTATTTTTTTTCTTGGGATTCAAGAGGGCTTGGAGGAGAATTCATGTTGTGATCGTTTGCTTTAACCTTTGTCCTTATCCCCCTAAATATAGCTGGGATACTGATATCCGTTACCTGTATGGATGATGCTCAGTTCCCAGCTCCGCTGCGTAACCGTGAATGCGTGGGTGTTTCCGCTGTGTTGCATGACCACCCGCATGTGCGGTCCCTGGCTACTGCTGTGAAAGCTACTCGTAGGTTGCAAGGTCCTCTGCACTGGTGCATGACTTGCTACGTGTGTTTGGGCTGCAGCCATTTCCAGGTGTCCTTGCTGTGCTTATGTCTGGCTCTCATAGGGTGCGCAGGCCACACCTGCCCTGCTTTTATCAGGGTTAGTGTGTGTACCTAAAATGCTGTCCCCAGCCAATTGCTGAGGGGCAGCTCATATATAAAGGCTTCCTGCCTTATGGGCGGGGCCTTAGCTACTCACATAGCTTCTGAACCTAGCCTTGTGTGTGTGTGTGTGTGTGTGTTCAGCTCCTGCTTTGAGTTCGATCAGCTCTGGAGAGCTGATACCCTCGTCCTATCTTGTGATCCTGAACTTGTTCCTGTGCCTTTCCTAGAGGCGGTAATTCTAGGCTCGTATCTCTGATCCTGAACTCGTTCCTGTGCCTTTCCTAGAGGCGGTAATTCTAGGCTCGTATCCCTGATCCTGTACCTGACTGTCTGAACTGTGTCTTCTGTGTAATGTTCCTGAATCCTTCTGTGTCCTGAACCCAGTGCCTAGTGACTGTGAGACTTTGCTACTGACTTCCTTTGATACTACCTGGGTTCATCTTGGAAGGAGGAGTCCGGTGTGGGTGTGCTGAGTTTCTGTTACTCTGTGCTCAGCTTGCTTTTGGTGCAATCCCCGCCTGGCTCCAGTTGAGCCTGGTGGGACTTGACCAGACCGCTTGGGTTCCTTTTTAGATCGCTTCCAGATGTCTGGATCCGATCCTTTCCTGCCTGATGTCCGGAGCCTGCCGATCGTTGCCAGATGTCCGGAACCTGCCGATCGTTGCCAGATGTCCGGAGTCCGATGCCAGTGTTCTCCGTGTTCCTGATGTCCAGTCCGTGTTCCGGTGTCCGTTTCCTGATGTCCAGTCCGTGTTCGTGTGTTCGTGTTACGGAGATCCAGTCCGTGTTCCTGAAGTTCAGTTCGTGTTCCTGAGTTCGTGATTCTGATGACCTCGTCTACCCTGATGTTATGTACTGTGTGTCCTCACGTATTTACTTTAGTAAACTTTACTTCACTATACCTGAAGTTGTGCGGTGTTATCAAGTCCTACGTGTTTCTATCTTGTCCACATGCTCAGCTGCCATAGAACCCCGGTCTCTTCCAGTCCCTAAGTATGGGTAGGACCGGGTCCCCCTCTGTGGTATGGAGGGTCCATATTTCGTACCCGAGGGATGCCCGCCCCACGCCATGGTGGGCGGCTGAAGTCCCCAAACGTGACAAAGAAGATATTGTGAAGATGCTCAATACATGTGACAATATGGCTTAATAATGCTTTTTCCTGTTTGGATTTATTTTTATTATTATTATTTTTTTTTTTATATTTTGTAGGATAAAATACCCTGCTTATACCGGAAATTATCATGCTGACAATTCCTTTATTGAGTATATTTGCTGACTGTGAATCCAGTATTAAGTTTTTTTTTCAGGGCTTAGCGTTGAATCTGTAACGATTGCACCAGTCCTAGTGAGCTGTGAATGACAGCTCAGTCGCCCAGTCAAAGACAGAGGTGTTCTGGGCTGTCAGGATTGCGAATGTTAGCTCAGTTGGCCGGACTTGTGGGGTTTGCTCCAGGTGTCTCTCGTTAAGGGTGATTACCTGCTATTTATAATAAATAATAATAATTTTATTTCTATAGCGCCAACATATTCCGCAGCACTTTATATTATAGAGGGGACTTGTACAGACAATAAACATTACAGCATAACAATAAACACATAGAGCAAAACAGATGCCAAGAGGATTGAGGGCCCTGCTCTCAAGCTTACAATCTATGAGGAAAAAGAGGAGACACGAAAGGTGGATGGTAACAAATGCTTTCATTGTTCTGACCAGCTATAGTGTAAGAATCGGGTGTTCATGTAATCCTGCATGAACCAGTTAGCAGTCTAAATATGTAAGAGTACAGACACAGAGGACTATTAAATGCATAAAGCATGTGAGAACATGATGCGAGGAGTCTGGTTATGCTGAAAATTTTGAATGGGCCACACAGGGCTAGTTAGGTTAATGCACTGAGCGGTAGGCCAGTCTGAACAAATGCGTTTTTAGGGCACGCTTAAAACTGTGGGGATTGGGGATTAATCATATAAAACTGGGTAGTGCATTCCCAAAAATTGGCACAGCACGTGAAAAGTCTTGGAGACGGGAGTGGGAGGTTCTGATTATTGAGGATGTTAACCTCAAGTCATTAGTAGAATGGAGGGCACGGGTAGGGTGGTAGGCTGAGACAAGGAAGGAGATGTAGGGTGGTGTTGAGCCATGGAGTGCTTTGTGGGTGAGGGTAATATGTTTAAACTGAATTCTGGAGTGGATGGGTAACCAGTGTAAGTACTTGCAGATGGTAGAGGCATCGGTATAACGATTGGTGAGAAATATCCTGGCTGCAGCATTCAGGTTGTATAGATGGATACTCCAGTCTCTGCTTGGAAACTCTGTAGCTCCTTCAGAGTTACCTTTGGTCTCTGTGCTGCCTCTCTGATTAATGCCCTCCTTGCCCGGGCTGAGAGTTTAGGTGGGCAGCCCTCTCTGGCAGGTTTGTTGTGGTACTATGTTCTTTCCATTTAATGATAATGGATTTGATAGTGCTCCGGGGGATCATCGGAGATTGGAATATTTTTTTATATCCCAACCCTGACTTGTACTTCTCAACAACTTTGGCCCTGACTTGCTTGGAGATCTGCTTGTTCTTCATGGTGTTGTTTGGTTAGTGGTGTCTCTTGCTTAATGGTGTTGCAGCCTCAGGTGGACTTCCTTTCACTAAGCATGTAACTTATGAAGGTAATTGCTTGCACTAGAAATTTTAGGGGCTTCAGAGCAAAAGAGGTGAATACATATGCACATTCTAATTTTTAGTTATTTGATCCCATCAATTTAATTTATGTCTATATTTTTCTCACTTTACTTCACCAACTTAGACTATTTAGTGCTGATTCATCACACAAATCAGAATACAAAAATATTTAAACACAGGTTGTAATGTAGCAAAATAGTTATAAAGCAAAGGAGGTGAATACTTTTGCAAGCCACGGTAGCTGGCTAGCAATGATTAGAACATTGCCAGTTGTAGCTTAGCTCAAGTGGTGTGTGTTTCCTCTGTGTTATATTCTGATCTTTGTTATTCGAGCTTGGATTTATTTTGAGCATCCGTTTGCCTAACCCTGCTACCTTCTTGGAATTCTGACCCCAGACTATGATCTGACTATGCCTTTGTCTCACCCCTCTGTTCATGATGTACTCTCCTGGCCTGTGACCTTGGACTCCTTGACTTTTCTGACACACGACTTGTCCGTGAGAAGTGACTCAGTGTCCTAGGATCTTTTTTAGTATAAGTCATCAACATCAGATCAGTGGGGAGCGACACCCAATGATCAGCAGCTTGCAACTTTCCCAGCAGCCTGATGTGCACAGTGTACTTGCTAGAATCTATTTAGTTTGACCATCCGCTATCTTGTTGTGGTTTTCTGGCTTCTGGTCTTTTTCCCCGGGTGCTGGGTTTGTCGTTGGTCAGGTGATTGTATCACCCTTTATTACCCTGCACCTGCCCCCCAGTCCTTGCTGGACATCAGTGTTAATCAGCTTGAGTTCTGGCTAGGAGCTTTGATAGCTTTGTGTTAAACTTTGTGCAGTTCTGGGAACTCTAGTTCTGCTTGCTTATCTTTTTGCTTTTTCCTTTTGTTTCTGCAGCTTCCTCTATTTCCCTGCTAGGAGGTTACAAGTGTTTTGTTCCCAGTCCCTATATCTTTCAGGGTTACCCTTCCCCCACCTTCAGGTCTTTGCTCGAGTCTAGACTAGGAAACGTCGGTGGGTCTATTCTCAAGGAATAGGTCGCCCGCCCCATCGTAGGATTCGAGTCTAGTCCCAGTGCAGCATCAGCTTCTTTCCCCCCTGTCCTATTCCTTAGTTGCAGATCTGTAATAGTACTGAGTGGCACACCACCACTCCATAGACTGTGCCTTAGCTGTTTTGGGGTAAATAATGTCAGCTTTCATTCACTTCAATAGAAGCCAAGTTGCTGTACCTAAGACAGAACAGTGGACAAATATGGTGTAGACAGTATGCTGATTTTCAGCATAGTAAAGCATCAATGCAATGATTTTTCTGACAGGGGTTTCTCAACATTTTTTTATATGTGGTTGTCAGAACAATTTTCATGCTTTTCACATATACAAATAAAATGTATTACAAAATAAAAATACGATATTAAATCCCCATACCTGCATAGATTCTGAAAATAGACACCTGACATATTGTCAAAATGACACTCATCTCTATATGTACACAGGTATTTTCATGCAATTTGGAGCAAAGAGAAAGTTTTGGTAATAAATGTCTAAAAATTAATGTTACTTGTTAAAAATGAAACCCAAACAGAAAATTAGATACGCTACACCTCCTTTAGGATTGGTCTGATAACTAAAATATCCTTTTAAAATACTAATCTTTACGCCCCAACCACCTTTATACTTAGCTTAATTAAACAATACCCTACACTTCTCCTTATTTAGCTAATCCCTAAACGTGTTTTTTTACTTCACTTTCTGTGGGATTTTGTTTAAGAGGCTTCTCAAACGTGATGCTGCAGGAGGCTGGGGCTGCACTCACTTCCCAGGTCCATCACCCCTCCTGGAATGGGGCGTCATCAGGGCGCAGCGTGCAGTTACTCACTTTTCTTTCTTCACCTACAAGTGCTTCTCACTAAACTAGAATATCATCAAAAAGTTAATTTATTTCAGTTCTTCAATACAAAAAGTGAAACTCATATATTATATAGAGTCATCACAAACAGAGTGATCTATGTCAAGTGTTTATTTCTGTTAATGTTGATGACTATGGCTTACAGCCAATGAAAACCCAAAAGTCATATAGAGTATGGGTCTCCCAATCTCCCAATTTTTTTCAGCAAATTTCTCTTCCCCAGGCAGGCAAGAGGTAGCTCTCTTGGTAGGTGTCTATCCTTGCCTACCTGTCATCTTGGCTCTAAGCTATCTCTCTTGAGCCCCCTATGCACAGGAATGCTGTGCTTAGCTGATTGATCCTGTGTTCTCTTTGAGAGAGACTAACAATGACTTAACTCCCTATAAAATAGTATCAGCCATAGAAAATCCGACATACCGTGTCCTTCTTACCTCCAACATCATCTGTTGAGGGAAGGTTGGGAGATCCATACTATATAGGCTATTGCACATTCCTGCCAATATAAAACACAGTAAATCAATATGTAATCTGAGGGCATTGCACTGGTGGCCAAGGAGATTTCAACAAGTTTGTTAGGAAGTTTTACAAATTTTAGGAGCACTGAAAAATTTGAAAGAAGACAAAGCTTACAAACTAGTTTTAGTATTTGCCTGTGTGAGGAAACACAATTGGGTGCATAATTGACAACTGTTTGATCTACCAATATAATTCCTGTTTGCAAGGATAAATGTTCTGCGTATGAATAACAACCAATTACATAATTTCAGATATCAGCATGTGGCTATAATAATTCGGGTCATGTCCTGCTAAGTGCCAGGGAGTTAATAAGTACACCTGAAATTGTGCTTCAGTGGTCTACAGAGACATCTTGTGGTGAAATACCACAGGTGCAAGGAATAATGTTCCAGATCTGAGTTGTCTAATGATGATAATACCAGACAATGCAGAACAGAGAATACATGCTTCTTTTGTTTACTCTTAAAGTTCTTCTTATATTAAACAGTGTTGCTTGAAAGTTTGTGAACCCTTCAAAATTTTCCAAATGTCTGTATAAATTAGACCTAGAACTACATCAGATATTCACATAAATCCTAAAAGTAGAGAAATAGATCCAAATAAAACAAATGAGACATCAATATTAGACTTTATCATTTTTTTTTAAATGAGGCAAGTGATTCAGTATTCACATGTGTGGAAGTAGCAAAATTATATGAACCTTTTCTTTCAGTGTCTAGTGCCACCACCCTGTGCATCAAAACATTTCCGGTAAATATTGATTAGTTTTGCATATCGGCTGGAGGAATTTTAGTCCATTCCTCCTTATAAAGCAGCTTCATCTCTGTTATGTTGGTGGCTTTTCTCCCATGAGTTGCTCGCCGTAGACCCTTAGACAGCATTTCTTTAGGATTATGGTCAGGACTTTGATTTGGCCATTTCAAACTTTAATTTTATTCTTCTTTAACCATTATTTTGTCCAACATCGCTTTGGGTTTTGTCTTGCTGCATAATCCACATTCTCTTCTGCTTCAGCTCATGGACAGATGTCTTGACATTTTCCTTTAGAATTTGCTGATATAATTCACAATTCATTGTTTCATCAATGATAGCATACCATCCTGGCCCAGGTGCAGCAAGACAGGCTCAAATCATGACCACCGTGTGTCACAGTTGCTATGAGGTTTTTATGGTTTAATGCACTGCTTTTATTTTTTCAAACATAATGTCTTTCATTTAAATCAAATATCTCTGTTTTGGTCTGATCTGTTGTAGTGTGGCTAATGGTCACATAGTCGATGGGAGGAATGTGTCACAGAGATGGCTTGTCTCTGTGATGTAACCCTGAGTATTTTTCTCTAGTGCATGAAAGCACTAAGAGGTTTGTTTGTTGCACCTTGTCCAGGTTGCAGGTAGCTATGAGAGATGGGCGGGTGTTGTGAACACTTTTGATCTGGCTTCTGAGTTTGAGCTCCCTCTGGTGGTTGCTGCTGTTAATGGAGCTGGTCTGGCTGACAGAAGTCAATCACTTGAAGAGGATGATTGGAGATCAGGGGTTACAGACTGGAGAGATTTAAGTGCGCAGACTTCCCTTAGTTGTTGCCGGTGATTTTGGGTTTCTTCCTGAGCCTTCTGGAAGTCTGCTTGCTCCCTGCTTTGTCCTGCATCTTTCAGATAAGGTTTTGGTCTGTTTTACTCTGTGGCATTTTGCTTTTCTCTGTTCTCTGCCTTGCTTGTGTGAGTTCAGCCGGGTTCCCTGTTGAGACCTGTGCTGGACTTTGTTTTCTTTTGCCACAGCTTATGTCAGTCTTTTATGTTTCTAGTCCCCAGTTATTTCAGTATCTGTTGTTTTGCGTCCAGTTCACACCAGAGTTCTGATTTAGTGGGGGAGAGGTTGTGTTGCTTCAGTATTTTTGCATATCAGACGTGTTGGAGTTTTTCTTAGGGTTTTTGTGGGTTTGCAAACAGTATCCTTTCCTGTCCTGTTCTATCTAGACAGTTTGGGCCCCAGCATTTGCTCACTCTATTTTCTATTTTCTGCCTGTGTTTTGTACTTCATCTGTCTCACCGGCAATATATGTTTGGGGGCTATCTATTCCTTTGTGGCTCTACTCCGGGGCAATTTAGCTTTCCCCTTTCACTCTTTAGGCTTAGTTAACTCTTTGGCTGTGTCGAGGCATCTAGGGCATCGTAGGTACGTCCCACGGCTAATTCTAGTTGTGTTGTCAGTTTAGGAGTCTGCAATCTGCTAAGTTACCAACCTCTCTTGGTGTCTGGTTGCCTAGCCTACTTCTCTATTATCCTCCTCAGTTACCGAATCACAACAGAATCACCGGCCTTACTGTAGATTCTAGGGCACTTTAAAGAAGTAAAGAAGAATAGTAAAAAATAGTAAAAAAAGGGGTGTCAGAATTTTTTATATATTTTTTCCTCTTTTTCTCTGGGTGCCGTAGGAGGATTTTTTCTTCAACGAAGACTAAGCATTTGTCTGATATTGTTGAGCAGCTCACTGCTGAAGTTCGGAGAATTTCTGCCTATCTCGCTCAGTTGTCTACTGTAGAACCTAAGATTCCTATTCCTGATTTATTTTCTGGGGATCGGTCTAAATTTTTGAACTTTAAGAATAATTGTAAATTGTTTTTTGCCTTGAAACCTAATTCCTCGGGGAACTCGATGCAGCAGGTTAATCTCCCTGTTGCGCGGCGACCCTCAGGACTGGGCTTTTTCCCTGACACCTGGGGATCCTGTTTTGGCTAATGTGGATGCATTTTTTCAGGCTCTGGGGTTGTTGTATGATGAACCTAATGTTATTGATCAAGCTGAAAAAACCTTATTGGCATTGAACCAGGGTCAGGAAGCGGCAGAGTTATATTGTCAGAAATTCCGAAAGTGGGCAGTCCTTACTTAATTGAACTATGATGCCCTAGCAGCTCTTTTCCAGAAAGGTCTGGCAGAGACCGTAAAAGATGTTATGGTGGGATTTCCTGTCCCCTCTGGTCTCAACGACTCTATGTCATTAGCCATTCAAATTGACAGACGTTTATGTGAACGTAAAACTATGCGAGAGGCGGTGTTGCCTTTCGAACAAACCTCTGAGCCCATGCAGTGTGATAGGGTTGTTTCTAGGGCTCAACGTCAAGAATTTAGAAGGCGTAATAAGTTGTGCTTCTTTTGTGAGGGCGCCTCTCATACTATTTCCGTCTGCCCTAAGCGGGAAAAATGTTTTGCTCACTCATTTGTTTTGGGCAATGTACAGCCTAAATTCCTCTTGACGGTTACTTTGATCTGCTCCTTATCTTCATTTTCTGCTAAGGCTTTTGTTGATTCAGGAGCAGCCCTGAACCTGATGGATTTTGACTTTGCCAAACGTTGTGGTTTTCCCACGGTACCCCTGAGGACTCCTATTCCTTTGAAGGGTATTGATGCTACCCCTTTAGCGGAGAATAAACCCCAGTTTTGGACACAGGTGATAATGTCGGTAGCCCCGGACCATTAAGAGAATTGTAAATTTTTGGTGTTACATAATTTACATGACATTATTGTACTGGGTTTTCCTTGGTTGCAGACCCATAATCCTGTTCTGGATTGGAAGTCTGTGTCTGTGGTTAGTTGGGGTTGTCAATGTGTTCTTAGTGACACTCCTGTTTTCTCTACCTCTCCCCAGTCTCAGGATGTCCCTGACTATTTGGTTGATTTCTCTGATGTGTTTAGTGAGAGTAAGTCTGCATCCTTGCCTCCTCACAAGAGTTATGATTGCGCGATATAGTTAGTGCCCGGTTGTAAATTTCCCAAGGGTCGGCTCTTCAATTTATCTGTACCTGACCATGATGCTATGCGATCTTATATTAAAGAGTCATTAGAGAGGGGCCATATCACACCGTCCTCTTCACCTTTAGGTGGCGGCTTTTTCTTTGTGGCCAAGAAGGATGGCTCATTGAGGCCATGTATTGACTATCGTTGCCTTAATAAAATCATTGTTAAATATCAGTATCCGTTACCTCTGATTTCCGATTTATTCTCCAGAGTGAAAGGTGCTAGTTGGTTTACCAAGCTTGACCTTAGGGGGGCGTATAATCTTATTCGCATTAAGCACGGTGATGAATGGAAGACACCGTTTAGTACTCCTGAGGGGCATTTTGAGTACCTAGTGATGCCTTTTGGGCTCACTAATGCCCCTTCCGTCTTCCAATCTTTCATGAATGATATTTTCCTGGATTTTGTGGACAAGTTTTTGATCGTTTATTTGGACGATATTTAGATTTTTTCCAATGACTGGGACTCTCATGTGGAACATGTTCGGATGGTGTTCCGGATTTTGAAAGAAAATGCTTTGTATGCTAATGGACCGAAATGTCTCTTTGGCGTACAAAAAAATTTGTTTTTGGGATTCATTTAGTCTCCATCCGCTATTGAAATGGACCCGGTCAAGGTTCAGGCCATTTATGATTCGGTTCAGCCAATTTCCTTGAAGGCTCTTCAGAAATTTTTAGGTTTTGCAAATTTTTACTGTAAATTCATAAGTAATTTTTCTGGTATTGTGAAACCACTGATGGATTTGACCAAAAAGGGTGCTGATGTGGTGAATTGGTCTCCAGAGACAGTTTGGGCGTTTCAGGAGCTTAAGCGAAGATTCACTTCTGCTACTGTTCTATGGCAACCTAATGTTTCTCTCCCATTTCATGTGGAGATAGATGCCTCTGAGATTGGTGCAGGAGCCGTTTTGTCTCAAAGAGATCCGGTAACCTCTAAGATTAACCCTTGTGCCTTCTTTTCTCGAAAATTTTCCCCATCTGAACGTAATTATGATGTGGGGAATCGGGAATTATTGGCTATGAAGTGGGCGTTTGAAGAGTGGAGACATTTGTTGGAGGGAGCCAAACATCAAGTTGTGGTCCTTACCGACCACAAGAACTTGATCTATCTCAAATCAGACAAGCGATTGAATCCTAGACAGGCTAGGCGGGCCTTGTTTTTCACGCGTTTTAATTTTGTGGTCTCCTTTCTTCCAGGCACTAAGAATATTAAGGTGGATGCCCTCTCTAGGAGTTTCTTCGCAGATTGTCTTGATGTGACTGAGCCTACTACCATTCTAAATGAGGGTGTGGTTCTTTCCGTTATGTCACCCGATTTGAGACTTGCCCTGAAGGAATTTCAGGAGGATAAACATGAGCAATGCCTTATGGGGAAATTGTATGTCCCCGACCAATGGAGAAGGAAATTAATGTCTGAAATTCATTGCTCCGAGTTGGCTGGTCATCCCGGTATTTTTGGTACCAGAGATTTGGTGAGTCGGTCTTTTTGGTGGCCTGCTTTATCTCGTGATGTCAGGAATTTTGTGCAGTCCTGTGGAACTTGTTCTCGGTCCAAACCCTGTTCTCGCTCTAGTGGATTGTTAGTGCCACTGCCGGTGTCCAGGAGGCCATGGACACATATCTCAATGGATTTTGTTTCTGACCTCCCTGTCTCTCAGAGAATGACTGTTATCTGGGTGATCTGTAATAGATTTTCCAAGATGGTCCATCTTGTACCACTGCCGAAGTTGCCATCCTCTTCTGAGTTGGTGCCCTTGTTTTTTCAGCAGGTGGTTCATTTGCACGGCATTCCGGAGAACATTGTTTCTGACAGAGGAGTCCAGTTTGTTTCCAGATTTTGGAGAGCCTTTTATTCTAAACTGGGAATTCAGTTTTCCTTCTCCTCTACTTTTCACCCTCAGACCAATGGGCAGATTGAGAGAGCAAACCAGACTTTGGAAACTTAATTGAGATGTTTTGTGTCTGCTGATCAAGATGACTGGGTCTCTTTTTTGCCCTTGGCTGAATTTGCTCTAAATAATAGGGCTAGTTCTGCCACTTTGATGTGCCCTTTTTTCTGCAACTTTGGGTTTCATCCTCGGTTTTCTTCAGGGCAGGTGGAGGCTTCAGCCTGTCCAGGTGTTGATTCTATGTAGATTCTATGGTTGATTCTATGGTAGAGAGAATGCCCAATGGCATAGGACTGATGGTCCCCGGTTTAAAGTAGGTGATATGGTTTGGTTGTCCTCAAAAAATATTCCTATGAAGGTTGCGTCTCCAAAATTTAAGCCAAGGTTCATTGGACCTTATAAGATTTTGGAAATCCTTAATCCCGTTTCTTTCCGTTTGGCTCTTCCAGGAACGTTCAAGATTCACAACGTCTTTCATAAATCTTTGTTGAAAAGGTTTGTTGAGCCAGTAGTTCCCATGGCTGCACCCCATGATCCTGTATTGGTTAAGGGCAATCTGGAGTATGAAGTAGAGAAAGTATTGGATTCTGGTCTGGCTAGATGGAGACTCCAGTACTTGGTCAAATGGAAAGGTTATGGTCAGGAGGATAATTCTTGGGTGTTTGCTTCTGACATTCATGCCGAGAGATTGGTTCACGCCTTTCACCAGGCCCATCCTGATCGGCCTGATGGCTTGGGTGAGGGTTCGGTCACCCCTCCTCAAGGGAGGGTACTGTTGTAAACACTTTTGATCTGGCTTCTGAGTTTGAGCTCCCACTGGTGGTTGCTGCTGGTAATGGAGCTGGTCTGGCTGACAGAAGTCAATCACCTGAAGAGGATGATTGGAGATCAGGTGTTTAAGACAGGAGAGATTTAAGTGAGCAGCCTTCCCTTAGCTGTTGCCGGTGTTTTTGGGTTTCTTCCTGAGCCTTCTGGAAGTCTGCTTGCTCCCTGCTTTGTCCTGCATCTTTCAGATACGTTTTTTGTCTGTTTTACTCTGTGGTATTTTGCTTTTCTCTGTTCTCTGCCTTGCTGGTATGAGTTCAGACGGGTTCCCTGTTGGGACCTGTGCTGGACTCTGTTTTCTTTTGCCACAGCTTATGTCAGTCTTTTATGTATTTCTAGTCCCCAGTTATTTTAGTATCTGTTGTTTTGCGTCCAGTTCACACCAGAGTTCTGATTTAGTGGAGGAGATGTCATTTGTGGCCTCAGTATTTTTGCATGTTAGACGTGTTGGAGTTTTTCTTAGGGTTTTTGCGGGATTGCAGACAGTATCCTTTCCTGTCCTGTTCTATTTAGACAGTTTGGGCCCCAGCATTTGCTCACTCTATTTTCTTCCTGTGTTTTGTACTTCATCTGTCTCACCGGCAATATATGTTTGGGGGCTATCTATTCCTTTGGGGCTCTACTCCGGGGCAGTTTAGCTTTCCCCTTTTTCTCTTTAGGCTTAGTTAACTCTTTGGCTGTGTCGAGGCGTCTAGGGCATCGTAGGTACGTCCCACGGCTAATTCTAGTTGTGTTGTCAGTTTAGGGGTCTGCAATCCGCTAAGTTACCAACCTCTCTGGGTGTCTGGTTGCCTAGCCTATTTCTCTATTATCCTCCTCGGTTACCGAATCACAACAGACGGGTCTGGCTACCCACATACCTCATCTCTGGGTGTGGTTACAGCCTATTTAATGGAGGCTGTTGTTTGTCACATAGTCTGTGACTGGAGGCATGGAGGTTTCCATTGTGTGTTTTGCTGAGACATTGACCTGAGCTGGAGGACCCGCTGTGCTATATGAACTGGGTTTTTTTTTGTTTGTTTCCATTTCTTGCCACAGAAGGCCATCTTTTGTTTGCTTAAACTTAAGCAGATTTATGGAGCAAATAAACCTGACGGACATTTTTATGAAAACTGCTTCCTGTTCTTACCTCAACCCACAGCCGAGTGAGTAAAACCTTACAGGGTTTAGAAAAGATTATTATAAAAGCCTTCTTGATTGTCAGGGTGATTTATGAAAACTGCAGATAGGCAGCTATGTTCTTTTTGGAGAACAGTGGCTTTTTCCTTGTTATCCTGCCGTGCACATCATTATGGTTCAGTGTCCTTTTGATAGTGGACTTATGAACATTAACATAAACTAATGTGAGAGAGGCATTTTGTTGCTTAAAGGTTATCTTGGGTTCCTTGTGACTTTGTAGACTGTTATATGCTTTGCTCCTCCTGTGAATTTGATTGATTTGAAGGTGATAAAGGTCTTGAATTTCCTTCACTTGTATACATACTTTCTGACTGTGGACTGGTGTAGTCCAAACTCTTTAGAGATGGTTTTGTATAATTTTTCCAGCCTGATGACCTTCAACAACTTATCTTCTGAGATCTTCCAAAATCTCCTTTGTTCCATGATACACTTCCATAAATAATAATGGATAACCGTTATTTAAAGGGAACCTGTCACCAGCAAAAATGTTATTAAACTGAAGATATGGGGTTAATCTGCTGGTTAATAACTTTACTAACCTGTCCGATGTCTACATGTAGTCGAATGCTGCAGGGAGAAAATTAACTTTATTCTCCCCAGCAGCATTCCTTTTTCAGTCACAGAGCTGGCGATGGGGCTGGTTCAGTGACCTCTCTTAGTGTACAGAATGGCAGCTGTAGCTGAACCCCCGCCCTGACTGACACTGGCTCTGCATTAGGGCCAACTGCCAGTCAGAGCTGGGGGTGCGGTTACAGATGCCTGCCGTGACTGAAACCGATTGCTGCTGGGGAGAATAGAGTTAAGTTTCTCCGCTACATGTAGGTACTGGGCAAATTAATAATGCTATTAACCTGCAGATTAACCCCATATCTGCAGGTTAAAAGCATTTTTGCTGGTGACAGGTTCCCTTTAAATAAAATAGGTCACCCATTCACACCTAATTGTCACCCCATTGATTGAAAATACCAGACTCTGATTTCAACTTTAAATTATCTGTAAATTCTAAAGGTTCATATACTTTTGCCACCCATAGACATGTTATGTTGGAATATTTTCTTAATTAAAAAAATGACAAAGTCTAATATTTTTGACTCATTCTATTACTTGTTTCATTATATACTTTTAGTCAAATATATGCACACATAAGTAAAATTGTGAATGTGTCAAACTTTCAAGCACCATGGTGAACACTTAATATAGGTGCACTAATGTACTGTGTGTAGCTGAAATGTCTTTGTAAGTCAGTCTCATGCAATTACATGGCCAGGCTCCTGGTGTTTATCTCCTTCTTGTGTGTTCTCTGGTACACTTTAGTACACTTCACTTTGCTTATTGACTGTTATTATATTATTGACGATGCTAAATATTTTAGCATCTTTTAGTTTCTGACAGCAGCCAAACATCAAAAACTATATAAATCTGGTATCACTGTAATCACATCGACCTGAAGAATAAAGTCGTCTAATCTCTCATACTGCACGTGGAACTGTGTAAAAAATAAATAAAGCCATTTCTTCACATGCTGTTGATTTGTTCATTCTGCCTCCCAAAGATTGCAGTAAGGCTCGGCTCACATTTATCCTGCGCTCTACACTGAGCGATTATATCTGGGTTTCTGTGTAAATCTCTGAAATACATGATTCAGACGGAACCCCAGATGGAAGATTCCATATAGTGAGGCAGATGGAATCTCCTTGGACGTTGTCTGGCCTATGATCCGGAGGTGTCCGTTTTTTTTTAGGCATGCATAAAATTGCGTTCCAACACCGTTTTGTGCCTAAACAGTGGAAACCCCCCACAAGTGAACCCATTTTGGGAACTAGACCCCTAAAGGAACTTATCTAGATATGTGGTGAGAACTTAGAATCCCCAAGTTCTTCACAGAAGTTTATAACGTAAAGCCATAAAAATAAATAATATTTTTTTCCACAAAAATGATATTTGACCTCAATTTTTTTATTTTCCCAAGGGTAACAGAAGAAAGTGGACCCGAGAGTTATTGTGCAATTTGTTCTGAGTACGCTGATACCCCAAATATGGGGGTAAACTACTGTTTGGGCTCATGGCAGAGCTCAGAAGGGAAGGAGCACCGTTTGACTTTTTCAAACGCCTAATTAGCTGGAATTGAGATCAGACGCCATGTCACGTTTGGAGAGCCCCTGATGTGCCTAAACAGTGGAAACCCCATTTCTAACCCTAACACACCCCTAACCCTAACTTTGGGCCCAACTCTAACCTTAACTTTAGCCCCAACCCTAACGGGAAAATGGAAATAAATTTTTTTATTTTATTATTTTTCCCTAACTAAGGGGGTGGTAAAGAGGGGTTTGATTTACCCATTCCAGTACTTGTCCAGCCTCAAGCTGCTTAGCAACTGCAATCTGACAAGGGCAGGCAACTTCAACTTAGAATGGCTGGTCTCCCATCCCAGTACTTGCCCAGCCTCAAGCTGCTTAGCGGCTGCAATCTGACAAAAGCAGGCAACTTCAACTTAGAATTGCAGTTGATAGATGCTTAGCTCTTCTCTGGGTCTTTTCAAGAGAAATGAAAGGGAAAGCTTTGAAAAAAAACAAAATCATCAATTGGACCAGGGATTCCTAGCCGGTCTCCCATTCCAGTACTTGCCCGGCCTCAAGCTGCTTAGCAGATGCAATCTGATGAGGGCAGGCAACTTCAGCTTAGAATGGCAGTTGACAGATGCTTAGTTCTTCTCTGGGTCTTTTCAAGAGGAATGGAAGGAAAAACTTTGAAAACAACAAAATCATCAATTGGACCAGGGATTCCTAGCCTGTCTCCCATTCCAGTACTTGCCTGGCCTCAAGCTGCTAAGTAGCTGCAGTCTGATGAGGGCAGGCAACTTCAGCTTAGAATGGCAGTTGAGAGATGCTTAGCTCTTCTCTGGGTCTTTTCAAGAGGAATGGAAGGAAAAGCTTTGAAAAAAAAACAAAGTTATCAACTTGACCAGGGACATCTAGCTGGTCTCCCACTCCAGTACTTGCCCAGCCTCAGGCTGCTTAGGGTCTGCAATCTGACAAGGACAGGCAACTTCAGCTTAGAATGGCAGTTGACAGATGTTTAGTTCTTCTCTGGGTCTTTTCAAAAGGAATGGAAGGGAAAGCTTGGAAAAAAACAAAATCATTAACTGGACCAGCGATTCCCAGCCGGTCTCCTATTTCAGCACTTGCCCAGCCTCAAGCTGCTTAGCGGCTGCAATCTGACAAGGGCAGGAAACTTCAGCTTAGGACGGCAGCTGACAGATGTGTAGTTCTTCTCTGGGTCTTTTCAAGAGGAATGGAATGGGAAGCTTTGGAAAAAAAAACAAAATCATCAACTGGACAAGGGATTCAAAGCCACCCTCCCATTCCAGTACTTGCCCAGCCTCAAGCTGCTTAGCGGCTGCAATCTGACAAGGGCAGGAAACTTAAGCTAAAGGGTATGCCACACTAAACAATATCGCTAACGGGATCGTTAAAAAACGTCACTATTTAGCGATCCCGTTAGCGATATTGTTCAGTGCGGCAGCTTCCAGCGACGAGCTTCCTGCTGTGATCTCGCTCGTCGCTGGAATCGTTCCGGACCCTATTTCATCGCTGGCGCTCCCGCTGGGTAAGTATCTTATCGCTGTGTGGCACCTTTTCTTAGCAATTTAGCGGTACTTTTGTACCGCTAAAGTCGTTAAGAAGATCGCTAACGGCGATAGCGTCGTTAACTATATCGCTAAATGCGGCAGCATTTAGCGATATAGAAACAATCCCGCTAGCGATCTCATTAGTATGCAACGCTAACGAGATCGCTAGCGGGATTGCTTAGTGTGGCAGTACCTTTAGAATGGCAGTTGACAGATGCTTAGTTCTTCTCTGGGTCTTTTCAAGAGGATAGTGCCGAGGGTTTGATCGCATTGTTAATGTGCTGGGAGCGGTCTGTAGTGATAATCAGCTGACACCCGGCCGCGATCAGCTGCGCTCCCACCTGGAGCGCAGCTGATCGCCTATGACGTACTATTCCGTACATGGGAATTAAGTCCCAGTGCACATTGACGGAATAGTACGTCTGATGGCAGAAGGGGGTCAACATTAAATACTTCACACATGACTACAATTCATGTCTCCCCATGGTTGTCAATAGCATAATTGTATGTTTTTTAAGATATGTGTCTATGAATTTTTTTTTTGCCAATTTGTGTTGTCTACTATTTAACCCCTTAGTGACAGAGCCAATTTTTTACATAATGACCGAGCCAATTTTTACAATTCTGGCCACTGTCACTTTATGAGGTTATAGCTCTGGAACGCTTCAATGGATCCCACTGATTCTGATTGTTTTTCGTGACATATTGTACTTCATATTAGTGGTAACATTTCTTCGATATGACTTGTGTTTATTTATGAAAAAATGGAAATTTGGCAAAAATTTTGAACATTTTGCAATTTTCAAACTTTTTATTTTTGTGTCCTTAAATCATGTCTACTTTATATCAGCACAATTTTGGAAACATATTTTTTTTTGTTATAAGTAGTGATGACCGAGTATACTCGTTGCTCGCGTTTTCCCGATCACACTCGGGTGATCTTCGAGTATTTGGAAGTGCTCGGAAATTTAGTTTCTGTTGCCACAGCTGCATGATTTATGGCTGCTGGACAGCTTGAATACATGTGAGGAATGCCTGTTTGTTAAGGAATCCCCACATGTATTCAGGCTGTAAAATAGCCGCAAATCATGCAGCTGTGGCAACAGAAACTAAATCTCCGAGCACTTCCAAATACTCGGAGATCACCCAAGCGTGCTCGTGAAAACCCGAGCAATGATTATACTCGCTCATCTCTAGTTATAAGGGTTAAACGTTGACCAGCGATTTCTCATTTTTCCAACAAAATTTCAAAACCATTTTTTAGGGACCACCTCACATTTGAAGTGAGTTTGGGGGTCAATATAACAGAAAATACCCAAAAGTGACACCATTCCAAAAACTGCACTCCTCAAGGTGCGCAAAACCACATTCAAGAATTTTATTAACGGCTCAGGTGCTTAACGAGAACTAAAGCAATGTGGAAGGAAAAAATGATCATTTTTCTTTTTTCACAAAAAATTTACTTTCGAACCAAACTTTTTTATTTTCATAAGGGTATCAGAAGAAAGTGGACCACAAAATTTGTTGTGCAATTTCTCCTGACTACGCCGATACTCCGTATGTGGGGGAAAGCCACTGTTTGGGTGCATGGCAGTGCTCAGGAGGGAGGGAGCACAGTTTTACTTTTTGAACGCAAAATTGGCTGGAATCAATGGCGGGCGCGATGTCGCGTCTGGTGACCCCGTAATGTACATAAACAGTGGAAACCCCCCAATTCTTACTCAAAACCTAACACAGCCCTGACTCCAACCCTACCCCCAATCCCAACCCTAATCATTACCCTAACCCCAACACCACCCTAACCCCAAAACCACAACCCTAATCCCAACACCACAACCCTAACCCCAACACAACCCTAACCCCAACACAATCCTAGCCACAACCTTAACCCTAGACCCAACCCTAGCTCTAGCCCCAAATCTAACCCAACCCTAACCCTAGCTCTATCCTTAACCCCTACCCTAACCTTAGCTCTAACCCTAATGGAAAAATGGAAATACATTTTTTTATTTTATTATTTTTACCTAACTAAGGGGGTGATAAAGGGGGGTTTGATTTACTATTTTTTTTTATTTTGATCACTGTGATAGGGTCTATCACCGTTATCAAACTGAAACATTAGGAAAAATCTCCTATTGTTGCCAGGTGCTGGCCTCCATTTTCTTCCTGGAAGAAGACGCCGAGGGACAGAGCCGGAGAAACCGGGGGACACTGGAGGTACCAGGAGGCCTAGGGAACCCCATTTCTATCTCCTCTGATGTGCTAGATGTGCTAGATCATATCAGGGGAGAGAGAAATAAATAGGATATTGGACTTTTTTTGCGGTCGCCGTTATTCTGTGAATAACGGTGATCGCAACACTGGGGACAGTAAAAACTGGCCCAAATCATGCTCTCCGGTGTCTCAGCTACCCCCGGTAGCCAAGACTCCAGAGATTTTCTGACACTGGGGGGCGCCATAATCTTATTTCTCAGCACCATTAAAAAGCAGTGAGGAATAAGTACCCTTAACTGCCGCCATTAAAAGGCGTATCGGCGGTCGTTAAGGGATTAATTCCATTCCATTTTTGCACCTTTATGCCACCATTTGCCCTGATACTTATTTTAATAAAGGCTGTTTTAATGATATGCATTCTTTTTTCTTCTACTTCAAATCTACTATTGAATTGGTACTCTTTTTTTACTTTTATTGCTTTTTTGTTTAAAATTTACATAAATTTACTCCCAGTTATTAGAAAAACTGGCTTAATCCAAAATGCAAGAAAAAAAGCAAATTATGTTCAAAGACATATTCTATATAGACTGTATTTTATTTTTTGCTGCTCAATTCCTTACTCTGCACCTGACCCCAACAACTATGTCATGCAGCATAAATTGATCCTGTGCTAGAGTGTATGTTGACATGATGGATGACCACTTCTGAGGTCCTAACCTCTTTTGAATTCATCAGTAGCAATGCCATGGGTGCATTCATGAGGTATAGTGTATTATGGGATTATGTGTTATGTTTCGGTAGCTGAGGAGAAATAGCAAAAACGGTCATACACCAGAGAGGCTGGAACCTATTGGATTGCAGTAACCTGAACTAACCACACAACTAGAGGTAGCCGTGGAGCATTCCTACGTTGATCCTAGACGCCTTTATTACAGCCTGAGAGATAACTACACCTAAAGGCAGAAAGATGAAAGCTGTCTGCCCCGGAGCAGATCCCCAAAGAAAATAGGAAGCCCCCAAACATGTAATGGCGGTTAGACAAGAAGAAAGCACGGACACAGACAGAAAATAGAATGAGCAAACGCTGGGGCCCAATCTGTCTAGACAGAACAGTACAGGAAAGAATTCTGACTGCAATCCAACAAAAAACCCTTAAAAATACCAACACTTCTGATTGCCAACAAACCTGAGATCACACGATCTCATCCACCTAAATCAGATCTCTGGTGTAACAAAACCAAGCCGCAGCCACTGAAAAAACAGGAAAAAGCAAATGAACAAATAACAGTGGCTACAGATAAACTGAGAGGAGCACAGGCCTCAGGAGGGGACCCGGCTGACCTCCACAAAAGTGCAGAAAACTATGCAAAAAGTAAGCACAAAAAGAAAAGCAGAAAATATCTTATCTGAAAGCAGCAGATGCAGGCAAGACTCCAGCAAACTTCCAAATGAACCAGGAACCACAATTGAGACAAGAACAATTGATCACCGGCGACCATCATGGGAGGGAACCTCCCTTATATCAGTCCAGTCAGTGATCCCAGATTGCCATTCCTCGCTGGAAGGTTCAGTACTGTCTGTAACCACCAGAGGGAGCCTCTGCTCAGAAACCATCTCTAGCACATTCACAACAGTTATGTTTGACTTTGTTGTGTGATGGAAATATATATGTATTTCATGTAGATATCACTTGCATGTATACACCTATATACCCATATATACTCACAGCTAATACATTTAATAATCAGTTGCTTAAGAATGACCCCTGACCCAGATAAACCAGACCAGTGCAAACCAGACAGCTCCTTGGTACTTTCCAGACATCAAAAAACAGGAACCAACAGCAGATGGTCCAAGCTGATGTCTAGATTTTTGCTGAACAGCAGGAAAAAGGCGACAGTTACTCATAAATTGCTAAATCAGCCTTTTTGTTATAGCCAGAAACCTTCATGTATTCAGACAACCAATAACATAGAAGCTTGACTATATGTTAATTAACTAACCACCCCTTTCCTATATGCAACTATAAAACCAAGTATGTACAATAAAGCATCAGTATTGATGGAATGTTATTCTGTCACCCTGTGTGAACAGTTTTCATTTCTTGAGCGCTCAAATACTCAATCTGATTGGGAACAGCCGCAGTCCACACAAGGATGGATTTATCCTAACCAAATTTCCATAACAGTTGCTTGGCAGGATTTTTTGCCAGTACATTGCTAGAAATCATTGAAGCTCAAATTATTCAGACAGCAACCCAAAGCAGCTTTGATTTGAATATACAGAAACACAGAGATCTTTAGAACTTGCACCTAATCTCTTCCTAAATGAAACTAATTATATCTACTCACTGTATGTTTGTAAAAATGATGCAATGATGATATGGAAGAAAAATGTATCACTACATTTATTTTCACTACATCCCCTGCCAATTGAGCATCTCCTTACACCCACATTAAGGATATCTTCACACTCTATTTGTCTGCCAGTGCTTTCAAATATGTTTTTCTCTTCCATTTTTCCTAAGTTTTTAGTGCAGTTCTTTTTAATTAATCTCTTTTAATACCTGCATTTCTGTTAGACTTTAGTTGCGTTTTTAGCATGACAAGTCATGTAATTCATTGCTCATGTGATTCCTGATTACTAATAAAATTCATAGTGTTAAAAAAGCAAGACAACCACACATCACAATGTGTTTTTTTTAAGGGAAAAAAACGAAAGAGGCCTAAGGAAGAAAAAAAACTGCAAAGTGGCAATACCTAAATTATGTCATAACTAGTGATGAGCAAGTATGCTCATTGCTCGGGTTTTCCCGAGCATGCTCGGGTGATCTTCGAGTATTTGGAAGTGCTCGGAGATTTAGTTTCTGTCGACGCAGCTGTATGATTTGTGGCTGCTTGACAGCCTGAATACATGTGGGGATTTCCTAACAAAAAGGCAATCCCCACATGTATTTAGGCTGTCTAGTAGCCGCAAATCATGCAGCTGCACCGACAGAAACTAAATCTCCGAGCACGCCCAATACTCGGAGGTCACCAGAGCGTGCTCGTGAAAACCCGAGCAATGAGCATACTCACTCATCACTAGTCATAACACAAAAAAGTAGGTAAAATAGGTAAGAAGAAAAGTGGCGCAAATTAAGCAAACACTGCATATGTCATTAATTCCTTTAGTCTTCCAGACAACTTTTGACTACAGTGTTATTTTTTCCTAAAAAAAAGTGTGCATCAACTCAAACACTGTCCAGTCAGTACTGCAGTGAAATTCTGAAGAATTATGTTCCCACCATTCAGCAATGGAGGAGAACAGGGTGTCAAGAGGACACTTTCATAACCTTTAAAATGATTTTCGCACCCTTGATTGTAAATGGAATATAACTAATAACTGTGGAAATATGATATAGATTATTCACACAGTCGACCTTAGCGAATGGTGTTTTACATGATTATATGCACATCAGTACAGTGAATGGTTTTCATCTCTTCTTAGTTCTAGCAAGTAATAACCAAGATAAATAAGTCTTATTTCACAGTCTTTAACCTCTTGTGTTTAAGATGCAAAATGTGTACCTGATCAGCATACCAAACAAAAAGCGCAAACTAAAAGATGCTCCTAGTTAAATACACCAGCATGAGAAATCCCACAGAAATTGGAAGGACTAATTAGAAGAACTGGACTTGGTCCAGAAAAACAAGTATTTGTAAAGAATAACAATTCTCGAACAGAAGGAGACATTGCGGGACAAATTCCTTGGCGAGTTTAAGCCATCTGGAAAACTCTGAATGCTATAAAATTCAGAAGATAAACATTTTTATTTTCATTTTGTTATTATTTGTTTGACAAATATATATTCCTGTTATGCATAGCTGCAACTCTTGTGCAAACTTTTCTTTTACTTACTTAAGATGCTGAAAATGTTTAAAGAAATGGTGCAAATGTGGTAAGAAATGCTATACAACAGTGACCTACAAACAGTGGCTTTCTGAATATTAGCCACTTCATGACTGGGCGATTTTCCGTTTTCATTTTTTCCTCTCCCTTCTCCCAAGAGCCATAACTTTTTTTTCATTTTTCCATCCACATAACCATACGAGGACCTGTTTTATGCTGGACTCATTCTACTTTTGAAAGGCACCAATCATTTTTTTCATTTCCCGCTGTAAAGCGGGGAAAAAACTCAAAAGTGCTTTGAAATTGCAAAGAAAGTTCAATTCTAATTTTTATTTTTTTATTTACCACGTTCACTACATGGTAAAACTGACCTGCCAATAAGATTCTCCAAGTCAGTATGTTTACACAGATACCAAACATGTATAGTTCTTTTTTATTTGAGTGGTGAAAAAAAATTGGACATTTGTAAAAGAAAACAAATTTTTTGCTTGTATCGCCATTTTCCGAGACCCAATACATTTAAAATTTTTGGGATATGGGGCTATGTAAGTGCCTATTTTTTAGTGCTGAGCTGATATTTTTCCTGATACCATATTCTAATCGCTTCTTATTGCAATGTTGTGGCAAGACAAAAAAATAATTTTGGCGTTTCAATTGTTTTTCTCATTACGCCATTTACTGATTAAAATATTTTATATTTTGATAGATTAAACTTTTATAAACGCAGCAATACCAAATATGATTTTCTATTTTTTTAATAGAGCAAAAGGAGGGTGATTTGAATTTTAGTATTTTTTTTAGTCTTTTCATATTTTTAACAATTTTTTTTCCTTTTTACTGTATTTAATAGTCCCCCAGGTGCGATCGTCTGATCACTTGTACTATATATAGGAGTGTTACAGCACTGCTATGTATAGTGAAAATCATGATCTATAAAAGCCAGCTACAGGCTGGATTCCACAGGAGAATCATCATAGCAAGCACAGAGGTCTTCATCTGACCCCCAGCTGTCATGGCAACCCATCGGCGCCCAGCAATCACGTCACGGGCACGCCGCAGATTGACAGCAGTATTTAGCACATGCAGGCAAGATGTGATTGCAGGGTGCCGATGGGCTCGTGGAATGATATGCCACCCTGTCTGCGAGTATTAAATGCCGCTGTCACAGATTGGCAGTGACATTTAACAGATTAACAGTTTGCGGAGCTTTGCGCCATCTGCGTATGTTAAAGTTACATGATGACTGATTAAATTATACATAGTCTGCCGGGAAGGATGCAGTCTCGGCAAGTGAGCCCGATTCAAAGTCAAGGACATGATGTATGATGTACTGTAAATGTAAGCCATATGTCGTGAAGGGGTCAAGACTACAATTCTCTACAAAATGGTATTGCACCAACAAAACATATACCGTATATACCCATGTATAAGCCGAGATTTTCAGCCCATTTTTTAGGACTGAAAGTCCCCCTCTCGGCTTATACGCGGGTCATATACGGGGGTCGGTGGGGAGGGGGAGCGGGGGTGTCGGATCATACTCACCCCTCCGCCGGCGCGGTCTCTGCAGCCCCCCTGCTTCTCCCACGATCTCCGGCTCCTTCCTGCAGCGGTCACATGGCACCGCTCATTAAAGTCATGAATATGCACATATTCATGACTTTAATGAGCGGTAGCACGTGACCGCTGCAGGACTGAAGCGCTGCGGAGAGCGCCTGGAGAAGAGGAGAGGCTGCAGGGACGCGCAGCGGAGGGGTGAGTATAGCTATATTTACCTGTCCCGTGCCACCGTTGCGCGCTGCTCCCTCGGTCCTGGCTGTGAATGTTCAGGCAGAGGGCACGATGACTGCCAGATCATTCACAGCCAGAGGAGTCAGACCAAGGGAGCAGCGCAGCGGTGCAGAGAGGACAGGTAAATATCTCAGGTGCTAGGGTCCTGAGCGAGCGGTGACACCGGCACCTGTCCCCCATAGCGCGCTGCTGTCACCGCCTGCTCAGGACACGGGCACCTGGCCCCCAGCGACGAGAGGTGAGTATGTCATTTTTTTTTTGCAGCAGCAGCATATGAGGCCTATACTATGGGGCATAATTGTGCAGCATATGGGGCATAATATGGAGCATATGGGGGCATAATATGGAGCATATGGGGGCATAAGCTGTGGAACATATGGGGGCATAAGCTGTGGAATATATGGGGGCATATTCTGGAGCATATGGGGGCATAAGCTGTGGAACATATGGGGGCATAAGCTGTGGAACATATGAGGGCATAATATGGAGCATATGGGGGCATAATCTGGAACATATGGGGCATAAGCTGTGGAACATATGAGGGCATAATATGGAGCATATGGGGCATAATCTGGAACATATGGGGGCATAATCTGGAGCATATGGGGGCATAAACTGTGGAACATATGGGGGCATAATCTGGAGCATATGGGGGCATAATCTGTGGAACATATGGGGGCATAAGCTGTGGAACATATGAGGGCATAATATGGAGCATATGGGGCATAATCTGGAACATATGGGGGCATAATCTGGAGCATATGGGGCATAAGCTGTGGAACATATGGGGGCATAATCTGGAGCATATGGGGGCATAATCTGGAGCATATTGGGCATAATCTGTGCAGCATATGGGGGCATAATCTGTGGAGCATCATATGGGGGCATAATCATTTTTCACCCTAGGCTTATACACGAGTCAATACGTTTTCCCAGTTTTTTGTGGCAAAATTAGGGGGGGTCGGCTTATACACGGGTCGGCTTATACATGAGTATATACGGTAGATGCAATACATTTGTTTGGCCACCAGCAGATCAGCTGCGATGTTACACGCTGAGAACTTGTGCGATTGTTGCACACGGACCACGCCACAAGCCAAAGCACGGGTCCTTCTACTTGGAGGATCTTATTTTATCAGCACTGTCATAGATCGAAATTGGATTTACTCCTTACTCATCCAGCAATCATCTGCGATAGGAGAATGGACCCATCCAAGAACATACTATACCTCTATGACAAATAAGTCCACTTGCAGTGTAATTCGTATGTAGTTATTTTGGGGGGTTACACCTTTGCTTTCTATTACTATTTCAGTGATACCTGATGTATAGAAGTAACTGTCAATTCTACTAGGTGGCATTTACACTATAATCCTCCATTACATATTCCAGTTGGGGGACTTTTGTTTCTTGCACTATTCTACTTTCATTCTATTGGAGGTGTACAGATATTCATGGTTACCTAGTAGTTCATTTTTAAGCAGTACAGATTACTTTTTTATCTGTAGCGTCTAACATCAGTAGGTATTTTGGGTGTGCCCCTGTACTTCGTTTCACTTTTGCGTTTGCCAAAAAACTGTCTACAGCATAAATAAGATCAAGGAGTTCTGGATATCACACTGGCGACTTGCATGGGCACTAAACGCTGCCCTAGTCACTGCGGTCATCTCCTCACTCTCCCCGGGATGTCTCGCATAGCTGCCTCTTGTAGAATTTCCAACACTGCTGCAGGTAAGTCTCCACCTGGCTATAGGGAGGCATGGCAACATCCTGAAGGCATTTAACCCATCATATCCTGCAGAGGTGAGATTCTCTGGCCTATCCCCAAGCTGCTGGCGGTTTATTAGGCAGCTCCTCCCTTCACTCCTCATCTGATCTAAGGTTCTAGTTCAGTCTGTCTAGATTCCTGTGAGGCACACTCTTGTCTTGTCTCTCCTGTTTTCTGACCCGATTTGCCTACCAGTTTATCCTGACCTCTCTGCTCCTAACCTTGGCTATGTACATTGAACCTGTGTTGTCTGCACTGACCCTGGATTGTCTCACCACGTCTTTGCCTCTGTCCACCTGTAACTCATATTCATGTCTCTGATCCTTCGATCAGCTACTATAGACCTGGGGACAGCCTTAGAGTGGTATTTGATCACTACCAGCAGCAAAGCCTATCCTCACCATCTGAGGCTCTAGTGAATACCCAGTCATCACTTAGTTTCACCCCTTCAGGAATTGATATTGATATCTTTGGACAATAATACTCAATTGTTCTTGTTAAACACTAATGAATTTCTACATCTAATTAAAACATTAGGTCCCCTTCCTAATACCACCATCTTGGTATGCTTGGATGTCAGTAGCTATATACGACCATTACAAACAACAAAGGCCTATCTGCCATAAGATACTTAATTGTTTGGGCACACCTTGCTGAAGACCCCCAAAATTTCTGTATTGATTGTCTAATATTGGTACTTTTGATCTTTATATTCCAAGACACATATCTCCAGATTCAAGGAACAGCTAAGAGGTCTAATGTAGCTGCCCCCACCGCTATTGCATTTATGTCTGCTTTCGAGGAAGAGTTTTTATATACCCATGATTTTTTTAGGACACATTCCATCATATGTCACTGCTATAGCTATATTGATGTTTAGGTGTGAAGGAAACCATCTACTGTATCTCTTCCAAACTATTGCCAACTCAGGTTCCCAATCACAAAAAAGGGACAATATTGCATTAAGTTGTTAAAAGTGAGAAAAGGCCTACTGGAGCAATACTCTCCATTCCCTGGAACCTTAGGGCCTTAACAGGGAGAATGATAGGCCTAGTTTCCTATAACCTAAGTGCAAAAGGTTTTCTTTGTAAAAAAAATTCCGCATTGTATTTATGCATGCCAGCACAAATGATTTATTGTGGCCTTACTGCTCTTTTTCATTTTTATTCTCAGTGTTCTCCCTCATGACGGATTTAAATAGTTCTCTATTTTCTTGCTTCCTTATGTCTATTTTGATTCTCACAGCCTTCTTTTCTTCCTACAGAATAGCTTATTCAACTCAGAAACCGGATTGCACCAGATTGTGAAGAAGTATACCGAGTGTGAAGGATTCATGGTATACTGCTTCACCCCTCAATCTTTCCTGCTTTACCTCACCCTTACCTCCCTTCTCACTTGCTTGCCTACCCCCACTTTCACCCCGTTTCCCATTTTTCCTCCTGGTTTCCTCCTTTTTGTTTCCTGCCTCTTCTGCCTATCTGTTACATTTCCTGGTCACTTATATCTTTAATATCTTATACATTGTACTCTATACATTATTCTTAACTCCCCTACTTTTTCAGTTTCCTATCCTTATATCAATTTACCTGTATTGATAAGCCTATTCTTTATCTTATCCTATCTCCTTGTTCTATCATAATCCTTTCCTCCTTCTCTATGTGTGTGTACATCAGCTACATTCACTATGCCATCCTACAATGGGTCCTCACAGTGGTCATAACCCTGCCCCCAGTGATGTTAGATGACATCTCCAGGAGGCAGGCCACTAGTATGCCGCTCCGGTGACACGGCATGAAGCGGCCTACATCATATACCACAGACTAGCACCTAGACATTTCCCGGTGACGTGCTATCACAAGGTCCAGACATGCCCCCTTACAAGGGGTTCTGGCTAGACATCGGATACCATGCTGCATATAGTTTAAAAGACGCTCACCTACACCACTATGTATAGCGCCATTTAGCTAGTGATGATGGTCGCCATTTCCATAGTGCTACATTCTTCCACATATAGTTATGGGCAGCATGGTGGCTCAGTGGTTAGCATTGTAGGCCTTGCAGCACTGGAATCCTGGGTTTAAATCCCACCAAGGACAACATCTGCGAGGAGTTTGTATGTTCTCCCCGTGTTTGTGTGGGTTTTCTCATGGCTTTCTGGCTTCCTCCCACATTCCAAAGACATACTAATAGTGATTCTAGATTGTGAGCCCCATCCGGGAAAGTGCCGATAATGTATGTAAAGCGCTGTGGAATTAATGGCGCCATGCAAATGAGTAAAATAAATATAGTTCCCACAGAAATCCGGTAAGCTAGTCTAACCTCTCACTTTGTTCCCACATCCTATTTACCTGGTTTCTTTTTCTTTTCTCTTCTCTCTGCTTGTTACACTTTCTTCATTCAGTTTGTCTCATTAAAAGGCATGGTTTTCTCAGCTTTGTCTTATAGACTTAAATATATAAATGTTCATGTATACATTTACCTCCTTACCAGGCACCTTTCCTGTTATTCTATGCTATGTTATTTTATTGATAGTGCTGCCATCTATTGTCCATATTAGGAACTTGAACCTGCTGCTTTTTGCTTGTTATCTAAATATTAATATATCCAGAAACCTGAACATTTTCTGCATTACCTATATCTATTCATCTATCTGAATTAGGCCCTAACTTTAGTCAGGGCTCATTTTCTTACAGATACTTGGACCGTAGCATCCATAATATGTAGTATTGTATAGTGCTGTACATTTGTTTACCTTGTTGAAATTATTTTGTTCTATATATTGATATGTAAATATTTTGCCACTTATGCACAGTATTGTGTCTCATACAGCAGCATTCTGATGACGGTCCAGATTCAGGGACGAAATGTTCTTCATACACCTTTGTTACAGTTTGGAACCCTACTTGGGCATCGACTGATTCACAGAGTAAAGTACAGTGTTTGCGAAAGTATTCACATATTCACCTCTCCCCCTCGGCTTTTTACCTATTTTTTTACATTACAACCCAATGTTTAAAAAATTGTATAATCTGATTCGTGTGTGAAGAATCAGTACTAAATAGTTTAAGTTAGTAAAGTGAGAAAATGTAGACAACAATAACATTTATGTGATAACATAAATACAAATTGGCATGTGCATATGTATACACACCTTTTGCTATGAAGCCCCTAAAAATTTCTGGTGCAAGCAATTACCTTCACAAGTCACATATGTGAAAGGAAGCCCACCTGTGTCACATGGTCTGTCAGTATATACACACCTTTTCTGAAAGGCCACAGAGGCTGCAACACCATTAAGCAAGAGGCATCACTAACCAAACACCATGAAAACCAAGGAGATCTTCAAACAAGTCTGGGACAAAGTTGTTGAGAAGTCAGTGTTGGGTTAGAAAAAAATATCCCAATCTCTGATTGATGCTCCCCTGGAGCACCATCAACTCCATTATCATCAAATGGAAAGAACATGGTACTACAATAACCCTGCCAATAGGTGGCTTCCCTCCAAAACTCTCAGCCTTGGCAAGGAGGGCATTAATCAGAGAGGCAGCACAGAGACCAAAGGTAGCCCTGAAGGAGCTGCTGAGTTCCTAAGGAGAGACTGAATTATCTTTCTATACGACCACAATAAGCCGTATATTCCTTAGCGGTGGCCCTTATGGAAAAGTGGCCAGAAAAAAAAACCCTTACTTAAACGCAAATGAGACCAAAATTTAACTTTTCGGCCACCAAGGTAAATGTTATGTCCTGGCGTCAAACAAACACAGCCCATCACCCCACACTCCAAGAACACCATTCTCACAGTGAAACATGGTGGTGGCAGCATCATGTAATGGGGATGTTTTTTGGCAGCAGAGACAGGGAAAATGATCTGAGTCGAGGGGAAGATAGATGGTGCAAAATGCAGGGATATTCTTGAGCAAAACCTGTTTCAGTGAGAGATATGAAACTGGGATGGAGATTCATCTTCCAACAAGACAATGACCCAAAGCATACTGCTAAAGCAACACCAGAGTGGTTTAAGGGGAAATGTGTAAATGTTTTAGAGAGGCCTAGTCAAAGCCCAGACCTTAATGCAATTAAGAATCTGTGGTCAGACTTGAAGATTACTCTTCACCAGACGAAACCATCTAACTTGAAGGACCTGGAGCAGTTTTGCCTTGAGGAATGTGAAAAAATCACAGTGGAAAGATGTGGAAAGTTGTTAGAGACTTAGGCAAAGTGACTTGCAGCTGTAATTGCCGCAAAAGGAGGCTCTACAAAGTACTGACTTTAGGGGGAGAAATAGTTATACAAACTGAAGTTTTCAGTTATTTTGTCCTATTTGTTGTTTGCTTCATAATAATATGTTCTTTGCATAAACTAATGCAAAACCTCAAGAAAGCCAGTGAAATTCCAGGTTGTGAGGTAGCAAAACAAGAAAATCCAAGGATGGCAGTGAATACTTTTGCAAGGCATAATATGCTTTTTGCATAAACTAATGCAAACCCTCAAAAAAGCCAGTGAAATTCCAGAACAAAGAAAAATCCCAGGGTGTGAATACTTTTGCCAGCCACTGTATTCTATCATCTTCTAAGCTTATGCACAGTCATGTTTATATTGCCAACAT
This sequence comes from Oophaga sylvatica, assembly GCA_033576555.1. Lineage (NCBI taxonomy): Eukaryota > Metazoa > Chordata > Amphibia > Anura > Dendrobatidae > Oophaga > Oophaga sylvatica. Next base: position 477,580,415 of record JARQOD010000003.1, on the reverse strand, counting down.
ATTTTGCGCCACTGCACAATTCAGAGGGGTCATGTACAGAGTAATACATTGAACAATTCAAGCAAAAGTCGTGTGGGCTTGCAACTTATTAGAAATTATTGTTGAAACAAAAGCTATAAAGAGCTTGTAGTGTATGGTTCAGCCATCTGTATAATGATTAAAAGTATTTATTTAAAACTACATGAATCAGTCATCAGCCAGTATCTGTCTGTTCAGATACAAAGTGCAACTGAAATCTTGAACGGTGTGGAAACATATGATAAAAAGGACCGGATTCTAAAGAAAATTGAGGATGGGAGAACAGAGAGCAGATTGGTTAGCGAGGTGACATGAAAGGCCAGCCAAAACAGATGTTTTTAGGACATCTAAAGCTGGAAAAACTGGGAATTAACCAGATGGTCTGACAGTGCATTCTATAGAACTAGCGCACTCTGAGGAAAGTCTTGGACATGCTAGCAGGAGCTTCAGAATTTTGAGTTTTTAGTCGTAAATCAATAGGTGAACAGAAAGCACATGATGTGCGGTAGACAGAGATGAGGGAGAAGATATTGAGTGGTACAGCACTATTGAAAGCTTTGTGGGTGTGATAAATTTATGTTGCATTCTCTATCGCATGAGCAACTAGTGCAATGACTGGCACATGTTGAAGGCATTGGCGTAGTGACTGGATAAAAATATGATGTTGCTTGCTGCATTCAGGCAATATCAGAAAGGGAAGAGTTTAGCATGAAAAGGACCAAACTGTGGTGAATTGCAGTAGTCAAGTCAATAATGAAATAGAGAGACAGGAAGGCTATGTGCACACTGAGTTTTTTGAGGCACTCAAAACAAGTTTTTCAATGTTCAATATTTCAAAATGCTCTTATGATCGGGGATTCTCGTGCGAGTCTTTCTCACTTTTTTTAATTTATCAATTCATTTATAAAATGTTAGCTTTTATGGGCAATAAAAGCTTCAAAAACACAAATACAATGGTCAAAAAGACACACAGACATCTTTGTGGCATTTTTGTCTTTTCTTGAACATTTAATGTAAAATATGGAGTGGCTTCATAATTAAAAACACCTGAAGAATTGACAGGCCACTTCTTTTAAATGCTTGGAATTTTTGAAAATGTTAAGCTAATTTAAAGCGATCAAAGAAATGATTCATTAAGACTGGGGTTTTAGTGCACTAGTCTCAATAAGGGGCATGTATGAATATGATGCGTCAAATTTATTAAGTGGTCCATGCCATATAATAAATTGGCGCATCTTATCAGTGGCGCTCAGCTCTCTGCACCTCACCTGAAATGTTACTCCAGTCAGTTACATTTCTGGGGTAAGGAATGCAACCACTTTTAATGAATTTATCAAATGAGCAAGGCCACATTTCCTCCTTCTCTGTCTCCTTCACAGCTTTGCCTGTTTTGTTGGAGCTGCCCAAAACTTCTGTGAAAATGGCAAAAGTCATACAATTTTGCAACATTTGAAGATGTTTTTTTTCCGATTTTTGCTGTAAATGCCATGACGAATTGGGGCTTGAATACATGAACAGCAAGTCATTTTACCAGTTATCTTTCTTCCACCTCCACGTTAAAAGGGACGGTTGCAAGGAGGTGCAGAATAGAATATGTTATGTAACAGCCTCTAGCTGTCACAGGTTTACCACGACAGAGAGGAGCCAAAAGACCGCAGCATCTGATTTTTCCTACTCCTGCACTGGTTAGAAGCATTTCACCTTTGTATTAAATGGAGTACATTTATTTTAGCAGTGCAGGGCTTAATCTGCTCTGTTGAGAGCTCCTGGAGAGTATAGGAGCTCAGCTGTGCACTGATAGCCACTCCCATCTCCTATATAAACTGGATCCTGGCTGACTCTCATTGTCAGAGGTAGCTTATGCTGCATGGCTGGAGGTTATTGATGATTGTTATTTGAGAAGGTGGTTGATGGATTAATCTGGAACTATTGCTAGGTTTGAGTGAGTGATAATTAACTTTCTTTTCCTACTTTTGGTTTAATCCCATACTCCACTCCCCAATGCATCCATCTCTGTTATTTGCGTGTATATATTTGTATGTTTGGTATTTCTCATTACCCCTGTTCGCATTACCTTATTATTCTGGTTGTGTGTTACGGTACACTACTACTCCCTTCTTCCCTGAATGAGGGAAGGATACAGACTGAGGGCGGATTCAGGAGCTAAGGCAAGGTACGTGGCCCCAGCATCTTCACCATCAGAAGTAATCCAGGGAACAGGGTGAACTAGGCCTCCCCTAGCTTTAGGGACAGGAATGGAGCCCCTGGTTTAGGGACAACCGACAATAGAGTCGTGACACTAGCAACCACATGTGATTGTGCTTGAGCCAAGAGTGCTCTTCATGCAAATGGGCTAGTGTAAGGTTCTTTGTCTCTTTTGACATGTTCCTTGAAACTCAGTTTTCCGTCGGCCATTTTGCTTTCTGTCTTTCTGCAGCTCTTGCCCTCAGTTAATATGGAGTTTCCAGTTTTCATGTTCCCGCCCTGATTCTCTCCCTCTTGCTTCTTAAGCAGCCTCAGCTGAACAATCAGTGCTCCTGAATCAAGCCTCAGTCAGCCTGTGACCTTACTCCTGGAAACCTTGGACTTTGGACTCCAGCTATTTCCTACTGAGGAACTTTGGAACACTTTTGGACTCTGGAAACCTGCTGTTTGGTGAATCCATGTTTGCAGAGGAATTCTGGTACAGAGAAGAGATCCTGAACCTGCTTTGGAGAGTTATTGTAGAGCTTGAAGTTACTCTGGCCTGCTGTGTCTCCTGCCTCTGTTCCTGCAAACTGTGTGACCTTTTCTGCATGCTTGTATGAAGTAATACAAGTCATTTCATATCAACCTGTGTCTCATGTGTTTTCCTCGCACCCAAGCACAAGACGCTATAGGAACTGTACACTATACATGACAAGATTCAGGAGCCAATGTTTAGTGTCTGCTGGGTCTGGGAAAGCCGTGTCTGCTGTGACTGTGGATATCAGATGTCCGTTTAATACCTTCTGTGATGACAGTGGTTGTGACTTCTCACAACCATTCCAGGTGAGCGCATTCCCTTAAATTTTACTCTGGAGTGTTACCACAGGTAAACACTATTGTTTTTTTTTTTTTTTTTTCTCTTTCCTCTTCTCCTTCCAGCACTTCTGCCTTAAAAGATCTGGAAGATGGAGGCCCGCATAAAGGAGCTTTGCGGAATGACTGATTCAATCCATGCAGATATACAGGCTTTAAAGACCCGTTTTGCAAGCCTACAGGACCTCACTAATCATAATTTGCAAGTGTTTGGACAAACTACCCAGGAATTACGAGCCAGGATTGAGGCTCTAGAGGAACGAGTCCAGGCTCCTGCCATAACCCCGAGTTCTGGGATCCCCAAGTTACCTCCTTTTCATTTTGGCGGTGAACGTGAGAAATTCAGGGATTTATTAACCAATGCAATCTATTTTTCTCTGCACATGCTTCACAATTTCCCACTGAACGATCCAAAGTGCTTACTATAATCATGTTGCTTACCAATAAGGCTTTGATGTGGGCAAACCCTCTGATTGAGACTGAGGATGATTGTTTGAATCACCTTGATGCTTTTATTTCAGCCATGGGGCAGGTGTTTGATGACCCCAATCGAGGTGCAACAGCTGAAGCAGCCATGTTAACTTTGCGCCAAGGTAAGCGTTCAGTAGCCGAATATGCCTTGGATTTCAGGAGATGGGCTCTTGATACCACTTGGGACACTTCCGCCAAAAAATCTATTTTTCGGAAAGGGTTGTCTCCACTGATTAAGGATGAACTTGCTCGTGCCGACCCTCCCACTGCGTTAGGTGACTTTATTAACTATTGTATCCGTATTGATGCTCGTCTGACTGAACGCAGACAAGAGAGATGGTTCGAAAATAATCGCACTAACCTTTTCCTACCTCCCTCCTCAGCTAAGGAACCTTTGAGTAGGATCACAAGGGAACCAGAACCTGAACCCATGCAGGTGGACTCTTTACAAAGACGGGTTAGTGATGCACGCAAAGAACATCGTATAAAGGAAAATCTATGTTTCTACTGTGGTAAGTCAGGGCACTTCATTATAAACTGCCCCAGCCGTTCTCGTAAGACTACTGCAGCACTCATTCACTGTGAGTGTTGCGAGAGGGGATCTGTCAGGTCCGAGCCTCAGGCTCCAGAGAGATCTGCAGCAACAGATCTTGATTTCTCGGACTTAAACTCCGTTACCTCTGAGGACGTTGACTGTGTAAACGCTGCAATTTTTCAAGTTTCCTCAGCGGTGTCCCAGCTGAGTTGTAAGAAAAACAATTCTCATTGCTTCCTTTCCATCAAACTCTGGGTTGACTCAGTCTGGGTGTCTAACTCTGCTATGATCGACTCAGGAGCAAGTGGAAATTTTATGGATATCTCCTTTGCTCTGAAACAGGGGATATGTTCAGTGAAGAAGGCTACTCCAGTACAGATGGAGACTGTGGATGGCTCCCTGCTGACCTCTGGACCAGTGGATCAGGAAACAGAGCCTTTGAGGGTCCTTATGGGTAAAGATCATCAGGAGAAAATGTCTTTTATGCTTATCTCTTCTCCCCACTTTCCCATTATTCTAGGGCTACCATGGCTGCAGGCGCAGAATCCTACGATTAACTGGGAGACCAAGGAATTACACTTTCCGGAGAAACAGATGAGTCAAGGAGTTTCAGCTTGCTCTGTTCCTAAAGGAACCATGTCGGTCCATGAACTACCAGCTGTATATCAGGACTATGTGGATTTATGTGACAAGAAGAACGCTGATCAGCTTCCTCCTCACCGTCCATATGATTGTCCAATTGAATTATTGCCTGGAGCCGAGATACCTTTTGGTAAGATCTACTCCCTAGCGGGCCCGAGCTAAAAGCTTTGAAGGACTACATAGACGAAAATCTAGCCAAGGGCTTCATACGCCCCTCTTCATCTCCCGCAGGTGCACCTATCTTCTTTGTGAAGAAGAAAGATGGATCTCTGAGACCCTGCATAGACTATAGGGAACTCAATAAGGTTACTATTAGAAACCGTTATCCATTGCCTTTAATCCCTGAGTTGTTGGAGAGAGTGCGGCATGCCAAAATTTTCTCTAAACTGGATCTTCGTGGGGCCTATAACTTAGTCCGTATTAGACCTGGGGATGAATGGAAGACTGCATTCAGGTCACGCTATGGACACTTTGAATATCTAGTTATGCCTTTTGGTCTGAGTACCGCCCCAGCCACTTTCCAACACTTGGTGAATGACATCTTCAGGGATCTCCTAGATACATTTGTGGTGATTTATCTGGATGATATTCTAATTTTTTCTAACTCTACAGAGGAACATCATGGACATGTGAGAATGGTCTTAGAACGCCTAAGACAAAACCATCTCTACATCAAACTTGAAAAGTGTGAATTCCATAGGACCGAAATTCAATTTCTGGGGTATGTACTATCTACGCAAGGGATTAGTATGGATGGAAGCAAGACCCAAGCCATCAAGGATTGGCCAATTCCTAGAAATGTGAAGGAGGTGCAGCGCTTCATCGGGTTTGCCAACTTCTATAGACGTTTCATTAGGAATTTCTCTGAGGTAGTGTCACCTATCACCCAACTTACCCGGAAACAGTCTAGGTTCTCCTGGACCCCGCAAGCTCATGAAGCATTTTCCTGTTTAAAGGATAAATTTACCACCGCACCTATCTTAGTACATCCCAACCCCAAGCTTGCCTTCATAATAGAGGTGGATGCTTCAGACTGTGCCGTTGGAGCTATACTCTCTCAGAGAACAGGTGAGAAGAATGTCTTGCATCCCTGTGCCTTCTTTTCCCAGCAGTTGTCTTCGGCTGAGAGGAACTACGATGTAGGCAATAGAGAATTGTTGGCCATTATTGCCACCTTCAAGGAATGGAGACACCTTCTTCAGGGTGCTGCACAGCAAATAGTCGTCCTGACAGACCATCGTAACCTTGAATTTATCAGGTCGGCTAAGTGCCTGACTCCTCGCCAGGCTCGCTGGAATCTTTTCCTAAACAAATTTAATTTTGTAATTTCTTATAGACCAGGATCGCGCAATGGAAAGGCTGATGCACTCTCTAGGATTCATTCAGCAGAGACACGTCCACTTACTCCTCCTAAGACTATTCTTCCTGACTCTAGATTCCTGGGAGTGATTCATAATCAAGACCTACTTAAGGACATCAAGGAAGCATACCATGCGGATTCTTTGTTGGCTCAACCCCCAAGGGACGTAAGTCTTGTCTTTAAGAATGGTGTGTGGATTCAGGGACAACGTCTGTATATACCTGAAACAGTCAGATTGAGAGTATTGCAACTCATCCACGATTCCAAGATAGCCTGGCATAGGGGAATTCTAAAGACACAAGAATTTCTTTCTCGTTTCTTTTGGTGGCCCACTTACAGGAAAGATGTTTTAAACTATGTCACTTCATGTGAAGTCTGTGCAAGATGCAAAACACCTCGCTCCTCACCAACTGGTCTGTTGCAACCTCTTCCCACCCCGCCCCGCCCGTGGGGATCCATTTCTATGGACTTCATTGTGGAGTTACCAACCTCTCAAGGGAAGAACACCATTCTAGTGGTGGTTGATCGTCTAACAAAGGCAGCTCATTTTATCCCTTGTGTCGGCTTACCCACTGCAAAACAGACATCAGACTTGATGATTAAGAATGTATTTCGCTTACATGGAGTACCGGATGAGGTCATTTCGGATCGAGGGGTGCAATTCACTTCAAGGTTTTGGCAAAATTTCTGTGCCGCATTGGACATTAAAGTAAACCTTTTTTCTGCTTTTCATCCCCAGACTAATGGACAGACAGAACGAACCAATCAGACCCTGGAGCAGTATCTCCGCTGCTTTATCTGCCACCTACAGGATGATTGGGTGGATCTACTTCCACTGGCTGAGTTCTCTTATAACAACTCTCAGAGCGCCTCCACTAAGCAGTCTCCTTTTTACTCCAATCTAGGTTATCATCCTAACATTCTTCCTCGATTTCCCATAGATACGCCCTTGCCGGCAGTGGCTGAAAGAATCACTTCTTTACAAAAGAATATGGATCTTCTAAAGGAAAATCTAGAATTGGCTCAGGAAAGGTACAAGAAAGCAGCAGATAAATTTCGTAAACCTGCACCAGCTTTCAAGGTAGGAGATTTGGTCTGGCTGTCAACCAGAAATCTTAAATTAAAGATTCCATCGTCTAAATTGGGACATAAGTACATTGGACCTTATAAGATCAATAAGATTATAAGTGCTGTTGCTTGTCGTCTTCAACTGCCCAGAACTATGAGAATCCACCCTGTCTTTCATGTATCCCTACTAAAGGCTGCAACACCCAATACGTTTCCTGGACGCTCTTCTCCTTGCCCTGACCCAGTGGTGGTCGATGGTCAGGAAGAATTTATGATGGAAAGGATTCTAGATTCCAGGTTGTACAGAAATCAGTTGCAATATTTGATTAAATGGCAGGGCTACCCAGTGGAGGACAACTCATGGGAACCAGTCAATAATGTAAATGCTCCTCGCCTGCTCCGCCAGTTTCATCAGAGGTACCCTGACAAGCCTGGTCTGAGGTCATCCGGAGGTTGTCCCTAAGGGGGGAGTAATGTAAGGTTCTTTGTCTCTTTTGACATGTTCCTTGAAACTCAGTTTTCCGTCGGCCATTTTGCTTTCTGTCTTTCTGCAGCTCTTGCCCTCAGTTAATATGGAGTTTCCAGTTTTCATGTTCCCGACCTGATTCTCTCCCTCTTGCTTCTTAAGCAGCCTCAGCTGAACAATCAGTGCTCCTGAATCAAGCCTCAGTCAGCCTGTGACCTTACTCCTGGAAACCTTGGACTTTGGACTCCAGCTATTTCCTACTGAGGAACTTTGGAACACTTTTGGACTCTGGAAACCTGCTGTTTGGTGAATCCATGTTTGCAGAGGAATTACGGTACAGAGAAGAGATCCTGAACCTGCTTTGGAGAGTTATTGTAGAGCTTGAAGTTACTCTGGCCTGCTGTGTCTCCTGCCTCTGTTCCTGCAAACTGTGTGACCTTTTCTGCATGCTTGTATGAAGTAATACAAGTCATTTCATATCAACCTGTGTCTCATGTGTTTTCCTCGCACCCAAGCACAAGACGCTATAGGAACTGTACACTATACATGACAGCTAGTTTGAAACAAAACATATTATAGGCAAGATGAGGCAGCACTGAGTGTGCACTTATGCTATTGAATACATGATGTAATAATGTAATTCTCTTATCTACATACTAGATGGTGGCCCGATTCTAACGCATCGGGTATTCTAGAATATGTATGTAGTATAGAGGCTGCTGGGGTGTATATAGAGGCTGCTGGGGTGTATATAGAGGCTGCTGGGGTGTATATAGAGGCTGCTGCGTTGTATATAGAGGCTGCTGCTGCTGGGATGTATATAGAGGCTGCTGCTGTTGGGGTGTATATAGAGGCTGCTGGGGTGTATATAGAGGCTTCTGGGGTGTATATAGAGGCTGCTGCTGGGGTGTACGTGGAGGCTGCTGCTGGAGTATATGTGGAGGCTGCTGTAATGATTTGGTAGCTGAGGAGGACAGGAGCAAAATACCGCCAAAGCAGCAAGACACCAGAGAGGCTGGAACCTAATGGGTTGCAGATCCCTAAACTAACCACACAACTAGAAGTAGCCGTGGAGCGTACCTACGGTGATCCTAGACACCTCGGCACAGCCGGAGAGTTAGCCACACTTGAAGATTGAAAGAGGAAAGCTAACTGCCCCGAAGTAAATCCCCCAAAGAAATAGGAAGCCCCCAAACATGTAATGGCGGTTAGAAAAGAGGAAAACACGAACACAGACAGAAAATAGAATGAGCAAATGTTGGGGCCCAAATCTGTCTAGAAAGTAAAATACAGGAGAGAAATTCTGGCTGCAACCCAGAAAAACCCTAATAAAAATACCAGCACTTCTGATTACAAAAAACCTGAGACCACACAATCTCGACCACCTATATCAGATCTCTGGTGTGACAAACAGCTACCCAGCAATAAAATATATCAATGGAACAATGAACAAGTGCAAATACAAAATGAGAACAGAGGGCAGTGCAAGCCCCCAAAGGGGACCCGGCTGAAGTCCAAGACAAAACTGCAAAAAGCAAGGAAAATCAAACCAAAGAAAAAAACAGAAAGTCACTTATCTGAATGATAGCAGGAAAGCAAGCTGAAATTCCAACAAAGACCTGGAGCAACAATTGATTACCGGCGAGGATCATGGGAGGCCAGCTCACTTATATCAGGCCAGTCAGCCCCATCTGACACCCATTCCTTAATTGGTTCAATACCCTCAGCAACCACCGGAGGGAGCCTCAGCTCCGAAGTCGTCTCCAACGCATTCACAACAGTACCCCCCCTTGAGGAGGGGTCACTGAACCCTCACGTGCGCAACCAGGCTGATAAGGATGAGCTCGGTGATAGGCACGGATAAGTCTCCTAGCATGGATCTCCGAAGAAAACACCCAAGAATTGTCCTCCTGACCATAACCTCTCCACTTAACCAAATACTGGAGTTTCTGCCTAGCAAAATGAGAATCCAATATTTTCTCAACCACATACTCCAAATTGCCCTCAACCAAAACAGGATCGGGAGGCGCAGCCATAGGAACCACTGGCTCGACAAACCTCTTCAATAAGGATTTGTGGAATACGCTATGGATCTTAAATGTCCCTGGAAGAAGCAAACGGAAGGAAACCGGATTAAGAATTTCCATGATCTTTTAAGGTCCAATGAACCTTGGCTTAAATTTTGGACACGCAACCTTCATAGGGATATTTCTTGAGGACAACCAAACTAAGTCCCCCACTTTAAAACGAGGACTATCAGTCCTATGCCAGTTGGCAAACCACTGGGCCTTCTCCTGAGAGAGAGACAACCTCTCCACAACTTGGTCCCAAATCTGCTGCATTCGCTCCACAATAGAGTCAACACCCGGACAGACAGAAGCCTCCACCTGTCCTGAAGAAAATTGAGGATGAAACCCAGAATTGCAGAAAAAAGGAGACATCAAGGTGGCAGAGCTAGCCCTATTATTAAGAGCAAACTCAGCCAAAGGCAAAAAAGAGACCCAGTCATCCTGATCAGCAGACACAAAACATCTCAAATAAGTCTCCAAGGTCTGGTTTGTTCTCTCAGTTTGTCCATTGGTCTGAGGGTGAAACGCAGAGGAGAAAGATAACTGAACTCCAAGTTTACAACAAAATGTCCTCCAAAATCTGGAAACAAACTGGACTCCTCTGTCAGACACAATGTTCTCTGGAATGTCGTGCAACCGAACTACCTGCTGAAAGAATAAAGGCACCAATTCGGAGGAGGAAGGCAACTTAGGTAGTGGCACAAGATGCATCATCTTGGAAAATCTATCACAGATCACCCAGATAACGGTCATTCTCTGAGAGACAGGGAGGTCGGAAAAAAATCCATAGAGATATGGGTCCATGGCCTCTTGGGCACAGGTAATGGCATTAGCAAACCACTAGAGCGAGAGTAAGGTTTGGAACGAGAGCAAGTCCCACAGGACTGCACAAAGTCCCTGACATCACGAGAAAAAGTAGGCCACCAAAAGGACTGACTCACCAAATCTCTGGTACCAAAAATGCCGGGATGACCAGTCAATGCAGAGCAATGAATCTCAGACATAACATTCTTCCTCCACTGGTCTGGGACATACAATTTCCCAACAGGGCAGCGTTCAGGTTTATCCTCCTGACATCCCTCCAGAGCCAGTCTCAAATTGGGCGAGATAACGGAAAGAACTACACCCTCTTTTAGAATAACAGCAGGCTCAGTTACCTCAGGAGAATCCGCAAAGAAACTCCTCGAAAGGGCATCCGCCTTAACATTCTTAGTGCCCGGGAGAAAAGAAACCACAAAATTAAAACGTGTGAAAAACAAGGCCCACCTGGCCTGTCTAGGATTAAGTCGCTTGGCTGATTCGAGATAAACCAGGTTCTTATGGTCCGTGAGGACCACCACCTGATGTTTGGCTCCTTCCAGCCAATGTCTCCACTCTTCAAAGGCCCACTTCATAGCCAATAACTCCCGATTTCCCACGTCATAATTACGTTCAGCTGGGGAAAATTTTCGACAGAAGAAGGCACAAGGGTTACTCTTAGAGGTCTCCGGATCCCTTTGGGACAAAACGGCACCTGCACCAATCTCAGAAGCATCAACCTCCACCTGAAATGGTAGAGAAACATCAGGCTGCCGCAGAACAGGAGCAGCAGTGAATCTCTGCTTAAGTTCCTGAAACGCAGAAACTGCCTCAGGAGGCCAATTCACCACATCAGAACCCTTTTTGGTCAAATTAGTCAGTGGTTTCACAATACTGGAAAATTACCAATAAATTTACGATAAAAATTAGCAAAACCCAAAAATCTCTGAAGAGCCTTCAATGTAGTAGGTTGAACCCAATCACAAATGGCCTGAACTTTGACCAGGTCCATTTCAATAACAGACGGAGACAAAATGAATCCCAGAAATGAAACCTTCTGTACGCCAAAAAGACATTTTGATCCCTTCACATACAGTGCATTTTCCCTCAAAATCCGGAACACCGTCCGAAAATGTTCCACATGAGAGTCCCAGTCGTTGGAAAAAAATCAAGATATCATCCAAATAAACGATCAGAAATTTATCCACGAAATATCTGAAAATATCATTCATAAAGGACTGGAAGACGGAAGGGGCATTAGTGAGCCCAAAAGGCATCAATAGGTACTCAAAATGCCCCTCTGGGGTATTAACCCCTTCGTGACAGTTGCAGCCATTTTGCAGCTTAATGACGGGCCAATTTTTACAATTCTGACCACTGTCAATTTATGAGGTTCTAACTCTGGAACGCTTTAACGTATCCAGCTGATTCTGAGATTGTTTTTTAGTGACATATTGTACTTCACGTTAGTGGTAAATTTTTTTTTATATAACTTGCTTTTATTTATGAAAAAAACGGAAATATGGCAAAAATTTTAGAAAATTTCGCAATTTTCAAACTTTCAATTTTTATGCCCTTAAATCAGAGAGATATGTCATACAAATTTCTTAATAAATAACATTTTCCACATGTCTACTTTACATCAGCATAATTTTGGGAAACAAATTTTCTTTTGTTACGAAGTTATAAGGGTTAAAATTTGACCAGCGATTTCTCATTTTTACAACACCATTTTTTTTTAGGGACCACATCACATTTGAAGTCACTTTGAGGGGTCTATATGATAGAAAATACCCAAAAGTGACACCATTCTAAAAACTGCACCCCTCAAGGTGCTCAAAACCACATTCAAGAAGTTTATTAACCCTTCAGGTGCTTCACAGGAGCTGAAGCAATGTGGAAGGAAAAAATTGACATTTAACTTTTTTTGCAAAAGCTTTACTTCAGAACCAATTTTTTTTATTTTCACAAGTGTTAAAAGAAAAAATGAACCACAAAATTTGTTGTGCAATTTCTCTTGAATACGCCGATACCCCATATGTAGGGGTAAACCACTTTTTGGGCGCACGGCAGAGGTCGCAAGGGAAGGAGCGCCGTTTGACTATTTCAACGCAGAATTGGCTGGATGCCATGTCGCGTTTAGAGAGCCCCTGATGTGCCTAAACAGTGGAAACCCTCAACATGTGACAACATTTTGGAAACTAGACCCCTTAAGGAATTTATCTAGATGTGTAGTGAGCACTTTGAACCTCCAAGTGCTTCACACACGTTTCTAATGTAGAGCCGTGAAAATAAAAAATCATTTTTTTTTCCACAAAAATGATCTTTTTACCCCAATTTTTATTTTCCCAAGGGTAACAAGACCCCAAAAGTTTTTGTGCAATTTGTCCTGAGCATGCCGATACCCCATATGTGGGGGTAAACCACTCTTTGGGCGCACGGCAGAGGTCGCAAGGGAAGGAGCGCCGTTTGACTTTTTCAACGCAGAATTGGCTGGATGCTATGTCGTGTTTAGAGAGCCCTTGATGTGCCTAAACAGTGGAAACCCCAAACAAGTGACCCCATTTTGGAAACTAGACCCCTTAAAGAACTTATCTAGATGTGTGGTGAGCACTTTTAACCCCCAAGTGCTTCACAGAAGTTTATAACGCCCAGGCTGAAAATAAAAAATCATATTTTTTCCACAAACCTGATCGTTTAGTCCACAATTTTTATTTGCCCAAGGGTAACAGGAGAAATTAGACCACAAAAGTTGTTGTCCAATTTGTCCTGAGTACGCTGATACCAAATATGTGGGGGGGGGACTGTTTGGGCACACGGCAGGGCTTGGAAAGGAAGTAATAACGTTTTGGAATGCAGACGTTGATGGGGGTCATGTTCCGTTTGCAGTGCCCCAGATGTGCCTAAACAGTGGAAAACCCCCACAAATGACCCCATTTTGGAAACTAGACCCCCTAATAACTTATCTAGATCTGTGGTGAGCACTATGAACCCCCAAGTGTTTCACAAAAGTTTATAATGCCTGGGTGTGAAAAAAAATTTTTTTCCACAAAAATGATTGTTTAGTCAAAAATTTTTGATTTTTCACAAGGAAATTGGACCCTAAAAGTTGTTGTCCAATTTGTCCTGAGTACGCTGATACCAAATATGTGGGGGGGGGAAACTGTTTGGGCGCACGGTAGGGCTTGGAAAGGAAGTAATAACGTTTTGGAATGCAGACATTGATGGGGTTCATGCTCCGTTTGCAGTGCCCCAGATGTGCCTAAACAGTGGAAAACCCCCACAAATTACCCCATTTTGGAAACTAGACCCCCTAAGTAACTTATCTAGATCTGTGGTGAGCACTTTGAACCCCCAAGTGTTTCACAAAAGTTTATAATGCCTGGGTGTCAAAAAAAAAAACTATTTTCCACAAAACTGATTTTTTAGTCCCAAATTTTTGATTTTTCACAAGGAAATTGGACCCCAAAAGTTGTTGCACAATTTGTCCTGAGTACGCTGATACCAAATATGTGGGGGGAAACTGTTTGGGCGCACAGCAGGGCTTGGAAAGAAGTAATAACGTTTTGGAATGCAGACGTTGATGGGGGTCATGTTCCGTTTGCAGCACCTCAGATGTGCCTAAACAGTGGAAAACCCCCACAATAACCCTATTTTGGAAACTAGACCCCCTAAGGAACTTATCTAGATGTTTGGTGAGCACTTTGAACCCTAAAGTGCTTCACAGAAATTTATAAACGCAAAGCAGTGAAAATAAAAAATTTTTTTTCCTCAAAACTGATTTTTTAGCCAGCTATTTTTTATTTTCCCAAGGGTAACAAGAGAAATTAGAACCCCAAAATTGGTGTGAAATTTGTCCTGAGTACGCTGATACCCCATATGTTGGGGTAAACCACTGTTTGGGCGCATGGCAGGGCTCGGAAGGGAGGGAGCGCCATTTGACTTTTTGAACGCCACGTGTTTGGAGACCCCCTGAAGTGCCTAAATAGTGGAAACCCCTCAATTCTTGCTCCAACCCTAACCCCAACACACCCCTAACCCTAATCCCAACCCTAACCCTAATCCTAACCTAAATCCCAAACCTAATTCCAACCCTAATTGTAACCCTAACCCTAATTGTAACCCTAACCCTAATTTTAACCCTAACCCTAAGGCTAGGTTCATTTTGCGTTTTACCAGCCCGCTCAACACATAGCATTGACGGGCTGGTAATGGTATAGCATAACGCGATCGCGTTATGGTATACCCGCTACCGCAGAGGAATCAGCAGATGATTCATCTGCTCTAGCGGTGACGGAGTCCAGACGCTGCAGGCCGCGTCCGAGGCTCCGTCACTGAATGATGGCACGTCGCGAACGCATGCCGCTTTATGGCATGCGTCGCGATGCGCCCTCAAATGGGGGTGAATGGCAGCGTTAACGGACTGTGTTACACCGCGTTATACCGCGGTGTAACGCAGTCCATCTAACGGACTGCCATAATGCAGTATGAACCGAGCCTAACCCTAACCCTAATTATAACCCTAACCCTAACCCTAGCCCTAACCCTAATGGAAAAATGAAAATAAATATAATTTCTATATTTTATTATATGTCACTAACTAAGGGGGTGATAAAGGGGGGGTTTATGTACTTTTTTTTATTTTGATCACTGTGATAGTTTATCACAGTGATCAAAATGTACTTTTAGGAGAATGAATGAAATATTTTTTGAATCTGCCGCCAGGAAGAAGACCCGAGAGGATCGCAGGCCAGGGGGAGCTGCCGGAGGACACCGGGAGGTATGGAAGGGTTCGGGGGTACTGGGGACCCTAATTCTCTCCTCACTGATGTGCGATCACATCAGAGGGGAGAGAAATCATTTCTTTTTGCGGTCGCCGTTATACCGAGTATAACGCCGTTATACCGAGTATAACGCCGTTATACCGAGTATAACGGCGATCGCGACACCGGGGTCGGTAAATACCGACCCGGATCATGTTCTCTGGGGTCTCGGCTACCCTCGGCAGCCGAGACCCCAGAGAAAACTGCCCAAGCACTGAGCATGCGCCCGCCATTTTCTAGGCCTAAAAGATGGCGGCGCCCACCGGGGAATCGGGGGGCCACAAGAGGGGAATCGGGGGCCGTTTTTCTCTCTCCTCTGATGTCCGATCACATCAGAGGAGAGAGAAATTATATGGCACACCATTTTTTTTGTTGTTGCGATTGCCGTTATAGGGTTAATAACAGTGACCCCAACATCGGGGTCGGTAAAAACCAACCCGATTTATGTTCTCTGGGTAGCCGAGACCCTGGAGAAAATGCGCCTCTAGAGGGCGCTATTCACTTTTTCCACAGCGCCGTTAATTAACGGCGCTGTGGTTTAAATGCCCTTAATGACCGCCGTTTAAAGGCGTATGGGCGGTCGTTAAGGGGTTAAACGCCGTCTTCCATTCATCACCGTGCTTGATGCAAATAAGATTATACGCCCCCCTGAGGTCAAGCTTGGTAAACAAACTAGCACTTTTCACTCTGGAAAATAGGTCAGAAATCAAGGGTAATGGATATTGATATTTAACAGTGATTTTATTCAGGAGACGATAGTCAATAAACGGCCTCAATGAACCATCCTTTTTGGCCACAAAGAAAAAGCCGGCGCCCAAGGGTGAAGAGGAAGGTCTGATATGACCCTTCTCCAAAGATTCCTTGATATAAGAATGCATAGCATCATGTTCAGGCACAGACAAATTAAAAAAGCCGACCCTTAGGAAATTTACCACCAGGCACTAACTCAATAGCGCAATCATAACTCCTGTGAGGAGGCAAGGATGCAGACTAACCTCTCCATTTAACCAAATACTGGAGTTTCCGTCTAGCAAAACGAAAATCCAATATTTTCTCAACCACATACTCCAAATTGCCCTCAACCAAAACAGGGTCGGGAGGCACAGCCATAGGAACCACTGGTTCGAAAAACCTCTTCAATAAGGACTTGTGGAACACATTATGGATCTTAAATGTCCCTGAAAGAAGCAAACGGAAGGAAACCGGATTAAGAAGTTCCAGAGATCGTATCAGGTCCAATGAACCTTGGCTTAAATTTTGGAGATGCAAGCTTCATAGGGATATTCCTTGAGGACAACCAAACCAAGTCCCCCACTTTAAAACGAGGACCATCAGTCCTATGCCGATTGGCAAACCGCTGGGCCTTCTCCTGAGAGAGAGACAACCTCTCCACCACCTGGTCCCAAATCTGCTGCATACGCTGCACAATAGAGTCAACCCCCGGACAGACAGAAGCCTCTGCCTGTCCCGAAGAAAATCGAGGGTGAAACCCGGAATTGCAGAAAAATGGAGACATCAAGGTGGCAGAGCTAGCTCTATTATTAAGAGCAAACTCAGCCAAAGGCAAAAAAGAGACCCAGTCATCTTGATCACCAAGTTTAGAACAAAAAGTCCTCCAAAATCTGGAAACAAACTGGACTCCTCTGTCAGACACAATGTTCTCCGGAATGCCATGTAACTGAACCACGTGATGAAAGAACAAAGGCACCAATTCGGAGGAGGAAGGTAACTTAGGTAATGTAACAAGATGTATCATCTTGGAAAACCTGTCACAGATTACCCAGTGTGAGGCAGTGACCGGGATCGTTTATGAAGGACGCTATGTTTCCCCCAGAATGTGTACAGAGACCTATTAAAACCATTGGAGTGCATTGCAGTCACACACAGCTGCGGCTGCAATGCAGGAATGAAGGTGAGCAATGACCTGGTCAGACTACCTGGCTAAGGCAGATTAAGTAAAGTCCGGCAGGTCCTTCATTCCTTGGAGGAGGTCACAGGAGGCAGTGGGGCGGCATCCTCCCTCCAACCCGGGTTTTCCAGTGGCTTTTTGCCACAGGTCTTTAAAACTCCTGCACTAAGGATTAGTGTGGTTCTATGTTTTGACCCTGCTAGGAGCATAGCAGGAAAGCTACGCAGGATTGCGTCTAGCCGTACCTACACCTGGCGCGGCTCTGCACCTGTCAGGCTCTGTTCGGCCCGGCGCGGCCGTTGTTCCCGGCAACCTTTGTTTATGGACTGATATTAACTTGGCTGAGTATCGGAGGACGTTTTTCTGTTTAACCCGTGAGTTGCTGAATAAAAGCTATTTATGTTGGACTTGCTTGGGTCACTGTCTCAGTTACTGCACGGTGTGAACACCGCCATCTTACAGTTGGTGGAGAATGCGGGCACTGTGACTGAGGCAACCCACCGGCAGCTTCATGACCACAATCCGACCGGCCACTTTTCAGCCTCACCCCGTGAACAAAATGGAAGAGCTGTTAAAGCAGCTGGTAATTACACAACAGAAACAGCTGCAGTCTCAGCGACAACAGCAGGAGCAGTACCTGAGTCTCCAGCGGCAACAGCAGGAGCGGGAGCAACAGCACAATGAGCAACAGCAGCTATTGTACCAGCAGCAACAAAAAACAAATGAACTGCTGCTGCAACAGATTTCTGCTCTGAGGGAGACCTCGACGGCGCCAGCCCCTGAACGTCGCGAGGCCCGAGACAGGGTTCGCTCAGCGTTGCGGAAGATGGGACCGGAGGACGACGTGGAAGCTTTCCTGACAGTTTATGAACGCACAGCGGAGCGGGAAAACCTACCAGTCGGCCAGTGGGCAGAAGTAGTGGCTCCGTTTTTGGTCAGCGATGCACAAAATGCCTACTTCGATCTCAGTCGGGAGGACGCCCAGGACTACCAGAGGCTCAAAGCTGAGATCCTTGCCCGACTAGGGGTTAATACATACGTGAGGGTTCAGCGTGTATTTGCATGGGCTTATGTGGAGACACGACCCGCTCGGTCTCAGGCTTATGACCTCCTGCAGCTGGTAAAGAAGTGGCTCCAGCCAGAGACTTTGTCTCCAGCCCAGATGGTGGAGAGGGTGGTGACTGACCGGCTGGTAAGGACTCTGCCGGCTGCTATACAACGTTGGGTGGGGCAAGGCGACCCCGGCACGCTCGACCAGGTAGTCAGTTTGATCGAGCGCTACTCGGCCACTCAGGACTTCATTCGAGACTCCGCCCCCTCTCGGCTGTCACGCCGATCCCTGCCACCCCAGGAATCGGAAAAGGGGTCACGTCCCCTGCTAGGGACAGTCAGCACCGTGTCCGTGCTGAAGGGGAACCCCGGAGTGAGAGTGGCAGGAGACCGGTTCCCTCTCAAACTGTTATAAGACCTAACAGCACCTCCACCCTCAGGTGCTGGAGATGTCAGGGCCCGGGACATGTGATTGCTAATTGTCCCCTGACTACGGAACCCATGGACTGCGGATATAGCCGCCGGGTCTCAATGCATGCCCAGTCCATCTGCACCGCGAGCCTCGACCCCCCGGACAGTAAACTCCAACTATGCCAGGTACTGGTTAATGGGTAAATTAAGAACGCTAACAGCGGAGGCTGGGACCTGCGGGTCTCTTGGACTCAGGGAGCCTCGTGACTCTGGTACATGGGTCACTGATGGCAGACGACAACCCCAGCGGACGGCAGATAGGGGTTGTATGTATCCATGGGGACCTCCGAGAATATCCAACTACGGAGGTAGTTTTGTCTACGCCCTGTGGAGACACAAAACATGTGGTGGGAGTGGTAAAAAATCTTCCCTATGGGTCTGTATTGGGAAGAGATTTGCCCCTGTTCTGGACTCTGTGGAAAAACAAAATCCATGCTCCCCCGGTAAAATGTATTACAGATGCTGTACCCGACGAACCTGCCGTAGGGGTGTCCCACCTAGGGATAGAGTGTGACCCCGATAGGTGTCCCTTAGAGGTGTTGGCAGGAGAGGTTGAGGAGACCCCATCGATTCCCGAGCTGGAAGTGTCCAGGGCCACATTTGGGACCGCTCAGCTACAGGATCCCACCCTGACTCAGGCGTGGGAAAGGGTGCTAGAGATAAACGGCGTCGCCCAACAGCCCAATGCAGTTACGGTATTTCCACGCATGGCAGTCAGTGGTGAGTTGCTCTATAGGATAGATAAGATCAGGGACGTGGTCGTGGAACAGTTGGTAGCACCTCAGTCGTATCGTCGGGTGATTCTAGATCTGGCACACTCACACTTGCTGGGTGGGCACTTAGGGAAAAAAAAAAACCTCTAGAACGTATTTTGCAGCGGTTCTTTTGGCCTGGAGTTTACGCGGAGGTCAAAAGGTACTGCGAATCCTGCCCCGAATGTCAGTTGACTAGTGTTGAGCATTCCGATACTGCAAATATCGGGTATCGGCCGATATTAGCTGTATCGGAATTCCGATTCCGAGTTCCGATATTTTCGTCTTATCGGATACCGGAATCGGATTTGTCACTGTCACTGTCAGTGTCCGTCGGTCGGGTCTGTCAGGAGTCAGCGGCACTTACCCGGCAGAAGATCTCCGGCGGTCACGTCCTGCACTGCTTCATGGCCGCCATCCTCTTCTCCCCGGCGGTCACATGCAGTTTCTCGCGATAACTGCAGTGACTGCTGGGTAATCGCGGCCGTAAAGCAGTCAGTCCGATGACGTCACCGCCGGGGAAGCAGGTAATCAGCTGTGCTGCGTTGCAATGACAGGCTCTGCCTGTCATTGCGATGTAGCAGAGCTGGATCGTCGTGGGACTATCGTTATGGACTGCGTCGGACAGGTGGTATACTGTTGGTTTGTTTTTTTTCTTTTTTTACAGGAGATCGATGGCGTCGCAGGAATGAGAGAGTAATAAAATAAATGAAAACTGTGTTGTCTCTTTTATTTCATTAAAATACTTTTTTCTTGCTTGTCTTTTTTTTATACATTTAATAACTTTGGGATTAATAATGGATCGGTGTCTTATTGACGCCTCTCCATTATTAACCGGGCTTATTGTCACCGTGCAATCAACGGTGACATTAACCCCTTATTACCCCGCTTGCCACCGCTACAGGGCAAGTGGGAAGAGCCGGGTAAAGTGCCACAATTGGCAAATCTTTTGATGCGCCAAATGTGGGGCTGCTGTAGCCTGGTATTATCAGGCTGTTGAGGGCCAAAATCCATGGGCCTTGACAGTCTTTTAATACCAGGCCGCAGCAGTCTGCATTTTACTTGGCTGGTTAACAAAAATAGGGGGGATCCCCACGCCGTTTTTTTTTCGAGGGGATCCCCTATTTTTGTTAACCAGCCAAGCTAAGCAGACTGCTGTGGCCTGGTATTATCAGGCTTGCAAGTCCATGGATATTGGATCCTTACCAGCCTGAAAAACCAGGCCTCAGCGGTCTGCTTCATCTGGCTGGTTAACAAAAATAGGGGGGACCCCACGCCAATTTTTTTTCGAGGGGATCCCTATTTTTGTTAATCAGCCAAGATATGCAGACTGCTGTGGCCTGGTATTATCAGGCTGGCAAGGTACATGGATCTTGGCTCCTTAACAGCCTGAAAATCCAGGCCTCAGCGGTCTGCTTCATCTGGCTGGTTAACAAAAATAGGGGGGACCCCACGCCATTTTTTTTTCGAAGGGAACCCTATTTTTGTTAATCAGTTCCCTCTGACGTCACTGATTGTGTCCCTGGCTGACCTGAAGTGAAAGTGGAAAGCAATCAATTAAGCTTTCCACTTAAGGGCCCGTCTCACATAGCGATATCGCTACCGAGATCGCTGCTGAGTCACTAGTTTTGTGACGCAGCAGCGAGCTCACCAGCGATATCGCTGTGTGTGACATTCAGCGACAATCAGCCCCCCTGCCGGGTATCGCTGATCGTCGCTGAAATGTCAGGACCTTTTTTTGATCGCTGGTTTCCCGCTGACAGGCACACATCGCTGCGTGTGACAGGCGGGAGACCAGCGATCCGCTGGTAACCAAGGTACACAGCGGGTTTCCAGGCGCGGGGCTGTGCCTAGAAACCCGCTGTGTACCTTGGATACCAGCGCCCTGATGCAGGGAGCTGGTATCCAAGGTACACAGCGGGTTTCCAAGCGCTGCGCGGTGCCTGGAAACCCGCTGTGTACCTTGGTTACCAGCGGATCGCTGGTCTCCCGCCTGTCACACGCAGCGATGCGTGCCTGTCAGAGGGAAACCAGCGATCAAAAAAAGGTCCTGACATTTCTGCGACGATCAGCGATACCCGGCAGGGGGCTGATCGTCGCTGAATGTCACAACAGCGATATCGCTGGTGAGCTCGCTGCTGCGTCACAAAACTAGTGACTCAGCAGCGATCTCGGTAGCGATATCGCTATGTGAGACGGGCCCTTAAGCGATGTTACCCGCAGTGTCGCTGTCCCAGATCGCTGCCTGAGCTGCCTGTTTGGCAGCTCAGCAGCGATCATGTAGCGATACACCAGCGATCCTGACAAGTGCATATCGTTGTCGGGATCGCTGGTGTATCGTTATGTGACACCCAGCCTTTACTCTCCTGTCAGGCAGGAGAGGAACTCATTCATTTGGGGTTTACTGTGAGGCTGCAGCATTAGCTGCGGTCCCTGCAGTAAACATTAACCCTTTCTGAAGGATTACACCGTGGGACCTGACTGTGCATGGGATAGGTAAGAATAATTTTGCTTTTTTATTTTATTTTTATTACAGGAAATGGTTTTTGCAGTAAAATAAAAGATGGTCAAAAACATGTGTCTTTATTTCATTAAAATGATTTTTAATTAAAGTGTGTGTGTTTTATTTTTATTTCATGCAATAGGATTAATAATTGATAGTTGTCTAATTGACAGCTCTCAATTATTAACCTGGCTTAAGGTCACCTTTCAATAGCAAGGTGGCTTTAACCCCATATTAACCCATTCGCCACCGCTACAGGGCAATGGGAATAGACGGGCAAAGTGCCAGAAAGGGCGAATCTAATTATAGATTTGTCTTTCCTGGGGTGTCTGGGGGCAGATGTTAGTAGCCGGGGGGGGGCAAAAATAATGGTCCCTCTCTGGGCTATTATTATCTGCCCCCACTCACTGGCTTTGTCTGTCTGGTTGCGAAAATAGGGCGGGAGCCCACGCATTTTTTTTCAGCAATTTTACACCTCATATATATATATACATGTCATTGAATTTGTGACACATATATATATATATTTATATTTGTAGTTCATACACTTCTACATAGTATAATAGCCGCTAATTCAATTGCCGGCTTTTGTGAAAATGCAGAACCCGACATGAAATGACACTTGGTGTACATAGGGTTAACCATGTCTTTTCATGTCCTTTGCTATCTAATTTGCACAAACAATTAAATCAGACTATGTGTGCAAAATTTCACACCTGTAGGGGTTAATTAAAGGTGTAAATTCGTAGCAAAAAAGTCCGTTTTTTTTTACAACGAATTTACACCTTTAATTAACCCCTACAGGTGTGAAATTTTGCACACATAGTCTGATTTAATTGTTTGTGCAAATTAGATAGCAAAGGACATGAAAAGACATGGTTAACCCTATGTACACCAAGTGTCATTTCATGTCGGGTGATCCGACATGAAATGACACTTGGTGTACATAGGGTTAACCATGTCTTTTCATGTCCTTTGCTATCTAATTTGCACAAACAATTACATGAGTGTAAGTGTGCAAAATTTCACACCTGTAGGGGTTAATTAAAGGTGTAAATTCGTAGCAAAAAAGTCAGTTTTTTTTACAATGAATTTACACCTTTAATTAACCCCTACAGGTGTGAAATTTTGCACACATAGTCTGATTTAATTGTTTGTGCAAATCAGATAGCAAACGACATGAAAAGACATGGTTAACCCTATGTACACCAAGTGTCATTTCATGTCGGGTGCTTCTGTCTTTTCACTGAAGCCGGCTTTACCCGGCAATTGAATCAAAGGATATTTTACTATGTAGAAGTGTATAAACTATACATATATGTATATATATATGTCACAATGACATGTATATTATATATATGTATTCTATGTGTGTATATTTAGTGTTTACAAGGAAAGAATGGGGTTTTTTTAGTTGCGATATTTTGTTCCCATAGACTTACATGGGACTTCCGGTATCGGTATCGGGTATCGCCGATATTTTAGTGATATCGGCGATACCATTCCGATTCCGATACTTTAGGATATCGGAAAGTATCGCTCAACTCTACAGTTGACATCACCCACTGCAAGTTTCCGTAGTCCATTGGTACCCCTGCCAGTGATAGAGGTACCTTTTGAACGAATTGCAATGGATTTGGTAGGGCCCATTGTAAAATCCGCCCGTGGCCACCAACATATACTGGTGGTCGTTGACTATGCCACCCGGTACCCGGAGGCTATACCACTACGCCACACCTCGGCAAAACTTATTGCTCGGGAACTGTTTGCCATTTTCTGTCGCCTGGGACTACCTAAGGAGATCCTGACAGATCAGGGGACCCCCTTTATGTCCAAGGTGACAAGAGAACTGTGCAAACTGCTAAAAATTAAACAATTGCGCACCTTGGTGTACCACCCTCAAACCGACGGGTTAGTAGAACGGTTCAATAGAACCCTCAAGTCCATGTTAAAAAAGGTGGTTTCTAAGGATGGAAGGGATTGGGACATGTTGCTACCCTATTTGATGTTCGCCGTCCGTGAGGTACCCCAGGCTTCCACAGGGTTTTCTCCCTTTGAGTTATTGTACGGCAGACACCCTAGGGGTCTGTTGGACGTAGCCAAAGAGACATGGGAACAAGAGCCGACTCCACATAGGAGTATAATTGAATACGTGGCTAGTATGCAGGACCGGATCGCGGCGGTCATGCCCATCGTGAAAGAACATCTGTTAGATGCCCAGGCAACCCAGAGGAGCACATATAATAAAAGAGCCAGAGTCAGGTCTTTTAACAAGGGCGATGGGGTATTAGTACTGGTACCTACAGCCGAGAGTAAGCTCATGGCCAAGTGGCAAGGGCCATATGAGATTCGAGAAAAGGTGGGGGAGGTAAATTACCGGGTGTACCAGCCCGGAAGGAGGAAACCTGAGCAGATTTACCATGTAAACCTGCTATAGCCTTGGAAGGATCGAGAGTGTTTGGTTACAGACATTACCCCGGGCATATCACCAGAGAGTTCTTTACCTTCAGCCCGGGAAGCGACCAAGGGGGAGGTCAGGATAAGTGATACCCTCACTAAACAGCAGCGACGGGAGGCTCGCTCCCTGGTGCAACACAATACCGACGTGTTCTCAGAGATACCCGGTAGAACTACGGCTATTAAACATGACATTGTCACTGAACCTGGGGTAAGGGTGCGAATAAGACCATACCGGGTGCCTGAAGCCCGGAGACAAGCCATCACGGCTGAGGTAAAACAAATGCTTCAGTTAGGCGTCATAGAGGAATCACGGAGTGAGTGGGCTAGCCCCATTGTACTGATTCCAAAACCAGACGGATCATTACGCTTCTGTAACGATTTCCGGAAATTGAATGAAGTGTCGAAGTTCGACCTTTATCCAATGCCCCGGGTGGACGAGCTGATTGAGAGACTGCGGCAGGCCCAGTACTTTACCACGTTCGATCTCACCAAGGGTTACTGGCAGGAACCTCTCACAGATTCGGCGAAGGAAAAGACCGCCTTTGTAACTCCGGAGGGTTTATATCACTATGTGGTCTTACCTTTTGGGTTACATGGGGCCCCGGCTACATTTCAGAGATTAATGGACATAGTGCTAAAGCCGCATCAGGAGTACGCGTCCGCGTATCTAGATGATATTATCATATTTAGCTCCGACTGGCAAACGCACCTATCACAGGTACAAGCGGTGCTGGATTCTCTCAGAGCCGCGGGGTTAACGGCAAACCCAAAAAAATGTGCGATAGGGCTAGAGGAAGCCCTATACTTGGGGTATGTGATAGGCCGAGGAGCTATCAAGCCTCAAATCAATAAAATTGAGGCCATAAAAAACTGGCCTAAACCATCGAGTACAAAACAGGTGAAGGCGTTCCTTGGCATCCTTGGGTATTACCCGGTTTATACCTAATTTTGCTGGGCGAACGGCGGCCCTGACCGATCTCTTGGCAGAAGAAGCCTTTCAGTCCATGAAGTTGGCCCTGTGTGGACAGCCGGTCCTCATCAGCCCCAACGTCAAGGAGACCTTCATTGTACAGACAGATGCCTCGGAGGTAGGCCTAGGGGCGGTGTTGTCACAAAAAGTGAATGGTGAAGAGCATCCGGTCACCTACTTGAGTAGAAAACTTGTCCCAGCAGAGAAAAATTATAGCGTGGTAGAGAAGGAGTGTTTGGCTATTAAGTGGGCCTTGGAATCACTACGTTATTATTTACTCGGGCGTCAGTTCCGCTTGGTGACGGACCACTCACCCTTGGTATGGATGAGGAATGCCAAGGAGAGGAATGCGCGAGTCACCAGGTGGTTCCTGTCACTGCAAAATTTCAGTTTCTCTGTAGAACATCGCCCCGGAAAGTTGTAAGCAAACGCGGATGCCCTGTCCCGGGCACCCTGTATGGTGACAGTTGTTCAACCCACAAGGTTGAACAGAGGGGGGGAATATGTGAGGCAGTGACCGGGATCGTTTATGAAGGACGCTATGTTTCCCCCAGAATGTGTACAGAGACCTATTAAAACCATTGGAGTGCATTGCAGTCACACACAGCTGCGGCTGCAATGCAGGAATGAAGGTGAGCAATGACCTGGTCAGACTACCTGGCTAAGGCAGATTAAGTAAAGTCCGGCAGGTCCTTCATTCCTTGGAGGAGGTCACAAGAGGCAGTGGGGCGGCATCCTCCCTCCAACCCGGGTTTTCCAGTGGCTTTTTGCCACAGGTCTTTAAAACTCCTGCACTAAGGATTAGTGTGGTTCTATGTTTTGACCCTGCTAGGAGCATAGCAGGAAAGCTACGCAGGATTGCGTCTAGCCGTACCTACACCTGGCGCGGCTCTGCACCTGTCAGGCTCTGTTCGGCCCGGCGCGGCCGTTGTTCCCGGCAACCTTTGTTTATGGACTGATATTAACTTGGCTGAGTATCGGAGGACGTTTTTCTGTTTAACCCGTGAGTTGCTGAATAAAAGCTGTTTATGTTGGACTTGCTTGGGTCACTGTCTCAGTTACTGCACGGTGTGAACACCGCCACCTTACATCAGATAACGGTCATTCTCTGAGAGACAGGAAGGTCAGAAATAAAATCCATAGAAATATGAGTCCATGGCCTCTTGGGTACAGGTAATGGCATTAACAAACCACTAGAGCGAGAGCAAGGCTTGGAATGAGAGCAAGTCCCACAGGACTGCACAAAGTCCCTGACGTCACGAGACAAAGTAGGCCACCAAAAGGAGTGACTCACCAAATCTCTGGTACCAAAAATCCCGGGATGACCAGCCAACACAAAACAATGAATCTCAGACAACACACTCTTTTTCCACTTGTCTGGAACAAACAACTTCCCAACAGGGCAGCGCTCAGGTTTATCCTCCTGACACCCTTCCAGAGCCAGTCTCAAATTGGGCGAAATGGCGGAAAGAACCACACCCTCTTTCAAAATAACAGCAGGATCAGAAAACTCAGGAGAATCTGCAAAGAAACTCCTCGAGAGGGCATCCGCCTTGACATTCTTAGTGCCAGGAAGAAAAGAAACCACAAAATTAAAACGTGTGAAAAACAAGGCCCATCTGGCCTGTCTAGGATTAAGTCGCTTGGCTGATTCGAGATAAACCAGGTTCTTATGGTCAGTAAGGACCACCACCTGATGTTCGGCTCCTTCCAGCCAATGTCTCCACTCTTCAAAGGCTCACTTCATGGCCAATAACTCCCGATTACCCACGTCATAATTACGTTCAGTTGGAGAAAATTTTCGAGAGAAAAAGGCACAAAGGTTACTCTTAGAGGTCACTGGATCCCTTTGGGACAAAACGGCACCAAGCCCCAATCTCAGAGGCATCAACCTCCACCTGAAACGGCAGAGAAACATCAGGCTGCCGTAGAACAGGAGCAGAAATGTATCTCTGCTTAAGTTCCTGAAACCCAGAAACTGCCTCAGGAGGCCAATTCACCACATCGGAACCCTTTTTGGTCAAATCAGTCAATGGTTTAACAATACCAGAGAAATTACCAATAAATTTACGATAAAAATTGGCAAAACCCAAAAATCTCTGAAGAGCCTTCAATGAAGTAGGTTGAACCCAATCGCAGATGGCCTGAACCTTGACGGGTCCATTTCAATAACAGACGGAGACAAAATGAATCCCAGAAATGAGATCTTCTGTATGCCAAAAAGACACTTTGATCCCTTCACATACAGTGCATTCTCTCTCAAAATCTGGAACACAGTCCGAACATGTTTCACATGAGAGTCCCAGTCATTGGAAAAAATCAAGATATCATCCAAATAAACAATCAGAAATTTATCCACAAAATCCCTGAAAATATCATTCATGAAGGATTGGAAGACGGAAGGGGCATTAGCAGCCCAAAAGGCATCACTAGGTACTCAAAATGCCCCTCTGGGGTATTAAACGCTGTCTTCCATTCATCCCTGTGCTTAATGCGAATAAGGTTATACGCCCCCCTGAGGTCAAGCTTGGTAAACCAACTAGCACTTTTCACTCTGGAAAATAGGTCAGAAATCAAAGGTAACAGATATTGATATTTAACAGTGATCTTATTCAGGAGGCGATAATCAATACACGGCCTCAATAAACCATCCTTTTTGGCCACAAAGAAAAAATCGGTGCCCAAGGGTGAAGAGGATGGTCTGGTATGACCCTTCTCCAATGACTCCTTGATATAAGATCGCATAGCATCGTGTTCAGGTACAGATAAATTAAAAAGGCGACCTTTAGGAAATTTACCACCAGGCACTAATTCAATAGCGCAATCATAGCTCCTGTGAGGGGGCAAGGATGCAGATTACTTTCACTAAACACATCACAAAAATCAGTCAAAAAGTCAGGGACATCTTGAGACTGGGGAGAGGCAGAAAAAACAGGAGTGTCAGTATTAACACATTGGCAGCCCCAACTGGTCACGGACACAGATTTCCAATCCAAAACAGGATTATGAGACTGTAACCAAGGGAAACCTAGTACAATAATGTCATGCAGATTATGCAGCACCAGAAATTTGCAACTCTCCTGATGATCTGGTTCAACCCTCATTATCACCTGAGTAGAAAACTGGGGTTTATTCTCCGCCAAAGGGGTAGAATCAATGCCCAGTAGGGGAATAGACATCCGCAGGGGTATCATGGGAAACCCACAACGTTTGGCAAAGTCAAAATCCATCAGGTTAATAGCTGCTCCTGAATCAACAAAAGCCTGAGCATAAAATGTAGACAGGGAGCAAAACAGGGTAACAGTCAACAGAAATTTAGTCTGAACACTACCCAAGACAACTGAGCGTGCAAAACGTCTTCCCCGCTTAGGGCAGACAGAAATAGCATGGGAAGCGTCACCACAGTAGAAACAGAACCCATTGCGCTTACGAAACTCATGGCGCTGAGCCCCAGAAGTCACTCCATCACACTGCATGGGCTCAGGAGCTGGCTCACAATGCAACACTATCTCACGCATACCTCTGCGCTCACGCAAACGTCTGTCAATTTGAATAGCCAAAGACATAGAATCATTGAGACCAGAGGGAACAGGGAATCCCACCATAACGTTCTTTACTTTTTCTGTTAGACCCTTTCGAAAAAGGGCTGCCAAAGCATCATCATTCCATTTGGTCAGGACTGCCAACTTTCAAAATTTCTGACAATACAGCTCAGCGTCTTCACGTCCCTGATTTAATGCCAACAAGATCTTTTCAGCTTGATTAGTGACATTAGGTTCATCGTACAATAACCCCAGAGCCTGAAAAAATACATCAATACCATTCAAAACAGGATCCCCAGGTGTCACGGAAAAAGCCCAATCCTGAGGGTCGCCGCGCAGCAGGGAGATGACAATTTGAACCTGCTGTGCCGCGTTCCCTGAGAACTTAGGCTTTAAGGCAAAAAAACAACTTACAGTTATTTTTGAAATTCAGAAATTTAGATCGATCCCCCAAAAACAAATCTGGCATGGGGATCCTAGGTTCCACAACCGGCAACCCAGCAAGATAGGTAGCAATACTCCGAACCTCAGCGGCAAGCTGATCCACACGGCCAGACAACTGTGCAAAGTCCATTGAGACAAAAAAATAAATAAAAAAATTTCTCCTCAGCACCCAGAGAAAAGAGGGAAAAAAAATGCAACAAACAGAGTTTCCTTATTACTATTTTCCCCTTCTGTGAGTACCATACAATTTTCAGTTTTTGGGCCGGTTATACTGTTATATTTCGGTAACTGAGGAGAAATAGCAAAAAATAGCAAAAGCGGTAATACACCAGAGAGGCTGGAACCTATTGGATTGCAGTAACCTGACCTAACCACACAACTAGAAGTAGCCGTGGAGCGTTCCTACGGTGATCCTAGACGCCTGAGAGATAACTACACCTAAAGGCAGAAAGATTAAAGCCATCTGCCCGGAGCAGATCCCCAAAGAAATAGGAAGCCCCCAAACATGTAATGGCGGTTAGACAAGAAGAAAACACGGACACAGATAGAAAATAGAATGAGCAAACGTTGGGGCCCAATCTGTCTAGACAGAAAAGTACAGGAAAGAATTCTGACTGCAATCCAGTAACAAAGGAGCAAAGCAAAAGTGCAGACACAAACGGAGCACAATTGCAGTGCCAGACCCCAAAAGGGGACAGGCTGCAGTACTCTGCAAGCAGCAAACCAGCAGAGAAAATCAAACAGAGAAAAAAAAACAGCAAACACTTATCTGAGTAAGAGTAGGAAACTAGCAGTGCTTCAAGCAAGACCAGCAGGAACAACTGATAACCAGCAAGGCTGCTGGAAACTCAGGCCACTTATAACCTACCATTCAGCGCCAGCTGAAGGCCATTCGGTAATCAGTTCTTTACCCTCAGCAACCACCGGACGGAGTCCCAGCTCAGAAGCCACCTCCAGCATATTCACAACAGTACCCCCCCTTGAGGAGGGGTCACCGAACCCTCACCTGCGCAACCAGGCCGATCAGGATAAGCTCGATGATAGGCACGGATCAGTCTCCCAGCATGGATGTTCGAAGCAAACACCCAAGAATTATCCTCCTGACCATAACCTCTCCACTTAACCAAATACTGGAGTTTCCGTCTAGCAAAACGAGAATCCAATATCTTCTCAACCACATACTCCAAATTGCCCTCAACCAAAACAGGGTCGGGTGGCGCAGTCATAGCAACCACTGGTTCGACAAACCTCTTCAATAAGGACTTGTGGAACACGTTATGGATCTTAAATGTCCCTGGAAGAAGCAAACGGAAGGAAACCGGATTAAGAATTTCCATGATCTTATAAGGTCCAATGAACCATGGCTTAAATTTTGGAGATGCAACCTTCATAGGGATATTCCTTGAGGACAACCAAACCAAGTCCCCCACTTTAAAACGAGCACCATCAGTCCTATGCCGGTTGGCAAACCGCTGGGCCTTCTCCTGAGGGAGAGACAACCTCTCCACCACCTGGTCCCAAATCTGCTGCATACGCTGCACAATAGAGTCAACCCCAGACAGACAGAAGCCTCGCCTGTCCTGAAGAAAATCGAGGGTGAAACCCGGAATTGCAGATAAATGGAGACATCCAGGTGGCAGAGCTAGCTCTATTATTAAGAGCAAACTCAGCCAAAGGCAAAAAAGAGACCCAGTCATCTTGATCAGCAGACACAAAACATCTCAAATAAGTCTCCAAGGTCTGGTTTGTTCTCTCGGTTTGTCCATTGGTCTGAGGGTGAAATGCAGAGGAGAAAAACAACTGAACACCAAGTTAAGAACAAAATGTCCTCCAAAATCTGGAAACAAACTGGACTCCTCTGTCAGACACAATGTTCTCCAGAATGCCTTGTAACCGAACCACATGCTGAAAGAACAAAGGCACCAACTCGGAGGAGGAAGGTAACTTAGGTAATGGCACAAGATGTCTCATCTTGGAAAACCTATCACAGATTACCCAGATAACAGTCATTCTCTGAGAGACAGGAAGGTCAGAAATAAAATCCATAGAAATATGGGTCCATGGCCTCTTGGGTACAGGTAATGGCATTAACAAACCACTAGAACGAGAGCAAGGCTTGGAACGAGAGCAAGTGCCACAGGACTGCACAAAGTCCCTGACGTCACGAGACAAAGTAGACTACCAAAAGGAGCGACTCACCAAGTCTCTGGTACCAAAAATACCAGCCAACGCGGAACAATGAATCTCAGACATCACACTCTTTTTCCACTGGTCTGGAACAAACAACTTCCCAACAGGGCAGCGCTCAGGTTTATCCTCCTGACACCCTTCCAGAGCCAGTCTCAAATTGGGCGAAATGGCGTAAAGAACCACCCTCTTTCAAAATAACAGCAGGATCAGATAACTCAGGAGAATCTGCAAAGAAACTCCTCGAGAGGGCATCCGCCTTGACATTCTTAGTGCCAGGAAGAAAAGAAACCACAAAATTAAAACGTGTGAAAACCAAGGCCCATCTGGCCTGTCCAGGATTAAGTCGCTTGGCTGATTCGAGATAAACCAGGTTCTTATGGTCCGTAAGGACCACCACCTGATGTTTGGCTCCTTCCAGCCAATGTCTCCACTCTTCAAAGGCCCACTTCATGGCCAATAACTCTCGATTACTCACGTCATAATTATGTTCAGTTGGAGAAAATTTTCGAGAGAAAAATTTTCGAGAGAAAAAGGCACAAGGGTTACTCTTAGAGGTCTCTGGATCCCTTTGGGACAAAACGGCACCAGCCCCAATCTCAGAGGCATCAACCACCTGAAATGGCAGAGAAACATCAAGCTGCCGTAGAACAGGAGCAGAAATAAATCTCTGCTTAAGATCCTGAAACGCAGAAACTGCCTCAGGAGGCCAATTCACCACATCGGAACCCTTTTTGGTCAAATCAGTCAATGGTTTAACAATAACAGAGAAATTTACGATAAAAATTGGCAAAACCCAAAAATCTCTGAAGAGCCTTCAATGAAGTAGGGTGAACCCAATCACAGATGGCCTGAGCCTTGACCGGGTCCATTTCAATAACAGACGGAGACAAAATGAATACCAGAAATGAGATCTTCTGTACGCCAAAAAGACACTTTGATCCCTTCACATACAGTGTATTCTCTCTCAAAATCTGGAACACAGTCCGAACATGTTTCACATGAGAGTCCCAGTCATTGGAAAAAATCAAGATATCACCCAATAAACAATCAGAAATTTATCCACAAAATCCCTGAAAATATCATTCATGAAGGATTGGAAGACGGAAGGGGCATTAATAAGCCCAAAAGGCATCACTAGGTACTTAAAATGCCCCTCTGGGGTATTAAATGCCATCTTCCATTCATCCCCATGCTTAATGCGAGTAAGGTTATACGCCCCCCTGAGGTCAAGCTTGGCAAACCAACTAGCACTTTTCACTCTGGAAAATAGGTCAGAAATCAAAGGTAACGGATATTGATATTTAACATTGATCTTATTCAGGAGGCGATAATCAATACACGGCCTCAATGAACCATCCTTTTTGGCCACAAAGAAAAAAACGGCGCCCAAGGGTGAAAAGGATGGTCTGATATGACCCTTCTCCAATGACTCCTTGATATAAGATCGAATAGCATCGTGTTCAGGTACAGATAAATTAAAAAGGCGACCTTTAGGAAATTTACCACCAGGCACTAATTCAATAGCGCAATCATAGCTCCTGTGAGGGGGCAAGGATGCAGATTTACTTTCACTAAACACATCAGAAAAATCAGTCAAAAAGTCAGGGACATCCTGGGACTGGGGAGAGGCAGAAAAAACAGGAGTGTAAGTATTAAAACATTGGCAGCCCCAACTGGTCACAGACACAGATTTCCAATCCAAAACAGAATTATGAGACTGTAACCAAGGGAAACCTAGTACAATAATGTCATGCAGATTATGCAGCACCAGAAATTTTCAACTCTCCTGATGATCTGGTTCAACCCTCATTATCACCTGAGTAGAAAACTGGGGTTTATTCTCCGCCAAAGGGGTAGAATCAATGCCCAGTTGGGGAATAGACATCCGCAGGTTTATCATGGGAAACCCACAACGTTTGGCAAAGTCAAAATCCATCAGGTTAATAGCTGCTCTTGAATCAACAAAAGCCTGAGCATAAAATGTGGACAGGGAGCAAATCAGGGTAACAGTCAACAGAAATTTAGTCTGAACACTACCCAAGACAACTAAGCGTGCAAAACGTCTTTCCCGCTTATGGCAGACAGACATAGCATGGGAAGCGTCCCACAGTAGAAACATAACCCATTGCGCTAACGAAACTCATGACGCTGAGCCCCAGAAGTCACTCCATCACACTGCATGGGCTCAGGAGCTGGCTCACAAGGCAACACTATCTCACACATATCTCTGCGCTCATTCAAACGTCTGTCAATTTGAATAGCCAAAGACATAGAATCATTGAGACCAGAGGGAACAGGGAATCCCATCATAACGTTCTTTACTTTTTCTGACAGACCCTTTCGAAAAAGGGCTGCCAAAGCATCATCATTCCCTATGGTGTCAGGACTGCCCACTTTCGAAATTTCTGACAGTACAACTCAGCATCTTCAAGACCCTGATTTAATGCCAACAAGATCTTTTCAGCTTGATCAGTGACATTAGGTTCATCGTACAATAACCCCAGAGCCTGAAAAAATACATCAATATCATTCAAAACAGGATCCCCAGGTGTCACGGAAAAAGCCCAATCCTGAGGGTCGCCACGCAGCAGGGAGATGACAATTTGAACCTGCTGTGCCGCGTTCCCTGAGGACTTAGGCTTTAAGGCAAAAAACAACTTACAGTTATTTTTGAAATTCAGAAATTTAGATCGATCCCCCAAAAACAAATCTGGCATGGGGATCCTAGGTTCCACAACGGCAACCCAGCAAGATAGGTAGCAATACTCCGAACCTCAGTGGCAAGCTGATCCACACGGCCAGACAACTGTGCAATCTCCATTGAAAGAAAAAAAAAATTCCTCCTCAGCACCCAGAGAAAAGAGGGGAAAAAACAATGCAACAGAGTTTCCTTATTACTATTTTCCCCTTCTGTGAGTACCATACAATTTTCAGTTTTTGTGCCGGTTATACTGTTATGTTTCTGTAACTGAGGAGAAATAGCAAAAATAGCAAAAGCGGTAAGACACCAGAGAGGCTGGAACCTATTGGATTGCAGTAACCTGAACTAACCACACAACTAGAAGTAGCCGTGGAGCGTTCCTACGGTGATCCTAGACGCCTCGTCACAGCCTGAGAGATAACTACACCTAAAGGATGAAAGATGAAAGCTATCTGCCCCGGAGCAGATCCCCAAAGAAAATAGGAAGCCTCCAAACATGTAATGGCGGTTAGACAAGAAGAAAGCACGGACACAGACAGAAAATAGAATGAGCAAATGCTGGGGCCCAATCTGTCTAGACAGAGAAGTACAGGAAAGAATTCTGACTGCAATCCAAAAAAAACCCTAACAAAAATACCAACACTTCTGATTGCCAAAAAACCTGAGATCACACGATCTCATCCACCTAAATCAGATCTCTGGTGTAACAAAACGCTATTCAGCAAATAAAGAGTAACAAAGGAGCAAAGCAAAAGTGCAGACACAAACGGAGCACAATTGCAGCGCCAGACCCTCAAAAGGGGACAGGCTGCAGTCCACTGCAAGCAGCAACCAGCAGAGAAAATCAAACAGAGAAAAAAAAAACAGCAAACACTTATCTGAGGGAGAGCAGGGAACTAGCAGTGCTTCAAGCAAGACCAGCAGGAACAATTGATAACCGGCAAGGCTGCTGGGAACTCAGGCCTCTTATATCCTACCATTCAGCGCCAGCTGAAGGCCATTCGGTAATCAGTTCATTACCCTCTGCAACCACCAGAGGGAGTCCCAGCTCAGAAGCCACCTCCAGCATATTCACAACATCCAATGTATAATGTCACTGGTGATCACTGTATTACCTGTAAACTGACATTATATACAGAGCTCCTGTGTATAATGTCACCTGTGATCACTGAATATTGCCTGTACACGGACACTATATATACAAAGTACAGATCTCCTGTGTATAATTTCTCATTTGGTGATATTAGTATTGTGTTTTTTTATTAATGATCAGTATTGAAGTATTGGGTCACTATGTTGTGGTAATATGTGATCTGGTCATGGTGTGGCGGTATTTATTCCTTGTATGTAGGATTTTTCGGTCACCATGTGGTGGTAATATGTGTTCTGGTCATAGTGTGGCGGTTTATGCTACTTGTATGTGGTATTATTTGATCACTATATGGTGGTAATATGTGGTCTGGTCATGGTGTGGAGGTATTTGTTTCTTGTTTGTGATATTATTGGTCATTATAAAATTAAAAAATATACCTAAATTGTGTTGGATATTTTAACAAATGTTAATAGTAAGTTACAGTAGAGCCCGGCCAAAATAGTTTACCTTGTCACGTTGGCGGATTAAAAAATATTTTGGACAAATCAAAAGCTGCTGGTTATGTATGTGGTGATGGGAACTGTAAATGTGTGATTGGAGAGGATGTGGTGCAGAAGTTGAGTTTTTCCAAGAGAGGGCAGTGGGACTGTGGATAGTTCAAGGCGGAGCTGGGGTGGAGCCTGGGTGGAGTCTACAGCAGAACCTGAAAATGTTGCCAGTATGAGGCCCCAAAATTCCTAGTGGCAGCCCTGACTGTGACAGAATTATTCTAATAGCCCACATTTTACCAAAAAGGGCCTGGTTCACATGGGTTCACCTCTTTTTCAAATCTGACCCATGGATCTTTCAAAACATTTGTTTTGCCAAGTACTTAAAGGGGTCGAATACGGCTTTAAAGAAGGTGATTAATTTTATTACAACAATTAAATGATTGCAGAAAATAGGAAATGGTGTGATACTGTATATACTTTTGCATAATATATCACAAAGGTAAAGTACTGTACTTACACTGCGCACTACACAGAAAAAAAACTTCACCAGGAATTGTGCACATTATCTGTCCAGAAACATCAACTGTGAGAAGCAGAATGGTGAAGATAGAGAAATTCCTGGGATATCCACACTGTGGACCCACACCGGCGTCCCCTCCAGTCCACAAGTTAACAGGCTTCTGTCTTAGCTGAAATCTTCACCAGCTTATGTATTGTTTAGAAAAAACAATGCTTACGCAACCAAATGTTAAATAAGCTCTAACAAATTCTATTAGTCCAATATAATATCTCTCTTCTGAGTGGCCAGCTCTTCAGATGTCAATCTATACTGGATAAATACGTCATCGGATATGACATGCCAAAGACTCTCCTGGTACCGGATATTCCACCATTCTATAAACCCGGCATTTCTCTCAAAACATTAATAGCGAAACTATGCAGTAATTATAAATATACACTTTCCCACTGAAGAATATAAACATACGCTGTTCTCACCAAACAGTGATAAAAGAACTATGTGATTATTGGGTGAATATTATAAACATGCACATTCTCATTAAATATTGTTGGAGTTATGCAGTCCCCAGGTGTTAGGAAAATTACTGAAAATACAAGGCTAATATGAGCTGAACTGTTACTGTTTAATATCAAAAGGGGTCTTTAAAGACAGGCTGCCAATATGGGTTCCTGATGGTCATTAACATCTTAGTACTACAACATTCCAGATCTACTTTTCCAGGAACCTGTGGTCCACCTTCAAATCAGAAGACTGCATCTAATTTCTTGGATTTTGAATGGAGACTTCTCTTAAATCAAGGGTTATCTAAAAATTTGTTTTGATCTTGTTAAAATGTAAATTACCGGTCATGTCTATCATTTATTTCAAAATCTGGAAAGCCTTTTTTTAGAGAATCAAAAATGAACCCCGAGATTCTTTTCAAATTCTCAAGACACGTAGTTTGGTCTACCCTACCATCAGGGTTTGGAAAGGGGCTGAGTATCAGTAGCTTAAAAGTACAAGTGTCAGCCCTTGGCTCCCTATTTCAGACCAAGATGCCTGACCACCTGTGGGTACGTGGGGACCTGGAGACTATAGTCATGGCCAAAAGTTTTGAGAATGACACAAATATTATATTTTCACATGATCTGCTGCCCTCTGGTTTTTATGTGTGTTTGACAGATGTTTTTATCACAGACAGAAATATAATAATTGCAAACATATGAGTAACAAAAGCTTATATTGACAGTTAGAATGAGTTAATGCAGCAAGTCAATATTTGCAGTGTTGACCCTTCTTCTTCAGGACCTCTGCAATTCTCCCTGGCATGCTCTCAATCAACTTCTGGACCAAATCCTGACTGAAAGCAGTCCATTCTTGCACAATCAATGCTTTCATTTTGTCAGAATTTTTAGGTTTTTGTTTGTCCACCCGTCTCTTGATGATTGACCACAAGTTCTCAATGGGATTAAGATCTGGGGAGTTTCCAGGCCATGGACCCAAAATCTCTATGTTTTGTTCCCTGAGCCATTTAGTTATCACCTTTGCTTTAATGCAAGGTGCTCCACCATGCTGGAAAAGGCATTGTTGATCGCCAAACTGCTCTTGGAGGGTTGGGAGAAGTTGCTCTTGGACATTCTGGTACCATTCTTTATTCATGGCTGTGTTTTTAGGCAAGACTGTGAGAGAGTCGATTCCCTTGGCTGAGAAGCAACCCCACACATGAATGGTTTCAGGATGCTTAACAGTTGGCATGAGACAAGACTGGTGGTAGCGCTCACCTTGTCTTCTCCGAATGAGGCGTTTTCCTGATGTCCCAAACAATCGAAAAGGGGATTCATCAGAGAAAATAACTTTACCCCAGTCCTCAGCAGTCCACTGCCTGTACCTTTTGCAGAATATCAGTCTGTCCATGATGTTTTTTCTGGAGAGAAGTGGCTTCTTTGCTGCCCTCCTTGAGACCAAGCCTTGCTCCAAGAGTCTCCGCCTCACAGTGCGTGCAGATGCGCTCACACCTGCCTGCTGCCATTCCTGAGCAAGCTCTGCACTGCGGTAGCCCGATCCCTCAGTTGAAACACTTTTAAGAGACGGTCCTGGCGCTTGCTGGTCTTTCTTGGGCGCCCTGAAGCCTTTTTGGCAACAATTAAAGCTCTCTCCTTGAAGTTCTTGATGATGCGATAGATTGTTGACTGAGGTGCAATCTTTCTAGCTGCGATACTCTTCCCTGTTAGGCCATTTTGTGCATTGCAATGATAACTGCACGTGTTTCTTTAGAGATAACCATGGTTAACAGAAGAGAAACAATGATACCAAGCACCAGCCTCCTTTTAAAGTGTCCAGTGGTGTCATTCTTACTTACCATGACAGATTGATCTCCAGCCATGTCCTCATCAACACCCACACCTGTGTTAATGGAGCAATCACTGAAAAGAGGTTAGCTGGTCCTTTTAAGGCAGGGCTGCAATGATGTTGAAATGTGTTTTGGGTGATAAAGTTCATTTTCTAGCCAAATATTGACTTTGCAAGTAATTGCTGTTAAGCTGATCACTCTTTATAACATTCTGGAGTATATGCAAATTGCCATTAGAAAAAGTGAAGCAGTAGACTTTGTAAAAATTAATATTTGTGACATTCTCAAAACTTTTGGCCATGACTGTACCTTAAAAAATCTCAGTTACTCATTCTAGATTTCCCCTGTGGAACCTAAATCTTGCTTGAATGCTGTAATAAAACTCCATTTGAGACCATTAACAATATTTCCTTCTGACAACCTATGATTAAGCGTATTTTTGGTTGTTATCACATGTGCAAGAATGATTAGGGAACTGAAGGCTATCTCCATTAACTCCTGGAAGATGGGGTGATATGTCTTAACTTATACTTCCTCCCTAAGGTAGAGTCAAAATTCTATTGTTTTCATGAGACTGTTCTCTCGTCATTTTTCAATATGCCTAAGTCCGACCTGGAAAATCAAATTAACTGCTTAGACATTAGATGTGTGATACAAAACTTTTCTGCTATTTTAGTAATCAAAGATTATGGCTCCCTGTTCGTTCAGTATGAGGGTGTGAATAAAAGGAAATCAACCAGTAAAAAGTCCCTAGCTTGGTGGATTAGATCTATTATTTCCTTAGCTCATGAGTCTAGCTCTTCTTTGGTTCCATAGATTATTTGGGCATAGGGTCTTGCAGGCGGCGGTACCACCCTAGGGTACTTTCCTTTGAAATCTCTTGAGGTACTGTTGTAGCAGGTAATTTGATTTTCCAGAGACCATGATGGTACCCTTCTTATTCCATCCCTTTAAATTCACTTCATGGAGTGTCTTTCTCGTAGTTCAAATTTTTTTCTTATTTGGTGATGGAGTTAAATATTTTGTCTGTGTGCTAATTTTATTAAAGCACGTAGAGTTGGAAATAAATGGGTTAAAACTGCCCTGCCATCAGAATCATGATGAGGATACAGGAATCCAAAGTATGTGGTTTATTAGTCAAAATGTTTCAAAGTTTCACACTTCTTCATCAGAACAAACCACAGTGTGTGCTTTGTGCTCAGTATTCTCTGACTCTGATGTTTGTTGATAGACCTCAGATTTAGCCTTTTTGACCCTTCGCTCGGATTGCCCCTTTGCCTCGACATTCTCTGACCCTCAATGCATGACCTCGGACATGCTCTAGAGACTATTCATTTGTCTTATACCTTTGTCACTGATGCGTTTTCTTGGTTGAGCTCAGGCTTCTTGACCTCCCTGCCTTATAGCTTGTCCCTAAAAATTGACTAAGCATCACAATTCCCTTTAACCAGAACAGTTGGGCACCAGGCACTTTATTAATGCCCTGCTTGGCATGATTGACATCACTACCAAGTGCCTGAAATGTTATGCATGTGTGAGACTTCATTCCTCCCTGGCCATGTGCGATGTTTTGATTAGCCCAGATAGCGATGAAAGCTTCTAGTGCCAGACTGTTCTTGGTGAAGCAACACCCCACCATACTACTGAGGTAATTTGTATTGCATAATTAGGAACTATTGCCTGGGCTATTAATGGATTAATAGTATGAAGAATTATGGCACCAACAATAATGGAGGCAATTTGGATGGCTTGGGGAGCCTCACCGATTCTTTTCAATTAGCAGTTTACCTAGCCCTATTTATATGCATTTGGACCATCTTTAGATTCAGAAATAATTTCTTCTGAAACTTACATCGATTGAAAGAGCTCATACCTGTTTTTACATGTTGGCCTGATACCTGGATTTTTGCTACAGGCCCATATGTGTTGATTTATAGTGAGTTGTTTTGCAGAACTTAAGCAATTACTATATTGTTCCAATGTCAGTGCCATACTGGAGTGCCTCAGATCTACCATGGGAAACTGTTTTGTCCTTGCTGTTTTAAAGTTTTTTTTCCACTACTATTAGTTGAATGATCAATCCTTAAGAAAGGTTATCAATATAAGATCCATGGAGGCCCAACAACTGCACCCCACTGATCAACTGTTACCAGCTCTGGATTTAAACAGTGTAAGCAGTGGAACATCACAGTTCTGTATTGCATTTAGCAGCCGCTAATGATTATATGATCTGCAGTACCCAGGAGCGGCCATTAAACAGTATGCAGCACTGTGGTGTTCCACTCCATATACTGTTTATATCCAAATGCTGACAAAGCTGGTACCAGCTGATCAATGGGGTGTCATTAGTGGGGTTGCAAACAATCTGATATTGATATAACTTATCCTAAGGATAGGATTATACTCAAATGATGACTTGGTCATCCCCTTTAAATAAATACAGAACATAGCACTCTTAACCCCTTAGTGACAGAGCCAATTTGTAGCTTAATGAAAGGGCCAATTTTTACAATTCTGACCACTGTCAATACATGAGGTTATAACTCTGGAACGCTTTAACGAATCCCACTAATTCTGAGAATGTTTTTTCATGACATATTGTACTTCACGTTAGTGGTAAAATTTTTATATGACTTGCGTTTATTTATGAAAAATACGGAAAAATGACAAAAATATTGAAAATTTAGCAATTTTCAAGCTTTATATTTTTATGCCCTTAAATTAGAGAGATATGTCACACAAATTTTTTAATAAATAACATTTCCCACATGTCTACTTTACATCAGCACAATTTTGGAAACAACATTTTTTTTTGTTACGAAGTTATAAGGGTGAAAATTTGACCAGCAATTTCTCATTTTTACAACACCATTTTTTTTAAGGACCACATCACATTTGAAGTCACTTTGAGGGGTCTATATGATAGAAAATACCCAAAAGAGACACCATTCTAAAAACTGCACCCCTCAAGGTGCTCAAAACCACATTCAAGAAGTTTACTAACCCTTTACTTGCTTCACAGGAACTGAAGGAATGTGGAAGGAAAACAATTAACATTTAACTTTTTTGAAAAAAATTTACTTCAGAACCAATTTTTTTTATTTTCACAAGTGTTAAAAGAGAAAATGAACCACAAAATTTGTTGTCCAATTTCTCCTGAATACGCCGATACCCAATATGTGAGGGTAAACCACTTTGTGGGCGAACGGCAGAGGTTGCAAGGGAAGGAGCGCCATTTGACTTTTTCAAAACAGTATTGGCTGGAGAGCCCCTGATGTGCCTAAACAGTGGAAACCCACAACAAGTGACCCCATTTTGGAAACTAGACCTCCAAGTGCTTCACAGAAGTTTATAACATAGAGCCGTGAAAATAAAAAATCATTTTTTTCCTCAAAAATGATTTTTAGCCAGCTATTTTTTACTTTCGAAAGGGTAACAGGAGAAATTAGAACCCCAAAATTGGTGTGCAATTTGTCCTGAGTACGCTGATACCCCATATGTTGGGGTAAACCACTGCTTGGGCATGGCAGGGCTCGGAAGGGTGGGAGCACCATTTGACTTTTTGAACGCCATGTCGTGTTTGGAGACCCCCTGATGTGCCTAAATAGTGGAAACCCCTCAATTCTAGCTCCAACCCTAACCCCAACACACCCCAAACCCTAATCCCAACCCTAATCCTAACCCTAATCCCAACCCTAATTCCAACCCTAATTGTAACCCTAACCCTAATTGTAACCCTAACCCTAATTCTAACCCTAACCCTAATTCCAACCCTAACCCTAATGGAAAAATGAAAATTAATATATTTTCTTTATTTTATTATATGTCCCTAACTAAGGGGATGATAAAGGGGGGGTTTATTTACAATTTTTTTTATTTTGATCACTGTGATAGCATTTATCACAGTGATCAAAATGTCTTGCACTGAATGAATGAATCTGCCGGGCGCACTGCGCATGCGCCCGCCATTTTCTTTGCAGGCAGAAGACCGGGAGCTGCAGGAGCCATAGGAGGATGGGGGGACACCAGGAGGTACCGGGAGGGATCGGGAGTCCCGGGGACCCTATTTCTCTCCCCTCTGATGTGCGATCGCATCAGAGGGGAGAGAAATTAAATGCAGAATCGCTGGTTTTTTTTTTTGCTGTCGCCATTATATGGTTAATAACGGCGATCGCAAAAGCTGGGGACCCAAATTATGTTCTCCGACTCTGGGGGGCGCTATATACTTTCTCCACAGCGCTGTTAACTAACGGCGCTGTGGTTTAAGTACCCTTAAACACCGCCGTTAAAAGGCATATTGGCGATCGTGAAGGGGTTAATTTATTAATTGAACACACTACACAAATCATAAATAAGTTTTTTTTCAACCCATAAGAAAAAAACACTAGTGAAAAATGATTGGTTGCAAAGTGGCCTCCAAATTTGTTTATCTCCAGAACTTTTAGAGCCCATTTTTTGGTCAGAACTTGCGCCAGTTAGAGAATTTTCTGGCATATTGGTTAGCCAGTCCAACTTTGGCTGTAGGAAACCCTGCTTGATACAAACCAGGGTGTTTTTCTCTAGCAATGGTAATGCTATGAAGATTTTATTTTATATTTATCAGCCACTTTTTGGGAATAGAATAAACTTGGTATGTAGCGGCGCTAGTATAGATGAACAAGGTCAGCTGCAGGTAAAGTTCTAATCCACATAGGGAAATATTAGAACTACAGAAAAAAGTAATATACCCGCGCTGTAAGACCAAGTACATACAGTAATAATAATAATAATAATCTTTATTTATATAGCGCCATCATATTCCGCAGCGCTTTACAGATTAACAGTTTCAGAACACAAGTCATAAGTAA
This sequence comes from Oophaga sylvatica, assembly GCA_033576555.1. Lineage (NCBI taxonomy): Eukaryota > Metazoa > Chordata > Amphibia > Anura > Dendrobatidae > Oophaga > Oophaga sylvatica. The sequence goes on along the minus strand of JARQOD010000003.1, from coordinate 477,536,833 downwards.
CAACGTTAACAATACAGTAATTAAAGCAAAATAAGACGGCCCTGCTCGTGAGAGCTTACAATCTACAATGAGGTGGGGGAGATACAAAGTACAGGTGTGTATATACAATGGTGCATTTACAATGATGGTCCAGCCATCTTGAGGGAGTGAGGGATGGATGGAGATAGTGAATGGGCTGCACACACACACTTACACAGAGAATGACTTTGATTAGTGAATGTGATAGGCCGCTCTGAACAGATGTGTTTTGAGGGAGCGCCTGAAACCATGCAAATTGTGGATAGTCCTAATTTCTTGGGGTAGAGCATTCCAGAGGATTGGCGCAGCGCGGGAGAAGTCTTGGAGTCGGGAGTGGGAGGTACGGATTAGTGCAGAGGTTAGTCGAAAGTCATTTGCAGAGCGCAGCAGTCGGTTAGGCCGATAGATAGAAATGAGGGAGGAGATGTAGGGGGTGCTGCAGTGTGGAGAGCTTTGTGGGTGAGAACAAGTACTTTGAATTGGATTCTATAATGAATGGGCAGCCAGTGTAAGGACTGGCGAAGAGCGGACGCGTCTGAGTACCGATTAGCCAGATGGATGACCCTGGCTGCTGCATTAAGGATGGAGTGGAGAGGGGATAGTCGAGTAATGGGGAGGCCAAGTAATAGAGCGTTGCAGTAGTCCAGGCGGGAGTGGATCAATGCTACAGTGAGGGTTTTTGTTGTTTCCATGGTGAGAAAAGGGCGGATTCTAGAGATGTTCTTTAGGTGTAGGCGGCAAGAGCGGGCAAGAGATTGTATATGGGAGGTGAAGGAGAGATTGGTGTCAAACATAACACCCAGACAGCGAGCCTGCTGCCGGGGTGTTATTATGGTGCCGCCCACTGAGAGGGAAATGTCAGATTTAGGGAGGTTAGTAGATGGCGGGAGCAGAAGAAGTTCAGTTTTGGAGAGGTTAAGTTTCAGATAGAGAGCAGACATGATGTTGGAGACTGCGGACAGACAGTCGGTGGCGTTCTGTAGTACAGCGGGGGTAAGGTCGGGGGATGACGTGTATAATTGTGTGTCATCAGCATAAAGATGGTACTGAAAGCCAAATCTGCTGATGGTCTGTCCAATTGGGGCGGTGTAGAGAGAGAAGAGAAGGGGGCCAAGGACTGAGCCCTGGGGTACACCGACAGTGAGAGGAAGAGGAGATGAAGTGGAGCCAGAGAACGAAACACTGAAGGAGCGGTCAAAAAGATAGGAGGAGAACCAGGAGAGAACAGTGTCCTTAATACCTAGTGACTGGAGCCTAGACAGTAGGAGACAGTGGTCAACAGTGTCGAAAGCTGCAGAAAGGTCGAGTAGAATGAGCAGAGAGTGGTCACCTTTACGTTTTGCTGTCAGAAGGTCATTGGTCACTTTGATGAGTGCAGTTTCAGTCGAATGTAGGGGTCGGAAGCCGGACTGTGAAGGGTCTAGGAGGGAGTGAGTGGAGAGGTAACGGGTGAGGCGGGAGTAGACTAGGCGCTCCAAAAGTTTAGAGATGAAGGGGAGATTGGACTAAACACTGTGACCCAATGTATATATGAATTGACTCACTCCATTTGTTGCGCACACTTCAAGCATCATCCTCATCTAAACAGGTACCTAATATCATATAGTGTTTAGTCTATGTACTTGGTCTTACAGAGCGCGTATATTACTTTTTTCTGTGCTTTTTGGGAGTATTTTACATTTCTGCATATGAAAATGAAATAATTGGCATATTGACATCTGTACTCAACAACTGCTTTAGGCAAGTTTATTACACATAAAAATCCTTTATTTTGTGGATATCAGTGCATAATTTGTCTTATGATATTTAAATGAAGAAATCAACTAGAACTTTGAAGATGCTTCTAAATATAACCGTGTTCTAGTGCTTAACATCTAGATAACCTTTGTGGCTTAAATTGATATCTTTCAGCACATCCTTTCTGTAATGTTTACTTGAAGGCTCATAATTGCCAGAATAACTTCTAACTTTGACTCTCCACTCCAGCTATTTTTTTTTACTGGATCATGTATTCATTGTGAAATGTGTGAATGCTGCTTGACATCTAGTGGCCTCCACCCAACACTGCATAATGTATTTTTTTTTACTTTAAAGTACAGAAAAGCAAATTATATCATTCTCTGGGAAAGCAAATACAGTTGTGTGAAAAAAGTGTTTGCCCAATCCTGATTTCCTATTCTTTTGCAGGTTTGCCACACTTAAATGTGTCAGATCACCAAACAAATTTAATTTAAATATTAGACAAATATAACACAAGTAAACACAAAATGCAGTTTTTACATGAAGGTTTTTATTATTAACCCCTTTCCCGACATCGGGCGTAATAATATGCCGATGTCGGACACCCTCCCTTTGATGTGGGCTCCGGCGGTGAGCACACGTCTTTTCCAGCACATGTCAGCTGTTTTGAACAGTTGACATGTGCCTCTAACATAAAAATAACAAAAAACTGACTGGCAGATCCAAGCTAGTCTGAATAGGTGCTTACCAGGAGCAGCTACCTACATATACATACAGTACAGACCAAAAGTTTGGAAACACCTTCTCATTCAAAGATTTTTCTGTATTTTCATGACTATGAAAATTGTACATTCACACTGAAGGCATCAAAACTATGAATTGATGAGCGACTTTGCCTCCGGGAGGGTCGAGTCGGGTTTCGATCGGCTCGAATTTTCCAAAAGTCGAGTCGAACGAAGTCGGCCGACTATTGGCCGACTTTCGTCAACAGTCGGAGACCCGACCCCAATGCAAGTCAATGGGGAATAAAATTCCGCAGGGAGTGGAGGACAGTAAACACACCTACAGTGCCCATTTCAATGCCAACTTCTCAGCGTCGCCATCTTCTAGCTCTCTGCACTGTGACTGTTCAGGCAGAGGGTGCACAGACGTGACGTCATAGCGCTCTCTGACCTGAATGTCACTGTCAGGAAACGCGGAAGACGTCACAGAGGTGGAGCAGGGAGAGGTAAGTATTGCCGGTGTCTCTGATGGCGAGTGGGCCCCCACCTGCTCAGGGCCCCGGCACTTGCCCGAGTGTGCCAGGTGCTGATGCCGACCCTGGGTGGTGGGACAGCCCTGTAAAGGAGGTGGAAAAAGTGGCATATGTTGAGGTGTAGGCTGGATGTTCAGCAGCTGCAAATGGAGGAATTGGAGAAGTCGGAGGAAGAGGAGGACAAAGCGAGCCATTTTGCTGGCAACCTATGTGTCATCAGTAAAAAGGTGGGACAAAATCCTTTGAAACCCAGGCATGGTTCATTTTAATGAAGGTGAGATCACCAACATATTGGGTAGACAGCCGGTCCTTCTTTCTGTCAGGATTGTTCCAGCAGCACTAAAGACTAGTGTTGAGCGATACTGCCCGATATCCTAAAATATCAGATTGGATTGGATCGGCCCGATACTCAAAAAGTATCGGGTATCGCCAATCCAATATCGGAAACACAATGCAAGTCAATGGACAGAAATATCGGAACTAAAAAAAACCCTTTCTTTCCTTGTAAACACTAAATATACACACATAGAATACTATATATATATATATAATATATATGTATATATATATATATATATATACATGTCATTGTGACATATATATATACATATATTTATAGTTCATACACTTCTACATAGTAAAATAGCCTCTGATTCAATTGCCGGGTAATGCCGGCTTTTGTGAAAATACAGAAGCACCCGACATGAAATGACACATGGTTTACATAGAGTTAACCATGTCTTTTCATGTAGTTTGATATCTGGTTTTCACAAACAATTACATGAGTGTATGTGTGCAAAATTTCACACCTGTAGGGGTTATTAAAGGTGTAAATTCGTTGTATAAAAACGGACTTTTTTGCTACGAATTTACACCTTTAATTAACCCCTACATGTGTCAAATTTTGCACACATACACTCATGTAATTGTTAGTGAAAACAATATATCAAACAACATGAAATGACATGGTTAACTCATTGTAAACCATGTGTCATTTCATGTCGGCTTCTGTATTTTCACAAAAGCCGACAATTGAATTAGCGGCTATTATACTATGTAGAAGTGTATGAACTATAAATATAAATATATATATATATATGTGTCACAAATTCAATGACATATATATATATATATATATATATATATATATGAGGTGTAAAATTGTTGAAAAAAAATGCGTGGGCTCCCGCCCTATTTTCTCAACCAGACAGACAAAGCCAGGGAGTGGGGCCTGATAATAATAGCCCAGAGAGGGACCATTATTTTTGCCCCCCCCCCTGGCTACTAACATCTGCCCCCAGACCCCCCAGAAAAGGCAAATCTCTAATTAGATTTGCCCTTTCTGGCACTTTGCCCGTCTATTCCCATTGCCCTGTAGCGGTGGCGAATGGGTTAATAAGGGGTTAAAGCCACCTTGCTATTGAAAGGTGAGTTTAAGCCAGGTTAATAATTGAGAGCTGTCAATTAGACAACTCTCAATTATTAATCCTATTGTATGAAATAAAAATAAAACACACACACTTTAATTAAAAATCATTTTAATGAAATAAACACAGTTTTTGACAATATTTTATTTTACTGCCATTCCTTGCAAAGCCCTTGTTCACCTGTAATAAAATAAAATAATAAAGCAACATTATTCTTACCTATCCGATGTTCAGTCAGGTCCCCCGATGTAATCCTTCTGAAAGGGTTAATGTTTACTGCAGAGACTGCAGCTAATGCTGACAGTCTCACAGTAAACCCCCGAATGAATGAGCTCCTCTCCTGGCTGACAGGAGAGGAAGTGGTTAGCATAATTGATTGCTTCCCACTTTCACTTCAGGTCAGCCAGGGACACCGCACTGCATCAGTGACATCAGAGGGAATCCCGGCTGACCTGAAGTGAACTGATTAACAAAATAGGGGATCCCCTCGAAAAAAAAAAATGGCGTGGGGTCCCCCTATTTTTGTTAACCAGCCTGATAAAGCAGACTACTGAGGCCTGGTTCTTCAGGCTGTTAAGGAGCCAATATCCATGGACCTTGCTAGCCTGATAATACCAGGCCACAGCAGTCTGCTTATCTTGGCTGGTTAACAAAAATAGGGGATTCCCTCAAAAAAAAATGGCGTGGGGTCCCCCCTATTTTTGTTAACCAGCCAGATGAAGCAGACTGCTGAGGCCTGGTTTTTCAGGCTGGTAAGGATCCAATATCCATGGACCTTGCCAGCCTGATAATACCAGGCCACAGCAGTCTGCTTAGCTTGGCTGGTTAACAAAAATAGGGGATCCCCTGGAAAAAAAAATGGCGTGGGGATCCCCTTATTTTTGTTAACCAGCCAAGTAAAATGCAGACTGCTGCAGCCTGGTATTAAAAGACTGTCAAGGCCCATGGATTTTGGCCCTCAACAGCCTAAAAATACCAGGCTGCAGCAGCCCCACAAATGGCGCATCAAAAGATGTGCCAATTGTGGCACTTTACCCGGCTCTTCCCACTTGCCCTGTAGCAGTGGCAAGCGGGGTAATAAGGGGTTAATGTCACCTTTGATTGATCGGTGACAATAAGCCCGGTTAATAATGGAGAGGCGTCAATAAGACACCGATCCATTATTAATCATAGTTTGTAAATTTAAAAAAAAAACAGCCAGAAAAGTCTTTTAATGAAATAAAATACCACACAGTTTTCATTAATTTTATTTCACTCTCATTCCTGCGACGCCATCGATCTCCTGTAAAAAAACAAAAATAATAAACCAACACAAATACTCCCTGTCCGACGCAGTCCAAAATACCGAGTGTCACACGACGAGTCCAGCTCTGCTACATCTGGATGACAGGCTGAGCCTGACATCCACATAGAGCAGAGCTGCTTACCAGAGCTGTGTCCCCGGCGGTGACGTAATCTGGACTGGTTTACGGCCAGCTGTCGCGAGAGTACAGCTGGCCGAGATTACCCAGTACCCGGCAGTCACTGCAGTTATCGCGAGATTCTGCACGTGACCGCCAGGGACAGGGTAATGGCAGCCATCCAGGAGGACGTGACCGCTGGGGAAGGGAATCTTCTGACAGGAAAGTGCGGACTCTGCTGAGTCCTGACACCTGACAGACCCGACCGACACTGACAGTGACAGTTTCGGGGAGTTCCTGTATCACGTACTTCGTTCTGTGACACAGGAACTCCCATAGACTTGGTCGGAAAACGCCGATTCCGGTATCCGATATAACAAAAATATCGAAACTCAGAATCGGAATTCCGATACAGCAAATATCGGCCAATACCGGATATTTGCAGTATCAGAATGCTCAACACTACTAAAGACTCTTTCTGATAGCACACTACCAGCAGGGCAAGCAAGCTCATGTAAGGCATATTGTGCCAATTCAGGTCAGGTGTCCAGTTTACTGGTCCAGTAGTCAAAGGGGAATGAACTGTGAGGGAGTACATCGATAGGGGAGGAGAGGTAATTTTGAACCATAGTTGACAACTGCTGTCTCCTGTCTGGTGCAATTGATTCAGTATTACCCGTCGTGTGAGCGGTACTCGAGAAATCAGTCCACAACATGGTCATGAAACCCGTCTCCAACGCCACTTCGGCTGTGTGCACCACGAACACCTCTTCCATGTTGCCCAGTACGGCTCGTGGTAGAACCTGCACCGCTGCTGTGTCCTGGGAATACCTCTAACAAACGGTTTACCAGAGTTGCTTGTGTGTTCGCTAATATTAGATCTAGGTGGCATCATGTTCTGTAATTTGCCTTTATAGCATGGATCGAGGATGCTGGCCAACCAGTAGTCGTCATCCTTTATAATTTTGGCAATGCGGGGGTCCCTTTTTAGGATCCGCAAGACATAATCACACATGTGGGCCAATGTTCCAGGTGTCAATGATGCACTGCCAGTGGTGGGTGAAGGAGCACTTTCTGTCAAATCCACATCCCTCCAGTCACGCACAAACCCTATACCTGACCTTGGCAAGCCAACATTTTCTCTTGCCCCCCTGAGAAGCATCCTCCTTCCCAAAATAATCATCCCCCTCATCCTCCTCCTCCTCCTCTTCCTCTTCTTCCTCCACCTTGTCCAGGACAGTTCCCTGAGCAGACAATGCCTGACTGTCATCAAGGCTTCCCTCCTCCTCCTTTGCTACAGACGCCTGATCCTTAATGTGCATCAAAGTTTGCATGAGCAGACATATAAGTGGGATGCTCATGCTTATGATGGCGTCGTCTGCGCTTGCCAGCCGTGTGCATTCCTCAAAAAACTGAAGGACTTTACAGAGGTCTTTCAGCTTTGACCACTGCACACATGACAACTCGATATCTGCCCTCAAACTGCCTGCCTGTGTATCCTCCCACAAATGCATTAGAGCCTGCCTCTATTCGCACAGCCTCTCAACCATGTGCATGGTGGAGTTCCACCTTGTTGCAACGTCTATGATTAGGCGGTGCCTGGGGAGGTGGAGCGATCGCTGCAGCCTCTGCATACGACTGGAGTCTACAGGCGAGCGACGGATGTTCGAGCACAGTCTTCGCACCTCATGGAGCAGGGTTGGTAACTCCAGATAATTATTTATGAAGCACTGCACCACCAGGTTCAAGGTGTGAGCCAGGCAAGGTATGTGTCTGAGTTTTGCCAGGGCTATGGCCGCCACAAAATTACGGCCATTATCACTGACTACCTTGTCTGGCTCAAGATGTAGACTGCCCAGCCATGACTCAGTTTCTCGCTGCAAGTGGTCGGCCAGTACCTCCGCGGTGTGTCTGTTGTCGCCCAAAAACATCATCTTTAAAACAGCCTGCTGACGCTTACCACTAGCTGTTTGATAGTGGGACACCTCGTGTGCAACACTGGCAGCTGCGGATTGAATGCTTGTGCGACTGCGCTCTGTCGACGAGTTTTCGCTTCTGGAGGAGGGTCGAACGCCTACAGCCAACTGCTGCCTATACCGTGGGCTAGGCAGCAGTGTCACACCACCGCTGTCCCCTGTGGACCCTGCAGCCACCACATTCACCCAGTGCGCAGTGATGGACACGTAACGGCCTTGTCCATGCCTACTGGCCCATGCATCTGTTGTGAGGTGCACCTTTCCACTCACTGATTGTTTGAGTGCATGGACAATGCGGTCTTTCACATGCAGGTGGAGGGAGGGATGGCTTTTCTAGCAAAGAAGTGCCGACTGGGTAGGTCAAAGCTTCGGACAGCGTAGGCCATGAGCTCTCAGAACGTTGCGCTTTCAACCAAACGGAAGGCCATCATCTCTAATGAGATCAGTTTGGCAATGTAGGCGTTCAAAGCCAGTGAGGTTTTGTAGTCCAGCCACGCTTGCAAGTGCATGGTGTTTACATGTCTAAGCATGCAACTGGTATTCAAATGTCCCAGATTTTTCTCTCGGCTTAGGTCCTTCCGCACTTCTTACAGATAACCTTAGCCTCATCAATAGGATTTTGGTCAAAAAAGTGCCAAACTGCACTCTTCCTACTATGGGAAAAGTTTTCAGGGCTTGCACGCTGTGCTAATTTGACCATCTGGCCAAGCTGTCTTGCAACTCTTTTTGTTTTTTTAACACATTTTTGGACTGCTATGGGCCTGCCAGATAACCGCAGCTGCGATGTCGATGCCTGCTGCGGAACCTACTCCTCTTCTGAGCTATTACCAGTGGCACCCTGTTCCCCCAATGGATGCCAATCCGGGTCAACAACTGGGTCATCCATCACCTCCTCTTCAATTTCATCTGCACCTTCCTCTGTGTCACAATGTAAGGTGGTATAGTATGCAGGAAGGGGCACCTGAGTTTCATCAGGGTCAGAATCTGGTTCAGTAGACTGCGAGGGCAATGCAGTGCTCTGGGTGAATGTACCAGCAGAATCATATAGCACTGGCTGTGCATCAGTGCACTCCATGTCATATTCGTCTTGGACTGGGTAATTCAGGATTTCACTTGATAAATTAGGCATGGTATGTGAAAAGAGCTCCAGGGAGTAATCTGAAGTGTAACCTGCTGCATCCTTCACTTTTGGTGGGGGTGAAGGACACAAGGAAAGGTGTTGTTCCTGACCAGGAGCCTGCACTGACGACTCAGTGCTTGCAGTTTTTGAAACTTCAGAAGAGGAGGCGATAGAGCTGGAGGCTGTTTCGGCAATGTAAGCCAAAAACTGTTCCTGATACTCCGGCTTTAAAAGCGGTTTACCTACTCCCAGAAAAGGGAGCCTTCCAGGCCTTATGGAGTCAGACGATGATGCAGGCTCAACACCTCCTGCCTTAGGTGCTATTATGCTTTTGGCACTACCAGCAAATGCACCACCACCACCATCAGTACCAGCTGCCCCCCCCGCCCACATCTGCGGCCTCTTCCACCATACTTCCTCATGTTTGGGAAAATGTACCAAAAATACCAGCAGATATATGGTACTGTATGAGGAGTGTACAGCTGTATACGGTGCAGGGAAAAATTTAAATCTCCGTATATATTTCCAGAGTCAGACACAGATGCTCACTCAGTATGGATTTGGCCATAATACCAGCAGATATACAGTACTGTATGATGAACGTACAGCTGTATATGGTGTAGGGGAAAATTTAAATCTCTGTATATATTTCCGGAGTCACACACAGACGCTCACTCAGTATGGATTTGACCGTAATACAAAAGGCAGAAAAAGGGTACTGTATCAGAAGATATCAGCTGTATATAGTGTAGGGGAAAATTGAAATCTCCGTATATATTTCCTAAGTCACACACAGATAGTCAGCATGTATTTGTCCGTGATACCAGCCGGTACACGGTAGTGTGTCAGGAGCGTACAGCTCTATACGGTGTGGGAAAAAATCAACGCTCAGTGCAGGGGCGTAACTAGGAACGGCAGGGCCCCACAGCAAACTTCACAATGGAGCCCCCCCCTCGCGTGCATTGCCAATCCCGGTCTACCCAAGTTGTGTTAAGAAAGATACCTTTATTATCCAAAATTAGAGGTTTTTGGAGTAATGATAGTGAAATAACAGAAAGGAACCAACTCCCAGGAAGCAACTGAGGTAGTGACAAAGGTAGGCTTTCTCCAGAGTAAATATGTGAAGAAACTTGTAATCCAGCCTGCAAATTGCTTTCAAAACGGATGATTTATTCAGTAGAACAACAGTCCGGTATACAGAATAATCTAAGATTGTTCTGTATACCGTACTTCTGCACCACGCCCTCACCAATTACACATGTGAGGAGTGACAGCCTCAGCTCTGCTACATGTGAGGAGTGACAGCCTCAGCTCTGCTACATGTGAGGAGTGACAGACTCAGTTCTGCTACATGTGAGGAGTGACAGCCTCAGCTCTGCTACATGTGAGGAGGAACAGCCTCAGCTCTGCTACATGTGAGTAGGGACAGCCTCAGCTCTGCTACATTCGAGGAGTGACAGCCTCAGCTCTGCTACATGTAAGGAGTGACAGCCTCATCTCTGCAACATATGAGGAGTGACAGCCTCAGCTCTGCTACTTGTATAGCAAAGCTGAGGCTGTCACTCCGCGCATGTAGCAGAGATGAGGCTGTCACTCCTCGCATGTAGCAGAGCTGAGGTTGCTACTTGTCACATGTAGCAGAGCTGAAGTTGTTACTTGTCACATGAGCAGAGCTGAGGTTGTTACTTGTCACATGAGCAGAGCTGAGGTTGCTACTTGTCACATGTAGCAGAGCTGAGGTTGTTACTTGTCACATCTAGCAGAGCCGAGGTTGCTACTTGTCACATGTAGCAGAGCTGACGTTGTTACTTGTCAAATGTAGCAGAGCTGAGGTTGTTACTTGTCACATGTAGCAGAGCTGAGGTTACTTGTCACATGTAGCAGAGCTGAGGTTACTTGTCACATGTAGCAGAGCTGAGGTTGCTACTTGTCACATGAGCAGAGCTGAGGTTGTTACTTGTCACATGAGCAGAGCTGAGGTTGCTACTTGTCACATGTAGCAGAGCTGAGGTTGTTACTTGTCACATCTAGCAGAGCCGAGGTTGCTACATGTCACATGTAGCAGAGCTGACGTTGTTACTTGTCAAATGTAGCAGAGCTGAGGTTGTTACTTGTCACATGTAGCAGAGCTGAGGTTACTTGTCACATGTAGCAGAGCTGAGGTTACTTGTCACATGTAGCAGAGCTGAGGTTGCTACTTGTCACATGAGCAGAGCTGAGGTTGTTACTTGTCACATGAGCAGAGCTGAGGTTGTTACTTGTCACAAATAGCAGAGCTGAGGTTGCTACTTGTCACAAGTAGCAGAGTTGAGGTTGTTACTTGTCACATGTAGCAGAGCTGAGGTTACTTGTCACATGTAGCAGAGCTGAGGTTGTTACTTGTCACATGTAGCAGAGCTGAGGTTACTTGTCACATGTAGCAGAGCTGAGGTTACTTGTCACATGTAGCAGAGCTGAGGTTGCTACTTGTCACATGAGCAGAGCTGAGGTTGTTACTTGTCACATGAGCAGAGCTGAGGTTGTTACTTGTCACAAATAGCAAAGCTGAGGTTGCTACTTGTCACAAGTAGCAGAGTTGAGGTTGTTACTTGTCACATGTAGCAGAGCTGAGGTTGCTACTTGTCACATGTAGCAGAGCCGAGGTTGCTACTTGTCACATGTAGCAGAGCTGAGGTTGCTACTTGTCACATGTAGCAGAGCCGAGGTTGCTACTTGTCACATGTAGCAGAGCTGACGTTGTTACTTGTCAAATGTAGCAGAGCTGAGGTTGTTACTTGTCACATGTAGCAGAGCTGAGGTTACTTGTCATATGTAGCAGAGCTGAGGTTGCTACTTGTCACATGAGCAGAGCTGAGGTTGTTACTTGTCACATGAGCAGAGCTGAGGTTGCTACTTGTCACATGTAGCAGAGCTGAGGTTGTTACTTGTCACATCTAGCAGAGCCGAGGTTGCTACTTGTCACATGTAGCAGAGCTGACGTTGTTACTTGTCAAATGTAGCAGAGCTGAGGTTGTTACTTGTCACATGTAGCAGAGCTGAGGTTACTTGTCACATGTAGCAGAGCTGAGGTTACTTGTCACATGTAGCAGAGCTGAGGTTGCTACTTTCACATGAGCAGAGCTGAGGTTGTTACTTGTCACATGAGCAGAGCTGAGGTTGTTACTTGTCACAAATAGCAGAGCTGAGGTTGCTACTTGTCACATGTAGCAGAGTTGAGGTTGTTACTTGTCACATGTAGCAGAGCTGAGGTTACTTGTCACATGTAGCAGAGCTGAGGTTGTTACTTGTCACATGTAGCAGAGCTGAGGTTACTTGTCACATGTAGCAGAGCTGAGGTTACTTGTCACATGTAGCAGAGCTGAGGTTGCTACTTGTCACATGAGCAGAGCTGAGGTTGTTACTTGTCACATGAGCAGAGCTGAGGTTGTTACTTGTCACAAATGCAGAGCTGAGGTTGCTACTTGTCACAAGTAGCAGAGTTGAGGTTGTTACTTGTCACATGTAGCAGAGCTGAGGTTGCTACTTGTCACATGTAGCAGAGCCGAGGTTGCTACTTGTCACATGTAGCAGAGCTGAGGTTGCTACTTGTCACATGTAGCAGAGCCGAGGTTGCTACTTGTCACATGTAGCAGAGCTGAGGTTGTTACTTGTTACATGTAGCAGAGCTGAGGTTGTTACTTGTCACATGTAGCAGAGATCAGGGTGTCACTCGTCACTTGTAGCAACCATGAGGCTGTTACTGGGCCAGGGGGAGGCTACTGGTGACTGAGGTCCCGTGCCCAACAGGGCCCAGGGGGAGGTTAGTGGTGACTTGAGGCTTGCGTCAAACAGGGCCCAGGAGCCCGAGGCCCTGTTGGAATGCGGGCCCCTTGCTACCTGGGCCCTGTGTTGAATGTGGGCCCCCTGCTGCCTGGGCCCTGTTGAATGTGGGCCCCCTGCACTGCAGCCTGGGGCCTGGGCCCTGTTGAATGTGGGCCCTGTTAGATCCTGCCTGCACCTGCCCTCCCAGTCACCATTGAGCAGCCAAGCCTCTTCTCACTGTTGAGAGACTCACGGTACTCACCCTGCTCGCCCAGGCTTCCACCTGCTTGTCCAGTCAGTCTGCTGCTTCATGTGGTCTGCCTGGCCGTCTGCTGTCCGCCCCCACATGCACACACGCTGTGACAGACGGACCATAATGCACTGGGCCGCATCTTAAAGCTACAGTGCTCATTTCTGTTCGCTGTCTGCATTTACAACACTGTAGTGTCTCTTTAAAACAACACAGTGTTGTTATGCATCAGCGTTCAGAGTCAGAAGCCTGAACAAAATGTTGGGAGGGGGCCCGAGCGCGGATCCATTTGCCAGCGTGCTCGGGCCCCCCTTTTTGCTCCTAAATCACAGGGCAGCTGCAGCAGGGACGGGCCCCCTTCTAGCCCGGGCCCTGTGGCAGCTGCTTCCCCTGCTTCCACTATAGTTCCGCCCCTGGCTCGGTGACTGTGCAGAAAAAAAGAATAAAAGTATTAGTGCTGTGTAAAAATCTGTCTGCACAGCAGTGTACACACAGCAATACAGCTATCAGGCAGCCTAATAACCAGCGCTGCTGCACACAAGAAAATCCTCCCCTGTCACTGCACACTAACTGTACAGCACAATTGCTATCAGCACAAGCATAGAAGAACTTCTTCTATCTTTACAGCCCTAACGCTCTCCCTACTGATAAACAGCAACCTCTCTCTACTGTTAAGATCGGCAGAAGTAAAATGGCAGTCGGCGGTGAGGGCTTTTATAGACACTATGACGCCCCCCAAAGCAAGCCAATCACTGCAATGCCATTCTCTACGATGGTGGTGGACGCTGCAAATGTCATCTCATTGCCCACAGTGTATGTCCTTGCTAATTGGCAGAAAAAAAGGCACCAGCAAGCATTCTGGGAAATACGACTTTGGCGCTCGTTTCGACGACCGCATGGCCGACTTCACACTATGGTCGGGTTTCGGTTGACGAAACTCGACTTTGGCTAAAGTCGGCGACTTTTGAATCTGACCGACCTGTTTCGCTCAACTCTAGCAGCCACCTTTTGCTTTCATTACTGCTTTGCACACTCTTGGCATTCTCTTGATGAGCTTCAAGAGGTAGTCATCGGAAATGGTTTTCACTTCTCAGGTGTGCCCTGTCAGGTTTAATGAGTGTGATTTCATGCCTTCTAAATGGGGTTGGGGCCATCAGTAGTGTTGTGCAGAAGTCTGGTGGATACACAGCTGATAGTGCTACTGAATAGACTGTTAGAATATATATTATGGCAAGAAAAAAGCAGCTAAGTAAAGAAAAACGAGTGGCTATCATTACTTTAAGAAATAAAGGTCAGTCAGTCCGAAAACTTGGGAAAACTTTGAAAGTGTCCCCAAGTGCAGTTGCAAAAACCATCAAGCGCTACAAAGAAACTGGCTCACATGAGGACCGCCCCAGGAAAGGAAGACCAAGATTCACCTCTGCTTCTGAGGATAAGCTTATCCGAGTCACCAGCCTCTGAAATTGCAGGTTAACAGCAGCTCAGATTAGAGACCAGGTCAATGGCACACAGAGTTCTAGCAGCTGACACATCTCTACAACAACTGTTAAGAGGAGACTTTGTGCAGCAGGCTTTCATGGTAAAATTGCTGCTAGGAAACCACTGCTAAGGACAGGCAACAAGCAGAAGAGAATTGTTTGTGCTAAAGAACACAAGGAATGGACATTAGACCAGTGGAAATCTGTGCTTTGGTCTGATGAGTCCAAATTTGAGATCTTGGAGAGGAATTGGAGAAGTCGGAGGAAGAGGAGGACAAAGCGAGCCATTTTGCTGGCAACCTATGTGTCATCAGTAAAAAGGTGGGACAAAATCCTTTGAAACCCAGGCATGGTTCATTTTAATGAAGGTGAGATCACCAACATATTGGGTAGACAGCCGGGTCCTTCTTTCTGTCAGGATTGTTCCAGCAGCACTAAAGACTAGTGTTGAGCGATACTGCCCGATATCCTAAAATATCAGATTGGATTGGATCGGCCCGATACTCAAAAAGTATCGGGTATCGCCAATCCAATATCGGAAACACAATGCAAGTCAATGGGACAGAAATATCGGAACTAAAAAAAACCCTTTCTTTCCTTGTAAACACTAAATATACACACATAGAATACATATATATATATATATAATATATGTATATATATATATATATATACATGTCATTGTGACATATATATATACATATATTTATAGTTCATACACTTCTACATAGTAAAATAGCCTCTGATTCAATTGCCGGGTAATGCCGGCTTTTGTGAAAATACAGAAGCACCCGACATGAAATGACACATGGTTTACATAGAGTTAACCATGTCTTTTCATGTAGTTTGATATCTGGTTTTCACAAACAATTACATGAGTGTATGTGTGCAAAATTTCACACCTGTAGGGGTTAATTAAAGGTGTAAATTCGTTGTATAAAAACGGACTTTTTTGCTACGAATTTACACCTTTAATTAACCCCTACATGTGTCAAATTTTGCACACATACACTCATGTAATTGTTAGTGAAAACAATATATCAAACAACATGAAATGACATGGTTAACTCATTGTAAACCATGTGTCATTTCATGTCGGCTTCTGTATTTTCACAAAAGCCGACAATTGAATTAGCGGCTATTATACTATGTAGAAGTGTATGAACTATAAATATAAATATATATATATATATATGTGTCACAAATTCAATGACTATAAATATATATATATATAATATATATATATGAGGTGTAAAATTGTTGAAAAAAAATGCGTGGGCTCCCGCCCTATTTTCTCAACCAGACAGACAAAGCCAGGAGTGGGGCCTGATAATAATAGCCCAGAGAGGGACCATTATTTTTGCCCCCCCCCCTGGCTACTAACATCTGCCCCCAGACCCCCCAGAAAAGGCAAATCTCTAATTAGATTTGCCCTTTCTGGCACTTTGCCCGTCTATTCCCATTGCCCTGTAGCGGTGGCGAATGGGTTAATAAGGGGTTAAAGCCACCTTGCTATTGAAAGGTGAGTTTAAGCCAGGTTAATAATTGAGAGCTGTCAATTAGACAACTCTCAATTATTAATCCTATGTATGAAATAAAAATAAAACACACACACTTTAATTAAAAATCATTTTAATGAAATAAACACAGTTTTTGACAATATTTTATTTTACTGCCATTCCTTGCAAAGCCCTTGTTCACCTGTAATAAAATAAAATAATAAAGCAACATTATTCTTACCTATCCGATGTTCAGTCAGGTCCCCCGATGTAATCCTTCTGAAAGGGTTAATGTTTACTGCAGAGACTGCAGCTAATGCTGACAGTCTCACAGTAAACCCCGAATGAATGAGCTCCTCTCCTGGCTGACAGGAGAGGAAGTGGTTAGCATAATTGATTGCTTCCCACTTTCACTTCAGGTCAGCCAGGGACACCGCACTGCATCAGTGACATCAGAGGGAATCCCGGCTGACCTGAAGTGAACTGATTAACAAAAATAGGGGATCCCCTCGAAAAAAAAAATGGCGTGGGGTCCCCCTATTTTTGTTAACCAGCCTGATAAAGCAGACTACTGAGGCCTGGTTCTTCAGGCTGTTAAGGAGCCAATATCCATGGACCTTGCTAGCCTGATAATACCAGGCCACAGCAGTCTGCTTATCTTGGCTGGTTAACAAAAATAGGGGATTCCCTCAAAAAAAAATGGCGTGGGGTCCCCCCTATTTTTGTTAACCAGCCAGATGAAGCAGACTGCTGAGGCCTGGTTTTTCAGGCTGGTAAGGATCCAATATCCATGGACCTTGCCAGCCTGATAATACCAGGCCACAGCAGTCTGCTTAGCTTGGCTGGTTAACAAAAATAGGGGATCCCCTGGAAAAAAAAATGGCGTGGGGATCCCCTTATTTTTGTTAACCAGCCAAGTAAAATGCAGACTGCTGCAGCCTGGTATTAAAAGACTGTCAAGGCCCATGGATTTTGGCCCTCAACAGCCTAAAATACCAGGCTGCAGCAGCCCCACAAATGGCGCATCAAAAGATGTGCCAATTGTGGCACTTTACCCGGCTCTTCCCACTTGCCCTGTAGCAGTGGCAAGCGGGGTAATAAGGGGTTAATGTCACCTTTGATTGATCGGTGACAATAAGCCCGGTTAATAATGGAGAGGCGTCAATAAGACACCGATCCATTATTAATCATAGTTTGTAAATTTAAAAAAAAAACAGCCAGAAAAGTCTTTTAATGAAATAAAATACCACACAGTTTTCATTAATTTTATTTCACTCTCATTCCTGCGACGCCATCGATCTCCTGTAAAAAAACAAAAATAATAAACCAACACAAATACTCCCTGTCCGACGCAGTCCAAAATACCGAGTGTCACACGACGAGTCCAGCTCTGCTACATCTGGATGACAGGCTGAGCCTGACATCCACATAGAGCAGAGCTGCTTACCAGAGCTGTGTCCCCGGCGGTGACGTAATCTGGACTGGTTTACGGCCAGCTGTCGCGAGAGTACAGCTGGCCGAGATTACCCAGTACCCGGCAGTCACTGCAGTTATCGCGAGATTCTGCACGTGACCGCCAGGGACAGGGTAATGGCAGCCATCCAGGAGGACGTGACCGCTGGGGAAGGGAATCTTCTGACAGGAAAGTGCGGACTCTGCTGAGTCCTGACACCTGACAGACCCGACCGACACTGACAGTGACAGTTTCGGGGAGTTCCTGTATCACGTACTTCGTTCTGTGACACAGGAACTCCCATAGACTTGGTCGGAAAACGCCGATTCCGGTATCCGATATAACAAAAATATCGAAACTCAGAATCGGAATTCCGATACAGCAAATATCGGCCAATACCGGATATTTGCAGTATCAGAATGCTCAACACTACTAAAGACTCTTTCTGATAGCACACTACCAGCAGGGCAAGCAAGCTCATGTAAGGCATATTGTGCCAATTCAGGTCAGGTGTCCAGTTTACTGGTCCAGTAGTCAAAGGGGAATGAACTGTGAGGGAGTACATCGATAGGGGAGGAGAGGTAATTTGTAACCATAGTTGACAACTGCTGTCTCCTGTCTGGTGCAATTGATTCAGTATTACCCGTCGTGTGAGCGGTACTCGAGAAATCAGTCCACAACATGGTCATGAAACCCGTCTCCAACGCCACTTCGGCTGTGTGCACCACGAACACCTCTTCCATGTTGCCCAGTACGGCTCGTGGTAGAACCTGCACCGTGCTGTGTCCTGGGAATACCTCTAACAAACGGTTTACCAGAGTTGCTTGTGTGTTCGCTAATATTAGATTTTAGGTGGCATCATGTTCTGTAATTTGCCTTTATAGCATGGATCGAGGATGCTGGCCAACCAGTAGTCGTCATCCTTTATAATTTTGGCAATGCGGGGGTCCCTTTTTAGGATCCGCAAGACATAATCACACATGTGGGCCAATGTTCCAGGTGTCAATGATGCACTGCCAGTGGTGGGTGAAGGAGCACTTTCTGTCAAATCCACATCCCTCCAGTCACGCACAAACCCTATACCTGACCTTGGCAAGCCAACATTTTCTCTTGCCCCCCTGAGAAGCATCCTCCTTCCCAAAATAATCATCCCCCTCATCTCCTCCTCCTCCTCTTCCTCTTCTTCCTCCACCTTGTCCAGGACAGTTCCCTGAGCAGACAATGCCTGACTGTCATCAAGGCTTCCCTCCTCCTCCTTTGCTACAGACGCCTGATCCTTAATGTGCATCAAAGTTTGCATGAGCAGACATATAAGTGGGATGCTCATGCTTATGATGGCGTCGTTCTGCGCTTGCCAGCCGTGTGCATTCCTCAAAAAACTGAAGGACTTTACAAAGGTCTTTCAGCTTTGACCACTGCACACATGACAACTCGATATCTGCCCTCAAACTGCCTGCCTGTGTATCCTCCCACAAATGCATTAGAGCCTGCCTCTATTCGCACAGCCTCTCAACCATGTGCATGGTGGAGTTCCACCTTGTTGCAACGTCTATGATTAGGCGGTGCCTGGGGAGGTGGGGCGATCGCTGCAGCCTCTGCATACGACTGGAGTCTACAGGCGAGCGACGGATGTTCGAGCACAGTCTTCGCACCTCATGGAGCAGGGTTGGTAACTCCAGATAATTATTTATGAAGCACTGCACCACCAGGTTCAAGGTGTGAGCCAGGCAAGGTATGTGTCTGAGTTTTGCCAGGGCTATGGCCGCCACAAAATTACGGCCATTTTCACTGACTACCTTGTCTGGCTCAAGATGTAGACTGCCCAGCCATGACTCAGTTTCTCGCTGCAAGTGGTCGGCCAGTACCCTCCGCGGTGTGTCTGTTGTCGCCCAAAAACATCATCTTTAAAACAGCCTGCTGACGCTTACCACTAGCTGTTTGATAGTGGGACACCTCGTGTGCAACACTGGCAGCTGCGGATTGAATGCTTGTGCGACTGCGCTCTGTCGACGAGTTTTTCGCTTCTGGAGGAGGGTCGAACGCCTACAGCCACTGCTGCCTATCCCGTGGGCAGGCAGCAGTGTCACACCACCTGTCCCCTGTGGCCCCTGCAGCCACCACATTCACCCAGTGCGCAGTGATGGACACGTAACGGCCTTGTCCATGCCTACTGCCCTGCATCTGTTGTGAGGTGCACCTTTCCACTCACTGATTGTTTGAGTGCATGGACAATGCGGTCTTTCAATGCAGGTGGAGGGCAGGATGGCTTTTCTAGCAAAGAAGTGCCGACTGGGTAGGTCAAAGCTTCGGACAGCGTAGGCCATGAGCTCTCAGAACGTTGCGCTTTCAACCAAACGGAAGGCCATCATCTCTAATGAGATCAGTTTGGCAATGTAGGCGTTCAAAGCCAGTGAGGTTTTGTAGTCCAAGCCACGCTTGCAAGTGCATGGTGTTTACATGTCTAAGCATGCAACTGGTATTCAAATGCCCCAGATTTTTCTCTCGGCTTAGGTCCTTCCGCACTTCTTACAGATAACCTTAGCCTCATCAATAGGATTTTGGTCAAAAAAGTGCCAAACTGCACTCTTCCTACTATGGGAAAAGTTTTCAGGGCTTGCACGCTGTGCTAATTTGACCATCTGGCCAAGCTGTCTTGCAACTCTTTTTGTTTTTTTAACACATTTTTGGACTGCTATGGGCCTGCCAGATAACCGCAGCTGCGATGTCGATGCCGCTGCGGAACCTACTCCTCTTCTGAGCTATTACCAGTGGCACCCTGTTCCCCAATGGATGCCAATCCGGGTCAACAACTGGGTCATCCATCACCTCCTCTTCAATTTCATCTGCACCTTCCTCTGTGTCACAATGTAAGGTGGTATAGTATGCAGGAAGGGCACCTGAGTTTCATCAGGGTCAGAATTTGGTTCAGTAGACTGCGAGGGCAATGCAGTGCTCTGGGTGAATGTACCAGCAGAATCATATAGCACTGGCTGTGCATCAGTGCACTCCATGTCATATTCGTCTTGGACTGGGTAATTCAGGATTTCACTTGATAAATTAGGCATGGTATGTGAAAAGAGCTCCAGGGAGTAATCTGAAGTGTAACCTGCTGCACCCTTTTCACTTTTGGTGGGGGTGAAGGACACAAGGAAAGGTGTTGTTCCTGACCCGGAGCCTGCACTGACGACTCAGTGCTTGCGTTTTTGAAACTTCAGAAGAGGAGGCGATAGAGCTGGAGGCTGTTTCGGCAATGTAAGCCAAAAACTGTTCCTGATACTCCGGCTTTAAAAGCGGTTTACCTACTCCCAGAAAAGGGAGCCTTCCAGGCCTTATGGAGTAGACGATGATGCAGGCTCAACACTCCTCCTGTATGCTATTATTGCTTTTTGGCACTACCAGCAATGCACCACCACCACCATCAGAAAACACACGCGCCCCCCCGCCCACATCTGCGGCCTCTTCCACCATACTTCCTCATGTTTGGGAAATGTACCAAAAATACCAGCAGATATAGGTACTGTATGAGGAGTGTACAGCTGTATACGGTGCAGGGAAAAATTTAAATCTCCGTATATATTTCCAGAGTCAGACACAGATGCTCACTCAGTATGGATTTGGCCATAATACCAGCAGATATACAGTACTGTTGATGAACGTACAGTGTATATGGTGTAGGGAAAAATTTAAATCCTGTATATATTTCCGGAGTCACACACAGACGCTCATCAGTATGGATTTGGCCGTAATACAAAGGCAGAAAAAGGGTATGTATTTAGAAGATATCAGCTGTATATAGTGTAGGGGAAAATTGAAATCTCCGTATATATTTCCTAAGTCACACACAGATAGTCAGCATGTATTTGTCCGTGATACCAGCCGGTACACGGTAGTGTGTCAGGAGCGTACAGCTCTATACGGTGTGGGAAAAAATCAACGCTCAGTGCAGGGGCGTAACTAGGAACGGCAGGGCCCCACAGCAAACTTCACAAAAGGAGCCCCCCCTCGCGTGCATTGCCAATCCCGGTTACCCAAGTTGTGTTAAGAAAGATACCTTTATTATCCAAAATTAGAGGTTTTTGGAGTAATGATGTGAAATAACAGAAAGGAACCAATCCCAGGAGCAACTGAGGTAGTGACAAAGGTAGGCTTTCTCCAGAGTAAATATGTGAAGAAACTTGTAATCCAGCCTGCAAATTGCTTTCAAAACGGATGATTTATTCAGTAGAACAACAGTCCGGTATACAGAATAATCAAAGATTGTTCTGTATACCGTACTTCTGCACCACGCCCTCACCAATTACACATGTGAGGAGTGACAGCCTCAGCTTGCTACATGTGAGGAGTGACAGCCTCAGCTCTGCTACATGTGAGGAGTGACAGACTCAGTTCTGTACATGTGAGGAGTGACAGCCTCAGCTCTGCTACATGTGAGGAGGAACAGCCTCAGCTCTGCTACATGTGAGTAGGGACAGCCTCAGCTCTGCTACTTCGAGGAGTGACAGCCTCAGCTCTGCTACATGTAAGGAGTGACAGCCTCATCTCTGCCAACATATGAGGAGTGACAGCCTCAGCTCTGCTACTTGTATAGCAAAGCTGAGGCTGTCACTCCGCGCATGTAGCAGAGATGAGGCTGTCACCCTCGCATTGTAGCAGAGTGAGGTTGCTACTTGTCACATGTAGCAGAGCTGAAGTTGTTACTTGTCACATGAGCAGAGCTGAGGTTGTTACTTGTCACATGAGCAGAGCTGAGGTTGCTACTTGTCACATGTAGCAGAGCTGAGGTTGTTACTTGTCACAAACTGCAGAGCCGAGGTTGCTACTTGTCACATGTAGCAGAGTGACGTTGTTACTTGTCAAATGAGCAGAGCTGAGGTTGTTACTTGTCACATGTAGCAGAGTGAGGTTACTTGTCAATCTGTAGCAGAGCTGAGGTTACTTGTCACATGTAGCAGAGCTGAGGTTGCTACTTGTCACATGAGCAGAGCTGAGGTTGTTACTTGTCACATGAGCAGAGCTGAGGTTGTTACTTGTCACAAATAGCAGAGCTGAGGTTGCTACTTGTCACATGTAGCAGAGTTGAGGTTGTTACTTGTCACATGTAGCAGAGCTGAGGTTACTTGTCACATGTAGCAGAGCTGAGGTTGTTACTTGTCACATGTAGCAGAGCTGAGGTTACTTGTCACATGTAGCAGAGCTGAGGTTACTTGTCACATGTAGCAGAGCTGAGGTTGCTACTTGTCACATGAGCAGAGCTGAGGTTGTTACTTGTCACATGAGCAGAGCTGAGGTTGTTACTTGTCACAAATGCAGAGCTGAGGTTGCTACTTGTCACAAGTACAGAGTTGAGGTTGTTACTTGTCACATGTAGCAGAGCTGAGGTTGCTACTTGTCACATGTAGCAGAGCCGAGGTTGCTACTTGTCACATGTAGCAGAGCTGAGGTTGCTACTTGTCACATGTAGCAGAGCCGAGGTTGCTACTTGTCACATGTAGCGAGCTGAGGTTGTTACTTGTTACATGTAGCAGAGCTGAGGTTGTTACTTGTCACATGTAGCAGAGATCAGGGTGTCACTCGTCACTTGTAGCAACCATGAGGCTGTTACTGGGCCAGGGGAGGCTACTGGTGACTGAGGTCCCGTGCCCAACAGGGCCCAGGGGGAGGTTAGTGGTGACTTGAGGCTTGCGTCAAACAGGGCCCAGGAGCCGAGGCCCTGTTGGAATGCGGGCCCCTTGCTACCTGGGCCCTGTGTTGAATGTGGGCCCCCTGCTGCCTGGGCCCTGTTGAATGTGGGCCCCCTGCACTGCAGCCTGGGGCCTGGGCCCTGTTGAATGTGGCCCTGTTAGATCCTGCCTGCACCTGCCCTCCCAGTCACCATTGAGCAGCCAAGCCTCTTCTCACTGTTGAGAGACTCACGGTACTCACCCTGCTCGCCCAGGCTTCCACTGCTTGTCCAGTCAGTCTGCTGCTTCATGTGGTCTGCCTGGCCGTCTGCTGTCCGCCCCCACATGCACACACGCTGTGACAGACGGACCATAATGCACTGGGCCGCATCTTAAAGCTACAGTGCTCATTTCTGTTCGCTGTCTGCATTTACAACACTGTAGTGTCTCTTTAAAACAACACAGTGTTGTTATGCATCACGTTCAGAGTCAGAAGCCTGAACAAAATGTTGGGAGGGGCCCGAGCGCGGATCCATTTGCCAGCGTGCTCGGGCCCCCCTTTTTGCTCCTAAATCACAGGGCAGCTGCAGCAGGGACGGGCCCCCTTCTAGCCCGGGCCCTGTGGCAGCTGCTTCCCCTGCTTCCACTATAGTTCCGCCCCTGGCTCGGTGACTGTGCAGAAAAAAAGAATAAAAGTATTAGTGCTGTGTAAAAATCTGTCTGCACAGCAGTGTACACACAGCAATACAGCTATCAGGCAGCCTAATAACCAGCGCTGCTGCACACAAGAAAATCCTCCCCTGTCACTGCACACTAACTGTACAGCACAATTGCTATCAGCACAAGCATAGAAGAACTTCTTCTATCTTTACAGCCCTAACGCTCTCCCTACTGATAAACAGCAACCTCTCTCTACTGTTAAGATCGGCAGAAGTAAAATGGCAGTCGGCGGTGAGGGCTTTTAGAGACACTATGACGCCCCCCAAAGCAAGCCAATCACTGCAATGCCATTCTCTACGATGGTGGTGGACGCTGCAAATGTCATCTCATTGCCCACAGTGTATGTCCTTGCTAATTGGCAGAAAAAAGGCACCAGCAAGCATTCTGGGAAATACGACTTTGGCGCTCGTTTCGACGACCGCATGGCCGACTTCACACTATGGTCGGGTTTCGGTTGACGAAACTCGACTTTGGCTAAAGTCGGCGACTTTTGAATCTGACCGACCTGTTTCGCTCAACTCTAGCAGCCACCTTTTGCTTTCATTACTGCTTTGCACACTCTTGGCATTCTCTTGATGAGCTTCAAGAGGTAGTCATCGGAAATGGTTTTCACTTCTCAGGTGTGCCCTGTCAGGTTTAATGAGTGTGATTTCATGCCTTCTAAATGGGGTTGGGGCCATCAGTAGTGTTGTGCAGAAGTCTGGTGGATACACAGCTGATAGTGCTACTGAATAGACTGTTAGAATATATATTATGGCAAGAAAAAAGCAGCTAAGTAAAGAAAAACGAGTGGCTATCATTACTTTAAGAAATAAAGGTCAGTCAGTCCGAAAACTTGGGAAAACTTTGAAAGTGTCCCCAAGTGCAGTTGCAAAAACCATCAAGCGCTACAAAGAAACTGGCTCACATGAGGACCGCCCCAGGAAAGGAAGACCAAGATTCACCTCTGCTTCTGAGGATAAGCTTATCCGAGTCACCAGCCTCTGAAATTGCAGGTTAACAGCAGCTCAGATTAGAGACCAGGTCAATGGCACACAGAGTTCTAGCAGCTGACACATCTCTACAACAACTGTTAAGAGGAGACTTTGTGCAGCAGGCTTTCATGGTAAAATTGCTGCTAGGAAACCACTGCTAAGGACAGGCAACAAGCAGAAGAGAATTGTTTGTGCTAAAGAACACAAGGAATGGACATTAGACCAGTGGAAATCTGTGCTTTGGTCTGATGAGTCCAAATTTGAGATCTTTGGTTCCAACCACTGTGTCTTTGTGCGATGCAGAAAAGGTAACGGATGGACTCTACATGCCTGGTTCCCACCGTGAAGCATGGAGGAGGAGGTGTGATGGTGTGGGGGTGCTTTGCTGGTAACACTGTTGGGGATTTATTCAAAATTGAAGGCATACTGAGCCAGCATGGCTACCACAGCATCTTGCAGCGGCATACTATTCCATCCAGTTTGCATTTAGTTGGACCATCATTTTTTTTTTCAACAGGACAATGACCCCAAACACACCTCCAGGCTGTGTAAGGGCTATTTGACAAAGAAGGAGAGTGATGGGGTGCTAACGCCAGATGACCTGGCCTCCACAGTCACAAGACCTGAACCCAATCGAGATGGTTTGGGGTGAGTTGGACTGCAGAGTGAAGGCAAAAGGGACAACCAGTGCTAAGCATCTCTGGGAACTCCTTCAAGACTGTTGGAAGACCATTTCCGGTGACTACCTCTTGAAGCTCATCAAGAGAATGCCAAGAGTGTGCAAAGCAGTCATCAAAGCAAAAGGTGGCTACTTTGAAGAACCTAGAATATAAGACATATTTTCAATTGTTTCACACTTTTTTGTTAAGTATACAATTCCACATGTGTTAATTCATAGTTTTGATGCCTTCAGTGTGAATGTACAATTTTTATAGTCATGAAAATACAGAAAAATCTTTGAATGAGAAGGTGTGTCCAAACTTTTGGTCTGTACTGTATATATAGAATAGAATTAATAGAGTAAAAGCCGGCAATTCATCTGCTGCATGCAGTATATTCACTGAGTGACAGGTTACAATAGAATAGATAGAATGGATATATACATATAGAATAAATAGATATATAGATGTTAGTGACACATACACATACAGTGGATATGGAAAGTATTCAGAACCCTTTAAATTTTTCACTATTTTTTTTCTTTGCAGCCATTTGGAGAATTCAAAAAAGTATTTTTTTTTCTCATTAATGTACACTCTGCACCCCATCTTGACTGAAAATAAACAGACATGTAAAATTTTTTGCAAATCTGTTAAAAAAGAAAAACTGAAATATCACATGGTCATAAGTATTCAGACCCTTTGCTCAGACACTCATATTTAAGTCACATGCTGTCCATTTCCTTGTGATCCTCCTTGAGATGGTTCTACTTCTTCATTGGAGACCAGCTGTGTTTAATTAAACTGATGGGACTTGATTTGTAAAGGCTCACACCTGTTTATATAAGACCTTACAGCTCACAGTGTATGTCAGACCAAATGAGAACCATGAGGTCAAAGGAACTGGCCAAGGAGCTCAGAGACAGAATTGTGGCAAGGCACACATCTGGCCAAGGTTACAAAAGAATTTCTGCAGTACTCAAGGTTCCTAAGAGCACAGTGGCCTCCATAATCCTTAAATGGATGAAGTTTGGGACCACCAGAAGTCTCCCTAGACCTGGCCGTCCAACCAAACTGAGCAATCTTGGGAGAAGAGCCTTGGCAAGAGAGGTAAAAAAGAACCCCAAGATCACTATGGCTGAGCTCCACTGATGCAGTAGGGAGATGGGAAAAAGTTCCATAAAGTCAACTATCACTGCAGCCCTCCACCAGTCTGGCCTTTATGGCAGAGTGGCCCAATGGAAGCCTCTCCTCGGTGCAAGACATATGAAAGCCTGCATAGAGTTTGCTTAAAAAACATGAAGGACTCCAAGACCAAGAGAAATAAGATTCTCTGTCTAATGAGATGAAGATAGAACTTTTTGGTGATAATTCTAAGCAGTATATGTGGAGAAAACCAGGCACTGCTCATCATCCGCTCAATACAATCCCAACAGTGAAACATCATGGTGGCAGCATCATGCGATGGCGGTGGTTTTCAGCTGCACGGAAAGGACGACTGGTTGCAATTGAAGGAAACATGAATGCGGCCAAGTACAGAGATATTCTGGATGAAAACGTCTTCCAGAGTGCTCCAGACCTCTAACTTGGCTGAAGGTTCACCTTCCAACAAGACAATGACACTAAGCACACAGCTAAAATAACAAAGGAGTGGCTTCAGAACAACTTTGTGACCATTCTTGACTGGTCCAGCCTGAGCCCTGCCCTAAACCCAAAAGAGCATCTCTGGAGATACCTGAAAATGGCTGTCCACTGTTCACCATCTAACCTGACGTAACTGGAGAGGATCTGCAAGGAAGAATGGCAGACGATCCCCAAATCCAGGTGTGAAAAACTTGTTGCATCATTCTCAAGAAGACTCATGGCTGTACTAGCTCAAAAGGTTGCTTCTACTCAATACTGAGGAAAGGGTCTGAATACTTATGACCATGTGATATTTCAGTTTTTCTTTTTTAATAAATTTGCAAAAATTTCTACATTTCATTTTTTTCAGTCAAGATGGGGTGCAGAGTGTACATTAAAGAGAAAAAAATGAAATTTTTTGAATTCACCAAATGACTGCAATGAAACAAAGAGTGAAAAATTTAAAGGGGTCTGAATACTTTCCGTACCCACTAATATGTATGTATTTATATTTCATAGATAGATAGAAGAAAAAACTGCAATTCTTCTGCCGCGTTCTGCAAAATCACTGCAGGAGCCGACAGGATAGACGAGATGGATTACATAAATACAAATAGAATAGGTAGATATATAGATGTCAGTGACAAATGCAATTAGTACAGTGTGTGGCAAATTACTGTACATGTATTTAATTAATAAAAGATTATTTTTAGGAAAAAAATGGCGTGGGCTCCAGCGTAATGTTCGTAACCAGCAGAGGGAAAGCCGACGGCTGGAGGCAGAATTTTCTCATGCTTGTGGTGCTGTCAGGAATAGCAGTACACAGAGAAACACTGAGCACTCGGTGCAAAGTTTCTAAACTGGATGACAAGCTGTATGGTTGCACCATGCAGCCTACTATCTAGATGTAGCAGAGCTGAACCCATCGTGGGACTAATGGATTAAAAGCATCTCTGCGGAAAGTTAAGGAATTTTGTTGCTTGTTTTTTTGCAGATGGCGAGGGCATCGGGGAATGGGCAAGGTTGTAAGTATGGTTTAATTAAGAATATTAAAGGAGTATGTGTCTTTCTTTCAATTTTAGGACTTTTTCTGGGTATCTGTGTTTTCTTAGAATGTGACTATAGGGTTAGTAATGGGGACGTCTTAATGATGCCTCTCCATTACTAACCTCGGGGCTTGATGTCACCAGACAATACAAAAGTGCTATCAACCCCCCAACTATTACCCCATTTGCCACTGCTACAGGGCAAGATGGAAGAGCGAGGCTAAGTGCCCGAATTGGCGCATCTCAGAGATGCGCCTTTTCTGGGGCGGCTAAGAGCTGGTGTTTTTAGCCAGGGGGCCAGTATCCATGGACCCTTCCGAGGCTATTAATATCAGCCCGCAGCTGTCTGCATAGCCTTTGATGGTTATTAATTATAGGGGGACACCACGTCATTTTTTTGGGGTACCCCTTTTATTAGCAGATTAAAGCTAAGTATACAGTTGTAAGCTGATCTTAATAGCCTGGTAAGCTCCATGGGTATTACCCCCTTCCCAGGCTATAAACATCTGCCCCCAGCATCGGCTTTCCCTCTGCTGGTTGCTAAAATTGCGAGGGAGCCCATTCCATTTTTTTTCGAAAAATAATCTTTTAATAATTAAATACATGTTCAGTAATTTGCATACACAATGTACTAAATGTATTTGTCACTGACATCTATATATCTACCTATTCTATTTGTATTTACTATATGTAATCCATCTTTTCTATTCTGTCGGCTCCTGCAGTGATCTTACAGAACGTGACAGATGAATTACCGGCTTTTCTTCTATCTATCTATCTATCTATCTATCTATCATTATCTATCTATCTATCTATCTATCTATCTATCTATCTATCTATCTATCTATCTATCTATCTATCTATCTATTATAATAAATACATATATATATATATGTGTGTGTCACTGACAAATATATATCCATGTATTCTATCTATTGTATCCTAACCTGTCAGTGTGATTTTACTGTATGCGTCACATGAATTGCCGGCTTTTCAAAGGACACTGATGTGTAAAAATCGGACAGCACTAGCATGGTCCGAGTGCTGTGTGATTTTTTTTCTCGCACCCATAGGCTTGCATTGGCGAGTAATGGCCGAGTCTTGATGACAATTGCAGCATGCTGCGATTTTACAACGCATGCTGAATACACCAGATTAACACTGGGCCGAGTTCTTTATGATATTTTCTCGCATAGCACTCGTCCATATTCTACGGTAGTGTGGCCTAAGAAAAGTATTCACATGGTTAGGGACCCATCAGTTTTATTGGGACCACATTAACGTTCGTTGATGGGCAGGCATGATTTGGCAAAATTGTGTACAAAATTTCAAATTTTTTCCTAATATTCAGTAGCCATATTGCTATTTATATTTTATATATTTCACATTGACATGCTTTAGGATGATAGAGTGCAATCTTTTTTGTAGATGTGCCTCTAACAGCAGCAGGTGGAATTGCATCCACCTGCAGCTGCGGCTGTTAATCCATTAAATGCTGCTGTCAAACTCTGAATGAAAACTAAAAATGTCAGCTAGGCCCGCAAAAAATAAGCCCCCCCCAACCCAAGATCACGAAAAATTGAGACACTATGGGTATCAGAATATGGCGCAATTTTTTTTAACAAACTTTGGAATTTGGAAAAAATAACCTAGATATTTTTGGTGTCTATGAACTCTTAGTGACCTGGAGACTCATAATGGCAGGTCAGTTTTAGCATTTAGTGAACATAGTAAAAAGCAAAACAAAAAACAATTGTGGACTTGCACTTTTTTTGCAATTTCACCGCACTTAGGGTGAGTTTCCACAGTCAGGAAACGCTGCGTGTTTGGCGCTGTGCGCTGGCGCAGCGCCAAACACGCAGCGTCCAGATGTTACAGCATAGTGGAGGGGATTTCAAGAAATCCCGTCTCCACTATGCGTAACAACACGCAGGCGGAAGACCTGCGTATCCGGACATGCTGCGCGTCTTTTCAGACCGCAGCATGTCCTAGAATATTGCGGCGACGCTGCGTCGCCGCAACGGAATTTAACACAGGGCTATGTAGCCCTGCGTTCTTTCCGGAGGTGTTCCGGAGGTTTCCTGAACACCTCCGGAAAGAGCGCGGGTCAGAAAGGGGGCGGGGCTTAGACGGAGCGGAATTTCCGCTCCGTCAAATGCGCTGTGGTTCCGGACCGTGGAACCACAGCCTTAGAATTTTTTTCCTGTTTTTCAATACACGTTATGTTAAAATTAATGGTATCGTTCAAAAGTACAACTCATCCTACAAAAACCAAGCCATCACATGGCAATATTGACCAAAAGATATAAAAGTTATGGCTCTAGGAAGAAGGGAGCAAAAAGTGAAAGCGCAATAAAAAAATACCTCAGATCATGAAGGGGTTAAGGGAAAAAGGAATCCAAACCTACAGAGTCATCTGTAAAAAGGTGGTTTTCGAGCATGAATAATTTTTTTTAAGCTCATGACACTGCATCTCAACTGGATTATGGTCAGAAGTTTGACGAGGCCACTCCTAAGCCTTAATTTTATTTTTCTTAAGCCATTCAGAGGTGGACTTGCTGGTGTGTTTTGGATCATTGTCCTGCTGCATAACCAAAGTGCGCTTCTGCTTGAGGTCACGAACAGATCTGAACATTTTCCTTCAGGATTTTTTGATAGACAGCTGAATTAATGGTTCTATTTACCACAGGAAGTGTTCCAGGTCCTGAACCAGTAAAACCCCAACCCTAGCTCCAGACGATCACACTACCACCACCATATTTTACAGTTGGTATGACGTTCCATTACTGAAATGCTGTTACATCTACTCCAGATGAAATGGGACATGCACCTTCTAAAAAGTTCAATTTTTGTCTTGGGGATCATCAAGATGTTTTCTGGCTTGAGAAATGGCTTTATAACCTTTTCCAGATAGATCTCCATTACTTTGTTTCATATTTGTTACAGAATTTCTTTGGCTCACGACTGGGGTTGAGCATTCCGATACTGCAAATATCGGGTATCGGCCGATATTGGCTGTATCGGAATTCCGATTCCGAGTTCCGATATTTTCGTCATATCGGATACCGGAATCGGAATGTCACTGTCACTGTCAGTGTCCGTCGGTCGGGTCTGTCAGGAGTCAGCGGCACTTACCCGGCAGAAGATCTCCGGCAGTCACATCCCGGACTGCTTGATGGCCGCCATCCTCTTCTCCCTGGCGGTCACATGCAGTTTCTCGCGATAACTGCAGTGACTGCTGGGTAATCGCGGCCGTAAAGCAGTCCGATGACGTCACCCGCCGGAGAAGCAGGTAATCAGCTGTGCTGCGCCGGGATGTCAGGCTCTGCCTGACATTCCGATGTTAGCAGAGCTGGATCGTCGTGGGACACTCGTTACTATGGACTGCGTCGGACAGGTGGTATACTGTTGGTTTGTTTTTTTTCTTTTTTTACAGGAGATCGATGGCGTCGCAGGAATGAGAGTGTAATAAAAGAAATGAAAACTGTGTTGTCTCTTTTATTTCATTAAAAGACTTTTTTCTTGCTGTGTCTTTTTTTTAAACATTTAAAAACTTTGGGATTAATAATGGATC
This sequence comes from Oophaga sylvatica, assembly GCA_033576555.1. Taxonomy (NCBI): domain Eukaryota; kingdom Metazoa; phylum Chordata; class Amphibia; order Anura; family Dendrobatidae; genus Oophaga; species Oophaga sylvatica. The sequence continues at coordinate 477,505,160 of JARQOD010000003.1, read as the reverse complement.
GGTGTCTTATTGACGCCTCTCCATTATTAACCGGGCTTATTGTCACCGTGCAATCAACGGTGACATTAACCCCTTATTACCCCACTTGCCACCGCTACAGGGCAGTGGGAAGAGCCGGGTAAAGTGCCACAATTGGCACATCTTTTGATGCGCCAAATGTGGGGCTGCTGTAGTCTGGTATTATCAGGCTGTTGAGGGCCAAAATCCATGGGCCTTGACAGTCTTTTAATACCAGGCCGCAGCAGTCTGCATTTTACTTGGCTGGTTAACAAAAATAGGGGGATCCCCACGCCGTTTTTTTTTCGAGGGGATCCCCTATTTTTGTTAACCAGCCAAGCTAAGCAGACTGCTGTGGCCTGGTATTATCAGGCTTGCAAGGTCCATGGATATTGGATCCTTACCAGCCTGAAAAACCAGGCCTCAGCGGTCTGCTTCATCTGGCTGGTTAACAAAAATAGAGGGGACCCCACGCTAATTTTTTTCGAGGGGATCCCCTATTTTTGTTAATCAGCCAAGATATGCAGACTGCTGTGGCCTGGTATTATCAGGCTGGCAAGGTCCATGGATCTTGGATCCTTAACAGCCTGAAAATCCAGGCCTCAGCGGTCTGCTTCATCTGGCTGGTTAACAAAAATAGGGGGGACCCCACGCCATTTTTTTTGAAGGGAACCCCTATTTTTGTTAATCAGTTCCCTCTGACGTCACTGATGGTGTCCCTGGCTGACCTGAAGTGAAAGTGGAAAGCAATCAATTAAGCTTTCCACTTCCTCTCCTGTCAGCCAGGAGAGGAGCTCATTCATTTGGGGGTTTACTGTGAGGCTGCAGCATTAGCTGCGGTCCCTGCAGTAAACATTAACCCTTTCTGAAGGATTACACCGTGGGACCTGACTGTGCATCGGATTGGTAAGAATAATTTTGCTTTATTATTTTATTTTTATTACAGGAAATGGTTTTAGCAGGTAAATAAAATATGGTCAAAAACTGTGTGATTATTCATTAAACTTCTTTTTTATTAAAGTGTGTGTGTTTGATTTTTCTTTCATACAATAGGATTAATAATTGATAGTTGTCTAATTGACAGCTCTCAATTATTAACCTGGCTTAAGTGACCTTTCAATTGCAAGGTCATTTAACCCCTTATTAACCCATTCGCCACCGCTACAGGGCAATGGGAATAGACGGGCAAAGTGCCAGAAAGGGCAAATCTAATTAGAGATTTGCCCTTTCTGGGGTGTCTGGGGGCAGATGTTAGTAGCCGGGGGGGGGCAAAAATAATGGTCCCTCTCTGGGCTATTATTATCTGCCCCCACTCACTGGCTTTGTCTGTCTGGTTGCGAAAATAGGGCAGGAGCCCACGCATTTTTTTTCAGCAATTTTACACCTCATATATATATATACATGTCATTGAGTTTGTGACACATATATATATATATTTATAGTTCATACACTTCTACATAGTATAATAGCCGCTAATTCAATTGCCGCTTTTGTGAAAATGCAGAACCCGACATGAAATGACACTTGGTTTACATAGAGTTAACCATGTCTGTAAGGTTCTATGTATATATTCCTGAAACTCAGTTTGTTCGTCAGCCATTTTACTTTCTGTCTTGCTGCAGCTATCTTGCCCTCAGTCAAAATGGAGTTTTCCAGCTTGCATGTTCCCGCCCTGATTCTCTCCTTTGCTTCTTAAGCAGCCACAGCTGAGCAATCAGTGCTTCAGAATCTAGCCTGCAGTGAACCTGTGACTTGACTCCTGTAAGCCTTGGACCTTGTACTCCAGCTATTCCTACTGAGGAACTCTGAAGCACTTGGGACTCTGAACCCTGCTCTTTGAAAGACCACGTTTGCATGGACTTACGGTAACAGAGAAGAATCCTGATCTGTATTGGAGAGTGATTGCTGAGCTTGGATTACTCTGGCTGCTGTGTTCTCCTGTTTCTGTTGTCGCAAACATGTTGTGACTATTTCTGCCAACTTGTATGAAGTAATACAGGACTTTTCTATATCAAACCTGTGACTCCTGTGTTTTCATCGCACCCAAGCACAAGACGCTATTATGAACTGTACATACATACATTACAAGATTCTGAAGCCAAAACGTTAGTGTCTGCTGGGTCTGGAAGGCTGTGTCTGCTGTTACTGTGGATATCAGACGTCGGTTGTACTTTCTGTGATGACAGTGGTTGTGACTCTCACAACCATTCCAGGTGAGCAATTCCCTTAAGTTTTTTTTCTTTTTTGCAGTGTTACCACAGGTAAACACTATTGTTTTTTTTTTTTTTTCCTTTCTTTTTCTTTTTTGTCTGCTGTAACTCTGGATATAAGATGTCTGGTTGAACTTTCTGTGATGATAGTGGTTGTGACTTCTCACAACCATTCCAGGGAGCAGTTCCCTTAATTTTTTTTCTCTCCGCAGTGTTGCCACAGGTGAACACTATTGTTTTTTTTTTCTCTCCTTTCTTCCAGTAATCCTGTCTTAAAAGATCTGGAAAATGGAGGCCCGCATAAAGGAACTTGCGGAGTGACTGATAATATCCTTGCAGATTTGCAGAATATAAAGACCCTTTTACAAATCTACAGGACCTCAATAATCACAATTTGCAAGTGGTTGGACAGACTAACCCAGGATTTGCGAGCCAGGATTGAGGTTCTGAGGGGCGAGTCCAGGCTCCTGCCGTAGCCCCGAGTGCTGGGGATTCCAAGTTGCCCCCTTTTCGTTTTGGCGGTGAACGTGAGAAATTCAGGGGATTTAATCAATGCAATCTTTTTTTTTCTGCACATTGCTTCACAATTTCCCACTGAACGATCTAAGGTGTTACTATAATTATGTTGCTTACCAACAAGGCTTTAATGTGGGCAACCCTCTGATGAGACTGAGGATGATTGTTTGAATCACCTTGATGATTTTATTTCAGCCATGGGGAGGTGTTTGATGGACCCAATCGAGGTGCAAACAGCTGAAGCACCATGTTAGCTTTGCGCCAAGGTAGCACTCGTGTAGCTGAATATCTTTGGATTTCAGGAGATGGGCCCTGATACCACCTGGGACAGTTCCGCCAAAAAAATCTATTTTTCGAAAGGGGTTATCTCACTGATTAAGGGAACTTGCTCGTGCCGACCCTCCCACTGCGTTAGGTGACTTTATTAAACACTGCATCCGTATTGATAATCGTCTGACTGAACGCATGGCAAGAGAGATGGTTCGAAAGCAATCGTACTAACCTTTTTCCTACCTTCCTCTCAGCTAAGGACCTTTGAGTAGGATTACACGGGAACCTGAAACCTGAACCCATGCAGGTAGACTCTTTACAACGACGGGTTAGTGATGCACGCAAGGAACATCGTTTTAAGGAGAATCTATGTTTCTATTGTGGTAAGTCAGGCACTTCATTATAAACTGCCCCAGCCGTTCTCGTAGACTACTGCAGCACTCATTCATTGTGAGTGTTGCGAGAGGGGACTGTCAGGTCCCGACCTCAGGCTCCAGAGAGATCTGCAGCAAACAGATCTTGATTTCTCAGACTTAAACTCCGTTACCTCTGAGGACGTTGACTGTGTAAACGCTGCCATTTTTCAAGTTTCCTCAGCGGTTGTCCCAGCTGAGTTGTAAGAAAAACAATTCTCATTGCTTTCTTTCCATCAAACTCTGGGTTTGACTCAGCTTGGGTGTCTAGCTCTGCTATATGACTCAGGGCAAGTGGAAATTTTATGGATGTCTCCTTTGCTCTGAAACAGGGAATACGTTCAGTGAAGAAGGCTACTCCAGTACAGATGGAAAACTGTGGATGGCTCCCGCGACCTTGGACCGGGATTCAGGAAACAGAGCCTTGAGGGTTTTATGGTAAAGATCATCAGAAAATTCCTTTATGCTTATCTCTTTCCCACTTTCCCATTTTCTAGGGCTACCATGGTGCAGGCCAGAATCCTACCAAAACTGGGGACCAAGGAATTACACTTTCCAGAGAAACGATGAGGTCCAAAAGTTTCAGCTTGCTCTGTTCCTAAAGGAATCATGTCAGTCCCCGAACTACCGCTGTAACCAGGACTAGTGGATTTATTGCAAGAAGAAAGTGACCAGCTTCCTCCTCCCGTCCATTGATTTCCTTGAATTATTGCCGGACAGAGTTATTTTGGTAAGATCTACCCCGGCGGGCCCAAGCTAAAGGCTTTAAAGGATTACATAGATAAAATCTAGCCAAAAGGGGTTCATACGCCCTCTTCATCTCATGCAGGTGGACCCATCTTTTTTTTTTGGAAGAAAATGGATTCGAGACCATGCGTAGACATAGGGAAACTCAATAAGGTTACTTTAAAACCGTTATCCATGCCTTTAATCCCTGAGTTATTGGAGAGAGTGGCGACATGCCAAAATTTTTCTAAATAGATCTTCGTGGGGCCTATAACTTAGTCCGTATTGACCTGGGGATGAATGGAAGACTGCATTCCAGGTACGCTAGGACACTTTGAATTCTGTTATGCCTTTTGGTCTGAGTACCGCCCCCCCAACTTTCCAACACTTGGGAATGACATCTTCGGGGGGATCCCTAGATACATTCTGGTAATTTTTTGGTGATTTCAATTTTTCTAACTCCACAAAAGGAACATCATGGACAGTGAGAATGGTTTGGAAACGTCAAAACAAAATCCTTTCACAAACTTGAAAAGTGTGAATTCCAAGGACCCGAAATTCAATTTCTGGGGTTTTTGTACTGTCTACACAAGGAATTAGATGGATGGAAGCAAAACCCAGCCATCAAAAATTGGCCAAGTCTAGAAATGGGGAAGGGGGTACAGCGTTCATGGGTTTGCCAACTTCTATGACGTTTCATTAAAAAATTTCTCTGGGTATGTCCCTACACTCAAATTACCCGGAAAAGTCTAGGTTTTCTGGACTCCCCAAGCCCAGGAAGCTTTTTCCCGTCTAAAGATAAATTTACCACTGCACCTATCCTAGTACATCCCAACCCCGAGCTTGCCTTCATAATGAGGGGATGTTCAGCTGGCCGTTGGAGTTATCTCTCGGGAACAGGTGAGAAATGTTTGCATCCTTGCCTTTTTTCCCAGCAGTTGTCTTCGGCTGAGAGGAATTCGAGTGGGCAATGAGAGTTTTGGCCTTATGCCGCCTTCAAAGAATGGGAAACCCTTTTCAGGTACTGACAGAAATTAGTGTCCTGACGACCTTCGTAACCTTGATTTTTTCAGGTCGGTAAGTGCCTGACTCCTCGCCAGGCTCGCTGGAATCTTTTCTTAAACCCAATTTAATTTTATCTTCTTTATAGACCGGATCGGCAATGGAAAGGCTGATGCACTCTCTAGGTTTACTCAGCAGAGACACTCCAAAAAAATTACTCCCGAAAGACATTCTTCCTGCCGATTCCTAGGAGAATTATAATCAAGGACCTACTTAAGGACACAAGGAAGCATACCATGCGGATTCTTTTTGGCACAACCCCCAAGGGACGTAAGTCTTGTCTTTAGAATGGTGTGTGGATTCAGGGACAACGCTGAATATTCCTGAAACAGTCAGATTAAGAGTATTGAACTCATTCCGATTCCAAGAAGTGGGCAAGAGGAATTCTAAAGACACAGGAATTTCTTTCCCTTTTTCTTTTGGTGGCCCACTTCGGAAGGATGTTTTGAATTATGTCACTTCATGTGAGGTTGTGCAAGATGCAAAACACCTCGCCCTCACAAGGTCTGTTACGCCTCTTCCCCCCGCCCCCGCCCGTGGGGACCTTTCTTTGGACTTCATTGGGATTTACCAACCTCTCAGGGGAAGAACACCTTTAGTGGTGGTTGACGTCTAACAAAGGAGCTATTTTAAACCCTTGTGTCGGTTACCCACTGCAAAACAGACATCAGATTTGAGATTTAAAAATGTGTTTGCTTACTGGAGTACCGGTGAGGTTATTTCTGATCGAGGGGTGCAAAATTTCTGGCAGCATTGGAAAAAAAGTAAACCTTTTTCTGCTTTTCATCCCCGACTAATGGACAGACCGAACGAACCAATCAAACCGGAGCAGTATCTCTGCTGCTTTATCGCACCTACAGGATGATTGGGTGGATCTACTTCCATTAGTGGTTCTGTATAACAACTTCAGATGCCCCATAAAAGCTCCTTTTTTACTCAATTAGGTTATCATCCTAACATTCTACCACATTTCCATAGAAACGCCTTTACCAGCAGGGCTGAAAGAATCCGTCTTTTCAGAAGAATATGGATCTTTAAAGGAAAATCTGGAATGGTCAAGAAAGGTACAAGAAAGCAGCAGATAAATTTCGTAAACCGGCACCGCTTTCAAGGTGGGAGACGGTTCTGGCTGTCAAAAGAAATCTTAATTAAGGTTTCCTCGTCTAAGTTGGGAATAAGTACATTGGACCCTAAAAATCAGTAAAAAAATTTAGTGCCGTTGCTGTCGTCTTCAACTGCCAAACAAGAGAAACACCCTGTTTTATGTTCCCCTCTAAAGGCTGCGACACCCAATACGTTTCCTGGAGTTCCTCTCCTTGCCCTGAACCCAGTGCTAGTCGATGGTCAGGAAGAATTTGTGGTGGAAAGGTTTTAGATTCCAGGTTGTATAGAAATTCAGTTACAATATCGATTAAATGCGGGCTACCCAGTGGAGGGGCAACTCAGGGAAACGGTCAATAACGTTAATGCCCCCCGCTTCTCCCTCGTTTCATCAGAGGACCCACACAAGCCGGTCTGGTTCCGGAGGTTGTCCTTAAGGGGGGAGTAATGAAGGTTCTATGTAATATTCCTGAAATCAGTTTGTTTTGTCCCTTTTACTTTCTGTCTTGCTGCAGCTATCTTGCCCCAGTCAAAATGGGTTTCCAGCTTGCATGTTCCCGCCCTGATTCTCTCTTTGCTTCTTAAGAGCCACACTGACAATCAGTGCTTTTAGAATCTAAGCCTGCAGTGACCTGTGGATTGATCCTGTAAGCCTTGGACCTTGTACTCCAGCTATTCCTCTGAGGAACTTGAAGCACTTTGGACTCTGAACCCTGCTCTTTGAAAGCCCCACGTTTTGCTGGACTTACGGTAACAAGAAGAAGATCCTGAATCTGTTTGGGAGTGATTGCTGGGCTTGGATTACCTGGCTGCGTGTCTCCTGTTTCTGGTCGCAAACTTGTACTATTTCTGCCAACTTGTTAGAAAAGGACTTTTCTATATCAAACTGTGCCTGTGTTTTATCGCCCCCCAAGCCAAGCCGCAATATGAACTTTTCTACATACATTAAATGCTTTTCAGTATTTGAACTATTTGCAAAACAATTTCAGAGTGTAAGTGTGCAAAATTACAAACCTGTAGGGGTTAATTAAAGGGTAAATTCGAACAAAAAAGTCCGTTTTTTTTCAACGAATTTTATATTTAATTAACCCCTACAGGTGTGAAATTTTGCACACTTACACTCATGTAATTGTTTGTGAAAAACAGAATCAAACTACATGAAAAGACATGTTAACTCTTGTAAACCAAGTGTCTTTCATGTGGGTCTTCTGTCTTTTCACAAAAGTGGCTTTACCCGGCAATTGAACAGAGGCATTTTACTATGTAGAAGGTAAAAACCTAAATTTGTTTTTAAATTGTCACAATGACATGTTTATATATATTAAATATGTATTCTATGGTGTATATTTAGTGTTTACAAGGAAAGAAAGAGGTTTTTTTTTTCGATATTTTGTTCCCATAGATTACATTGGATTTCGGTTCGGTATGGGTTCGCCGATATTTTTATGGTATCGGCATACCATTCCATTCCATACTTTTGGATACGGAAAGTATCGCCAATCACTCCGCTGATGTCAAGTTTTTCATTTCGTCTACTTCCGTTTTTCGAGTCCTGTTTAACACTAGAACTCCCAAAATTTGAGCTCCCCCTGAAGCCCAAAAGAGGGTCAAATGCCCTTGTTCAAAACTGAAACTCTATGGCTCAATTAGCATCCTTTCATTTGTAAATTGGCCATTGCCTGAGGAATCTGCGAATCGCGAATAAGAACAAAAGAGGTGTTTATGGATTTAGCTAAAACCTTCAGGCAGTGACCCGCCCTTGGGTTCCAAAGGTAGAAATGTTAAATGACCCCTCTTTGGGACTTTAGTTTAAGTGTTTTTTTTGATTGAGAACAGGTGTTTTGCAAATAGGCCCTTTGGCTAGGGAATTTAAACTCAGCTTTCCCAAAGAGTGATAAACCCAGTTAATTTATGTTTTAACCCTTCCCACCTATGATGCCTATGTAGGCTCATGAAAACCATGCCAAACGACCCATATGCCTATTAGGCATCATGGTATAAATCGGTTCCTGCGGGTCATGACCGGGGGTCACTGAAAGGTCACCCAAACCCGAGGCACGGAGGTTTTGTTTTCCCATTCCAGGGGGGGAGGCTTTGCCCCCCGGGTAAGATCCTCTGATTGGCTGTTGAAAGTGATAAGCCATCGAGCGTTGTAAATTTCACCAACGAAACTAGGTGAAATATTACAACCCCAAGGGCCCCGTTGCTGAAAAGCATCGCCATGGCTGGAGACACGATCTGACCCCCTCCCCGATGCGGGGCGATCTGCCCCCCCACCAACTGTGGTGGCGATCTGCCGCCGTCATCACATCTGCTCCCCTCCTCTTCCTTCTGCTCCCCCACCTTCTTTCCTCCCCCGCCTTCCGATTCCCTGGTACCTCGTTCCCGGTGTCCCTCCCGATGTCCCCGTTCCGGTCCAAGGGGCGCTGCCATTTCCAAAATGGAGGGTGTGAGGTCGGTTCCCGCCTCTGCACAGGGGGAATCTCGAGCATTCCCACTGCGGTCCCCATCCATTCCGGCCGCATGGGTCTCTTCAGCAGGCTCGGTCCCCCAGGTCTTGCTCAGCCTTGTACTGTGCAAGGTTTACTGCGCCCTCCGGTTGCTATTGTGGCTAGTACTGGTCGCGGCGAGCAGCGTCTTTAGGACTGTCCTGCGTTTTCCCCCTTCTGAGTGCCCTGTAAGATCTCTCTTTGGAGATCAGGGGTCACATGTCAGGTACTGACAGTCTATTTGTCCGCCAGGGGAGGTCCTGAAATACATGTGTTCTGAAAGTTTCTCATTGGTCCTTTTCTGGCAGGCCCTGTAGTTGCTTCTTCAAAGGGTTGTATGCCATGCGGCCATGCGCAGTTCAATTGATTATGTCTTTTCCCGTGTGATCATGCACGGGGGTGTGATTAGGGCTGGGTGAAATAAGCCCTGAACACCGGACCTCCGGTGAGGAGATTTTGTGCACGTGGTTAGGGCTTGGCTGAAATAAGCCCCTAGTACCGGTTCTCCGGTGAGTAATTGCTTGTTGTGTTGCTGTCTGCATGATCACGACTGCTATCCGCACAACGTTATCTGTGTTCCTGTGGGTTAACGGAAACGTCCTTCTCTGGTCTTTACCTCAGGACTCTGGGTGTAACAGAGTTCGCTTTTACCCCATATTGTCCACAGTATTTATTTTGGGACTCTGTGAAGAACAAAAAGATTGCCTATACCACCATTTACAACAGCAGGCTCTGCCTGCAGGGGGACCCGGGTGTGAACGCACCTAATATTTATTTTATTTTGTTTCGTTCCGCCAGCCCTAACAGGGGGCATGCGCAGTGCACTCGCCGAATCTGCCGACTGGCAGATTCATTTATTCTTTCAGGTACTTTTGATACTGTGATAGCCTTATCACAGTGCAAAATAAAAAAATAGTAAAAAAAAAACACCCCATAGGTGGGGGAACAATAATAAAATAAAGAAATATTTTGATATTTATTTTTCCATTAGGGTTAGGGTTTGGGTAAGGTTAGGGTTTAGAATTAGGGTTAGAAATAGGGTTAGAATTTGGGGGTTTGGGATTAGTGTTAGGGTTGGTATTAGGGTTAGGGTTTGGAATTGGGTTTGGGGTTGGAATTAGGGTTAGGGTTTGTGGAGGAACTGCTCGATATCAAAAATTCGGATCGGAATGGTATCGCCGATTCACTAAATACGGCGATATCCGTTCCATATCGGAAGTCCCATGTAAGTCTATGGGAACAAAATTCGCAAAAAAAAAACACTTTCTTTCTTGAAACACAAAATATACACACTTAGAATTCATTATATATATAAAATTAATTATAAATGTCATTGTGACATTATATACATATATTTATAGTTTATTCACTTCTACATAGTAAAAATAGCCTTGATTCAATTGCCGGGTAAGCCGGCATTTGTGAAAAGACAGAAACCCAGGGTCCGTCGCCACAGGATGTTGCATCGCACCTGCGGTGTGACAACTTACTTCAGGTAAGGAGGAAACACCCTTGCTCCAACCCTGCATTCAACAACACTTGCCAGTGAGTGTAGGGGACCCAATGGGTGGTCTAGTCAGGCTGGTTAGAACAGGTGTAAACTAGTTTTATGGGAGGGGTTGGGCGCCTTATGCGAGTTTTGAGTAAGAATTGTTTCCTTTCCTGCTTTCTTATAGTCGCATATCCCACTTGCACTCACTCTGCCCATTGCCTATCTACTTCTATCTGCCGGAAGGATACCGTATTACCTGTACAAGACTTTTCACCTAGCGCATACACCTTTCCCCTTGCCAGAGACTGCCGCCGTGGTCACCCTGACCAGGTATACAGGGGGCGTCCGACAAAACTACACAAACATTCATCATCCCCTGGAAATACCCACATTCCAGTGAGGACCAGGGCAAGGCATAGTGTGCTACCCGTCAACCCCCCATAGAAGTCGACGGGTTGGTGCTAAACCCCCAAACTGTGGCTCTGTGCGAACAACTTTCGCGTCACGAACAGGTTAGAAGCTCGCTATAAGCGAGTCCTGTGTGCCTTAATTGAACTGTTTTTTTTTGTTGAAATTGCAAAAATCTCAAGACTGTATTTGCCTTTTTTCCCCGTTTATCTGGCCCGAGGCACAGGTGAAGAATAAGGGCGCTCTCGTGGGCGTCACTCCCCGTGGCGGAAAACGTGTCCCCCACACTCTAAATGTTCTGCAAGTAAGATCGTGCCCGCTCGGGTTTTTCCCCCCCCCCCATCCTCCTCAGGGGCGGAAACGAACGCGAAGGTCCGCCTCCCTACAAAGATGTCCCCTTTCCCTGATGCTAAAGACAAGGACTTGGAGAGATGGCAATGGACGTGAGCAGAAGTGGGAAGGGATGGGGAGTCAGAGCTCCCCCCCACGGAAGCGACCCGATCGCCCGGACCACTGTTTGGCACCCGGGCCTGGAAACCCCTACGTGGAGAAGCGGAGGATACCTGAAGCCTGGCCTGGCACCGGGAGGAGGTCGCCGGATGAAGCGAGCTGGCGGGCCCCAAAAACTACAATTGGAGCGGCGCCAATCCCTCTTACCCCCTGAAGTGTCTTACCGGAAGGTGAGGCACCCCGTTCCAGTAGAGGAGGCCGTGCGGGCATCCCAGCCCTTGCAATAAACGGTTGCCAGTATCTCGTGGGGCACCCGTTCCAGGAGGGGCCGGCGGCATCCCAGCCCTTGCAATCTGAACCCGGTTGCCATATAAGTGGAGGACCGTTCCTGGAGGAAAACGCCGCCCCACCCCAGATCCCTGTCTGCCCCCTCGCTGAGGAAAGAAGCGACACCGTCCTCATGGAGGAGGCCGCGCAGGCACCAACTTACCTCCTTTCCGGGCCCCAACCGTCATTTTCCGAGCCGGCTGCTTTCGCCACAGGTGAGCGCCGCAGGATGGGGGGCGCCAGGGAGAGTGCCGCAAACCGTACATCTAAGCTGGCGTTTGTTGGGGAGACATGGAGATGCTGGGGGGGGAGAATTAAACCGGCGAGGAGGAAGGTGGAGACGTCGGGAGCGGGAAGCAGAGCGACAAAAGGGAGCAGCGAGAATCCCAAAAGCTTCGGCAACGTACCTGGAGAAGGACCGGCCCGAGAAGGACGTATGAGAAAGGATAAAAGTACGGTGAGGGGCCGCGGCGTAAGGGTTGCAGAGGAACTTTAAGTTAAAGGGGTTGGGGCTTCATCCCAGGAGCCTGGGACTTTATTTAGAAGTTTTTTTTAACCCGGGGGACGGGGAGGCTCACCTCCCAGAAGGACACCCGGGGGGGGACCTGTTGCCGGGTCTTGGTGCTTCACCCGACACTGGGGTTACAATGGATGGTACCCCAAATGTTACCAGGTGCGACCCCTATCCCAAGGTTCAGGAAAAACAGACCCTACGAGCCTTCAGCCTCCCCAAACCAGGCCTTGACAAGTGCCCACCCCACGCCGTAAATCTCCCCAGCCTCCCCAGGTTCCTCAGCAGCCCCAGCTATGGACTGAAATGATGTGGCCCGTTACCCCCCCCGCGCCTTTGGCCCCTGGGGTCGTTCATCCGGGACATGGGTCCAGACCCGGGGGAGATGAAAGAGGTGGCCCACGACCCAGATGGGGTACGACGTCATTAAGGCCACACGACGACAGGTCTGGGTGGACCCTCCGTCAGGTGTTTGGCAAGCCCAGAACAGTACCAGGTGGGACCTTAGAGGCCCCAAAGAAGTCAAATAACCCGGACAGGGTCTCTTTGAAAATAGTTAAATTATTGATGTACCCGGAGGGTGAATGTCATAAAAAAAAAGTTTTTTGTTGCCTTAATATACCAGGTTGGGTAATGGTTTGATGTACCGGACGGGGAATGTTCAGAAGAACAACTTTATTTTGCCTTAATATACCCAGGTGGGTAATGGTTTTGTACCCGGACGGGTGAATGTTTAGAAGAACAAGTTTATTGTTGCCTTAATATACCCAGGTTGGGTAATGGTGTTTCCTGAAATCAAAATGTTGACTTTGAAGCCGAACGTACTGGTCACAAATTTTCTGTAAATATGGGCATAGGGCTCCTCTTGGTTTTACAAAAAACTAACTGTGCACTATTTTCAACTACCTCAAAACTAAAAACCCGTTTGGTTGGCCGAAAGTGGGTCTGCTCAAGGAAAGTCTTGGCCCACCCAAGGACCACAGTTGGGGTTTGGGCGGGCCTCCACAAGCACAATAAAGGGACACTGTGAAGTTACCCCGGTGGGGGTAGTCCTAAGAATCTCCAGAACTTCGGCATAAAGCTATTTGCACTTTTGTTGAATATGTATTTTTTAACAACATGTATAAACAATATGGGTATGAACAGTAACAAAACATGTCCAAAAAATTAAGCCATTTGCACTTTTGTAATTTTTTATTAAAAAATTTTATTTGCAAGTTTAACTTGAAGTTGTTCCTGCTTTCTTACTGTCGCTATCCACTTGTACATCACTTTCACCATTGCTTATCTCACATCTATTTCCCTGGAAGGAAGGTGTTACCTAAAGACTTTTCACTACCTGCATCACCAAACCCTTCCGAGGACCTGCACAGCAGCGCTGGACACCCTGCCAGGTCTACAGGTGGCGTCCGACAAACTTCGAACATTTATCACCCCCCTGGAAATTTTCCCACATTCCAGTGATCCCCCAGGTCACGGACCGGCGGTGCTACCGGACTCCCCCATAGAAGTCGATGGATCGGTGCCGGTACCACCAAAACCCCTGTCTCTGTGGACCAACTTCCCTCATGTGCTGGCCCTTTTAATTTCAATGCCTCTGGGTTTTTTTTTTTGGGGGGGGTGGGGAAACATTCAGACTTTTGCTATGGGGCCCCAAATTTTATGTATGCCCCGCGTGAGGCATGGATTTAAGGCGTTAAGGAGCCAATATCCTGGACCTTGCCGCGCGTCGGATGGGTCTTGGGCCCCACCAGAGAATTTATTTCTTGGGGCCCCCACATACTTCCCAACCCTTTGAAGAAGGGAAAGAGGGGACAAAGCTGTGGCACGCTGTGCCGCTGCAGCAAATTTTAGGCCATGCCACGTTGCACCACAGACTTCCAGGGTTGGGTGGTCTTTAGTCCAGGTGGGGAGGGGAACCCTCACGAGACCATCCGCCGCTCATCGGGCATGGCCAGAAGTTGTAGGGGGTCATACAGCATACCTCCCAAATTTGGAAGACAGGAAAGAGGATTTTAAAGGCTGCGGCGCGTGTTGCCGCCGTGAAAATTTTAGGCCACGCCCCGAAAACACCCATTTCACAGTAATCAACCCATATCCTCGCCCCAAGCGTAAAACCCTTTGCCTGCTGATCACCGCTGGTAAGGGGCACGTGGCTGGTATGAAAAAAAAAAAAAAGAGCAGGAAGAGAAAGAACAAAGAGAAAGAAAGAGAGGAAAGAAAGAAAGAGGAGAAAGAAAGAACAGAGAGAAAAAAGAACAGAGAGCGAGAAGGAAAGAAAGAAGCGAGAAAGAAAGATAGAGAGAGAGCCCCAGGCGTGCGGGGGGTTTTTTTTGTGGGGGCAAAACTTTTTAGTGGGCCCCCATCAGAGAACCTCAGCAAATGACCGCCTGTTGGCCCAAAAAAAACTATATTAAAAAAAACCCTATTGATATTCCGCCATATGGCGTGGTTAAAAATACCGCCTTCAGAACATATTTTAGATTACGACGGGGCAGTAATGACTTTTCCCTGATGTTCTTTCAATGGAAAATTTTTCCTTTATGTCTTTTCCATCGGCCCCACCGACGAGACTTCTCAGCCAGGGCTCGACTGCACCCCCTTAAAAAAAAAAAAAAAAAAAAAAAAAAACCCCCGGTCCTGTGCGCCATTTTTCCCCTTTAGGTCGAAGGGGGCCGGCAGGGTGTTATTGCCCCCGCTGTCTTTTTTGAGGGGGGATTAGGGAGGGAAAGGGCCTCGCTCTTCTTTCCCCCTGCGGGCAGCTTTATCGGTGGATCCCTACAGGGGACCCTCCAGAGGGGGGGGGCCCTGCGGCCCGGGGCCCCCCCCCAAGCCTGTTTGGGGCCCCTGTTTTTGGGCGGCAGGGGGGAAGCTTTTTTCCCCCCTCTCGGAAAAGTAACTGTTCGTAGCTCCCGGGGGGGCCCCTCAGAGCGCGGGCCCCGGGGCCACCCCCCCCTTTGCCCGCGCCTTTTTAAAAACGGGGCCCCCCCGCAGGAGGGGGGCCAGGGGTTTTTCTCCGGGGCCCGGGCCCCCAGTCCGACCCTTGCTGACTTTAATACTACCCCCCAGCAGTTGATATCGGGGTTAAAAAAAAAAAAGGGGGTCCCCCAAAAAAAAATTTTGGGGTGGGGTCCCCCTTTTTTGTTAACAGCCGATGAAGCAGATGCGGGGCCTGGTTTTTCAGGCTGGTAAGGACCAAAAATTTCCTGGCCTGCCAGCCTGTTAAACCCCGGGCCCCAGCAGTTTGCTTACTTGGGGGGTTACAAAAAAAAGGGGTCCCCCCAAAAAAAAAATTTCGTAGGGGTCCCCCCCTTTTTTTTTTAACCCAAGTAAATTTTTGACTGCTGCGGTGGATTAAAAACTTTTCAGGCCCCCGGATTTTGGGGCCCCAAAAAGCCTGATAATACCGGCACGCAGCCCACATTTGGCCCCCAAAGAGGGCCAATTGTGGCCTTTACCGTCTCCCCTGCCCTGAGCGGGGCAATGCGGTAAAAAAAGGGGTTTAAAGTCACCGTTGATTGCCGGGGGGAATAAGCCCCCGGTTAAAATGGAAGGTGCAATAAGAACCCCCCCCCTTATTAAACCCCCCAAATTTTTTTTAAAGTATAAAAAAAAGACACGCAAGAAAAAAGTATTTTAATGAAAAAAAAGACAAAATTTTTTTTAATTTTATTATACTTTTTCTGCGCGCATCGATCCCCCCTAAAAAAAAAAAAAAACAA
>JARQOD010000003.1:477389862-477489366 GCA_033576555.1 Oophaga sylvatica | reverse complement strand
GGTATCGGAATCGGATATCGACGATATTTAGTGATATCGGCGATACCATTCCGATACGATATTTTTAGATATCGAGCAGTATCGCTCAACACTAAAAGGGACCAAAAGTAATTGGACAATTGACTCCAAGGCTATTTCATGGACAGGTGTGGGCAATCCCTTCATTATATCATTCTCAATTAAGCAGATAAAAGGGCTGGTGTTGATTTGAGGTGTGGTGTTTGCATTTGGAAGGTTAAGCTGTGAAGGAAACATGCGGTCAAAGGAGCTCTCCATGCAGGTGAAACAAGCTATCCTTAAGCTGCAAAAAACAGAAAAAACCCATCCGAGAAATTGCTACAACTTTAGGAGTGGCAAAATCTACAGTTTGGTACATTCTGAGAAAGAAAGAAAGCACTGGTGAACTCATCAATGCAAAAAGACCTGGGCGCCCACGGAAGACAACAGTGGTGGATGATCGCAGAATACTCTCCATGGTGAAGAGAAACCCCTTCACAACAGCCAACCAAGTGAACAACACTCTCCAGGAGGTAGGCGTATCAATATCCAAATCTACCATAAAGAGAAGACTGCATGAAATTAAATACAGAGGGTTCACTGCACGGTGCAAGCCACTCATAAGAATCAAGAATAAAAAGGCTAGGCTGGACTTTGCTAAAAAACATCTAAAAAAGCCAGCACAGTTCTGGAAGAACATTCTTTGGACAGATGAAACCAAGATCAACCTCTACTAGAATGATGGAAAGAGAAAAGTATGGCGAAGGCGTGGTACAGCTCATGATCCAAAGCATACCACATCATCTGTAAAACATGGCGGAAGCAGTGTGATGGCTTGGGCATGCATGGCTGCCAGTGGCACTGGGTCACTAGTGTTTATTGATGATGTGACACAGGACAGAAACAGCCGAATGAATTCTGAGGTATTCAGAGCCATACTGTGTGCTCAGATCCAGCCAAATGCAGCCAAACTGATTGGTCGTCGTTTCATACTACAGATGGACAATGACCCAAAACATAAAGCCAAAGCAACCCAGGAGTTTATTAAAGCAAAGAAGTGGAATATTCTTGAATGGCCAAGTCAGTCACCTGATCTCAACCCAATTGAACATGCATTTCACTTGTTAAAGACTAAACTTCAGACAGAAAGGCCCACAAACAGACAACAACTGAAAACCACCGCGGTGAAGGCCTGGCAGAGCATCAAAAAGAAGGAAACACAGTGTCTGGTGATGTCCATGAGTTCAAGACTTCAGGCAGTCATTGCTAACAAAGGGTTTTCAACCAAGTACTAGAAATGAACATTTTATTTACAATTATTTAATCTGTCCAATTACTTTTGGTCCCTTTAAAAACAGGGTGGCACATGTTAAGGAGCTGAAACTCCTAAACCCTTCATCCAATTTTAATGTGGATACCCTCAAATGAAAGCTGAAAGTCTGAACTTCAACTGCATCTGATTTGTTTTGTTTCAAATTCATTGTGGTAATGTCTAGAACCAAAATTAGATAAATGTTGTCTCTGTCCAAATATTTATGGACCTAACTGTACATCAATCTGGGGCACCATGCAAAATCTCGCCTCATGGGATATCCTTGATCATGAGAAAGGTGAGAGATCAGCCTAAAACTACACAGGGGCGAACTTGTTAATGATCTCAAGGCAGCTGCGACCACAGTCACCAAGAAAACCATTGGTAACATATTACACTGTAAAGGTTTAAAATCCTGCAGTGCCCACAAGGTCCCCGCTGCTCAAGAAGGCACATGTGCATGCCCTTCTGAAGTTTGCCAATGAACACCTGGATGATTCTGTGAGTGACTGAGAGAAGGTGCTGTGGTCAGATGAGGCAAGAATTGAACTCTTTGGCATTAACTCAACTCGCCATGTTTGATCATCGTCCCCACTGTGAAGCATGGAGGTGGAAACATTATATTTTGGGGGTGTTTCTCTGCAAAGGGCACAGGACTACTTCACCGCATCAGTGGGAGAATGGATGGAGCCATGTAACGTAACATCCTGATTGACAACCTCCTTCGCTCTGCCAGGACATTAAAAATGGGTCGTGGCTGGGTATTCCAGCAAGACAATGACCCAAAACATACAGCCAAGGCAACAAAGAAGTGTCTCAAAAAGAAGCACATTAAGGTCATGTAGTGGCCTAGATAGTCTCCAGACCTTAATCCCATAGAAAACTTATGGAGGGAGTTGAAGCTCTGAGTTGCCAAGTGACAGCCTCACAATCTTAATGATTTAGAGATTATCTACAAAGAGGAGTGGACCAAAATTCCTCCTGACATGTGGGCAAACCTCATCATCAACTAGAAAAAATGTCTGACTGCCGTGCTTGTCAACAAGGGTTTTGCCACCAAGTATTAAGTCTCGTTTGCCAGAGGGATCAAATCCTTATTTCTCACTGCAAAATGCAAATAAATTTATATAATTTATACAATGTGATTTTCTGGATTTTATTTTTGATATTCTATCTCTCAATGTTAAAATTAACCTACCCTTAAATTATAGACTGTTCATGTCTTTGTCAGTGGGCAAACTTACCAAATCAGCAAGGCATCAAATATTTTTTCCCCCACTATACAGTCATGGCCAAAAGTTTTGAGAATGACACAAATATTATATTTTCACATGATCTGCTGCCCTCTGGTTTTTATGTGTGTTTGACAGATGTTTTTATCACAGACAGAAATATAATAATTGCAAACATATGAGTAACAAAAGCTTATATTGACAGTTAGAATGAGTTAATGCAGCAAGTCAATATTTGCAGTGTTGACCCTTCTTCTTCAGGACCTCTGCAATTCTCCCTGGCATGCTCTCAATCAACTTTTGGACCAAATCTTGACTGATAGCAGTCCATTCTTGCACAATCAATGCTTTCATTTTGTCAGAATTTTTAGGTTTTTGTTTGTCCACCCGTCTCTTGATGATTGACCACAAGTTCTCAATGGGATTAAGATCTGGGGAGTTTCCAGGCCATGGACCAAAAATCTCTATGTTTTGTTCACTGAGCCATTTAGTTATCACCTTTGCTTTATGGCAAGGTGCTCCATCATGCTGGAAAAGGCATTGTTGATCGCCAAACTGCTCTTGGAGGGTTGGGAGAAGTTGCTCTTGGAGGACATTCTGGTACCATTCTTTATTCATGGCTGTGTTTTTAGGCAAGACTGTGAGAGAGCCGATTCCCTTGGCTGAGAAGCAACCCCACACATGAATGGTTTCAGGATGCTTAACAGTTGGCATGAGACAAGACTGGTGGTAGCGCTCACCTTGTCTTCTCCGAATGAGGCATTTTCCTGATGTCCCAAACAATCGAAAAGGGGATTCATCAGAGAAAATATCTTTACCCCAGTCCTCAGCAGTCCACTGCCTGTACCTTTTGCAGAATATCTGTCTGTCCATGATGTTTTTTCTTGAGAGAAGTGGCTTCTTTGCTGCCCTCCTTGAGACCAGGCCTTGCTCCAAGAGTCTCCGCCTCACAGTGCGTGCAGATGCACTCACCTGCCTGCTGCCATTCCTGAGCAAGTTCTGCACTGCTGGTAGCCCGATCCCGCAGCTGAAACACTTTTAAGAGACGGTCCTGGCGCTTGCTGGTCTTTCTTGGGCGCCCTGAAGCCTTTTTGGCAACAATGGAACCTCTCTCCTTGAAGTTCTTGATGATGCGATAGATTGTTGACTGAGGTGCAATCTTTCTAGCTGCGATACTCTTCCCTGTTAGGCCATTTTTGTGCATTGCAATGATGACTGCACGTGTTTCTTTAGAGATAACCATGGTTAACAGAAGAGAAACAATGATGCCAAGCACCAGCCTCCTTTTAAAGTGTCCAGTGGTGTCATTCTTACTTAATCATGACAGATTGATCTCCAGCCATGTCCTCATCAACACCCACACCTGTGTTAATGGAGCAATCACTGAAAAGAGGTGAGCTGGTCCTTTTAAGGCAGGGCTGCAATGATGTTGAAATGTGTTTTGGGGATAAAGTTCATTTTCTAGCCAAATATTGACTTTGCAAGTAATTGCTGTTCAGCTGATCACTCTTTATAACATTCTGGAGTATATGCAAATTGCCATTAGAAAAAGTGAAGCAGTAGACTTTGTAAAAAATTAATATTTGTGTCATTCTCAAAACTTTTGGCCATGACTGTATATATATATACTGTATATACACACACACACACACACACACACACACACATATATATATATATATATATATATATAAAATACTACATCCATACATATTCTATTCTTCAAAAAAATGATATCCTCTGCGTTAGTTATAACCTGTTAAGATATTCCTATACAGCCAAAAATCTTTGTCTCAAAAGCTACATTTTTCACATTTTTTCCAGGTGAACACCGCTTATAAATCCTGCCTGAAAATTATCGCTCTACTAGTCTTACAGCATCTGCTCCTATATCCAGTTTAAATTTGTGAAATTATCACCGGTTCATTTCCAGTTCAATAGATTGCACTTTAAAGTCACTGAAGCACTTATGATGTTGTCTTTCTTTGAGGATGACTGTGATATGATTGGCAAAATGATCAAATGCAGGCATAATCCTCAAAGGTCATCCAAAAAAATCTGGAAATCATGTGTCTCGTTACCTCATTAGCACCAGCTTTGTTGTGCCGTACCATTCCATTCCATTGCAGACTGCTGAATTTCACTATATTACACGCTCATAGACTGAGGGAACATCTTAAAATAGAGACAAGATAATACATAGATCACTAAAGCACAAATGGCCATTGATTTTTTCCATTGTCTGTAGCTGGAACTCTTCAAAGAACATAACAATCTGCTTTAATTTGACGAACAATGGATATGAACAATTTACAGCTTGCACATAGAAAATAACTTTTTAAAGGTAATCTGTAACAGTGTTTTTGATACTTAATTTGTTCGGAGCATAATGTAGAGACAGAGACCCTAATTCCATCAGTATATCACTTACTAGGCTACTTGCTGTAGTTTTGATAAAATCACAGTTTTATCAGCATGAGATTATCACTAGAGGACAAGTAAACTTGCTGTCATGTAGTTCTCTCTAGTCATGAGCTCTGTATAACCCCACCTCCTCCACTAATTAGCAGCTTTCTGCCTACACATAGTATGCACAGAAATCTGCCAATCAGTAGAGTGGGCGGGGTTATTCAGAGCTCAGCATTTAGAGACCTACATGATAAACAGCAGATAGAAAAGTGAATTTACCAAAGCTGCATCAAGCAGTCCAGTAAGTGACTCACTACTGGAATCAGGGTCTCTGACTCATATGGAGCATCAAAACCCTGTTGTCAGATTGCCTTTAGGAAAAAAAACTTATGTAGGAACAAATTGAATTCAAGTTTTTTATTCAGTCACATTGCCATAGGTGTACACAATTCATCCTCTAACCATTCAGGCTGCCTTTACTAATATTTCTGAAAGAGTGGGTTGATCTAGGGATGAAATTTGCTTAAAATGGACTTTGCCATTGCAGAGGATTGCATTGGAAGAGAAGGATCACATGATAATGGAAACAGCTTCCCCCTAATGCCAGGCAGCGATCACATGACATAGAATAGCACAGCCAATCAGCAGGAACTTTTGTAACCTGTATAAAAGAAGTAGCCGAAAAGGCAATAGTCATTTTGTTGTGAATCTGGAAAGTGAGAGGACATCACAGCTCACAGTTTATTCATAGAGGTAGTGTCCAGAAAGCCATAAAACACTGAGTAAATTGTACAGAGAGTGATAGCACAGCAATAAAGGAGATTATTGTGTAAAGAAAAGAGAATAAAACAGATAGAAGATGTGGGAGTGAAAGATCAGAGTGACTATAATGCTGCTGCATGTCAATTGCACATTTTTTGGCATTCATGGAGAAGCAGACCACCAGTATTGCTGGCAGAAAGAAAATAGCATTTAATTTCTTAATATACTTTGTCACAAAGTGTGCATATAAATAATTATTGATTTTTGCACACCTATTATATTAAGTTTAATTGTAGATATTACACACACTCCACACCAATAATGAGGCTGGTTGTCACTATATACCTTTTGCATCATCTTTTACATTCTTTGGATGACCAGTTTGGGAAGCAAAAAAATTGTGTTAAAAATGTAAAAAGGCAGTTAAGTGTGTGAATGTCTGCTTTGCAAAGTGTGTCACTGTCACATGTTAATGATTTTTCGCACACCCATATCATTAGTCAAATTTGATGTATGTACATGCCTCACTGTAACCTACTTCTGCTACTTTTCTTTTGACATTTACCTAGCATTTATAGGTCATTCATTTTTGGAAAGTAGTACATTTTGTTAAAGTAATATAACAAAGAGTTAAAGTACAGGCATTTAATTGAGTGGCTGTCTGCTTCACATCTGTGCATGCCAGATACTGCTGTTTTTTTGAAAACTTGTTTTCCACACCAAACTAATACTGCATTCTATTGCATTCTGCATTTTATATTTTGGGCGTGCAGTTTGCAAATCATTTCTTGGATGGTCCTTTTTTGTAAAGTAGGAACTGTGGTTTAAAACAGTAACAAAAGTTACTAGTGTATTAAAAAAATATATCAGAAAAAAAAAATGTGGCAATGACAATAGACAGGATAGTGTAAGAGAAAAAAACATGCCACAACATCTGGCAATAAGAATGTATAACTACAAACAGAAGCAACAGCAGCACCACCGCCAGTAGAATCAGTCATCAGAGCCAAAACCCTATCAAACACAAATCACATTTGTATCCCTTTGCCTCAAGGAGGAAGTGGAGGATGTTAGGCATTATGCACTTGGGGAACAAGGAGGTGGAGAACAAAATTCTAACACCTAATTGTGGTGGTGGTAGTAGTAGTGACAATGCAGCTCTGGTGATAGAGGCACTGGCAGAAACAGCCGAGGTGGCACTTGCACTCTGAGTTAGGGAAAATCTAAAGTTCTGAATCAGGAAGGTGACAAGGATCTTAGGGCACTTTATACTCTGAGCAGGGCCGGCGTTAGGGGCAGACAGACCAGGCAGCTGCCTAGGGCTCCTGCTCCTCCAGTGGCCCCAGCCAGTGGTGTACCACTAATAGCGGCACACCACACAGCTTCTGTGGGCCTGGCACTGCCGCCCCCCGCATTGTGTATTCAACTTATCGACATGATATCAGGTGACACTCCCTCTCCCATCACTCCCCCCTGCTTGTGACTCAGCAGGTGCATGATGATATCACTGCATCATGTGTCACGCTGTGCCAGCAGTGGAGCTGATGAGACCAGAGCAGAGCACCGGGAGCGAGGAGGAGAGGTGTGTACTGTATATGTATATATATGTATGCATCATACCGTGTGTGCATATGTATGCATTACACTGTATGTGTATGTATGTGTATATATATATGTATGCATTATACTGTGTGTGTATGTATGCATTATACTGTGTTTGAAGGGACTGCATTATACTGTGTGTGTGGGGCTGCATTATGCTGTGTGTGGAGGCTGCACTATATTGTGTGTGTGGCTGCCTTATGCTGTGTGTGGAGCTGCATTGCACTGTGTGTGTATGCATGTGTATATATGTGTATGTATTATACTGTGTGTGGGGGGCTACATTACACTGTGTTTGTGTGTGGGGCTGTATTATACTGTGAGTGTGGGGGGCTGCACTCTGTGTGGTGGGGCTGCATTATACTGTGTGTGAGGGCTGCATTATATGGTGTGTGAGGCTGCATTAGTCTCTTAGGGGGCTGCTTTATACTGTGTGTGGAGGGGGCTGCATTATACTCTATGAGGGGACTACATTATACTCTGTGAGGGGACTACATTATACTCTATGAGAGGGGCTGCATTATACAGTGTGTTTGGGGCTGCATTATACTCTGAAGTGGCTGCATTGTATTCTATGAGGGGTGTACATTATACTCTATGATGGGGCTTCATTATACTTTATGAGGGGGCTACATTATACTCTATGAAGGGGCTACATTATACTGTCTGTGTGTGGGGCCGCATTATACTCTATGAGTGGGCTGCATTATACTCTATGAGGGTTCTGGATTATACTCTGAGGGGCTGCATTATACTCTATGAGGGGACTACATTATACTTTATGAGGGGACTACATTATACTGTGTGTGGGGCTGAATTATACTCTATTAAGGGGGCTGCATTATGCTCTATGAGGGGGCTGCATTATACTCTGAGGGGGGCTGCATTATACTCTATCAAGGACCATGTGGAGGGCATTTTAGTATATGTACTATATGGGATCTGCATTATACTGTATCGAGCACTATCTATCCCCATCATTCTTTCTCAGTCGGAGTTAAGAAAATCAGGAACAAGCGTCAAACAACTTCAATATTGTTGATCACGCTCATTTAACGTCCTGAACTCAGCGCATGTAAATGCAACCAAAATGTTTCTGTGTGATGGTGCAATTTGTTAGCATTTTGGGGCCCTCTTTAAACTTTTGCCCAGGGCCCTACTTTGTCTAAAACCGGCCCTGACTCTGAGACAACTATTAGCTGATAATGTGGTGATAACAAGTTGATGACATCATGAGAGGAGAGTCGTGGAATCCAAGGACAGATCTGTTTCTTTTGTAGACAGCTCAGGACAATTGATGCTGCAATTTCGTCTGATGGAGGGGGCTCATCAGCGCCTGGAGTCTCTGGTCGTGGTTAGGGCAAGTCTTTATTTCTACTGTATGTTGCCAGCCAAATAATATTTTGCCATCAGCAGGAAAAAATAAATATGTTTACAAAAGAAAGAAAGATAATAATGGAGAGACAGCTCACCACCTCAAGGACATTGACTGCCAAATTGGATGCTGCAATCATGGAAAGCAATTTCTGAGGTGATTCATGGAAAGAAACTCTGAGTTTGGATTCTGCTTATTATTACAAACAATATTAGAAAATTCAGCACCAGCAAAGAAATCGGTAAACAATCGAAAGATAATTTTTGGTTTCTTCACTCTTTCAATACCATAGACTCTCCAATCTTAATATTACCTGTTTGTATACTCCTGAAACAAAGCCTCTTTTTGTTTTAATCTGAGTAGTGGTGGAGTCTGATTGATAGCCTTCTGCAATGTGTATTCTGATATTCTAATTTTTAACTTCTGGGAAGGGGAAGTACATCATACTTATTGTTGGGAACATGCAGTACATACCACCACATAAACAATTTGCCTCTATTACTCAGCCTTTCAGAAATAACTCGATTTTCACCATGATAAGATTGAATATTATAACTTACTTCATTTAAATTCACCAACTGAAACATTTATAATCACATGCATAGGTTGACAACTATTTGTATGCAAAGTTCACGAAACCAGTATAATAGAGCCTACAACCACCACACACAGAATAATCAAATTCATAGTCTGCAACATACAGTATGATGGAATCCATAGCCCTTATACACAGTGTGATGCATCCCATAGACCCTTACACACAGGATGATGGACCCCACTGCCCCCCCACACATTATGATGGATACAACAGCTCTCTCATACAGTATGCTAGACACAAGCCCCTTATACACAATAGGAAGTCGTCCAAAGCCAACACAGACAGTATGATGGATGACACATCCCCCTACACACTGTATGATAAACCCCATAGCCATCTACACACCATATTATGGACCCCAAAGCGTCCCATGTTCGTAATATAGTGGACCCCGTAGCCTTCTACACAGAGTGTGATGGATGCTACAGCCCCCACAAACAGTAAGTTTGACTACACAACTCCCCACACAGTAGGATGGACCACAACTCCCAACACCATATTATGAACTTCATAGTTCACTACTTACAGTATGATGGACCACACAGCCCCTTCGACAGTATGATGGATGCTGCAACTCCCCCTCATAGTATGATGGGCCCAGAAGTCTCCAATGCACAGTATTATGAACTCAATTACTCCCCACTGTAGCGCTATTGCCTGTGCCTCTGCACAGCTTCCCTTACTCTGTCCATGCAGGGACACCAGCTTACTCACTGCCCGGCCCCGGTGTGGTCCCTGGCATGCTCCTGCTTCCTTGTGCCATGCAAGCCACTTTGTGCCCCGGTGGCGAGCCTAGTGTATGCGGGCGTGTGCTTCCCTGCTCTTTCAGCTGTGAGGCATTTAGTGAGTGTATTCACCTGCAAGGTGTCTCCCAGCCAGTAGCTTGGAGGCATCTTGTACAACAGGCACTCTTCCCAATAGGGAGGTGCCTGAGCAACCACTATACTTTAGTGTTAGGTATGTGTACTGTATATTGCCAGGTCCCCTGTCCCTAGTCTGTTTAACTTAATTCCATATCCTGAGTCACATTAGCCTATTACAGTTAGCCCTTCATAAATTGGGTCCCTGTCCTGCTTTTTTAAAGTTGATCTCCCATTTTCTATGGCAGCAATGAAGTTCCTATGCTCTAGAGCAGTGTTTCCCAAACTCCACTCTTCACGGCTCCCACAGATCATGTTTTCAGGATATCCATAGTGTTTTACAGGTGAGAGAATTCCTGATGCCTTGATGATGCTTGCAATCACCTATGCAATACTAAGGAAATCCTGAAAACATGACCTGTTTGGGCCATGAGGACTGGAGTTTGGGAAACACTGCTCTAGAGTAATAATTCTTGGTTATGGTGCAAACCTTAATATTTTTGACTTATATTTTTTTTTTGGTTGGCGCCTATTCACACTAGCTTAGATGTGCTAACAAACTTAATGGTATTTAATCTCCGCACCAAATCCTGCATGCTATCAGCCACAGCTTTAATTTTATCCAGCAAACTTAATGGTATTTAATCTCCGCACCAAATCCTGCATGCTATCAGCCACAGCTTTGATTTTATCCAGCAAACTTAATGGTATTTAATCTCTGCACCAAAACCTGCATGCTATCAGCCACAGCTTTAATTTTATCCAGCAAACTTAATGGTATATATCTATTTCAACTTACTCTGCTTGTACCATTATGCTGTGAAGTCAAATAACTTTTCCAAGTGGTTTATGACCATGTTGGCTTGGACATTTGTTATCTGCCCACTACATTTATTGTGGCCTGCTGGCTCAACTTATTTTGACTGATTACTAACGAGTGAGAGAGGGGAAAAAAAAAAAGTTCTTAGATCTACCGTCCTATATATTGAGACATAGTCTGGGGTAGCATTTATGTACATGTAATCTAAGTACATGTATCAAAGTATTGCCGCAGTTAAACATGGCAGTTAGACAGGGAAGGAGACAGGTAAGACAAATTACAGAATCTATTTCCTCTACATTTGGATTACAACACAAATTCACCATATGCATTTGTATAATTTATATCCTGGCTGCTGCATTCACTCACATCCACCGCCCTTGCATTATCTCTTTACACTCCATCCATATCGGCCCTTCTGTCCTTTCCTCTCCTATGTATAGCACTCACGCTCTTTTCACACTGCTAAACAGCACAAACCCACTCAGTGCCACCATCCAACACACAAGCCGCTCTCACAAATCACTTAACCATCTGCTCACTCTTTCTATTCTCCTTCTTCTAGTCGCAGGAGATATTGCTCCAAACCCCAGCCCCCCATGTTATAGCAAGTCAAACCTTCCAACTGCTACACTCAGAAACCCCTCTAATCTTATTAATATTCCCTGCGTGCCTTCTGTCTCTTTTAATTGTGCTCTTTGGAATTCTCGCTCCATGTGTAATAAACTCCCGTTCATCCATGACTTCTTCCTTTCAAATTCGCTTAACCTTCTAGCTCTTACTGAAACCTGGATCCAGCAGTCAGACACCACCGCTGCTGCTGCTCTCTCATATGGTGGACTACACTTCTCTCATACCCCAAGATCGGACAACAGAGCAGGTGGAGGCGTTGGTCTGCTCTTATCACCCAAATGTACTTTTCATGTTATCCCTCAGGTACCCTCACTTGTCTTCCCTTCTTTTGAGGTCCATGCTGTCAGACTCTACATCCCCTTCTCCATGCGAGTGGCAGTGGTGTATCGTCCTCCCGGCCCTTGTTATCAGTTCCTGGATCAATTTGCCACCTGGCTTTCACATTTTCTTTCCTGTGACATCCCCACCCTCATCATGGTTGATTTCAACATTCCCATTGCTCTTCCCCTCTCCCCATCTGCCTCTCACCTTTTATCTCTAACCTCCTATTTTGGCCTCTTGCAGCATACTAACTCCCCAACGCATGAAGACGGAAACTCCCTCGACTTGGTTTTCTCCCGGCTTTCTCAGTGGATGATTTCACAAATTCCCCTCTCCCGCTCTCTGACCACAACCTTCTTTCATTCTCTATCAAGAACTGCCATCCCGCTCAGGTCACCCCAACTTTCCACACATATAGAAACATACAAGCCATTAACACCCAGAAACTATTGAAGAACTTGCAGTTATCGTTGGCCCCTATCTCCTCCCTTTCATGTCCAGATTCTGCACTGAAGCATTACAACGAAACCCTGCAAAGTGCCCTGGATGAAATTGCACCTCCCATACATAGAACAATACGACACAGACGGTGACAACCGTGGCACACGCTGCAAACACGTTTCCTGCAGTGGTGCTCTAGGTGTGCCGAACGTCTGTGGAGAAAATCTAATCTTTCCGAAGATTTCATACATTACAAGTTTATGCTTAAAACATACAACTCTGCCCTTCACCTCTTCAAACAAACCTATTTCAACACCCTCATCACCTCACTATCCAATAACTCCAAACGTCTCTTTGACACTTTTCACTCCCTACTGAACCCAAAAGTGCAGGCTCCAACCACTGATCTCCACGCTGACGATCTGGCCAATTATTTCAAAGAAAATATCGACCACATCCGACAGGAAGTTATCTCCCAATCCCCTCATACCATGCACTGTCCTCCCCCACTGCATCCAGTTCACTCTCTGATTTTGAACCAGGCACAGAAGAAGAAGTAATCAGGCTCCTTGCATCTTCTTGCCCTACCACTTGCATCAGTGACCCCATTCCGTCACATCTCCTCCAGTCCCTTTCCCCTGCTGTCACCTCTCACCTAACAAAAATATTCAACCTCTCTCTCTCTTCCAGTATCTTTCCCTCCTCATTTAAACATACCATCATACATCCATTACTTAAAAAATCGTCCCTCGACCAAAACTGTGCCACTAACTATAGACCTGTCTCTAATCTTCCTTCATCTCTAAACTCCTGGAACGCCTGGTCCACACCCGTCTTATCCATTATCTCTCAGATAACTCTCTTCTCGATCCTCTTCAATCTGGTTTCCGCTCTTTACACTCTACTGAAACTGCCCTCACTAAAGTCTCTAATGATCTTCTAACTGCTAAATCTAATGGTCACTACTCCATGCTAATTCTCTTGGATCTCTCCGCAGCATTCGACACTGTGGACCATCAGTTCCTCCTCACTATGCTCCGCTCCATCGGCCTCAAGGACACCGTTCTCTCCTGGTTCTCCTCCTATCTATCTGACCATTCCTTCACTGTATCTTTTGCTGGATCCTCCTCCTCTCATCTTCCCCTTACTGTTGGGGTTCCTCAAGGATCAGTCCTAGGCCCCCTCCTCTTCTCTTTGTATACTGCCCCTATTGGACAAACAATCAGTAGATTTGGTTTCCAGTACTATCTTTATGCTGATGACACCCATTTATACACTTCTTCACCCGTTATCACGCCTGCCTTTTTAGAAAACACCAGTGATTTTCTTACCGCTGTCTTTAACATCATGTCCTCCCTCTATCTCAAACTGAACCTGTCAAAAACGGAACTCCTCGTGTTTTCTCCCTCTACTAACCTACCTTTGCCTGACATTGCCATCTTCGTGTGTGGTTCCATCATTACTCCTCAGCAACATGCCCGCTGTCTTGGGGTCATATGTGATTCCAAGCTTTCATTCACCCCCCACATCCAATCACTGGCTCGCTCTTGTTATCTCCACCTCAAAAACATCTCTAGAATTAGACCTTTTCTTACTTTCGACTCTGCAAAAATTCTTACTGTTTCTCTCATTCTTTCTCGTCTGGACTATTGTCACTCTCTACTAATCTGTCTCCCTCTTACCAAACTCTCCCTTCTCCAATCTGTCTTGAATGCTGCAGCCAGGATCATATTCCTCACCAATCGTTTTACCGATGCCTCTTCCTTGTGCCAGTCACTAAACTGATTACCCATCCCCTACAGAATCCAGTACAAACCCTCACTCACAAAGCACTCCATGGCTCAGCACCACCCTACATCTCCTCCCTTGTCTAAGCCTACCATCCTACCCCTGCCCTCCGTTCTGCTAATGACCTGAGGTTAGCATCCTCAATAATCAGAACCTCCCACTCCCGTCTCCAAGACTTTTCACGTGCTACGCCAATTCTTTGGAATGCACTACTCAGGTTAATACGATTAATCCCCAATCCCAACAGTTTTAAGCGTGCCCTAAAACGCACTTGTTCAGACTGGCCTACTGCCTCAACGCATTAACCTAACTATCCCTGTTGGCCCATTCAAAAAATTTTCTACCGTAATCAGGTACCTCGTATTATGTTCTCACACGCTTTATGCATTCAATAGCCCTCTGTGTCTGTACTGTTACATACTTTGGCTGTTAACTGGTTCATGCAGAATTACATGAACACCCGATTCTTACACTATGGCTGGTCCGAACAATGAAAGCAATTGTTACCATCTACATTTTGTGTCTCCCCTTTTTCCTCATAGATTGTAAGCTTGCGACAGGGCCCTCATTCCTCTTGGTATCTACTTTGATCTGTGTTTATTGTTATGCTGTAATGTCTATTGTCTGTACAAGTCCCCTCTATAATGTAAAGTGCTGCTGAATATGTTGGCGCTATAGAAATAAAATTATTATTATTATTATTATTATTATTATTATTATGTGCTGGTTCTTCTTTTTTTCTATTTGTGTAAAAGCCTTTTGGACATGTACACTCCCATTCCCAATAGCCACAGGAGATTTTAAGCAGATTAGTTGGTCCATTCCTGGCCCATAAATTGTAGGCTTTTTTTTTTGCCTAGGAGAGCTGACATTATAGGACAGGGATCCAACTTACAAAGGACGCATTGACATGGCAATTGGGGCACACATATATTGGCCAATCTATGTGCTAAGAACCTTCCTTTTTTTCATAGCAATTTTTATATTTCATATATACACTATATAGCACTTTTTTCAAATTTTTTCTCCCATTTTCTATGCCAGCAATGCAGTGCTAATGTTCTAGAGTAATTATTCTTGGTAAGTTATGGTGCAAACCTTAATCTTTTTGACTTGTGGCACCACCATTGAATACAATGCGTGTGCGTGTGTCCATATTTGAGGTCCTTAAAAAATGGACAGCTTACGGACATATAAAAAATGGACATGTGAGAAGGACCTATAGCCGTGTTTACACGTAGCATAAATACTATTTTTTGTTTTTCTGAACATATCCACACCACACTACACAATAGAAGTCTTTTCTCATTATTGCTGCATTTTTTATGCCTTTTACCCTGATGCGTTTTTAGTGCAGATGTAAAGCCGCATTTTTAATGTGCTTCCTATACTACAGAAAATATTTGATTCTGCACTTATCAAAGTAACTGCAGTTTTTTATATGTTTTCTTTTAGTGCTCCACATTGAAGCCTCTAGAGAAAAAAAAGCACCAAAAGTACACAGTATGTTTAGGGGGCGCAGTTCCAATGAAATCATATGAGCTTTGCTTGAACAGTTAAACAGAGCAGAATGTCTATGCACAAAAAAAAAGCACGAAAAAAAGCCCATAGCATTTACGCTACATGGGAACAAGGTCTAAATGTCTAAGAAAAGAAGAGGTAATTTCATGAAATGCCCACTCTCGGTGCATCTCAAGATACTGCAGTACTCTGCGGTTTTGGTGCTTTTTTTCTCTATAGGCTTCATCTGAAAAAAAAGCATGAAGAAAAAAAGTGCTGGTGCATTTTTAAACGCATAATCAAAGCTTTTCTATAATATTTAAAAAGCATTAAAAACACGGATGCACATCTGCACCAAAAATGCATCAAATATGGGGGAACACGCATAAAAGAAACACAATAATCAGAAAAGATTGTTTTTTGTGATGGGGACATCTGCAGAAAAAAAACTGTAGAAAAAATTTAGCATTTACACTAAATGTGAACATGGCCAATCATGCCACTTTTTTATGTCATTTACTGATCCCTTTAAATAATTTAAGCAATGTGATATGGGGGGTGGTCAGCGCTCATAGCAAGTGAGCATATCTGCTACATAGAGCAGGGCCGCAGCCCTGCTCTATGTAGCAGAGGCGATCGGACAACTGCAGCTTCAAGTCCTCCATGGATACTATTGAAGCATGTAAAAAGTAAAAAAATGTTTTTAAAAATATTAAAAAAATAAAAAATATAAAAGTTCAAATGACCTCCCTTTCGCCCCATTCAAAATAAAACAATAAAAAAGTCAAATATACACAAATTTGGCATTGCCAAGTTCAGAATCAACCAATCTATCAATATATAAAAAGAATTAATCCAATCGGTAAACGGAGTAGTGAGAAAAAAAATCGAAACGCCAGAATTAAGTTTTTTTGGTCACTGCAACATTGGAATAAAATGCAATAACGGGCGATAAAAAGAGTGTATCTGCACCAAAATGGTATCAGTAAAAACGTCAGATCGGCATGCAAAAAATAAGCCCTCACCCAACCCCAGATCTCGAAAAATGGAGACGCTACGGGTCTAAGAATTTGGCAAATTTTTTTTACAAATTTTCAAATTTTTTTCCATCATTTAGATGAAAAAGAGCCTAGACATGTTTGTTGTCTATGAACTCTTAATGACCTTGAGAATTATAATAGCAGGTCAGTTTTAGCATTTAGTGAAAATAGTAAAAAGCCAAACAAAAAACAATTGTGGGATTGCACTTTTTTTGCAATTTCACCACATTTGGAATTTTTTACCATTTTTATTACACAACATGGTAAAGCCAAACATGGTATCTGCACCAAAATGGTATCAGTAAAACCTCAGATCAGCATGCAAAAAATAAGCCCTCAGCCAACCCCAGATCTCAAAAAATAGAGACGCTACGGGTCTAAGAAATTGGCAATTTTTTTTTACAAATTTTGGAATTTTTTTCCATCATTTAGATGAAAAGAGCCTAGACAAGTTTGTTGTCTATGAACTCGTAATGACCTTGAGAATAATAATAGCAGGTCAGTTTTAGCATTTAGCAAAAATAGTAAAAAGCCAAACAAAAAAACAATTGTGGGATTGCACTTTTTTTGCAATTTCACCACATTTGGAATTTTTTTACCATTTTTATTACACAACATGGTAAAGCCAATGGTGTTATTCAAAAGTACAACTCATCCTGCAAAAAACAAGCCATCATTTAGCCATTTTAACCAAAAAATAAAAAAGTTATGGCTCTGGGAAGAAGGGGAGCAAAAAATGAAAAAGCAAAACCAAAAATACCCCTGGTCGCTAAGGGGTTAAAGACAAATCATTGTTTAGTTTCCCTGTAAGGCCAGGGTAACACTTGCGAGTGCAATGCGAAAACTCGTGCGAGACTCTCGCCTCAATATCCGGCACTGCCGCCAGCACTCGGGACCGGAGTGTGCGGCTGCATGTATTTCTATGCAGCTGAACGCTCCGGTCCGAGTGCCGGGGGCAGTGCTGGGTTTTGAGGCGAGAGACTCTCCCGAGTTTCTCGCATTGCACTCACAATGATCAATGGCATGCTAGGTTCATCACCAGTATTCAATCAGCCTCTTGCTTCAAACAAGAACAAAAATGTATTTATCTCTTTTTATAGCACAGACATTATTGGCACTGTCCCCATTGGGGCTCATAATCCATATTCCTATCAATACGTGTTTTAGAGTGTGTGGTACAAAACCAAGACACAAAGAGGAAAACCCATACAGACACAGGGAGAAAACACAAACGCCTTACAGATGTTGTCTTTGGTTTGAACCCAGGACTCCAGCACTGCAAAGGAACAGTGCTAACCAATGAGCCATCTTGGTGGAACTGTAACGGGGGCCATGGCTGTAGTAGTCGTGGCTAATGGTGGCTGCTCTGGCGTATCCTGGCCCTCCATCACATAAACACACTGTCCCTTCTGTTGTGCACTTGGTGGTTCACTTACTTGCACATCAGAGTCACTCCGGTCTGCTGTGGCCTTCTTCTTTTAAGTACCACGCAATGACTGTTAGGCCGGCGTCACACACAACGACAAAAAATCGGTCCGTTTTAGACGGTCGATTGTCGGATCAAAATGCAAACATCACACATCCTTCTGGCATCCGATTTTCCTTCAAAGATGCGATTTAGTCGCATGTGTGTGTACCTTGTAACATCCGATTTTCATCCGACCACCGTTTTTTTTGTCGCAGCTTACCAAAATGGACCAATAACGGTTTTGAGGCCTGATACTAATTTAAATCATCAGCCACAGCTCTATTTAAGTGATCTGCTACAGCTGTGACTCTCCCACCTTTGGACTGGTTTCATTTTGTTCCTTCTGCTTAGTGCTTGCTAGCTGCTTTATACAAACATGAGCGACAGACTCAGATTTACTCCCACTGAGCGTGTGCTGTTCCATTGGGTTATATCCAGACGTTTTGGGGAGCCATATCCTGTAATATCAGATCCCAGAAGACGCCGAAGGATGTGGGTGCATCCACTTTTGACAAGAAGGATAACAAAAGGCCATTTTCAACGCCTATATTTGTCACTGCGTAGCCATGGAGATAAGTTTTTTCTATATTGTCGCATGACCATAGCTAGCTTTGATACGCTGCTTGACATTGTGCGCCCTGGGATTACATTTCAAGACACCAGTATGAGAAAAGCAATTTCTGCCGAGGAACGTCTTCTCCTAACAATAAGGTATGTGTGTCAACGATATGTTGATGATGTTTTCATCCACATACTCACTTTGCAAGTGTTGGAGCACAGTTCTTGTAAACTTATAATGTGTGTAATGTATTTCTCAACGTTAGCTATCTCATTTATTGTCTATGGTGTACTCTACAGAAGCCATGGATTGTAATCTAATTTCCAGCATGTGTGCTGTAACAAACTCAAGCATTGTAAGTGTTGTGAATGTTTTTTATTTTTAAAACTGATTTGTCCATGTTCTATGTGTGTTACAGGTTCCTTTCTACTGGCATGTCCTACGCTGCTCTGCACTTAGAGTTCCTAATAGGCAGATCAACAATTTCAGGCATTGTGCGGTCAACTTGTGTGGAAATTTGGAACAGACTACATGAAGAAGTCATGCCTGAACCCAAAATGAGTGACTGGTTGAGGATAGCACAGGGTTTTGCACAAAATTGCCAGTTTCCACACTGTATAGGAGCCCTGGACGGCAAGCACATACGTGTTCGTAAACCTCCTAACTCAGGCTCCCAATTCTTCAATTACAAACAATATTTTTCTGTTGTTTTGTTGGCCTTGGTCGACACAAACTACATGTTTAATAATTGTAGACATTGGGGCCTATGGAAGGACTGGAGACTCAAGAGTCTTCAATACTTCCATAATGGGTAGGCGGATACGCAATAACCAACTGGACCTACCTCCAGCAAGTCAACTTAGTGACTCTATTGCAGAACATGTGCCTTATGTTATAGTAGCGGATGAGGCCTTTCAATTAACCAGAAATGTAATGAGGTCATATCCCCGTCGCTATCTCACCCATCGGCGTAGAATATTTAATTGTCGGCTGTCACGTGCTCGGCGTCTGGTGGAGTGCACATTTGGAATTCTTTGTGCTAAATGGCGGGTACTTCAATCTGCAATTCAACTGAGTGAAGATAATGTTAATGTTGTCCTCAAAGCATGTGTGGTCCTACATAATTTTTGTAGAATACATGAATGCTCCTCTCAACATGTGGGTGAATTAGCCTCTGTGAATGTGTCTTTGCCTATGTCACCACCCATCCATCACCATCGTCCACCTTCAGGCATAAAAGTAAGTGATGTGTTCACACAATATTTTCTGTCCCCTGAGGGTGCTACTGCCTGGCAAGAGGAGGCATTATTACACATATAGTGTGGCTATGTTGCTGTGTCATAAAGATATTTCTTCTCACTTGATTGTATTTGTTGTGATGTTTTTGTTGTCATGTTGTGTGTAAGTTACGCAGCCCATCACCTTTTGAAATAATCACATACAATCAATGCCACTTAATTTTTTTTTTATGTCTGCTGTTATGTTTAGTGGCTTTAAACATAATGATAAAGGACTAATGTGTCCCAATTTTTTAGAAACATATTTGCTGATAACTTCTCAGCAGATAAACAAAGGAAAATTTTATAACTTAAAACATAAACATAATTTATACATAACACCTATAACTCCTGGTAGGTGTGTGGTGGTGAAGGTGGAAGTCCAGCTTGTGAGGGCTGGCTAGACTGGTCTCCAGCCACTGTGTCACCATGAGTGGTGGGTAACTGAGCAGTTTGCTGCATGCTTCTGGCTTGCTCTGGATGTGGGTTTGGGTATGGTAAGTTTTGGAACTGTTGTGGGTAGTCATAATATGACTGCCCACTTACACTATAGCCCCCAAAATGCCCATGTCGACCATACCCATGTTGTGGCCAGCATTAAACATTGGGTATGGTCGAGTGGGCATATTGTGACTGTGCACTCTGTGCCATGGCTTGGATCTGGTTAGCTCCGTATAAAGAAGAAGCAGCAGTAGGATGAGGAGGAGTTGGGTTCTGTTGGACACAAGGAGGAGGTGGAGGAGGAGGATGATGATGAGGAGGAGGATCAGAGGCTGATGCAGATTGTGAGGGATTTTGACCCAACAATCTAAAAACATTTTCGGGACCAACCACCCATCTATCAAGATAATTTAGTAGGTTGGTTGGATCATTAGGCGGTGTTCCAGCATCCAACACAATATGCAGTGCACTTCTGATCCGCAGTATGTGCTGTCTTGGAATCGCCCGGAGGTAACGGGCCAGACTGCGGCAAAATCCCTCACCATCATCATTAGCTACAGTGGACAAATAGTCCAGCACTCCTCGGTCCACCTGCCTCCTTGTGACATAACCAACTCCTTCTCTTCTACGCCTTGGTCGCCGTGCAACATCTGCTGTAGGCGAAGCAGCATCCAGGGGCCTACCAGTGCTGCTGCTCAGAGGAGGGTCTTGTGACTGTACAGCCAATCTCTCAGACTCCACTGGTGGTGGTGGTGGTGGTGATGCTGCTGCTGCTGCACTTGGTGCTGAAGATGGGCCAGCCTCCTCAACATCCCCCACAGGGTCGATAACTGCCTCCGAGTCAGAAGCTGGCTCTCTGTCTGTAAGGTTTGACTCGGTGCTAGAGAATAAGAAAAATTTATTAAAATTTATTTGTTAAAAATCATATAAACTTTGTACAGACATGAACTTACGGTCGCAAATCCAGAGCTGGAGCAAGAAAATTAAGTTGATCAAAATACACATATTTGCGCTTAGTGCTTGCTGCTGCCCCACTGCGCCCCCTCAGCTGTCTCTCTCTCCTGTAGCTGTCTCTACAGCTGCGCCAACGTCTTGTCACATCTGAGGCTGAAAAATTAACCGAGACAATAACATTGTTAAATTATGTGCCCTTGTAATGTATTTTCAAATAAATAACCCTACAACTGCAAGATATTACTCTTTTAATCTGTTATAGGGGTATAGAACAGCAATACATATTGTATGTAGGTAAAATAAATAATTAATATTACAAGGGTTCATACATAGAAACCTGTATGACATATGTGTCACAATAATTAGCATTTATTTGGCACACAGCAATGGAATTAACAAAAGGGACACATACAAATGTAAAACTTTCATTTGGCCACCATTGCAGTAGGACCTAAATATCACACCAACACAGACGGCACATGAACATTCATCATACCAGGACCTTCAGTTGGTCCCTGCCCTGTGTGATTCCCGTATATATGGAATGGAGCGTTTTCTAATTATCATATCCCACAGTGGCCTCCTCTGTTCCTTTTGAGTTATGTTCCTTAAGGTTTGAGAAACACCCATTGCAGGGTGGAAACGTTACCTCTACATGTTTTTAGTCTGTGCATTTTTGAAGTTACACTTTTTCCACTTGCATTTAAATATTTGTGGATTTGGTGGCAGGAGCTAAATATTACATGTGCTTGGATTTCTCACATAGCATTGGGGGTTCAACAGGAATAACTGATTTATTCAACACATTTCGGGTTCACATATAAGGGTACAGGGACATTATAACACATTGCTGTTGCTACATACTGAGTGGTCAAACAGTATTGTAAGCGGTTTCAAGTCGTTACTTACTAATGCGTTCTTGCTCCTCCCTAGACCTGTCGCCAAAATCCGGGAACATCTGTCCACATATTCTCCTCCAAGCCGCGTCCTTCCGCGACCGGTTTGAATAATTTGAATCCCGCTGGTCCCAAAGTTCTGGCCTCTCCTGGACCAGAATGATCAACATCTCCACATTGATGTGACTGGCCATGGTTCTGGACTCCGTGGAGGCGGTTTCCTGTTTGGGTTTGAATTTTCGTAGCCTAATTAGCATGTCAGCCCTTCCTGGCAATTATCCTGATGCAATTTCCTGACACCTGGGATAGTGGTGCGATTTCATCGCAAGTCACACGTGCGGTCCGTTTGTAATCCGATTTTTCATCGCTCCCATAGACTTGCATTGGCGATAGTCGACCCACAATC
Organism: Oophaga sylvatica; assembly: GCA_033576555.1. Taxonomy (NCBI): domain Eukaryota; kingdom Metazoa; phylum Chordata; class Amphibia; order Anura; family Dendrobatidae; genus Oophaga; species Oophaga sylvatica. Next base: position 477,466,675 of record JARQOD010000003.1, on the reverse strand, counting down.
GGTGACAATCGCAGCATGCTGCGATTGCACACGGACGTTTAAAACGGACCACAAAATAACAGATACTGGGAGCTGCTCCATAGATTAACATACGGCAGACTGCAATACGATATTTCATCGCATTGCAGTCGTCCGATTCTGTCGCCAGTGTGACGCCGGCCTTAGAGTCCATATCCAGTTCCAACAAAACAACTTTACACAGTTCTTTACATAGCTCGTCCAGTTTAGTCACAGAAACAGTACAAGATTCTTCACAGAGTATAGTGTTGTGAATAATTTTGATCTGGCTTCTGAGTTTGGGCTCCCTCTGGTGGTTACTGCTGGTCTGGCTGACAGAGGTCGATCACCTGAAGAGGATGAGTGGAGGTCAGGTGTTACTGACTAGGGAGATTTAAGTGCGCAGCCGTCCCTTGCTTGTTGCCGATGATTTGGTTTTCTTCCTGAGCCTTCTGGAAGTCTGCTTGCTCCCTGCTTTGTCCTGCATCTTTCAGATAAGTTATTTGTCTGTTTTTATCTGTGGCATTTTTTCCCTTTTTGCTTTTCTCTGTTCTCTGCCTTGCTGGTGTGAGTTCAGCCGGGTTCCCTGCTGGGACCTGTGCTGGACTCTGTTTTTCTTTGACACAGCTTATGACAGTCCTTTCTGTATTTCTGGTCTCCTGTTATTTCAGTATCTGTTGTTTTGCATCCAGTTCACACCAGAGTTCCGATTTAGTGGGGGAGAGATCATGTGGCCTCAGTATTTTTGCATATCTGACATGTTGGAATTTTTCTTAGAGTTTTTGAGGGATTGCAGACAGTATCCTTTCTTGTCCTGCTCTATCCAGACAGTTTGGGCCCCAGCATTTGCTTACTTCATTTTCTGCCTGTGTTTTCTACTTCATCTGTCTCACCGACAATATATGTTTGGGGGCTACCTATTCTTTGGGGCTCTACTCCGGGGCAATTTAGCTTTCCCCTTTCTCTCTTTAGGCTTAGTTAACTCTTTGGCTGTGCCGAGGCGTCTAGGGCATCGTAGGTACGTCCCACGGCTAATTCTAGTTGTGTTGTCAGTTTAGGGGTCTGTAATCCGCTAAGGTACCAACCTCTTTGGGTGTTTGGTTGCCTAGCCTATTTTTCTATAATCCTCCTCAGTTACCAACTTATAACAGTATAGCCTTTCCTTTCCGTTTGCTGTCCCTCACTCCTCCAGGAATATCACAGGGTCATACCGTCTCCATTGATACATTGATTCTCACCATGGAAACAACAAAAACCCTCACTGTAGCATTGATCCACTCCCGCCTGGACTACTGCAACGCTCTATTACTTGGCCTCCCCATTACTCGACTATCCCCACTCCAGTCCATACTTAATGCAGCAGCCAGGGTCATCCATCTTGCTAATCGGTACTCGGACATGTCCGCTCTTCGCCAGTTCTTACACTGGCTGCCCATTCATTATAGGATCCAATTCAAAGTACTTGTTCTCACCCACAAAGCTCTCCACAGTGCAGCACCCCCCTACATCTCCTCCCTCATTTCTATCGGCCTAACCGACTGCTGCGCTCTGCAAATGACTTTCGACTAATCTCTGCACTAATCCGTATCTCCCACTCTCAACTTCAAGACTTCTCCCGCGCTGCGCCAAACCTCTGGAATGCTCTACCCCAAGAAATTAGGACTATCCACAATTTTCATGGTTTCAGGCGCTCCCTCAAAACACATTTGTTCAGAGCGGCCTATCACATTCTCTAATCAAAGTCATTCTATGTGTAAGTGTGCGTGTGTAGCCCATTCACTATCTCCATCCATCCCTCACTCCCTCAAGATGGCTGGACCATCATTGTAAATGCACCATTGTATATACACACCTGTACTTTGTATCTCCCCACCTCATTGTAGATTGTAAGCTATCACGAGCAGGGGCGGCTTATTTTGCTTTAATTATTGTATTGTTAACGTTGTTACTTATGACTTGTGTTTTGAAACTGTTAAACTGTAAAGCGCTACGGAATATGTTGGCGCTATATAAATAAAGATTATTATTATTATTATTATTATTATTATTATTATTGATACCACAGCTTCCTGACTGGCCAGACTAACCAGTTTCAGTAGTGCCCCGTCCGTTTCGCCTCCAGACATTTAGGCTTGTTCCCACAAACTTAGCTGCCACCATCTTGATGCTGCCCTGTATTCATCCACTACTGTGTGACTTTCAGCCCATAGGCCCTGGACGGCTGGGCTCGTTGCTTAAATGTTACGGGACTCAACTGTCCTGTCCGGTTTCCCAGCCCCTACTGCCTAAAACCCAGGAAGCTCACTAACTTACTCCCAGTTGGCCCCTCCTAACTAACTAAATCCTATAGGTTTAACCTATTCCTATCTTACTCTATTCTATTGTATTGTACCCATCTAGTGGCTAATCTAAAGTCTACACTCTCCCTACATCGGTTTAATACACAAACATATATACATTGCATTATTCCTAATAGCAGCATTCTAAAACATATGAGGTAATATATATATATATATATATATATATCTATATATATGATATATCTATATATGTATATATAGATATATACATATATAGATAGATAGATAAATATATATACAAGGCATTACAAGGCATGCAAAAATCTATCAGTTCTTCAGGAACGTATGCAAGGTGTGTGGGGCATGAACTAGTCTCTGTACCCCCTTGCAGAACTATGGGGCTGCATTTCATAAGTAGGTTTATGTGGGCAGCATTATGACCTTGCAACGCATGGGTCCTATGTGGAAATCCAAACAAGGACAAAATCTGCTGTCTGTTTGTATGTTCTCCCTGAGTTTCCTCTAATTACTCTAGCTTTCTTCCACACTTGCAAAGCAATTTCCAAAGAGTCCAAGTGAAGCATCCTGAGTGAAGCAAGGAGTGAACTAAAGTGTGAGGATCAGATAAATGCATAGTTTAACACAGAATCTACACAAGATCATAGGAAACTAAAGTTTGGTGTTTTACATTGTTCTTTTCTGATATGGTCTGTACTGATCCTCCCGATTAACCCCTTCAAACTAAAGTGTGTTTTCACCTTACTGACAAGGTCAAATTTTTTAATTTTGACCAGTGTCACTTTATGTGATAATAGCTCTGGAATTCTTTAATATATCCTGCTGTTTCTGATTCTGAGATTGCTGTTTTGTGATGCATTGTACTTCATGATAGTAGTAAATTTACGTCAATTTGCGTTTTTATGAAATTATCAAAAATTTGACAAAAATTTGAACTTTTAGCTCGGCTGCTTGTCAAAAATGTGAGACCCCACCCCTTTTTTAATTATTTATTTGAATAATTTAAAAAAACAGCATGGGGACCCCTCTATTCTAGATAGCCAGCTTTGCTAATGCTGACAGCTGAGGGCTGCAGCCTGAAGCTGTTAGTTTTGCTTGGCTGGTTATCAAAAAAACAGGGGAACCCATGCCTTTTTTTTTATTATTTATTTAGAGCTCAGGCACCGTCTGATAAATACTCCCATCATCCACGCCTGCTCTCGCTGTTATTAGTGGCAGCGGGTGTCGGCTGATGGGAGTAGTAGTCCCATCAGATGAAGCCAGTGACCGGAGGTAAGCTTTTTACCTCCGATCACAGCTACAGGCTCATGCTGTCATTTGACATTTGTGTGAGAACCGCGGCTTTCTGACCAGTGGTAAAGATTTTGCTGCCGATCAAAGGCATTGTTTGCCACACTGTCATGCACATGACAGAGTGGCAAAAATTGGATGTTCTGGCCCTACATTCAAGTGAAAGGGGTCTGGGTTCATGCTCGGGTACTGTTCTGGTACCCCAAACGAACCTTTTTTAAACTGTTCGCAGAACCCACCGAACCCAAACATCCAGGGGTTAGCTCATCTCTAATCATGAGTGGATATTTGTTTATTCCTATATCACAATAAGATGAGATGGTAACTCTTCTATACTGCCATGAGAGAAGAATAGGTCAAAATTTTAAACCACTTGTAATTAGACTTGGCTCATTTAAACTTTTTTTTTGAGGAAACCACATTCTACCTTTCTTATTCTATTTTTTCTTTGTAAATCTTTATTCAAATTGGATGATGGTGCTTGTTCCACCTTGTTCAGGATATTGAATAAAGTTTATTTTTTACTGACCCTTAACCAATTTTTAAGTGAATTGTCTTATTTAGAAATACACTGCTCAAAAAAATAAAGGGAACACTCAAATAACACATCATAGATCTGAATGAATGAAATATTCTCATTGAATACTTTGTTCTGTACAATGCTGAATGTGCTGACAACAAAATCACACAAAAATCATCAATGGAAATCAAATTTATTAACCAATGGAGTCCTGGATTTGGAGTCACCCACAAAATTAAAGTGGAATGTAATGTCCTTAAAACAAGTTAAAATGATGCTCAGTAGTGTGTGTGGCCTCCACATGCCTGTATGACCTCACTGTGCCTGTATGACCTCCCTACAATGCCTGGGCATGCTCCTGATGAGGCGGCGGATGGTCTCCAGAGGGATCTCCTCCCAGACCTGGACTAATGCATCAGCAAACTCCTGGACAGTCTGTGGTGCAATGTGACGTTGGTGGATGGAGCAAGACATGATGTCCCAGATGTGCTCAATTGGATTCAGGTCTGGGGAATGGGTGGGCCGGTCCATAGCTTCAATGCCTTCATCTTGCAGGAACTGCTTACACACTCCAGCCAAATGAGGTCTGGCATTGTCCTGCATTAGGAGGAACCCAGGGCCAACCGCAGCAGCATATGGTCTCTAAAGGGGTCTGAGGATCTCATCTCGGTACCTAAAGGCAGTCAGACTACCTCTGGCGAGCACATGGAGGGCTGTGCAGCCCTCCAAAAAATGCCACCCCACACCATTACTGACCCACTGCCAAACCGGTCATGCTGAAGGAAGTTGCAGGAAGCAGATCACTCTCCACGGCGTCTCCAGACTCTGTCACATATGTCACATGTGCTCAGTGTGAACCTGCTTTCATCTGCGAAGAGCACGGGGCGTCAGTGGTGAATTTGCCAATCCTGGTGTTCTGTGACAAATGCCAAGCATCCTGCACGGTGTTGGGCTGTGAGCACAACCCTCATCTGTGGACGTCGGGCACTCATACCATCCTCATGGAGTCGGTTTTTAACCGTTTCTGCAGACACATGCACATTTGTGGCCTGCTGGAGGTCATTTTGCAGGGCTCTGGCAGTGTTCCTCCTGTTCCTCCTTGCGCAAAGACGGAGGTAGCGGTCCTGCTGCTGGGTTGTTGCCCTCCTATGGCCCCCTCCACGTCTCCTGGTGTACTGCTCTGTCTCCTGGTAGCGCCTCCAGCCTCTGGACACTACGCTGACAGACAAAGCAAACCTTCTTGCCACAGCTCGCATTAATGTGCCATCCTGGATGAGCTGCGCTACCTGAGCAACTTGTGTGGGTTGTAGAGTCCGTCTCATGCTACCATGAGTGTGAAAGCGCAACCAACATTCAATAGTGACCAGAACATCAGCCAGAAAGCATTGGTACTGAGATTTGGTCTGTGGTCTCCACCTGCAGAACCACTCCTTTATTGAGTGTGTCTTGATAATTGCCAATAATTTCCATCTGTTGTCTATTCCATTTGCACAACAGCATGTGAAATTGATTGTCAATCAGTGTAGCTTCGTAAGGGGACAGTTTGATTACACAGAACTTTGATTTATTTGGTGTTATATTCTGTTGTTTAAGTGTTCCCTTTATTTTTTTGAGCAGTGTATTTTGGGAAATTATTTGATTTATTTTTAATGAAGCGACGTGAACGTAGCCTAACTATGTAGCTCCAAAGACGTACTGATAGAGACTGTAGATTGTGAGCCCCTTCAGGGTCAGTAATAATAATGTCTGTAAAGCACTGTGGACCTAATGGCGCTAAATAAGTCAGTAAAATTAAAAAAATGAATTATTATTATTATTATTATTAAGGATTGAGTAAATTTTCACTTTTCCTTTCCTTTTTCAAATAGAAGCAACTTTGTTTAATTTTTCTGCTGCCATTGACATTTGAGGGCTTGTATTATTTTCAGAACGATCATGGCAAAAAATTCAAAGTGCAGAGAATTGGTGGGAAAAAACACAATTCTGCCACTGTTTTTAGTTTTATGGTGTTAACTGTGCAGTAAAAATGACCTGAAAGGATGATTCTCCAGGTAAGTATGATTATGGTGATACCAAATTTATCTCATTTTTTTTTTTAGTGGTGGAAAAAATACTATAAACTTTGTGAGAAAAAAAATGGACCGTGGCACTGTTTTCCAAGATTTATAACTTTTTAATTTTTCTGTTGATTGAGCTTTGAGGAAGCTCATTTTTTTGTGAGCTGGTGTTTTAAGTTGTACCATTTTGGGGTACCTACTATATTTTGATTTTTATTGCATTGATTTTCCTTTTTGACATTTACTATTCCTATTACAGAATTTAATATTTTGATAGATTGAACTTTTACAGATGCTGTGATTACAAATATTTGTATAATTTTTACTTTTTTAAATTTCTTTATTTTAAACTGGGGAAAAGGCGTATGAATCAAATATTTTTTTCACATTTTTGAAAACTTTATTTTGTACCTTTTTATTTTATTTTGTAGTCCACTAAGGCCTTTTCATATGTTAGTCATTGTTCTCGCATGCAAAAAAAATGGTTTGAGCTTCATCATTCTTTTATTCTTTATTTTTTTTTAATTCATAATTTTTTTTACTTTTCTCCTGGTATTTTGTTTCCTTAGGGGACTTAAACATGCGGTTGTTTGAATGCTTCTATTATATAAAATCAGTGTCTCCTATTGTCACCGAGCTTGTCCACAGGAGAAATAACATGACAGGCACGGGGGTCTTCAGCCGAATCCCCTGCTGTCATAGTGATCCATAGACTTGCAGTCTCATAGCGTCACTTAAACGTGCCAGATGTCGGAGCTTAAATGCCACTGATGACAGCAGCATGTAAGGGGTTAAACAACAGTGATTAACGGTACACTGATCATTGCTCTTAAAGGCAGATGCTAGCTATGTAACAAAGTGTATCTGCCCGCAGTTGAGCGAGATTGGCTACCGAGCCCCTTCCAAACACCCTTAAATATGTCATGAGGTAAGAGTCTGACCTGTAGCACTAATGGTTTACATTTTTTAGCTTAGGTGAAGTTTCCCTCATATGACGTTTGCAGTTTTGTGTTTTAGAAATGGGAGTTGATTTTATCTGATTTTGAATCACAAAGAGAATAATGTGACAAAAAAGACACAATACAAAATAAACAGCAATAAATCACCAATTAATGCAAATAGTCATTTATTTTATAAGCCCACAATGATAAAATCATTAAGACTTGTCTTGAAGCACTTAAAGCATTTATTACTGAATCAATAAAAAATATAAGTAATTTTCTGCGACAAGGATGCATTTACACTTTTTTTTATCTCAAACCATTATGTTACAACTTGGCAAGGGATAACCTGTATTCCTTATCCAGCTTGTAGATCTTCAGACTAATGTATCTCCCTTTTCAGAAATATCCTTGATCAATCCAGTGATGGAGTGATGCATAAGTGAATGACACTTCATATTTCTGACAATAAAGGCAATAAGTTGTGCATAAAATGGTTTTACTTCCTGTGGTCCATACAATGCAAAGATCTATAGAGAATGAACAGCAATAGACAATCATCAATGCATTCACATGTAACACAGTAAGAAGTAGTTCAAGATTCCGAAAAATAAAATGTATGTTCTGTTTCTCTATGAGCAATTGCTACAGTATTGGGTGTCTTAAGTCATAACTAGTGTTGAGCATTCCGATACCGCAAGTATCGGGTATCGGCCGATATTCGCGTTATCGGAATTCCGATACTTAATTCCGATACTTTTTCAATATCGTATACCGGAATCGGAAGTTCCCATAATTCTTTGAGAGGCAATGTGATTTTAGTCAGCCAATGAGGAATCCTACGAAGTGTGGGCACATCCTGTAATGCTGCGGTCATCTTAACTAATGGCATGGCTGTGATTGGCTGCTGAAATGATGTCAGAATGCACTATAAAAGGCGCCGCCGCCATTTTAGCGTCACTGTGCTGTGAATTCAGATAGGGACAGAACGCTACTCTGCTGACTCTGAGGGACAGTTAGAGATTGCGATTTAGTGTACTGTGCTGTAGGCAGGCTATCACCAACCGCTGTGTAAAGCTTCCTTTTGCCTGCAGTGTTGTTTTAACAGCTCTGCAAGGTGTGTGTGAGTGCAGGTGACGCTGCAGTTTGCTCTGCATCCAACGCTGTCTGTAGGCATCTGCACGTGTCACTCACAGACTCTTTTTTTTTTTCTTTAGTGTAATTCTAGCTGCTCCATTCAATAGAAATTATAGTGTGATGCGCTTCCATCCGTATCCAATACATTGGTTGCAAACACTATAGAAGTAGACAAAGGAGTAGCCTTTCACAGATTGTGGACAGTTGTGTTTCAGTGTTCACTTCAGTCTGTGTTTTTTATTTTTTGAGTGCATATCACGCTCCAGTTACTTGTTCAAGCACTGCTGCTTGTACTCTGCTGAGCGTGTCTCAGTGCCTCATCCTTTTCATTTTTCTCCAATTGGTGCTTCTCCATTATATTTGAAAAAAATCTAATCTATTAGTGTGACGCGCTTCCATCCGTATACAATACATTGGTTGCAAACACTATAGAAGTAGACAAAGGAGTAGCCTTTCCCAGATTGTGGACAGTTGTGTTTCAGTGTTCACTGCAGTCTGTGTTTTTTTTTTTTTTGAGTGCACATCACGCTCCAGTTACTTGTTCAAGCACTGCTGCTTGTACTCTGCTGAGCGTGTCTCAGTGGCTCATCCTTTTCATTTATCTCCAATTGGTTCTGCTCCATTCCATTTAAAATCTAATCTATTAGTGTGACGCGCTTCCATCCGTATACAATACATTGGTTGCAAACACTATAGAAGTAGACAAAGGAGTAGCCTTTCCCAGATTGTGGACAGTTGTGTTTCAGTGTTCACTGCAGTCTGTGTTTTTTTTTGAGTGCACATCACGCTCCAGTTACTTGTTCAAGCACTGCTGCTTGTACTCTGCTGAGCGTGTCTCAGTGGCTCATCCTTTTCATTTATCTCCAATTGGTTCTGCTACATTCCATTTAAAATAAATCTAATCTATTAGTGTGACGCGCTTCCATCCGTATACAATACATTGGTTGCAAACACTATAGAAGTAGACAAAGGAGTAGCCTTTCACAGATTGTGAATAGTTGTGTTTCAGTGTTCACTGCAGTCTGTGAGGTATTTTTTTTTTTTTTTTTTTTTTAAATGCAGATCACGCTCCATTTACTTCTTCAACCACCGCTGCGTGTACTCTGCTGAGTGTCTGTCACTGGCTCATCCTTGTCATTTTTCTAAAATTGGTGCTGCTTTATTCTATTTAAAATAATTCAAATCTATTACAGTGACGTGCTTCCATCCGTATACAATACATTGGTTGCAAACAATATAGAAGTACACAAACGGGCCTTTCACAGCTACTGAACATGGGTTTTTAATTTTTAACTAAAATATGTATTTTTTAAAATGACACAAATATAAGTAATGTTGAAGAGGAATAGTCCTACATCCATTGTTTGCACAATATTACAGGTGTACATCATGTCCCTTAATCAACAATGTATTATTATATTTACTTGTATGCTTTTATTTAAAAGCCAAGAACACAGAAGGATAACCTTCGCACTGCAGCTGTTGTCAAAGTTCAACCCACATTATGCACTTCCAACATTGCAGCATTTGAGGCATGATGTGAGTTGGATTTGTTATGGAGTGAGAAGGTTCACCATCAGTACCCTATAGCATAAGTATGCTTTTGTGTTAGCATTTGTGTTAGACATGTGGATATCTGCCATAATATGTCACAATTATTTAGTTACAGATTTGTTACCAACACTAATCATTGAATGGTTTTAAATTTGACGTTTCACTTGTTTACAGCTTAGAAATAAGGGTGTAGCCTGATATCTATGTGTAGCACTAGCCACTTTAACATGTCATGTTTTTTTCAACATGTGTAGCTAGGTAGCAGTAATTTTTGCCGGACACACAGCAGGGGAACAGCAGGCGTTACTGAACCCCACAAACACATCATCGATTGTTTTGATCTGTGCATCCAACACTTCTGAGCCTAGGGTCAAGCAGGGTGTAGCCTGAGGCCTAGTATGAGATGTTTGAACTTTAATTTGAACTTTAATTTGGAGTTAACAGCATTAATTTTTGTCAGACACGCAGCAGGGGAACAGCAGGCGTTACTGAACCCCACTATCACTATAGCTTGTGTATTGGTCTGTGGACACGACACTTCTGAGCAGCAACTGGCAGTGTTGTAGCCCAGGGAGTATAGCTCAGGTGGTAGAAAGATGAACATAACAGGAGACATGGAAAACGTTGCCAACCAGTTAGTTAATCTGAAACCGGACAGGCAAATTCAGGCGAGATCCATGCCTAGTTCATTTTCAGAAAAGTAAGCCGTTCTACATTATCGGAGGATAGTCGCATGCAACGGTCTGTTAGTACACCACCTGCAGCAGTAAAGACGCGCTCCGATAATACACTGGCAGCAGGGCAAGCCAGCACCTCCAATGCATACTGGCTAAGCTCTGGCCATGTATCCAGCTTAGAGACACAAAACTTGAATGGGGAAGAGCCATCTGGGAGTACACTGAGAGGGCAAGATATGTAGTCTGTCACCATCTTACGGAAATGTTGCCTCCTGCTGACTGGAGCCGTCTCGGATGGTGTAGACATTGGTGGCGCTGCCACAAAACTTCGACACATTTGGAACATACTGTTCTTGCCCTGTGCAGAGGCGCTGCTTGTGCTCCCTCTCGTTGCAGAGCTGTCTCCACTGCCTCGACGCACAGAGCTGCTTTGTAAAGCAGTAGCAGCAGCGCTCTCGGCTGGAATGGAGAACATTATGGATTGCACCAGTGTGTCTTGGTACTTCCGCATTTTACGCTCCCGGTTCAACGGTGTGATGAGGCTTTGTAAGTTGTCCCGGTAGCGAGGGTCTAGGAGGGTGTACACCCAATAATCAGACGTGGTGTGAATGTGTTCGATGCGGCGGTCGTTTCTCAGCCACTGCAGCATGAAATCAACCATGTGCTGCAGACTCCCAACTGGCCAAGAAACGTTGTCCCCTGCAAGAGGCGTCATCTCTGCCTGCTGTGCATCACCCCACCCTTGGTCTACATACTGACTAGAGCATTGTCTACCTCCCTCTGGAGCGATGTCTTCCTCCTCCATTGACTCCTCCTCATCCTCCTCACAAAGTCCTTCAAATACATATAAATTTACAAAATTTAAAACTCAAAATTTAAAAACTTTGTATCATAATTCTGTAACATCAGTTTATGGAAACACAATAGCATTACAAAAGGATAGACAAAAAATGTACATTATGTGCTTTGTAAATACATTAAAAGTTTGTAATGGTTATGAAAATATAGACAGCGACTCTGGAGGTTCAATTGTTGATACAGCATGGTACTTTGAAAGTCCTCCAGCCCTTTGTGAGGAACCACGTTGCGCTGACTGTCCAGAAGGTGATGGAATTTGTGACTCCTCATCCTCCACCTCTTCCAAAACCTCATGCCTAAAGGTACTGCCACACTTAGCTATCCCGCTAGCGATCTCGTTAGCGTTGCATACTAATGAGATCGCTAGCGGGATTGTTTCTATATCGCTAAATGCGGCCACATTTAGCGATATAGTTAACGACGCTATCGCCGTTAGCGATCTTCTTAACGACTTTAGCGGTACAAAAGTACCGCTAAATCGCTAAGAAAAGGTGCCACACAGCGATTAGATACTTACCCAGCGGGAGCGCCAGCGATGAAATAGGGTCCGGAACGATTCCAGCGACGAGCGAGATCACAGCAGGAAGCTCGTCGCTGGAAGCTGCCGCACTGAACAATATCGCTAACGGGATCGCTAAATAGTGACGTTTTTTAGCGATCCCGTTAGCGATATTGTTTAGTGTGGCATACCCTTTAGTGCTTGCAGTGTTTTTTGAAGCAGGCAGATAAGGGGGACAGTCAGGCTGACTAGTGCATCATCTGCACTCGCCATCCGCGTTGACTCATCAAACGCACGCAAAACGTGGCAGATATCCTTCATAGAGTTATTCGCCACTCATTACACTGGCAGTGGCTGCCCATTCATTATAGGATCCAATTCTAATTACTGGTTCTCACCAACAAAGCTCTCCACAGCGCAGCACCCCCTACATCTCCTCCCTTATTTATATTTATCGGCCTAACCGACTGCTGCACTCTGCAAACGACCTTCGACTAACCTCTGCACTAATCCGTACCTCCCACTCCCAACTCCAAGACTTCTCCCGCGCTGCGCCAATCCTCTGGAATGCTCTACCCCAAGAAATTAGGACTATCCGCAATTTGGATGGTTTCAGGCGCTCCCTCAAAACACATTTGTTCACAGTGGCCTATCACATTCACTAATCAAAGTCATTCTATGTGTAATTCTGTGTGTGTAGCCCATTCACTATCTCCATGCATCCCTCACTCCCTTAAAATGGCTGGACCATCATTGTAAAAACACCATTGTATATAAACACCTGTACTTTGTATCTCCCCCACCTCATTGTAGATTGTAAGCTTTCACCAGCAGGGGCGGCTGATTTTGCTTTAATTATTGTATTGTTAACGTTGTTACTTATGACTTGTGTTTTGAAACTGTTAAACTGTAAAGCACTGCGGAATATTATGGCGCTATATAAATAAATAATATTATTATTCTTATTATAGAGGCCCACTCAGTAGTGGTGAAGTGTGAACGGCGCAAATTGCAGTTGACTGCGCCTGATGCAGCTGATACTCCATTACTGTTGGCTGCTGCTCACACAACCGCGCCAACATATGTAACGAGGAATTCCACCTGGTGAGTACGTCACATATGATGCGATGTTCATGAAGGTGAAATCTGCATTGCAGAGCTGCAATCAGCGATCTGGCCATGCTGGAACGTCGCAAGTGAGCGCACTCTAGGCGGACCTTGTGCAGCAGTGCATCAAGATCCGGATAGTCCCTCAAAAAACTCTGCACGACCAAGTTGAGCACATATGACAGACATGGTATGTGAGTGAGGTTGCCAAGGCCCAGAGCTGACACCAGATTTCGGCCATTGTCACACACTACCAAGCCTGCCTGTAGATTCTCTTCCAAAAACCACACGTCGCTCTCCTGCTTTATGGCATTACAGAGCTCCTGCGCTGTGTGGCTAAGATTCCCCATGGAAATTAATTTCAGGACGGCCTGTTGACATTTGGACACGGCTGTGCTCATATCGGTCGCAACAGGTAAACGTTCACGGGTCCATGTGGAGGTAGACCGTGACGGCTCCTGCAGCGATGATTCTGAGGAACTGGAGTAGGAGGAGGAATCAATGTGTACAGACTTGATTCCTGCAATCCTTGGAGTTGGCAGAACACGTACAGCGCCACTCGCAAGATCAGTACCCGGCTGCACAACATTGACCCAATGGGCAGTGAGGGAAAGGTATTGTCCCTGGCCATGGGTGTTAGAACCCTCTTGTTAGGTTTTGTTTCAGTTTGCTGGTCACATGACCTTTTTTCCCTATTTAGTCTGGCTCCGCCCTTCTGGCTTTGCTTGACTTCATTGTATTATCTACTGTTAAGCTAGCCGGGTGCTTAGGTGCCTTAATCTGTCAGTTTTGCTTGATGTTAGGATCACAAAGTATTTATTTTTCTGTTTAATTATCCATGCTACAATTTATGTTAGGAGGTGTCCACCTTTTCTCACAGTCCCTAGATCTTGTAGGGATTACTCCCTCGCAACTATAGGTCTTCGTTCACACTAGATGAGGACTTTAGCGGGTCTGGTCGCAGGATCAGGTTCCCCGTTACATCGTAGGGATTCAGCTTAGTTGTATTGTAGGGACAGAATTCCCTTCTTTCCTTACTGGTTGTAGCAGATCATAACAATGGGTACTGGTCCACGCATCGGTGGTCAGGTGGACCTTGCTACTGAGGGCTTTTAGTAGCGCATGTTTAATTTTTCCCTCAACATGCTTTTGCAGACCAGGGACGGCTTGCCTGCTGAAATGAAATCGGCTTGGCACATTGTATTGTGGGACTGACAATGATATTCAGTTACGGAAACTGTCTGTCTCCACCAGCCTGAATCACAGCATTTCAAGGGACAGGAGTTTTGCAATGCCAGCATTCAGAGCCTGTGCTCGTGCATGGTTTGCGGAGTATGGCCGTCTTTTATCCCATGCCTGTGCTACCGATGGCTGTTTTGTGGCCTGGGAGTGTGAGGATGACAGGGAACTTGCTGCTGTGTGTGGAATAACAGTTTGTCTCTGGACAACAGTGGCCGAGGTTCTTCCATGGCGATCCTGTGAGGAAGCAGAACCAGCTGTGTGTGAGCTCGATGAAGAGGCTTCAACACAACCTGAAGATGTAGGTGCTGCTGTAGGTTGGCCTACATCTCCAGTGTGTCTTTGTAACTCAACTACGTGCTTTGTCCGCACATGTTTCCACATATTTGTGGTATTGAGGTGACTGACACTTTTAGCTATTTTTAATTTTTGATTACACAGCTTGCATTTCACATAGCAAATATCATGTGCAAGTGTGTGAAAAAAGGACCACGCAGTGCAAGTCCTGGGAGCGCACGTTATGACTTTTGGAAGACAACTGCTCCGAACAGGTGCCAAACTGGAGGCTACAGGCAACCGAGTCTGCAGCCTAACTCTCCCTCCTGTTTGTACCGTTGGGGCAATGTCTTCCTCTATCTTCCTTCTATCACTAACCATTTCTCTAGGCCTCTCCCAGCTTTCAACCAAAGTACTGGTTCTCAGCCACAAAGCTCTCCACAGTGCAGCACCCCTCCTACATCTCCTCCCTCATTTCTATCTATCGGCCTAACCGACTGCTGCGCTCTGCAAACGACTTTCGACTAACCTCTGCACTAATACGTACCTCCCACTCCCGACTCCAAGACTTCTCCTGCTCTACGCCAATCCTCTGGAATGCTGTACCCCAAGAAATTAGGACTATCCACAATTTGCATGGTTTCAGGCGCTCCCTCAAAACAAATTTGTTCAGAGCGGCCTATCACATTCACTAATCAAAGTCATTCTATGTATTCTGTGTAACTGTGTGTGTGTCTCTAGCCCATTCACTATCTCCATCCCTCAGTCCCTTAAGATGGCTGGAACATCATTGAAAATGCACCATTGTATATAAACACCTATACTTTGTATCTCCCCCATCTCATTGTACATTGTAAGCTGTCACGAGCAGGGGCGACTTATTTAGCTTAAATTATTGTATTGTTAACGTTGTTACTTATGACTTGTGTTCTGAAACTGCTAAACTGTAAAGCGCTGCGGAATATGATGGCGCTATATAAATAAATATTATTATTATTCCTCTGAGCTGCTCCCACCACCTTCCTGTTCCTCATGCCATGTTGGGTCTTGGACCTCATCATCTCCACTACCCTCTTCCAACACCTGCTGTTGGGTGGTCTGGCCAGCACCATGCTCAACAGAAACTGGCACCTGGGTCTCATCATCATCAGATGCGTTCTGCGCTGTGCTGACCATCGGCACTGTCTCACCCGCCTCTTCAGATTCAGAGAGACACAGCTGTTGCGCATCACTGCATACTCCCTCTTCACATTACAGAATGCTGCTTGGCTGGGCCCCTGTTTGCAAGCCAATAGATTCTGAGAACAGAAGCAGACACTCAGCTGGCTCCTGTACAGAACTCTCTGACTGCCTGGGCAATTTGCCAGGCGGTGAAGAGACAGATGGTTGCCCAACAGTGCTGTGGTCCTGAGAGGAGGTGGAAGCAATTGAAGTCGATGCATTGGCTGACATCCAAACAACAACGGCTTCAATTTGTTCTTCCCGCAGCAGGGGGGTACTCCGAGCTCCTACAAAAGTGCGCATAAAGGAACGCTCACGGGGAAAACTGGTGGATGCTGTGTCACTGGGGGCCGCAGCAGCCACAGAATCCCCACGTCCTCTCCCTGAAGAAACTCCACGACCACGTGCCTTACTCCCTGCCTTCTTCATCTTGGTAGATTGATAAAGAAAGTCTGAAAAGTTATAAGGTCTAAGTGTGGTTATTCCGCAGAGACTGCAGTGAACACTGCACACAACTGTTCACTACCCAATGCGTCTCAGCAGGAAGGCAGTCTGTGCGTCAAAACAAAGGCACAAGCATACATCCATGTACCCTGTTTATAAAGCTATATAAAAAAAATTATGTAGTAGTGACGCACACTTTATTGAGGTACAGTATTACATCGCCATTCACCATCTGTGGCTATGCAGTCTCATCTATATATACCTTATCTATCTGTTGTCATGCTTCCAAGTCGACAGTCAGCCATAAATAGCAATTTTCACTATGCACTATGCACTTTTTAAAGGTTATGTTTGTTAATAAAAATGATTATTGCCACATATTATGAGTATTACATGATGGAAATTGTATAATTTTGTATAAAATATTTAGTGACATTATTCAGCAAATGGAACATTTTAGTAATATCACAGATAACTTGTAATGCTGATGATGTTTTGAAGTCAGACATTCATTGTCTATACAATAAAAATGGTGTACATACTGTTACTTATCCATCATTAATGGATTCAGATATGTACTTGTATGCTTTTATGTACAACCGTATAGCAGATTCCTTAACTAATTTATTTTGTGGTTTGCATTGCTGTTCAACATGTTAATGTATGTGTTTATGTTTGTCAATTCTTTATTTATCTAGATATTAGTTTAAATGAAATCATCATCTTATGGTAGTAAAGGTTATCTTTCTTTTGTTTGAAGTATAGACATTTAAAATTGACAGGTAACAAGGAAATTACTTGATCTAGTATTTAAACATCCTCCTTGACCCTGGGCTCCAACACCGCCAGTTGTTGCTCGGAAGTGCTGTTAGCACAGTCAACACTTGCTCCTGTGTTACTGGGGTTCAGTAACGTCAGCTGGTCCTCGGTTGTGCCATTGGCTCTTTTCCTTCTGCTGCCCCTCCGGGTTCCAGTACCGTCAGCTGGTTCTCCGCAGTGCCTTTGGCCTAGGTGCCTCCATCTCGGTATCCGAGTTCCAGCAACGTCTGCTGGTCCTTGGTAGTGCTTTGGAGCACAGGTACCTCCTGCTTAGTAACCGTGTCCCAGTAACGTCAGCTGGTCCTCGGTTGTGCCATTGGCTCTTTTCCTTCTGCTGCCCCTCTGGGTTCCAGTACCGTCAGCTGGTTCTCCACAGTGCCTTTGGCCTAGGTGCCTCCATCTCGGTATCCGAGTTCCAGCAACGTCTGCTGGTCCTTGGTAGTGCTTTGGAGCACAGGTACCTCCTGCTTAGTAACCGTGTCCCAGTAACATCAGCTGGTACAAGATTGTGCTACAAATACAAGATACGGAACAAGAGACACAAGAACAATAAGCAGAAGATCTAAAAGCAGAAGAACATGAAGTATAAGACCAAAATGAAGAGCAAAATATATGCTCTAAATTCTAAGCAGAAGAAGACTAAGCAGTGTATGGGGGTGAGTCCGTTCCTCCTCGTGGTGCCCCTGGAAAATGCCTGCTGCTGCAGGCTAAACTGAACACGGACAAATACTGTTGTAATTTAAATCTTTTGTGACAGCAAGAACGGAAGGATGAAAAATTCATACTTTGACAGATTACAAGTACAGGATTCTCTGTCACAAATAAGAATATGATGAAGAAGATGAAGCAGAATATGAATAAGAATAATAGTTTAATAAGAAGAATATGAGTAATGTTAACAAAGATGAATAGCAAGAAGTTTAAGAAGAAGATAAAGAAGGTGAAGATGAAGAATAATTTGATGAAAAAGATGATGCTGCAGAAGATTATGAAGGAGAAAGTGTGTGAAAAGTTAAAAAGGTGAAGATGAAGAGCATGGAAGTTGTGTAATATACATATTTGCCAAAATAGAAAAAACGTTAACAACATTGTCAATTTCTTCGTCTATCCGAACATCTTTTAAAAAAAAAATATTTATGCTATTCCATTTGATTGGGTTAAACATCTATGCCTTTAATGTCTCCTCAACCTTCCCCAATACATTCTACATTACTCTTTCTTGTTTTCCTTCATGTACAATTAACCAACAAGGCAAGAATGGGTTTTTTTTAATTTCGATATTTTGTTCCCATAGACTTACATGGGACTTCCGGTATCGGTATCGGGTATCGCCAATATTTTAATGTTATCGGCGATACCATTCCGATTCCGATACTTTTGGATATCGGAAAGTATCGCTCAACTCTAGTCATAACCATACAGGGAGCCATACAGTTGTGCTCAAAAATTTACATACCCAAGCAGAATTTTTGCTTTCTTGGCCTTTTTTCAGAGAATACGAATGATAACACCAAAACGTTTTCTCCACTCATGGTTAGTGGTTGGGTAAAGTCAGTTATTGTGAATCTACTGTGTTTTTTCTTTTTAAATCATAAAGACAAGCCAAAACATCCAAATGACACTGCTTTTGACCTGATAAAATGCACAGGAATTGACACAAATGGGTTTGAATGGCTACTAAAGGTAACATCCTCATCTGTGACCTGTTTGCTTGTAATCAGTGTGTGTGCATAAAAGCTGAGTGAGTTTCTGGGATCCAGACAGACTCTTGCATCTTTCATCCAGCCACTGACTTTCTGGATTGTAGGGTCACGGATTTGACACCAATAGAATTGTGTCGTAAGCGTGATAAATCGTTGGTTAAACGGATTCCTTTTGTTTCAACATTCTGTCCTGTCAGTGGCAGGATTGGGGGTATTCTGAACAAACACTGGGACCTGCTACATAAGGGTCTACCAAAAATTGCAGAGTTTGCTAATAAACCGATTTTGTCATACAGACGAGGATATAACCTGAAGGACAAACTTATGAAATCTGATGTCAGGTCTGAAAGAATTTCTTTACGGAGAACATAGTGTCCACCAAAATTTGGAAACTTTCCATGTCTTGTGTGCGAGTGTTGCGGTAATATGTTAAAAGGGGATAGCTTTAACCACCCACATACGGGAAAGAAGTTTTTAATTAAGGAAAGGTACACTTGCTCCTCTAGTTTTGTAATTTATTTGATCATCTGCCCCTACAGGCTGATGTATATAGGGGAGACGACTATGGAAATTAGAGCACGTATTAGTAAACATAAACGTACCATCAGGACAAAACTTTTGGAAATACCAGTACCTAAGCATTTTTTTGAATGTAGGCATTCTGTGAATCAGTTAAGGTTTAGTGTGATAGATGAAGTGCCTGTGTTGAGACGTGGAGGTGATAGGGTGAAGTTATTGAAAAAGAAGAGCTAAAATGGATATCTACTTTGGATACATTGCAGCCGAAGGGTCTCAATCTAGATTACAATTTACATATCTGTACCACTTGATTCCTCCGGTTTTCTACGGCATCATCTTTTGTTGGTTTGATAGATATTGTTTTTTATTGGTGGTCTTGGTTGTTAATGGTGTTTTTTTTTTTTTTTTTTCTGTTTTTTAGGATCTGCGATCTGGAGCGACTGGAGGACATGGGGACTGAATAGTCCTGAATTATTGTTATGTCATTTTGTATTTAGTGTTTGCCCTATGCACATGTTGTTGTGATTTTGGGGATCTCCTTTTATTAGAACTGTGGGTTTAATTGGTTGCCATAAATATGGTTACTGAGTATATACCATTGCTCTGTGTGGTTGGTGCGTGTGCGCTTCTGGCTCGGATGGGGGCACTATTTCCATGACTTGGTCATGTGATTGTTTCCCTTTCCTTGTTGATGCATGCGCTCTGACTTGAGGTGGTCATCGGGTTTTCCTGGATATATGTGGTCCCTTTGCACCTAACTACGTAGGCACTTGAGCCGAGGTGGGTGTATATCGTGTGACGTCACCCCGCATACAGCTCTGCGCTTGCGCGGGGTGTTTACTACAAATAAGGTATATCAGCCTTGATGGCGTTTCTGCGCATGTGCGGTGACTGTGACGGGTGTGTATCGCGAGATTACATCCTGTGTGCAGCCCTGCACTTGCGTAGTACGTTTGTTTTGGGCTGAGGACAAGCGGCAATGAGCGGCAGTTCCGTGTCATCTATCAGATAAGTGATAGGTTTGGATAGGCTGCCTGAATTTGGCACCATGACCTACTTGGACATTTATTGGTGGACATGAGTACATAGCTATTTACATGTATAACCGTTGATGATTGGTATAACATTACTATGGTTACCGATATGCAATATGGTGATTGATTGGTATTGTTTACTTGTCTGTGTTCACAATGATTTATATAATATTTGTGATTTGACATATGGAACATTTGTGATATATTGTCCTTTGTATTTTCTATATATCTGATGTATGAAATGTTATACTGTGTATATTTATGTGTAATGGGCGTTACCTGAATGGTGATTGGTTTTACCACGCCATATAAGACCACCATTTGGGCTTAGGTTGTACTTGATAAAGGCCACAATATGGCCAAAACGTTGTATATGTTATTGGCAGAATAAATCTTGGGTTTTTTTTCACCCGGATCGGATGCTGGTCTTCCTTTTTTTCTTGATGGATACTTTTGTTCATTTGGGTCATTGAACTTGGAGCGTGCATCCACAATATCCTTGCTGTGCTGTCGGCTGTCTTTCTATGGTTTCTGGATTGTGAGTCATGAAGAAGCAAAAGAATTGTCAACTGATCTATGGGAAAAGGTAGTTGAAATGTATAAAACAGGAAAGAGATACAAAAAGATATCCAAGGAATTGATAATGCCAGTCAGCAGCGTTCAAACTGTGATTAACAAAAGGAAAAATAAGGGATCTGTAAAAACAAAACCATGGTGAGGTAGACTAACAAAAATCCACAACTGCCAGGAAAATTGTTTGGCATGCAAAGAAAAACCCACAAATAGCATCAGCTTAAATACTGGACTCTCGGAAAACTAGCAGTGTGGATGTTTTAAGATGCACAATAAGAAGGCACTTGAAGAAAATTAGGCTGCATGGCCGAATTGCCAGAAGGAAGCCATTACTGCGCAACTGCCACAAACCATCTCACCTACAATGCGCAAAACAGCACAGAGACAAGCTCCAAAACTTCTGGAACAAGGTAATTTGGAGTGATGAGGCCAAAATTTAACTTTTTGGCCACAACCATAAACGTTACATTTGGAGAGAGGTCAACAAGGCCTATGATGAAAGGAACACCATTCCTACTGTAAAACATGGAGGTGGATTGCTGATGTTTTGGGGATGTGTGAGTTACAAAGGCACAAGAAACTTGGTCAAAGTTGAAGGAAAGATGAATGCAGCATGTTATCAGCAAATACTGGAGTCAAATTTGGCATCATCAGCCTGGAAGCTGCGCATGGGATGTACTTGGACGTTCCAACATGAGAACAATCCACTTTTTCTAGCACCATCTATTGCATTAGCGATTATCATGCCAAAATCGCATCAAATAGCAGCATGTTGTTATTTTTTTCTCACACTGATTTCGGCTGAGAAAAAAATCGCAAATGAGATGTCACCTATTGAATAACATTGGTCCGATTTGAATCCGATTTTTTATCGGTTGAAAATCATCCGTTTTCGGCTCAAGTGAGTATGAGCCCTTAGACTGAAGTAACAGTCAATCATATGATTCCTGTTTTCCTGCCATGTCATTGGGACAGCAAATGGCATTGACTTGCGAGAACATCTCAACCAACCTCCAAGATCAACAGCACATCTTGCTATACAGATGAGAGGAGCCCAGGATTTGTGTTGATCACCAATCTTGCATCCAAAGTAGAGTTCATAGGCTTTTATGATGAGAGCTGTCAGGGTGTGTCTTTAAGGCTTAGGCCGGAGTCACACTGGCAACAAAATTGGACGACTGCAATGCGATGAAATATCGCATTTCAGTCGGACTTATGTTAATCTATGGAGCAGCTCCCAGTATCCGATTTTTTGTGGTCCGTTTTAAACGTCCGAGTGCAATCGCAGCATGCTGCGACTGTCACCGTATGTGGGTCGACTATCGCCAATGCAAGTCTATGGGAGCGATGAAAAATCGGATTACAAACGGACCGCACGTGTGACTTGCGATTAAATCGCACCGGTGTCCTTTACAAAAGCCGGCAATTCATCCCCAGCTATACTGTAAAATCACACTGACAGCTTTAATAAAGAATAGAATCAATACAAATACACACATAGAATATATATATATATATATATATATATATATATATATATATATACATATGATTGTGACATATATATATACATATATTTATAGTTCATACACTTCTACATACTGTAATAGCCGCTAATTCAATTGCCGGCTTTTGTGAAACTACAGAACCCGACATGAAATGACACATGGTTTACATACAGTTAAACATGTCATTTCATGTATTTTGATATATAGTTTTCACTAACAATTACATGAGTAAAATACGGCTGGAGCCCACGCATTTTTTTTAAATGAATTTACACCTTTAATTAACCCCTACATGTCTGCAATTTTGCACACATACACTCATGTAATTGTAAGTTAAAACCATATATCAAACTACACGAAATGACATGGTTAACTGTATGTAAACCATGTGTCATTTCATGTCGGGTCTGTAGTTTCACAAAAGCCGGCAATTGAATTAGCGGCTATTACAGTATGTAGAAGTCTATGAACTATAAATATATGTACATACAGTCATGGCCAAAAGTTTTGAGAATGACACAAATATTAATTTTTACAAAGTCTACTGCTTCACTTTTTCTAATGGCAATTTGCATATACTCCAGAATGTTATAAAGAGTGATAAGCTTAACAGCAATTACTTGCAAAGTCAATATTTGGCTAGAAAATGAACTTTATCCCCCAAAACACATTTCAACATCATTGCAGCCCTGCCTTAAAAGGACCAGCTAACCTCTTTTCAGTGATTGCTCCATTAAAACAGGTGTGGGTGTTGATGAGGACATGGCTGGAGATCAATCTGTAATGATTAAGTAAGAATGAGACACCACTGGAAACTTTAAAAGGAGGCTGGTGCTTGGCATCATTGTTTCTCTTCTGTTAACCATGGTTATCTCTAAAGAAACACGTGCAGTCATCATTGAAATGCACAAAAATGGCCTAACAGGGAAGAGTATCGCAGCTAGAAAGATTGCACCTCAGTCAACAATCTATCGCATCATCAAGGACTTCAAGGAGAGAGGTTCCATTGTTGCCAAAAAGGCTTCAGGGCGCCCAAGAAAGACAAGCAAGCGCCAGGACCGTCTCTTAAAAGTGTTTCAGCTGTGGGATCGGGCTACCAGCAGTGCAGAGCTTGCTCAGGAATGGCAGCAGGCAGGTGTGAGTGCATCTGCACGCACTGTGAGGCGGAGACTCTTGGAGCAAGGCCTGGTCTCAAGGAGGGCAGCAAAGAAGCCACTTTTCTCCGGAAAAAACATCATGGACAGACTAATATTCTGCAAAAGGTACAGGCAGTGGACTGCTGAGGACTGGGGTAAAGTTATTTTCTCTGATGAATCCCCTTTTCGATTGTTTGGGACATCAGGAAAACGCCTCATTCGGAGAAGACAAGGTGAGCGCTACCACCAGTCTTGTCTCATGCCAACTGTTAAGCATCCTGAAACCATTCATGTGTGGGGTTGCTTCTCAGCCAAGGGAATCGGCTCTCTCACAGTCTTGCCTAAAAATACAGCCATGAATAAAGAATGGTACCAGAATGTCCTCCAAGAGCAACTTCTCCCAACCCTCCAAGAGCAGTTTGGCGATCAACAATGCCTTTTCCAGCATGATGGAGCACCTTGCCATAAAGCAAAGGTGATAATTAAATGGCTCAGGGAACAAAACATAGAGATTTTGGGTCCATGGCCTGGAAACTCCCCAGATCTTAATCCCATTGAGAACTTGTGGTCAATCATCAAGAGACGGGTGGACAAACAAAAACCTAAAAATTCTGACAAAATGAAAGCATTGATTGTGCAAAAATGGACTGCTATCAGTCAGGATTTTGTCCAGAAGTTGAATGAGAGCATGCCAGGGAGAATTGCAGAGGTCCTGAAGAAGAAGGGTCAACACTGCAAATATTGACTTGCTGCATTAACTCATTCTAACTGTCAATATAAGCTTTTGTTACTCATATGTTTGCAATTATTATATTTCTGTCTGTGATAAAAACATCTGTCAAACACACATAAAAACCAGAGGGCAGAATATCATGTGAAAATATAATATTTGTGTCATTCTCAAAACTTTTGGCCATGACTGTATATATGTGACAATGACATGTATATATATATGTGTTCTATGTGTATATATATATATATTCTTTCTTTTGTGATTTAAATACTATTCATTTGGATCCATTATATGTCCGTTTTGCAAGCCTGCGAGAAAATCTCGCAAGTCGGATGTAAATCGGATGTTAACAACTACGGTCAGATGCGACTAAATCGCATCTTTCCAGGAAAATCGGATGCCAGATGGATGACTGTTCATGACATTTTGGTGCGATAATCGACCGACTAAAACGGTCCGTTTTTTTTGTCGGTGTGTGTGACTCCGTCCTTAAGCGTATACTCTCAAATGTAACAGAAGGTATCACAACTGTTCCGACACAAACAAGACATTTTAGCTACAGTTTATCGGATCGCACTGTAGTACTTTATTACTTTATAGCTGCTTAGATTTTAAATAACTTACATAATCTTTTACAGCCTCTGCAGGCAATGTTCAGACATGTCTAAACATAATTAGGTGTGCCTAGTCTGTAACAATTTCACTGAAGTTTTACAACTTTAATGAAATGCAAGGAATTCATGCCTCTGCTTACCTATAAATTACATAACAGCACATATATTGTGGACAATATATGGACAGCCTGAAAATATGAAAAAATGCTCAAACAGAAGATTTCAGAAAAACGATACGTGACAGGAAAATTTCAAAGTGAATTTTATGATCAGCAGCTCAAATTGCATACAAAATACACCTAAAAGTGTTCAGGAAGCAAAATCTTTGTTGTCCAGAGTAATTGTAGACCTCATTAACCCCTTTACCTCCAAGGGTGGTTTGCACGTTAATGACCGGGCCATTTTTTACTATTCTGACCACAGTCCCTTTATGAGGAAGTAACTCTGGAACGCTTCCATGGATCCTGGTGATTCTGAAACTGTTTTCTCTTGACATATTGTACTTCATGTAAAATTTATTTGATATAACTTGAATTTATTTGTGAAAAAATGGAAATTTGGCAAAAATTTTGAAAATTCCTCAATTTTTCAACTTTGAATTTTCATGCCCTTAAATAACAGAGATATGGCACACAAAATACTTAATAAATAACATTTCCCACATGTTTACTTTACATCAGCATAATTTTGGAACCAATATTTTTTTTTTAGGAAGTTATAAGGGTTAAAAGTTAACAAGCGATTTCTCATTTTTACACCATTTTTTTGGGGGGATGGCGGGACCACATCACATTTGAAGGGGTCTATATGATAGTAAGTACCCAAAAGTGATACCATTCTAATAAACTTCAGCCCTCAAGGTGCTCAAAACCACATTCAAGAAGTTTATTAACCCTTCAGGTGCTTCACAGGAATTTTTTGAATGTTAAAAAAAAATGAACATATAGTTTTATTTCACAAAAAAAAAAATTCAGGTCCAATTTTTTGATTTTCCCAAGGGTAACAGGAGAAATTGAACCTAAAAAGTTATTTTGCAATTTGTCCTGAGTACGCTGATACCCCATATGTGAGGGGAATCACTGTTTCGGCGCATGGCAGAGCACAGAAGGGAAGGAGCGCCGTTTGACTTTTTCAATGCAAAATTGGCTGGAATTGAGATTGGACGCCATGTCACGTTTGGAGAGTCCCTGATGTGCCTGAACAGTGGAAAACCCCCAATTCTAACTCCAACCCAAATCCCAACACACCCCTAACCCTAGTCCTAACCCTAACCCTAGCCCTGACCCTTGCCCTAACCATAATCTCAACCCTAGCCCTAACCCTAATGGGAAAGTGGAAATAAATACATTTTTTTATTTTATTATAGTTCCCTAACTAAGGGGGTAATAAAGGGGGGGTTGATTTACAATTTATAGTGGGTTTTTATGTTTGATAGCTGTCAGATGTTAAAAGACACTTTTTTTGTAAGAAGTTTTTGCATAGTCGCATTTCGAGAGCTATAGTTTTTCCATATTTCGGCCGACAGAGTCATGTGAGGGCTTGTTTTTTGTGGGACAAGATGGCGCTTTCAGTGATACTATTTTTATTACCATTCGTTTTTTTTATCGCGTTTTATTACATTTTTTTCCAAGTAGTATGATGATACTGCTTGGAAAAAGTATAATTTGCTACTTATTTTGTTTTTTATGGCGTTCACTGAATGGGTTAACTAGTGTGACACTTTTATAGATGGGATTTTTACTGACGCGAAGATACCAAATGTGTACTTTTTTGTTTATTTAATTTTTTTTTTTTTTTAATTTTTCCTTCTTTACCTAATCCCTTTATGGGACTTTCACTTTTTTACTTTGATTGCAGTGCATTATACCTAAGGTGAAAGCTTCTGACATCATGCTGTGAGCATGGTCTCAGAGGCTTTCCATAGCTTGATGACTCGGGGTAGTCATGATGACCCCGGTGTCACGTCGCCGTTGGACTCAGTGGCTGGTGTTCCTGCCTCGGCCGCTGGGAGGCGCCGGACTCCTTCGGCTGGTGGTGCCGGTGATAGGAGATTGGTATGCTCATATGGTTCCGCTCCTTTGACACCAGCCTCTGTCGCTGGGCATCGCCATGTTTTTCCTGTGGATGATGTTGGTGACAGAGAAGGGGTCCCTTCGCAGGCGTCTGGTGGGTGCAGGCTTTGCTCTTCTGTCAGAGGTGAAGTGGTTTGTGTCAGTCATGCATCACCATCTGGCCTGGTTCTGGGGGCGGTCCAGATGAGGTCATCAGGCTGTGAACCTGTGAGAGGTAGCCATGTCCTTCAAATACCTTGGAGCCTGTCTTGCAGGCCGTCAGATATAGTCTTGGTTTCTCCAGTGTGCTAGTATTTATTGCTGACCACTGTAACCGTGATAGTTAAGCCCTTGGCCCACATCTCCCATATATGGCTCCCCAAAGCACAGTATAATAGTTAATAACTGTCTGACACCATGTCGCACCCGCACTGAGAGTTCCAATACCAGGTACTAGGAGGAAATTAACTTTATTGCTTTCGGCAGCCTCGCTCTCCCAGTCACAGGGGTGGCGCCGTCATGGTTTCAGTGACCACTTTGTGTATAGAGAGTGGCAGCTGTAACTGCACCCCTGACCCTATCAGCCAACTCAGCACCTGTACCACTCAGTAGCTACGCTACTGGTGCCCCTATATGCAATAGTGCTTCTTAAGTGCCCACTTGACATTTAATAATGTCACCTGAGTCCCCTCATGTACAGTAACAATGGCCCCAGCATCACTGATGTCTACTGTGGGTCACGTGACAACTCTTTTAGCTTCTTTCAATTCTCTTCTATTGAGTGAAGCAGAACCTTTCTAGTTGACACATGTACATATCAAACATGGGGTCTAAGGCCACCTGACAATGCCAGTGATATTGAGGGGCTCATGCAGCAGACCCTTCCTGTCATAATTTGGCAGTCTGCAGTCACATAAAGTTAGATAAACCTAGAACCCGATGTTTACCTTGGTTACCAGCTCCAGCTCGCTGATCGCTGGTCTCCCGTCTGTCACACGCAGCGATGCGTGCTGGCCAACGGGAGACCAACTATCAAAAAAATGTCCAAGACATTCAGCGACGATCAGCAAGACCCTGCAGGTGGGCTGATCGTCGCTGCGTGTCACACACAATGATATCGCTGTTGCGTCACAAAACTTGTGACTCAGCAGCGATCTCGCTAGCGATCTCGCTATGTGAGACGGGGGCTTTAGTAATGAAAAGGTGTCAGCTTGACACCCTCATTACTAATAAGTAAACACAAACCACACACAAACCTACACACACATTGTCATCAGCCTATGTAGGAGAGTTAACATAATGAAGGTACATAGGCTGTAATGTAACCAAACAGCAACTATTAATTTTAAAGAAAAAAAATGAAAAAAAATATAGCATGGGCTCCAGCTTAATTTTAATAACCAGCGGAGGGAAAGCCGACAGCTCAGGGCTGATGTTAATATTCTGGGAAGGAGCCAATAGCCATAAAGGTCCCCAGAATAAAATTGACTTAGGATCCTCCTATAAAATCTAACCAACAAAAGCTAGACAGACAGCTGCGGGCTGATGTTAATAGCCTAGGAAAAGTCCATGGATACTGGTCCTCTCCAAGACTAAAAACATCAGCTCTCTGCCAGCCCAGAAAATGTGCATCTACAGGATGCACCAAATTTGGCGCTTAGTTTCGCTCTTCCCATTTGCCCTGCAGCTGTGGCAAGTGGGGTTCATATTTGTGAGGTTGATGTCACCTTTGTATTGTCAGGTAACATCAAGCCCACAGGTTAGTAATGAAGAGAACACCTATCCATTTGTAACCCCATAGTGATATTGTATAAAAAAACACACCCTTAATAAAGTCCTTTATTTGAAATAATGACACAGATTTCTTTAATGAATCTTAAGTAAACCATACTCACTGAAAGCGTAATCCACTGACTCCGTCTCCTGCAGCAAAAATAAAATAATAAACCTCAATATTCCTCACCTGTGCACCTGGAAGATAATCCATAATGTTCCATGATGATCCTGATGACTTTGAGTACAGTCACTGATGTGACTGCTCTCAGAGAAAGCCGGTGGTACACTGACAGAAGGTGATCGCTCCTGCAGTGTATAGCACTGAGCTGATGTGAGAAAGTTCTCACGCAGCGGTATTGCCATAAGAGAGAACATCGGAGCAGATCAGCTGATGAACTCCGGTGACCTCTCTCACTGTTGCTCATTGATAAACTGTGGGAGTGATTACCTCCTGTCAGTGTATCTTTCACGTGAGATCGCCGTGGGACACACCGGATTACATGGACTATGACGGACAGGTGAGTATATGGTAGTTTATTAGTTTTGATTATTTCTAGGAGACATGGGCATCAGGGATTGGGCGCTAAGGAGAGTATATGTTGGTTTATTATTTTACATTTTTTCTAGGAGACGAGGGCATCGGGGATTTGGTATTAGGTGAGTATAATGTTTTTTTTATTTTTATTTGTATATGTATGTAATTATTTTACTTTTTTTTTTTTTTAACTGTGAGCACAGGTGCCGGCATATGAGACTACATCATCCATCAGCGTCTCCTGCCATCACTGTTATCAGTGACAGCAGACATAGCCTGATGGGAGGAGTAGTCTCATCAGTCCATGCCTGCTGACCTGCGGTAAGCATTTTACCACGGGTCACAGCTGCAGGATACAGTTACAGCTGCGGAGTCACGCTGACTGTCTTACCGGCGGTAGCGTTACTGCCGATAAGAACCTTCACACTGGTGTTTTCCACACTGTCACATAGATGACAGCATGGGAAACACCGTGGGAAGCCCGTTAAAACGCAAACAAAATCTCAGCAAATCTGAAGCAAATCCGTAAACAATTTTACACCTGCGTTTTTGCTGTGGATTTGACTGACTCAATTAAAGTCAATGGATTAAAAACTCTGCAGAAACGCACAAAAATTTGACATACTGCAGAAAAAAGCACACTGCAAATACTCAAAGGAAATTTACTGATCGTGTGCACAACACTTCAGGATTGTCATTGAATTAGCTTGCACAAGGATTCCATAGCGTTTTTGCCCATTTCTGGGAGGAAAAAACACTGCGAAAACGCATAAAAAAATGCACTATGTGCACACAGCCTAAGCACCACTCCAGCGGTGAAAACAAAAAAATTTTCGAGTAATGTTCTAATGTGATGTAGCTTATGGTTACAATATGGGGTCTTGTTATACCAGGGATGTCAAAGTCAAACACACCGAGGGCCAAAAAAAAAATTTGCTACAAGTCGAGGGCCGGACTGACGCCGGCCCTGCTACCGGTGCATTGTGGGAAATGTAGTGTTGGTGCCTGGGCCGGCTCCAGGTTTTTATGGGCCCCGGGCGAAAGAGCCTCAGTGGGCCCCTTTAACACAGACCACGATTCATGATGCACAGATACAGCAGAGAAATATGGGTACAGTACAATGCCAAATACTTCTCTTCTTACATTACATGAGTGATATCTATTGTAAATTGTACAATAGCTCAAAAACCGCCAAATCCTCACAGCGCACAGTACAGACTGGACAGTACAGTCCTCCATACAATATTATGGGCACCACAGTCTCCCCCTCATCACCCATATAATACCCCATGCAGGATGTCACCCCCATATAATGCTCCATACAGAATACTGGACCCAATATAATGCTCCATACAGGATACTGGACCCAATATAATGCTCCATACAGGATACTGGTCCCCATATAATGCTCCATACAGGATACTGGTCCCCATATAATGCTCCATACAAAATATGGAGCTCTCCTCTGCGCTGTACTGCGTTCTGCACTGTTACAGCTCAGGAAAGGGCGCTGTGGAAAGACTCCCCATTATCATCATCATTGCCTCCCCATCATCATCATGGCCTCCCATTATCATCAATGCCTGCCCATCATCATCATCTCCTCCCCATCATCATCAATGCCTGCCCATCATCATCTTCTCCCCATCATCAATGCCTGCCCATTATCATCAATGCCTGCCCATTATCATCATCTTCTCCCCATCATCATCAATGCCTCCCCATTATCAGTAATGCCTGCCCATCATCATCTTCTCCCCATCATCAATGCCTGCCCATTATCATCATCTTCTCCCCATCATCACCAATGCCTCCCCATTATCGGCAATGCCTGCCCATTATCATCTTCTCCCCATCATCATCATCATGCCTCCCCATTATCAGCAATGCCTGCCCATTATCATCATCTTCTCCCCATCATCACCAATGCCTCCCCATTATCAGCAATGCCTGCCCATTATCATCTTCTCCCCATCATCATCATCAATGCCTCCCCATTATCAGCAATGCCTGCCCATTATCATCTTCTCCCCATCATCATCATCAATGCCTCCCCATTATCAGCAATGCCTGCCCATCATCATCTTCTCCCCATCATCAATGCCTGCCCATTATCATCATCTTCTCCCCATCATCACCAATGCCTCCCCATTATCAGCAATGCCTGCCCATTATCATCTTCTCCCCATCATCATCATCAATGCCTCCCCATTATCAGCAATGCCTGCCCATTATCATCATCTTCTCCCCATCATCACCAATGCCTCCCCATTATCAGCAATGCCTGCCCATTATCATCTTCTCCCATCATCATCATCAATGCCTGCCCATCATCATCAATGCCTGCCCATCATCATCTTCTCCCCATCATCAATGCCTGCCCATTATCATCAATGCCTGCCCATTATCATCATCTTCTCCCCATCATCATCAATGCCTCCCATTATCAGTAATGCCTGCCCATCATCATCTTCTCCCCATCATCAATGCCTGCCCATTATCATCATCTTCTCCCATCATCACCAATGCCTCCCCATTATCAGCAATGCCTGCCCATTATCATCTTCTCCCCATCATCATCATCATCAATGCCTCCCCATTATCAGCAATGCCTGCCCATTATCATCATCTTCTCCCCATCATCACCAATGCCTCCCCATTATCAGCAATGCCTGCCCATTATCATCTTCTCCCCATCATCATCATCAATGCCTCCCCATTATCAGCAATGCCTGCCCATTATCATCTTCTCCCCATCATCATCATCAATGCCTCCCCATTATCAGCAATGCCTGCCCATCATCATCTTCTCCCCATCATCAATGCCTGCCCATTATCATCATCTTCTCCCCATCATCACCAATGCCTCCCCATTATCAGCAATGCCTGCCCATTATCATCTTCTCCCCATCATCATCATCAATGCCTCCCCATTATCAGCAATGCCTGCCCATTATCATCATCTTCTCCCCATCATCACCAATGCCTCCCCATTATCAGCAATGCCTGCCCATTATCATCTTCTCCCCATCATCATCATCAATGCCTCCCCATTATCAGCAATGCCTGCCCATCATCATCTTCTCCCCATCATCAATGCCTGCCCATTATCATCATCTTCTCCCCATCATCACCAATGCCTCCCCATTATCAGCAATGCCTGCCCATTATCATCTTCTCCCCATCATCATCATCAATGCCTCCCCATTATCAGCAATGCCTGCCCATTATCATCATCTTCTCCCCATCATCACCAATGCCTCCCCATTATCAGCAATGCCTGCCCATTATCATCTTCTCCCCATCATCATCATCAATGCCTCCCCATTATCAGCAATGCCTGCCCATTATCATCTTCTCCCTATCATCATCATCAATGCCTCCCCATTATCAGCAATGCCTGCCCATCATCACACACAGACAGCACACAAGCACTCTCTCAAATACTTATACACACACACACACACACCACAAAGCACCGCACTACATACACACAGACACACACAGAGACATACACACACACGTCTTACCTGTCCGACGTCCGCGCGCTCTGTGCCACAGCCGGCCGCTGAATGATGACGTCATTCAGCGGCCTGCTGTGAGAGGAAGCGCCGGCGCCCCCTGGAGCCCGGAGCTGCGGCAGCGGAGGCACGGGAGAGGTAAGTATTGTGCCAGCTGATGCCAGGGCCCTGAGCAAGCGGGGGGGGGGCCCAGTGGCGGCGCTGACACCGCTCTCCTCCGCTAACGGGCGGGGGGGTGCCAGACTGCGAGTGGGCCCACCGCCTGCTCAGGGCCCCGGCACTTGCCCGGGTGTGCCGGGTGCTGACGCCGGCCCTGGTTGGTGCGTGCAAAACACCAGCAGGCGGCTGTGGCCTGCGGGCCGGATCTAATAGTAATTAAATATCATCCAGGGGGCCATAGATAATCAATTTGCGGGCCGGGTCCGGCCCCGGGCCTTGACTTTGACATATGGGTGTTATACTAACACTTGTAAAAGACCTAACTGGTAAGTAGAAAAAGACCGAACCTCCCATCCCTCATCAGACAGCAAATATTACATGCGATGGAGTGCATATTATTCCATAACATATTTGGTCAGTGTGTAGCCCTGGTGTTAGGCACACGCAGTACCCTGGAGAGTGTGTGGCGAGACAGCAGTTTAATGCTAAATACCCATTCACTCAACATACACTAGACACACCCTTAGGGTAAGTGTAGTTACTGGTAAGGGAGTGGTCAGGGTGTATATTGGTTGAGTGACTTTAGAGGAGAGTGTGTTTCCTGTCTTCGGACAGAGCAGACGTCTGGAGTCTAGCTGGAGGGAGGAAGCCGTCCAGATTGCTCTATCATCAGTTCGGAAAGTGGAGTCTAGTACAGGTGGTCTAGTTCACCTCAGCCTAGTCAGAGCTGTACCTCACCTGAATACATTGAAAGAAAGAAGAAGCTTAGTGCAGAAAGACTTCAGTCACCTGTCTAAAGGACAGTGAAAGGTTCAGAGACGTGCTCCTGCCTAGTGATAACTGAGAATCTGTAACTAGCTCTGAAGGAAGTGAATGAAGGAAGTGACTACCCGACTTTATGCAAGTGTGAGTGTTTATGCTACCAGCGAGGACAAGGCGAAAGGCACAGTGGAAAGATTATTGGAAAAGTGCTTTTGGATTGAAGAAGTCCTGCACATTGCAACCGGTCACTGGGGACCGAAGGATCACTATTAGCTTCAAGCATAGTGGTAAGAAAACCAGGGATTTACCGGACCTTAGGTCGCGGCAAACAGCCCCATATAGTCAGTACGTAACTGGGGTCAGGGGAGTGAAGACTTTGAGCCTGATCAGCAAGATAGGAATTCAGCTCTCTCACAGGAAGGCTCCTACCACAAAACTGACTGGGCAGTACAGCTATGGATTAGCTGGAGTTATTGAGGGAACTACGCTTCAGGCTGGTTGTACTCATCGTGTTGAAAGTAAAGGAGGCCCCTAACTTGTCCAGCTGCTGTCTCAAGATACACTCTCCTTGGATCAGCCTCCCTGGGACCTGCCTGAACATCTTACAAGTAAAGGTATGGAAAGACGCTGACCGTGTGAGACTGAGTTATTATTGCATGCCTGCACAATCCCTACCTAACTACCGACCTGAGGAAGAGTCCCACCTGTAGGGGACCCGACATCTAGCTGCCTCACCATCCCCTCAGAGATCTACAGCAGCGCTGGTACAAATTACCAGAAGACTACAGGTGGCGTCACGAACTGTATATAAATCTATCCCCCGTAAATATTCCCCCAACATACGCCAGACCGCCAGGGCCACAGACCGAGCCACCGCTACCTGTGACAAACCCCATAGACTTCCATGGGCTCGGCTCTGAGTACCCCATTGCCCTGGTAATCCACAATTGTGGTGGCGGGTCGACACATCAGCATTTTATTATCAGTATTTGTAAGTCAAAATCAGTGGTGGAACAATCAGAGGAAAAGTATAATAGAAACACGTCACCACTTCTGTATTTTTCACCCACTCCTGGTTTTGGCTTACAAATACTGACCAAATACTGAATGTGTGCACGGGGCCTATTAATATCAAAGTATATAGGGAAACACCCTACTGACAAGAGGAACGGTGATGCCTATTCATCATTTAAATAAATATACAGGAAGATTAATGGAGGAACGGCACATTGCAGAATTTATCTACTTTTTGTAGTAAAACCAAAAAACAATTATAATATATTAGGCATCAAAATATTAAAAATGAATTGTACAGTAAGCTATAAAATGAAAAGCATAATAGCATAATTGCTTTCTTTATAGTATCAAAGGTATGGCTGGTGAAATGGCAAAAATTAAAGGTTTTTTTTCGGTCCTTTAGGGATAAAAATTGGTACAGTCATCAAACTCTTCATACCAATAGATGTACAATTGCATCCTATTTTTGGTGTTCTTGCCTCAATAAGACCTAATAGTATGTTCAGTGAATGGCTTGGGGACAGGAGCTTTGCCTGTTCTATCAGCTGCATGTGCTCAGTGTAATATAAAGCAGCTCAGATTAGCGAAACCTTCTGTACCGGCTATTTAACTCTTCAGATACTTCATTCAGTAGTGACCACAGCTTCTAAGGAATTAAAGGGAATTAAAAGAGATAGGGAGGGGATCACTCTGCCAATCCATTGACTACTCGAGATGTGATTGTTGTTGTACCCTGATGAGTTTTCAGGGCCAGCTGGAAGCATCTGCCTATTAGGCACATGTC
Organism: Oophaga sylvatica; assembly: GCA_033576555.1. Classification (NCBI taxonomy): domain Eukaryota; kingdom Metazoa; phylum Chordata; class Amphibia; order Anura; family Dendrobatidae; genus Oophaga; species Oophaga sylvatica. The sequence goes on along the minus strand of JARQOD010000003.1, from coordinate 477,431,296 downwards.
AGGGTTTCTCTGACATATGTTGCTTTAAATACAAACAGGAACTGATACAATGATAGACAAAGGACTGCTGCTTAATTCCCATAGTCGCACAAAAATAATTCATAAAGTTAAGAATTTCTAATGAAATAAAAATTACATTAAATATTTTTTCTTCTAATTTCTCTTAGAAGAAAAATAAAATAGAAAAAATAAATGCTATTTCTCCCAAATTAGTACAGAAAAAAACCTGCAAAACCATGTTACCATACAAATATGACAATGAAAAATAATTTATTGCAATCAATGTAACGCCTAAAATAAAAGTCACATATTATTCATAGCTCACATAGCATGCTGTAAAGGAAACACAAGAAATAATAATGATATTTCAGTTGCATTTGTATGCGTTCCCCTGAAAAAATAATCACAGTTATCAATAAACTATGTGTATCGAAATGGTGCTAATAAAAACGAAAACCTTTCCTAAAAAAAGTATTTATTTAGCTTTGTTGCCCAAAAAAAAAATTTTACCTTTTGGAAAATATTAATAAATATAATGTAAGAATCCCTGAATCTTTAACATCCAAAACAATTGCTTCCTAAAATAAAATCTGTCACCTCATTTTTGGGATATAAGCTGTGGCCACCGGCATTAGAGGCTTATCTACGGCATTCTGGAATGCTGTAGATAAGTCCCTGATGTAACCTGAAAGATAAGAAAAACAAGTAAGTTTATACTCACCCGGGGGGCGGTCCGGACTGATGGGTGTCACAGGTCCGGGTCCGGTGCCTCCCATCTTTATGCGATGACGTCCTCTTCCTTACTTCTGTCGCGGCTCCTGCACAGGCATAATTTTCTGCCCTGTTGAGGGCAGAGTAAATTGCTGCAGTGCGCAGGTGTTATGATTTGGTAGCTGAGGAGAGCAGGCAAAAACGGCAATACACCAGAGAGGTTGGAATCTACTGGATTGTAGTACCCTGACTAACCACCACAACTAAAGGCAGCCGTGGAGCGTTCCTACGTTGGTCCTAGACGCCTCGTCACAGCCTGAGAGGTTAACTACACCTAAAGATAGAAAGAGGAAAGCTATCTGCCCCGGAGCAGATCCCCAAAGAACATAGGAAGCCCCCAAACATGTAATGGCGGTTAGACAAGAGGAAATACAGACACAGACAGAAAATAGTAAGAGCAAACGTTGGGGCCCAATCTGCCTAGAAAGAAAAAGGATAGGAAGGATACTTACTGCAATCAAAAAAACCCTAAAAAATACCAACTCTACTAATTGCAAAAACACCTGAGATCACACGACCTCTACCACCTAAATTAGTTCTCTGGTGTAACAAAACTAAGCCGCAGCCACTGAAAAAGCTGGAAAAGGCAAATGAACAAATAACAGAGGCTCAGATAAACTGAGAGGAGCACAAGCCCCGGAGGGGACCTGGCTGACCTCCACAGAAGTGCAGGGAACAATGCAAAAAGCAAGCACAAAAATAAAAACAGAAAATATCTTATCTGAGAGCAGGAGAAGAGGCAAGACTCAGCAAGCTTCCAAGTGAACCAGGAACCACAGTTGAGACAAGAACAATTGATCACCGGCAACCATGATGGTAGGGAACCTCCCTTATATAAGACCAGTCTGTAACTCCTGATTGCCAATCTTCATTGAATGGTTCAGTACTGTTTGTAACCACCAGAGGGCGCTTCTGCTCAGAATTCATTTCTAACATATTCACAACAGTACCCCCCCTTGAGGAGGGGTCACCGAACCCTCATTTGGGCAACCAGGTTGGTCAGGATGAGCTCTGTGATACGCACGGATCAGTCTCCTAGCATGGATGTCCGAAGCAAACACCCAAGAATTGTCCTCCTGACCATAACCTCTCTACTTAACCAAATACTGGAGTTTCCGTCTAGAAAAACGAGAATCCAATATTTTCTCAACCACATACTCCAGATTGCCCTCAACCAAAACAGGGTCAGGAGGCGCAGCCATAGGAACCACTGGCTCGACAAACCTCTTCAATAAGGACTTGTGGAACACGTTATGGATCTTAAATGTCCCTGGAAGAAGTAAACGAAAGGAAACAGGATTAAGAATCTCCATGATCTTATAAGGTCCAATGAACCTAGGCTTAAACTTAGGAGATGCAACTCTCATAGGGATATTTCTTGAGGACAACCAGACCAAGTCCCCCACTTCAAACCAAGGACCATCAGTCCTATGCCGGTTGGCAAACCGCTGGACCCTCTCCTGAGAGAGGGACAACCTCTCCACTACCTGGTCCCAAATCTGCTGCATACGCTCCACAACAGAGTCAACACCTGGACAGACAGAAGCCTCCGCCTGTCCCGAAGAAAATCGAGGGTGAAACCCAAAATTGCAGAAAAATGGAGACATCAAAGTGGCAGAGCTAGCCCTATTATTAAGAACAAACTCAGCCAAAGGCAAAAAAGAGACCCAGTCATCTTGATCAGCAGACACAAAGCATCTCAGATAAGTCTCCAATGTCTGGTTTGTTCTCTCAGTTTGTCCATTGGTCTGAGGATGAAAAGCCGAGGAGAAAGACAATTGAACACCAAGTTTAGAACAAAAAGTCCTCCAAAATCTGGAAACAAACTGGACTCCTCTGTCAGACACAATGTTCTCAGGAATGCCGTGTAACCGAACCACGTGCTGAAGGAACAAAGGCACCAATTCGGAGGAGGAAGGCAACTTAGGTAATGGCACAAGATGTATCATTTTGGAAAACCTATCACAAATCACCCAGATAACAGTCATTCTCTGAGAAACAGGGAGGTCAGAAATGAAATCCATAGAGATATGGGTCCATGGTCTCTTGGGCACAGGCAATGGCATCAACAAACCACTAGAACGAGAGCAAGGCTTGGAGCGAGAGCAAGTCCCGCAGGACTGCACAAATTCCCTGACGTCACGAGACAAAGTAGGCCACCAAAAGGACCGACTAACCAAGTCTCTGGTACCAAAAATTCCGGGATGACCGGCCAACGCGGAACAATGAATCTCAGACATCACACTCTTTTTCCACCGGTCTGGGACAAACAATTTCCCAATAGGGCAGCGCTCGGGTTTATCCTCCTGACACCCTTCCAGAGCCAGTCTCAAATTGGGCGAGATGGCGGAAAGAACTACACCCTCTTTCAAAATAACAGCAGGATCAGATAACTCAGGAGAGTCCGCAAGGAAACTCCTCGAGAGGGCATCCGCCTTAACATTCTTAGTGCCAGGAAGAAAGGAAACCACAAAATTAAAACGTGTGAAAAACAAGGCCCACCTGGCCTGTCTAGGATTAAGTCGCTTGGCTGATTCCAGATAAACCAGATTCTTATGGTCTGTGAGGACCACCACCTGATGTTTGGCTTCCTCCAGCCAATGTCTCCACTCTTCAAAAGCCCACTTCATGGCCAATAACTCCCGATTACTCACGTCATAATTACGTTCAGTTGGAGAAAATTTTCGAGAGAAAAAGGCACAAGGGTTACTTTTAGAGGTCTCTGGATCTCTTTGGGACAAAACGGCACCTGCCCCAATTTCAGAGGCATCAACCTCCACCTGAAATGGCAGAGAAACATCAGGCTGCCGTAGAACAGGAGCAGAAGTGAATCTCTGCTTAAGTTCCTGAAACGCAGAGACTGCCTCAGGAGGCCAATTCACCACATCAGAACCCTTTTTGGTCAAATCAGTCAATGGTTTAACAATAACAGAGAAATTACCAATAAATTTACGATAAAAATTGGCAAAACCCAAGAATCTCTGAACAGCCTTTAATGAAGTAGGTTGGACCCAATCACAGATGGCCTGAACCTTGACCGGGTCCATTTCAATAACAGATGGGGACAAAATGAATCCCAGAAATGAGATCCTCTGTACGCCAAAAAGACACTTTGATCCCTTCACATACAGAGCATTCTCTCTCAAAATCTGGAACACAGTCCGAACATGTTTCACATGAGAGTCCCAGTCATTGGAAAAAATCAAGATATCATCCAAATAAACAATCTGAAATGTATCCACAAAATCCCTGAAAATGTCATTCATGAAGGACTGGAAGACGGAAGGAGCATTAGTGAGCCCAGAGGGCATCACTAGGTACTCAAAATGCCCCTCTGGGGTATTAAACGCCGTCTTCCATTCATCCCTTTGCTTAATGCGAATAAGGTTATACGCCGCCCTGAGGTCAAGCTTGGTAAACCAAGTAGCACTTTTCACCCTGGAAAACAGGTCAGAAATCAAGGGTAACGGATATTTATATTTCACAGAGATATTGTTCAAGAGACGATAATCAATACACGGCCTTAATGAACCATCCTTATTGGCCACAAAGAAAAAACCGGCACCCAAGGGTAAAGAGGATGGTCTGATATGACCCTTCTCCAATGACTTCTTGATATAAGACCGCATAGCGTCATGTTCAGGTACAGAAAAGTTAAAAAGGCGACCTTTAGGGAATTTACTACCAGGCACTAATTCAATAGCGCAGTCATAGCTCCTATGGGGGGGAAAGGATGCAGATTTACTTTCGCTAAACACATCAGAAAAATCAGTCAAAAAGTCAGGAACATCCTGAGCCTGGGGAGAGGCAGAAAAAACAGGAGTGTTGGCATTAACACATTGGCAGCCCCAACTGGTTACAGACACAGATTTCCAATCCAAAACAGGATTATGAGACTGTAACCAAGGGAAACCTAGTACAATAATGTCATGCAGATTATACAGCACCAAAAATTTGCAACTCTCCTGATGATCAGGTTCAACCCTCATTATCACCTGAGTAGAGAACTGGGGTTTATTCTCAGCCAAAGGGGTAGAATCAATCCCCAGTAGGGGAATAGACTTCCGTAGGGGTATCAAGGGAAACCCACAACGTTTAGCAAAATCAAAATCCATCAGGTTAGTAGCTGCTCCCGAATCAACAAAAGCCTGAGCAGAAAATGTGGACAGGGAGCAAATCAGGGTAACAGTCAACAGAAATTTAGTCTGAACACTACCCAAGACAACTGAGCGTGCAAAACGTCTTCCCCGCTTAGGCAGACTGAAATAGCATGAGAGGCGTCACCACAGTAGAAACATAACCCATTGCGTTTTCGAAACTCATGACGCTGTGCCCCAGAAGCCACTCTATCACACTGCATGGGTTCAGAAGCTGGCTCACAAGGCAACACTATTCCATGCATACCTCTACGCTCACGCAAACGTCTGTCAATTTGAATCGCTAATGATATAGAATCATTGAGACCAGAGGGAGCAGGGAAACCCACCATAACATCTTTTACATTCTCTGACAGACCCTTCCGAAAAAGGGCTCCCAAAGCATCGTCATTCCATTTGGTCAGGACTGCCCACTTTCGGAATTTCTGACAGTACAACTCAGCGTCCTCAAGCCCCTGATTTAATGCCAACAAGGTTTTTTCAGCTTGATCAGTGACATTAGGTTCATCGTACAATAACCCAGAGCCAGAAAAAATGCATCAACATTACTCAAAACAGGGTCCCCAGGTGTCAGGGAAAAAGCCCAATCCTGAGGATCGCCGTGCAGGAGAGAGATGACAATTTGAACCTGCTGTGCTGCGTTCCCTGAGGACTTAGGTTTTAAGGCAAAAAACAACTTACAGTTATTTTTGAAATTCAGAAATTTAGCTCGATCCCCCAAAACTAAATCTGGCATGGGGATCCTAGGTTCCACAACCGGCAACCCTGCAAGATAGGTAGCAATACTCCGAACTTCAGTGGCAAGCTGATCCACACGGCCAGACAACTGTGCAAACTCCATTGAGAGAAAAAAAAAATTCCTCCTCAGCACCCAGAGAAAAAGAGGGAAAAAATGCAACAAACAGAGAAAAATAAATAAATAAATAAAAATTTCTGACAACTTCCCTTTTTCTTTTTCCTATTACTATTTTTCCCTTCTGTTGAGTACCATATAATTTTCAGTTTGGTCCAGTGATACTGTTATGATTTGGCAGCTGAGGAGAGCAGGCAAAAACGGCAATACACCAGAGAGGTTGGAATCTACTGGATTTCAGTACCCTGACTAACCACCACAACTAAAGGCAGCCGTGGAGCGTTCCTACGTTGGTCCTAGACGCCTCGTCACAGCCTGAGAGGTTAACTACACCTAAAGATAGAAAGAGGAAAGCTATCTGCCCCAGAGCAGATCCTGTTGTGAATGGGTTTGAGACGAGTCCTGAGCAGAGGCTCCCTCTGGTGGTTACAAGCGGTACTAGTGAAGATTGTGAAGACTGGGAATCAGGTGTTACTGACTGGTCTTATATAAGGGAGTCATTTTCCCATCAGGGTTGCCGGTGATCAATTGTTCTGGTCTAAATCCTTCATTCCAGTTTCCCTTGTAGCCTGCTGTGTCGTGTCTGCTTCTCCTGCTAACAGATAAGTCTTTTTCTGCTTTTGTGTTTGTGCTATATTTTTGCATTTTGTCCTGCACTTCTTTGGGGGCCTTCAGGGTCCCCTCCCGGGGGCTTCTGCCCTCTCAGTTTGGTTCAGCCACTGAGTTTTGTTTTTTGCTTTTTCCAGTTTTTTCAGTGGCTGCTGTTTTGATTTTGTTACACCAGAGAACTAATTTAGGTGGTAGAGGTCGTGTGATCTCAGGTGATTTTGAAATTAGTAGAGTTGGTGCTTTTCAGGGTTTTCTGGGATTGCAGTAAGTACCCTTCCTTTCCTTTTCTATTTAGATAGTTTGGGCCCCAGCGTTTGCTCATACTATTTTCTTTCTGTGTCAGTATTTCCTCTTGTCTAACCGCCATTACTTGTTTGGGGGCTTTCTATTATCTTTGGGGTTCTGCTCCGGGGCAGATAGCTTTCCTATTTCTATCTTTAGGTGTAGTTAGTTTCTCAGGCTGTGACGAGGCGTCTAGGACCAACGTAGGAACGCTCCACGGCTGCCTCTAGTTGTGGTGGTTAGTCAGGGTACTGCAATCTCATAGATTCCAACTGCTCTGGTGTATTGCCTTTTTTGCCTGCTCTCCTCAGCTACCGAAACATAACAGTATCACCGGCCCAAAAATTGAAAATTGTATGGTACTCACAGAAGGGAAAAAATATTGTGAAAGAAAAAAGGTTGTCAGAGTTGTCAGAGATATTTTTCTGTTTGTTGCATTTTTTTTTTTTTTTTCCCTCTGTATCTCTGGGTGCTGGGGAGGATCTTTTCTCCCAATGGAGTTTGCACAGTTGTCTGGCCGTGTGGATCAGCTTGCCACTGAGGTTCAGAGTATTGCTGCATATCTTGCTAGGTTGCCTGTTGTGGAACCTAGGATCCCCATGCCAGATTTGTTTTTAGGGGATCGAGCTAAGTTTCAGAATTTCAAAAATAATTGTAAATTGTTTTTTGCCTTAAAATCGAAGTCCTCAGGAAACGCAGCGCAGCAGGTTCAAATTATCATCTCTCTCCTGCGCGGCGATCCTCAGGATTGGGCTTTTTCCCTGATACCTGGGGATCCTGTTTTGAGTGATGTTGATGCGTTTTTTCAGGCTTTGGGGTTATTGTACGATGAGCCTAATGTCACTGATCAAGCTGAAAAAGCCTTGTTGGCATTAAATCAGGGGCTTGATGACGCTGAGTTATACTGTCAGAGATTCCGTAGGTGGGCAGTCCTGACCAAATGGAATGACGACGCTTTGGCGGCCCTTTTCCGGAAGGGTCTGTCAGATAATGTAAAGGATGTTATGGTGGGATTCCCTGTCCCCTCTGGTCTCAATGATTCTATGTCATTAGCGATTCAAATTGACAGACGTTTGCGTGAGCGGAGAAGTATGCGTGGAATGGTGTTGCCTTGTGAGCCAGCTTCTGAACCCATGCAGTGTGATAGAGTGGTGTCTGGGGCACAGCGTCATGAGTTTCAAAAGCGCAATGGGTTATGTTTCTACTGTGGTGATGCCTCTCATGCTGTTTCAGTCTGCCGTAAGCGGGGAAGACGTTTTGCACGCTCAGTTGTCTTGGGTAGTGTTCAGACTAAGTTTTTATTATCTGTCACTCTGATATGCTCTCTGTCCTCATTTTCTGCTCAGGCTTTCGTTGATTCTGGAGCAGCTATTAACCTGATGGATTATGATTTTGCTAAACGTTGTGGGTTTCCCTTGATACCCCTACAGAAGTCTATTCCCCTACTGGGGATCGATTCTACCCCTTTGGCTGAGAATAAACCCCAGTTTTCTACTCAGGTGATAATGAGGGTTGAACCTGATCACCAGGAGTGCTGCAAATTTTTGGTTCTATATAATCTGCATGACATTATCGTGCTGGGTTTCCTTGGTTACAGTCTCATAATCCTGTTTTGGATTGGAAATCTGTGTCTGTAACCAGTTGGGGCTGCCAATGTGTTAATACCAACACTCCTGTTTTTTCTGCCTCCCCCCAGGCTCAGGATGTTCCTGACTTTTTGTTTGATTTTTCTGATGTGTTTAGCGAAAGTAAATCTGCATCCTTGCCTCCCCATAGGAGCTATGACTGCGCTATTGAATTAGTGCCGGGTAGTAAATTCCCTAAAGGTCGCCTTTTTAACTTGTCTGTACCTGAACATGACGCTATGCGGTCTTATATCAAGGAATCATTGGAGAAGGGTCATATCAGACCATCCTCTTCACCCTTAGGTGCCGGTTTTTTCTTTGTGGCCAAAAAAGATGGTTCATTAAGGCCGTGTATTGATTATCGTCTCTTGAACAATATTACTGTGAAATATCAATACCCGTTACCCTTGATTTCTGACCTGTTTTCCAGGGTGAAAAACGCTACTTGGTTTACCAAGCTTGACCTCAGGGGGGCGTATAACCTTATTCGCATTAAGCACGGGGATGAATGGAAGACGGCATTCAATACCCCTGAAGGGCATTTTGAGTACCTAGTGATGCCCTTTGGGCTCACTAATGCTCCTTCCGTCTTCCAGTCCTTCATGAATGACATTTTCAGGGATTTTGTGGATACATTTCTGATTGTTTATTTGGATGATATCTTGATTTTTTCTAATGACTGGGACTCTCATGTGAAACATGTTCGAACTGTATTCCAGATTTTGAGAGAGAATGCTCTGTATGTGAAGGGATCAAAGTGTCTTTTTGGCGTACAGAGGATCTCATTTCTGGGATTCATTTTGTCCCCATCTGTTATTGAAATGGACCGGTCAAGGTTCAGGCCATCTGTGATTGGGTCCAACCTACTTCATTAAAGGCTCTTCAGAGATTTTTGGGTTTTGCCAATTTTTATCGTAAATTTATTGGTAATTTCTCGGTTATTGTTAAACCATTAACTGATTTGACCAGAAAGGGTTCTGATGTGGTGAATTGGCCTCCTGAGGCAGTCTCTGCATTTCAGGAACTTAAGCAGAGATTCACTTCTGCTCCTGTTCTACGGCAGCCTGATGTTTCTCTGCCATTTCAGGTGGAGGTTGATGCCTCTGAAATTGGGGCAGGTGCCGTTTTGTCCCAAAAAGATCCAGAGACCTCTAAAAGTAACCCTTGTGCCTTTTTCTCTCGAAAATTTTCTCCTACTGAACGTAATTATGACGTGGGTAATCAGGAGTTATTGGCCATGAAGTGGGCTTTTGAAGAGTGGAGACATTGGCTGGAGGGAGCCAAACATCAGGTGGTGGTCCTTACGGACCATAAGAATCTGGTCTATCTGGAATCTGCCAAGCGACTCAATCCTAGACAGGCCAGGTGGGCCTTGTTTTTCACACGTTTTAATTTTGTGGTTTCCTTTCTTCCTGGCACTAAGAATGTTAAGGCGGATGCCCTCTCGAGGAGTTTCCTTGCGGACTCTCCTGAGTTATCTGATCCTTCTGTTATTTTGAAAGAGGGTGTAGTTCTTTCCGCCATCTCGCCCAATTTGAGACTTGCTCTGGAGGGGTGTCAGGAGGATAGGCCCGAGCGCTGCCCTGTTGGAAAATTGTTTGTCCCGGACCAATGGAAAAAGAGTGTGATGTCTGAGATTCATTGTTCCGCATTGGCTGGGCATCCCGGAATTTTTGGTACCAGAGACTTGGTTAGTCGGTCCTTTTGGTGGCCTACCTTGTCTCGTGATGTCAGGGAATTTGTGCAGTCCTGCGGGACTTGCTCTCGCTCCAAGCCTTGCTCTCGCTCTAGTGGTTTGTTGATGCCATTGCCTGTGCCCAAGAGACCATGGACCCATATCTCTATGGATTTCATTTCCGATCTTCCTGTTTCTCAGAGAATGACCACCATCTGGGTAATTTGTGATAGGTTTTCCAAAATGATACATCTTGTGCCATTACCTAAGTTGCCTTCCTCCTCTGAATTGGTGCCGTTGTTCCTTCAGCACGTGGTTCGTTTACACGGCATTCCTGAGAACATTGTGTCTGACAGAGGAGTCCAGTTTGTTTCCAGATTTTGGAGGACTTTTTGTTCTAAACTGGGTGTTCAATTGTCTTTCTCCTCGGCATTTCATCCTCAGACCAATGGTCAAACTGAGAGAACAAACCAGACATTGGAGACTTATCTAAGATGCTTTGTGTCTGCTGATCAGGATGACTGGGTCTCTTTTTTGCCTTTGGCTGAGTTTGCTCTTAATAATAGGGCTAGCTCTGCCACTTTGATGTCTCCGTTTTTCTGTAATTCTGGGTTTCACCTCGATTTTCTTCAGGACAGACGGAGGCTTCTGTCTGTCCAGGTGTTGACTCTGTTGTGGAGCGTATGCAGCAGATTTGGGACCAGGTAGTGGAGAGGTTGTCCCTCTCTCAGGAGAAGGCCCAGCGGTTTGCTAACCGGCATAGGACTGATGGTCCTCGGTTTAAAGTGGGGGACTTGGTCTGGTTGTCCTCAAAGAATATTCCTATGAGAGTAGCATCTCCTAAATTTAAGCCTAGGTTCATTGGACCTTATAAGATCATGGAGATTCTTAATCCTGTTTCTTTTCGTTTGCTTCTTCCAGGGACATTTAAGATCCATAACGTGTTCCACAAGTCCTTGTTGAAGAGGTTTGTTGAGCCAGTGGTTCCTGCTGCTGTGCCTCCTGACCCTGTTTTGGTTGAGGGCAATCTGGAGTATGTGGTTGAGAAAATATTGGATTCTCGTTTTTCTAGACGGAAACTCCAGTATTTGGTTAAATGGAGAGGTTATGGTCAGGAAGACAATTCTTGGGTGTTTGCTTCGGACATCCATGCTAGGAGACTTATCCGTGCGTATCATAGAACTCATCCTGACCGACCTGGTTGCTCAAATGAGGGTTCGGTGACCCCTCCTCAAGGGGGGGGTACTGTTGTGAATGGGTTTGAGATGAGTCCTGAGCAGAGGCTCCCTCTGGTGGTTTCAAGCGGTACTAGTGAAGATTGTGAAGACTGGGAATCAGGTGTTACTGACTGGTCTTATATAAGGGAGTCATTTTCCCATCAGGGTTGCCGGTGATCAATTGTTCTGGTCTGAATCCTTCATTCCAGTTTCCCTTGTAGCCTGCTGTGTCGTGTCTGCTTCTCCTGCTAACAGATAAGTCTTTTTCTGCTTTTGTGTTTGTGCTATATTTTTGCATTTTGTCCTGCACTTCTTTGGGGGCCTTCAGGGTCCCCTCCGGGGGCTTCTGCCCTCTCAGTTTGGTTCAGCCACTGAGTTTTGTTTTTTGCTTTTTCCAGTTTTTTCAGTGGCTGCTGTTTTGATTTTGTTACACCAGAGAACTAATTTAGGTGGTAGAGGTCGTGTGATCTCAGGTGATTTTGAAATTAGTAGAGTTGGTGCTTTTCAGGGTTTTCTGGGATTGCAGTAAGTACCCTTCCTTTCCTTTTCTATTTAGATAGTTTGGGCCCCAGCGTTTGCTCATACTATTTTCTTTCTGTGTCAGTATTTCCTCTTGTCTAACCGCCATTACTTGTTTGGGGGCTTTCTATTATCTTTGGGGTTCTGCTCCGGGGCAGATAGCTTTCCTATTTCTATCTTTAGGTGTAGTTAGTTTCTCAGGCTATGACGAGGCGTCTAGGACCAACGTAGGAACGCTCCACGGCTGCCTCTAGTTGTGGTGGTTAGTCAGGGTACTGCAATCTCATAGATTCCAACTGCTCTGGTGTATTGCCTTTTTTGCCTGCTCTCCTCAGCTACCGAAACATAACAAGATCCCCAAAGAACATAGGAAGCCCCCAAGCATGTAATGGCGGTTAGACAAGAGGAAATACAGACAAAGACAGAAAATAGTAAGAGCAAACATTGGGGCCCAATCTGCCTAGAAAGAAAAAGGATAGGAAGGACACTTACTGCAATCCAAAAAACCCTAAAAAATACCAACTCTACTAATTGCAAAAACACCTGAGATCACACGACCTCTACCACCTAAATTAGTTCTCTGGTGTAACAAAACTAAGCCGCAGCCACTGAAAAAACTGGAAAAGGCAAATGAACAAATAACAGTGGCTCAGATAAACTGAGAGGAGCACAAGCCCCGGAGGGGACCTGGCTGACCTCCACAGAAGTGCAGGGAACAATGCAAAAAGCAAGCACAAAAATAAAAACAGAAAATATGTTATCTGAGAGCAGGAGAAGAGGCAAGACTCAGCAAGCTTCCAAGTGAACCAGGAACCACAGTTGAGACAAGAACAATTAATCACCGGCAACCATGATGGGAGGGAACCTCCCTTATATAAGACCAGTCTGTAACTCCTGATTGCCAATCTTCATTGAATGGTTCAGTACTGTTTGTAACCACCAGAGGGAGCTTCTGCTCAGAATTCATTTCTAACACATTGACAACACGCAGGCCTCTCTGACCTTTCCCGGCGCCTGTGCACTGCAGTACTTTGCTCTGCCCTCAACAGGGCAGAGAATTATGCCTGTGCAGGAGCCGCGACAGAAGCAAGGATGATGACATCATTGCATGAAGATGGAAGGTGCTGGACCCGGACCTGCGACACCCATCAGACTGGACCGCCCCCCGGGTGAGTATAATCTAACTTGCTTTTCTTATCTTTCAGGTTACATCAGGGGCTTATCTACAGCATTCAAGAATGCTGTAGATAAGCCCCTAATGCCTGTAGCTGCAGCTTATATCCCAAAAAATGAGGTGACAGATTCCCTTTAAATAGAAGTCTCCTTTCAAAAAATGTTTTTCCTGTAAATGCTCCTAGTAGTAAGAAATAAAAAAAAAAAATTTTGCCTTACTTACCCTGCCTGGGTCCAACAGATTCTCATTGGTTGCTCCTGGTATCTAATGTTGTCTGCAGTGTTGGCGTCATATTGACATGTGGAATATAGCATAGCTGAACCCCTTTGTTCAAAATACTTTGTGGATTGCATAATCCTAATTCGGAGAACTCTTTAGTGCAATAAAACAGTAGTATATCTTGGGAGGAGGTAGAGCATATCTGGGGGGAGGTAGAGCATATCTGTGGAGGTAGAGCATATTTGGGGGAGGTAGAGAATATTTGTGGGGAGGTAGAGCATATTTGTGGGGAGGTAGAGAATATTTGGGGAGGTAGAGCCTATCTGGGGAGGTAGGGCATATCTGTGGGAGGTAGAGCATATTTTGGCGAGGTAGAGCATATCTGGGGGGATGTAGAGCATATCTGGGGGGAGGTAGAGCATATCTGCGGGGTAGAGCATATGTAGGGGGAGGTAGAGCATATCTGAGGGTAGAGCATATGTAGGGGGAGGTAGAGCATATCTGGGGGGGAGGTAGAGCGTATTTGGGGGGGAGGTAGAGCATATCTGGGGGGGAGGTAGAGCTAATGATCACTATAGCGTCCGCCCCAGAGAGCACCTTGGTCAGCAGCAGAGAATTTATTTGAGGAGAATTGAGTTCTCCTCAAGTTTTAAAAAATTGTTGCATGATGTCTGATGTCCTAGTCGATGTCAGAAAGAAGATAACGGAGCATTTCGCAGAGCACACAAGCATATTACTTGGTCAAGTGCTATCAGATTTTTTAGTCAATGAAGGTGTGCAGACGGCTGATTTTTTTTTGCTGACAGAATGTGTCTATGAAAAAAATTACAACAAGCTGTGATTTCACTTTGAATTCAGCCGAGTACAAGAAAAAAATTGGATGCCTTACGGGCATTCAGCATGTCATCCGATTTTTAAAGATACAATTCTGTAGCATAGGAAACTGTAAATGATCCTGTAAAATATTATTAGCTGCTGAGTAAAAGAACAGATTGCACACGGACAGCACATGGATAACAAGTGAGAAAAAAATCGTCCCACTCTTCTGGATGAGACTGATTACTTATATGCCTGTGTGATCCTAGCCAAAGAGTGGACATTAGGACAAGTGAGGTGAGTATTCATTTTTATTTTATAGCAATAACTTTAATGCAAATCAAATTTCCCTGTCAAATTAAAGCAATCTGCCAAATTCTCATCTTCACAGATTACCTCATCTCTGGTCAACAGCAATAAGTTTTTTAGCAGTCACATTAGACAGCTCTGTTAAGCTGCAGATATACTGTAGGGTTAATCTGCAGGTTAATAGCATTAGAAAAGTGCCTGGCCACACAATTGAAAGTGCAACACCCAGGAGGAAAGTAACTTATTTAACACTCTAAGGCTACGTGCACACGTTGCGGATCTTGTTGCGGATCCGCAGCATTTTTTCTGTGCGGAATTGCAAAAAATCCGCAAAGGAGTGATCAAGCAATGTTAATAAGTGGGAATCCAGAATTGTTGTGCACATGCTGCAGAAAAGTCTGCACTAATTCTGAGCGTTTTATTTTCCACAGCATGTCAATTCTTTTTGCAGATCTGCAGCGTTTTTGCACCCATTGATTAACATTGAGTCAGTCAAATACGCAGCTAAATCGCAGGTGTAAAAAGGTTTGCAAATTAGCTGCGGATTTGCTTACCAAAAACGCTGCGGAAAGGAAGGAGATAGGCTGTGTTTCCATGGTCCGGAAACACAGCACTTTGGACGGAGCGGAAAGTCTGCTCCTCCCAAAGCCCCACCTCCTTTTGAACGCGCGGTCATTCCGGATGTGTTCATGGAACACATCCGGAACACATGCGGAATGACCGCAGGGCTACATAGCCCTGTGTTATTTCCCTTGCGGTGACGCAGCGTCGCCGCAAGGGAATAGGACATGCTGCGGTCTAAAAAGACGTGCCGCATGTCCGGAAACGCAGGTCTTCCGCCTGTGTGTTTTGAAGCATAGTGGAGATGGGATTCCTTGAAATCCCCTCCACTATGCTGTAACATCTGGACGCTGCGTGTTTGACGCTGTGCCAACGCACAGCGTCAAACAAGCAGCAAATCCGGACTGTTTCCTGACCGTGGAAACATACCCGAAGAGTGTGGATGGAGAATGTGTGTGTGGGCGGAGACAATGTGTTAGCGGAGAATATGTGCATGCCTGTGTACGGGTGTCTGTGTGCGGGTGTCTGTCTGCGGGTGTCAGTGTGTGGGAGTCTGTGGGTGTCTCTTTGTCTTTCTGTCTGCGGGTGTCTGTGTGTAGCCAGGCATCGTCTGATGGGACTACTAGTCCCATCCGGCTATGTCTGCTGTCACATATAACAGTGACAGCATGAGCCAATGATGGGACAGTAGTAGTCTCATCATCCAGTGACTGTGTTCAAGTGTAAAACAAAAAAAAACCACATTCATACTCACCAAACACCTAGTCCCCGAAGCCTTCGATTTCCTGCAACAAAAAAAATAATAAATTAACATAAGTATATAAGTATAGTATAATAAGTATATATGCCTTTCTGCCATAGTCCATTTAATAATGAGTGTCCATGGTGCACAGTGCACAGCATCACAGTGATACACGACGGGAGGATTACCTACTGTGAGTGTGTCACCAGAGCCGTGTAGAGTGGTCATATCTCCTGATGTGACTGTTCTACACGTAAGATCGTCCTGGGACACTCATTATTAAATGGACTACGGTGGAAAGGTAAGTATTTATGCAGATTTATTATTTTATTTTTGTTGCAGGAGATCGAGGGATTTGAGGATTAGGCAATGCAGTAAGTATGGTAAATTAAGGTTGTTAATGGACTTTTATCTGGCTGTGTCTTTATTTACCATATACCATATAGGATTAGTAATGAATAGGTGTTTTATAGATGCTTCTACATTACTAAGCTGTGGGCTTGATGTCACCTGACAATACAAAGGTGACATCAACCCCACAAATATTACCCCACTTGCCACCACTACAGGGCAAGTGGGAAGAGGAAGGCTAAGTGCCAGAATTGGCGCATCTATAAGATGCACCACTTCTTGGGCAGCTGAGAGCTGATGTTTTCAGCCTGGGGGCCAATATACATGGCCCCTTCCCAGGCTATTAATATCAGCCCACAGCTGTCTGCCTAGCCTTTGCTGGTTCGATTTTATAGGGTGACCCCATATCAATTTTTTTCTGGGTTTCCCTGTAAAATAGCCAGTAAAGGCTAAGTAAACATCTGCAAGCCCACACAATTATATTTTAAATTTTTTTTGAAAGATAAACAGATCTTGCGTTTCACACAAATTTCATGTGCGTGTGTGTGTCTTTTAACTCTTTATGTATCATTTTAATAATGAGGGTATCTAGCTGACACAAATATACAGTGGGTTCATAAAATATTCAGACCCCTTTACATTTTTCACTCTTTGTGAACCATGTGTGTGACTATGTGATATTTCAGTTTTTCTTTTTTAATCAATTTGCAAAAATTTCTACATTTTTGTTTTTTTTCAGTAAAGATGTGGTGCAGAATATACATTAATGAGAAAAAAATGTACTTTTTTGCATTTACCAAATGGCTGCAGTGAAAAAAGAGTGGAAAATTTAAAGTGGTCTGAATACTTTTCAAACCCACTGTATATAAATATGTATGTATATTTATAAATATATATATATATATATATATACACATGTCTGTATATATTATATACATATATATGCATATATACACTGCTCAAAAAAATAAAGGGAAAACTCAAATAACACATCCTAGATCTGAATGAATGAAATATTCTCATTGAATACTTTGTTCTGTACAAAGTTAAGTTGAATGTGCTGACAACAAAATCACACAAAAATTATCAATGAAAATCAAATTTATTAACCAATGGAGGCCTGGATTTGGAGTGACACAAAATTAAAGTGGAATGTTATGTCCTTAAATCAAGTCAAAATGATGCTCAGTAGTGTGTGGCCTCCACATGCCTGTATGACCTCTCTACAACGCCTGGGCATGCTCCTGATGAGGCAGCGGATGGTCTCCGAGGGATCTCCTCCCAGACCTGGACTAAAGCATCCTCCAACTCCTGGACAGTCTGTGGTGCAATGTGACGTTGGTGGATGGAGCGAGTGTCAAGCTGTCACTGAGTACAGGAGGTCAGGGTCCTATGCTGACCCTAAGCTGGGGCCCTGACTAATCCCTCTACCTGGAGGTACTGTTAATGGTACAGAGGTCCAGGCCGCCAGCGTAACCCTACCTCCTGAGAATGCCTGAACCTCAGTAATCTAGTCCTGAGAAGGACCCCGATCACAACAGTAGGGGACAGGGTAGTAAATGCTTATACACAGTACTAGACGAACGAGACAGTACAAGGGGAAAACCAAAAACCACCTTGCATACAAAAACTCACACCACAATAACAGAGGGAACACAAACAGGTAAGGAGATAAATGATAAAGCGAGGAAGGGAAAAAACCACACCGAGTACACTTCGCTCCAAACTCTTCAATACCACGATCCGCTCTGATGGTCTGTATGAAATGCTTTCACCGACAACTACCCTATCAGACCGGCAGGTATTTGAAGGAGTCCCAATACTGCAGAATTAACTGCAGCTGGGTGAGGCTGGGCCTCGTCTAGCACAGAGAGAGAGAATTAACTCCCTCACTGCCGAAAAACACCAAGCACCAAAAACTCAGCTGCGAGAAGTCAGGCTGTGCAATCGCGACGATCTTCGTGGCGACACACCCGTGACAGTACCCCCCTTCTACGAGGGGCCTCCGGACCCTCAGGGCCAGGTTTATCCGGGTGAGTCGTGTGGAGGGCCCGAATTAATCGGTCTGCGTTAATATCCGACGCAGGAACCCACATCCTCTCCTCAGGACCATACCCCTTCCAATGAACCAGTTACTGAAGGGACCGGCGATTAAAACGTGAATCAACGACTTTCGATACCTGAAACTCCAAGTTACCATTGACCACCACTGGAGGAGGAGGTAAAGGTGACGGTATCACCGGCGCCACATACCTCTTAAGCAAAGATCTGTGGAACACGTTGTGAATTTTAAACGTAGGGGGGAGGTCAAGACGGAATGCCACCGGATTAATTATAGAACTGATCCTGTACGGCCCGATGAACCTGGGACCCAGTTTCCAGGAGGGAACCTTAAGTTTTATATTCTTGGTAGACAACCATACCCGATCATTCACACTTAGGTCCAGACCAGACACTCTCCTCTTATCAGCCATACGTTTGTATCGGTTCCCCATAGTACTCAGATTATTCAGCACCCCTCTCCACACTGAAGCGAGTGATGACGAAAATCGTTCCTCCTCAGGAACACCCGAAGAGCCCCCCCTACTGAAAGTACAAAACTGGGGGTGAAAACCATATGCCCCAAAAAACGGGGACTTACCAGTGGACTCGCTCCGCCTATTATTAAGAGCAAACTCCGCCAGAGGTAAGAAAGAAGCCCAGTCCTCCTGGTTCTCTGACATAAAACACCGGAGATATGTCTCCAAGCTCTGGTTCAGACGTTCCGTCTGACCATTGGTCTGAGGATGAAAAGCCAATGAAAACGATAAATGCATCCCCCGCCGTGTACAAAATGCCTTCCAGAATTTGGACACAAACTGAGACCCCGATCCGACACCACATCGGAGGGTACCCCGTGAAGCCTCACAATCTCCCCAATGAACACCTGCGCAAGAGTTTTATCATTAGGAAGAGCAGGAAGAGCGATAAAATGTGCCATCTTGCTGAACCTGTCCACTACAACGAGTATGACCGTTTTACCCGAAGACGGCGGGAGGTCCGTAATAAAGTCCATAGACAGATGAGTCCAAGGATGCTCAGGGATCTTCAAAGGTAAGAGGGCCTCAGACGGACGGGTATGTGGGGTCTTAGAGCGCACACAAACCCCACAGGACGCAACAAAAGTTACCACCTCCCTATGTAAGTTAGGCCACCAAAACCGACGCGAGAGGAGATCCACAGTTGCTTTACTCCCTGGGTGTCCTGCCAAAGCTGCGTTATGGTGTGCCTCGATCACCTTTTGTCGCAACTGATCTGGAACAAACATTCTCCCTGGAGGTCCAACAGGGGCGTCCCCCTGAGCCTCCAATACCTCCTCCTCAAGCTCAGAGCATACTGCCGACACCACCACCCCCTCCTGAAGGATAGGAACCGGGTCATCCGTATTCCCGGCCCCAGGGAAACTACGAGATAAGGCATCCGCCTTTACATTTTTTGACCCCGGACGATATGTGACGACAAAATTAAACCTGGTAAAAAACAACGACCACCTAGCTTGTCTGGGATTCAGACGTTTTGCGGACTCAAGATATAGCAGGTTCTTGTGATCGGTGATGACGGTGACCGGATGGACTGCCCCCTCCAAAAAATGGCGCCACTCCTCAAAAGCTAACTTAATGGCCAAGAATTCCCTATTGCCAACATCGTAATTCCTCTCAGCGGACGACAATTTTTTAGAGAAAAAAGCGCACGAATGCCACTTAGCAGGGGATGAACCTTGTGATAATACTGCTCCCACCCCTACCTCAGAAGCGTCTACCTCTACAATGAACGGCTGTGACGCATCAGGTTGAATGAGTATGGGTGCCGAGGCAAAACATTTTTTCAAGGAGGAGAATGCTTGACAAGCCTTGTCAGACCACCTAGAAAAATCCGTCCCTTTTTTTGTCATGTCTGTGAGAGGTTTAACCATGGACGAGAAATTACGAATGAATTTCCGGTAATAATTAGCAACCCCAGGAAACGTTGTAGTGCCTTAAGATTCTCTGGCAGATCCCACTCAAGAACTGCCCGCACTTTCCCAGGGTCCATACGAAAACCGGATGTTGACACCAGGAAGCCTAAAAACTGGAGTTCCTGTACGGCGAACACACACTTTTCCCATTTGGCGTACAGTTTATTATCCCGCAAGATCTGTAACACCTGCCTAACATGCTCCTGATGAGACACAAGATCTGGCGAGTAAATTAAGATATCATCCAGATATATGACAACAAACTGTCCCACCAGGCGGCGAAAAATGTCATTAACAAAGTGTTGGAACACCGCCGGAGCATTAGTCAGACCGAATGGCATGACAAGGTTCTCATAATGCCCCTCCGGAGTGTTAAACGCCGTCTTCCACTCATCCCCCTCCTTCATCCTAATCAGATTGTACGCCCCCCTGAGATCCAACTTAGAGAACCATTTGGCGCCCACGATCTGAATGAAGAGATCGGGGATAAGTGGGAGCGGATACGGATCTCGGACCGTAATCCGATTAAGTTCACGGAAATCCAGGCAAGGGCGTAGGCCTCCATCTTTCTTCTTCACAAAAAGAACCCCGCGGCCACCGGGGAAGATTAAGGTCTAATATGCCCCTTAGCCAAACTCTCTGAAATATAATCCTTCATGGCCTGCCTCTCAGGACCAGATAGGTTATACAACCTAGATTTAGGTAACTTGGCCCCAGGGAGCAGTTTTACAGAACATGTCATACACGCGATGAGGAGGTAGTTCCTGACACCCTTTCTCCGAGAATACATCCTCAAAATCCGCCAGAAATGGAGGTAAGACTCTAGGAGCGACTGCACGATGACCGTATTCATGCAGTTTTTATTACAGAATTCACTCCATTGGCTTATCTCTCTGGATTGCCAATTAATAACCGGGTTATGCTTAGTTAACCAAGGAAGGCCCAACACTATAGGAGTGGGAAGACCCTACAACACGTAACAAGACAACAGTTCCTTTATGTATCGCCCCCACTTGAAGATTTACGTTATGCACTGCTTGCAAAAAACTTCCCTGACCGAGAGGCCTGGCGTCGATCGAGAATATGGGGACGGGTTTAGCCAACACACTCAATCGCATACCTTGAACCCGGGCAAACCGAGCGTCCACCAGATTAGCCCCGGCCCCACTATCCAGAAGAACAGATATCCTCTCAGTTCTCGTACCCACCACCACCTCCGCCGGTACGAGAAACTGAGACGAACCTAGGGACGAAATACCTACTCCCAGATTGCTGTCCACCACACAACCTGGGATCAATAGTTTTCCGACGACCCTTTACTCTACAAAGGACGGGATGGACACCCCCCAATAAAATGTCCCTTTCTCCCGCAGAAGAAACACCTTCCTGTCTTGTGGCGCACCGCCGGTCCCCTCCCCCGAAATGATGTCCCTCCTAACTGCATAGGCTCATCTGGACTGACCAGGGGAACCTCCATATAAGGGGCCCTTGTAGAAGGTGGAGTCATCACAGGGGGCGGAGTTACCCCGCACCTCTCCCGAAGCCGTCTGTCAATGCGAATAGCAAGGGCCATAGCGGCTTCCAGTGACGCGGGAGGGTCATACTGTGACAATACATCCTTTAATTTGTCAGATAAACCTTGACAAAACTGGCTCCTAAGAGCCGGGTCATTCCACTGGGTGTCCGTGGCCCACCTACGGAACTCCGAACAGAATTCCTCCGCCGGACGATCTCCCTGCTGGATCCTACGTAACTTAGATTCAGCAAGGGAGATCCGATCCGGGTCATCATATACGAGACCCAGAGCTGTGAAAAACCTATCCACTGACTGAGAAGCCGGGGAGCCCTGGGGAAGAGAGAACGCCCATGATTGTGGGTCCCCTTGTAGGAGCGAGATGACAATTCCTACCCTTTGTTCTTCACTCCCCGATGACCGTGGCCACAGCCGAAAGTACAACTTACATGCCTCCCGGAAAGCAAAAAACTTGTCCCGCCCCCCAGTAAACCTGTCAGGGAGAGCTACTTTAGGTTCTGGTCCGGCTTGCTTCGGGGAATACAAAACCTTGGACTTAACGTCCGCCAGCTCCATGGACAAACTCTGCAACTGCCGAGCTAGACTGGCTACTGGATCCATGGAGGCTGGAGAGAATCTTTTGTCGGTCGGTGAAAATGTCACGCTGTCACTTCGTACAGGAGGTCAGGGTCCTTTGCTGACCCTAAGCTGGGGCCCTGACTAATCCCTCTACCTGGAGGTACTGTTAATGGTACAGAGGTCCAGGCCGCCAGCGTAACCCTACCTCCTGAGAATCCATGAATCTCAGTAACCTAGTCTTGAGAAGGACCCCTATCACAACAGTAGGGAACAGGGTAGTAAATGCTTATACACAGTACTAGACGAACGAGACAGTACAAGGGGAAAACCAAAAACCACCTTGCATACAAAAACTCACACCACAATAACAGAGGGAACACAAACGGGTAAGGAGATAAATGATAAAGCGAGAAGGGAAAAAACCACACCGAGTACACTTCGCTCCAAACTCTTCAATACCACGATCCGCTCTGATGGTCTGTATGAAATGCTTTCACCGACAACTACCCTATCAGACCGGCAGGTATTTGAAGGAGTCCCAATACTGCAGAATTAACTGCAGCTGAGTGAGGCTGGGCCTCGTCTAGCACAGAGAGAGAGAATTAACTCCCTCACTGCTGAAAAACACCAAGCACCAAAAACTCAGCTGCAAGAAGTCAGGCTGTGCAATCGCGACGATCTTCGTGGCAACACACCCGTGACAGCGAGACATGATGTCCCAGATGTGCTCAATTGGATTCAGGTCTAGGGAACGGGTGGGCCGGTGCATAGCTTCAATGCCTTCATCTTGCAGGAACTGCTGACACACTCCAGTCACATGAATTCTGGCACTGTCCTGCATTAGGAGGAACCCAGGGCCAACAGCAACAGCATATGGTCTCACAAGGGGTCTGAGGATCTTATATCGGTACCTAATGGCAGTCAGGCTACCTCTGGCGAGCACATGGGGGCTGTGCGGCCCTCCAAAGAAATGCCACCCCACACCATTGCTGACCCCCTGCCAAACCAGTCATGCTTTTTTTCTAACAACAACACATAAGGACACATACTCTGATATGGCCCAAAAAAAGAAGAGATCCAAAATTATTCAAAAATTAAAAAATTTTATTAATATCCATTAAGAACAATGCATAACATAAAATTCACAGTGGAATAATACCTGATCTAAACACCCAAAAAGGGAAGATAACAAGAAAGCAGACCATGCTGCGCAGAATGTAACGACCACCTAAGTACATCCCAGATAGACTAAAGGTCCATTCATTATGAAATCATATTCAGTAAGACCTTACCCAGAGATGTAACAAAATTGTGGCGACACCCGCAGCACTGCCCTCAGGGATCTCCCCCTCACCCCGACGCACGTTTCGCTGTCCCGCTTCTTCGGGGGCGTAATAGAGGTGGATAATGTGGGATTATAAATACCGGAGACTAATGATCACGTGTGCCATTCCGAATCCAGGCATAGGATGGCCAATTATGCCTGATTAGTTCTCGTGCTTAACGGCGCATGTAGCTGTTCTACGTTCCTGATCGTAAAGAGTGTCTTCCTGTCATGCGCCCGTTGGACCGCATGCTGGTACGCAAGCGGTACAACACGTGGGCACTTAAGGAAGCACATAGGAACGAGATCCAGCGCATGCGCACTTGCAACAGGCCTGAAATGACGATATTTAGACAGACATCAAAATAAAGGTTAGAATAGTCTGACTTAAATAGACCTATCCAGATATAGAAACCTTGTCATTTAACTATAATCACCTTACATATCATAAATGCAATATTAATGTGCATAAATGTGACAATTATACAATTTCTACATAGTGTTTCAACAAATAAATTGTATTTTATACGTGTTGTCAATTATAACCTTAATTCCTATATAAAAATATAGAAATAAAAATATTTTTTTCTACTAATTAGAGATGAACGACTTTGCCTTTTCTTTTAGGGTCGAGTCGGGTTTCGTGAAACCCGACTTTCTCAAAAGTCGAGTTGAACGAAGTCGGCCGACTAACGGAAAAGGTCGGGTCAGAGTCAAAAATCTGACCCCAATGCAAGTCAATGGGGAATAAAAGTCAACAGGGAGTGGAGGACAGTAAACACACCTACAGTGCCCATTTCAATGCCAACGACATCAATTCTTATTATTTAAGCTTGTCAACCTTAATTTACTTCATAATAATAGTAACGCATTGAAAACTGGGGGTTATTTGGCTAAAGTTGTGGGGGGGGCAGGGCTAACTCCAGGTTTTCGTGGGCCCCGGGCGAAAGAGTCTCAGTGGGCCCCTTTAACACATACCACAATTCATAATGCTTCGATACGGCACCGAAATGTAGGTATAGTACAATGCCAAACACTTCACTTCTTACATTACATGACTGATATCTATTTTAAATTCTACAATAGCTCAAAAAACGGAGAGTACAGTCCTCCATACAGTATTATGGGCACCACATAGTGACCCATACAGAGTAATGAGCCCCATATATTTCCCTATACAGAATAATGAGCCCCATATATTGCTCCATACGGAATGGGCTCCATATAATGCTCCATACAGAATAGGCCCCATATGTGCTCCATATGATGTTCCATATATAAAGGGCCCTATATGATGCCCCATAAATAATGAACCCCAAATGATGCTCTAGTATATGATGGGCCCCATATATAATGCTCCAGTGTGTGATGAGCCCCATAAAATGCTCCAAATATAATGGTCCCCTTATATAATACTCCATATATAATGGTCTCCATGTGATGCTCCATATATAATGTGCCCCATATGATGCACCATATATAATGGGCCCCATTTGATGCTCCAGTATATGATGTGCCCCATGGATGATGCTCCAGTGTATAATGGGCCCTATCTATGATGCTCAAGTGTATGATGGGCCCCATATATAATTATCCAGTGTATAATGTTCCCCATATATTGTTCCAACCATTATAAAAATGAAATACCTCTCCTGGCTGGGCACTGCTCTACTCTGGACCCCTCAGCGTCGCCATCTTCCAGCTCTCTGCACTGTGACTGTTCAGGCAGAGGGCGCACAGACGTGACATCATCACGCTCTCTGACTTGAATGTCACTGTCAGGAAACGCGGAAGACGTCACAGCGGTGGAGCAGGGAGAGGTAAGTATTGCAAGTGCTGGGGCCCTGAGCAAGCAGGGGTGGCACACTCGTGGGCGCCGGAAACTGTCACAGGGCCCCTCGTAGTACGCCAGTGTCACTGACGGCGAGTGAGCCTCCCCACCTGCTCAGGGCCCCGGAACTTGCCCCGGTGGCCACATGCTGACGCCGGCCCTGGGATGGGGGGAAAGCCCAGTTAGGGAGGTGGAAAAAGTGGCATATGTTGAGATGTAGGCTGGACGTTCAGCAGCTGCAAATGGAGGAATTGGAGAAGTCTGAGGAAGAGGAGGACAAAGCGAGCCATTTTGCTGGCAACCTATGTGTCATCAGGGGAAGGTGTACAAAATCCTTTGAAACCCAGGCATGGTTCATTTTAATGAAGGTGAGATCACCTACATTTTGGGTCGACAGCCGGGTCCTTCTTTCTGTCAGGATTGATCCAGCAGCACTGAAGACTCTTTCTGATAGCACACTACCAGCAGGGCAAGCGAGCTCCTGTAAGGCATATTGTGCCAATTCAGGCCAGGTGTCCAGTTTACAGGCCCAGTAGTCAAAGGGGAATGAACTGTGAGGGAGAACATCAATAGGGGAGGAGAGGTAATTTTGAACCATAGTTGACAACTGCTGTCTCCTGTCTGTTGCAATCGATTCAGAATTACCAGTCGTTTGAGCGTTACTCGAGAAATCAGACCACAACATAGTCATGAAACCCCTGTCTCCAATGCCACTTCGGCTGTGTGCACCATGAACACCTCTTCCATTTGGCCCAGTACAGCTTGTGTTAGAACCTGCAACGCAGCTGTGTTCTGGGAATGCCTCTAACAAACGGTTTACCAGAGTTGCTTGTTTGTTCGCCAATATTAGCTCTAGGTTCTCCTGTGGCATGATGTTCTGTAATTTGCCTTTATAGCGTGGCCCGAGGATGCTGGCCAACCAGTAGTTGTCATCCTTCATAATTTTGGCAATGCAGTGGGGGTCCCTTTTTAGAATCCGCAAGACATAATCACACATGTGGGCCAATGTTCCAGGTGTCAATGATGCACTGCCAGTAGTGGGTGGAGGAGCACTTTCTGCCAAATCCACATCCCTCCAGTCACTCACAAACCCTGTACCTGACCTTGGCAAGCCAACATTTTCTCTTTTCCCTCAGAAGCATTATCCTCCCCAAAATAATCATCCCCCTCATCATCATCCTCCTCCTCTTCCTCTTCTTCCTCCACCTCATCCAGGACAGTTCCATGAGCAGACAATGTATGACTGTCACGAAGGCATCCCTCCTCCTCCTCCGCTGCAGACGCCTGATCCTTAATGTGCGTCAAAGTTTGCATGAGCATACGCATAAGTGGGATGCTCATGCTTATGATGGCGTAGTCTGCGCTTACCAGCCGTGTGCATTCCTCAAAACACTGAAGGACTTTACAGAGGTCTTTCAGCTTTGACCACTGCACACTCAACAACTCCATGTCCGCCTCAAACTGCCTGCCCGTGTATCCTCCCACAAATGCATCACAGCCTGCCACTGTTGGCAAAGCCTATCAACCATGTGCATGGTGGAGTTCCATCTTGTTGCAATGTCTTTGATTAGGTGGTGCTTGGGGAGGTTGAGCGATTGCTGCAGCCTCTGCATACGACTGGAGTCTACGGGCGAGCGACGGATGTGCGAGCACAGTCTTCACACCTTATGGAGCAGGGCTGGTAACTCCGGATAATTATTTTGGAAGCACTGCACCACCCAGTTCAATGTGTGAGCCAGGCGAGGTATGTGTCTGAGTTTTGCCGGGGCTATGGCCACCACAAAATTACGTCTGTTATCACTGACTACCTTGCCTAGCTCAAGATGTAGATTGCCCAGCCATGACTCAGTTTCTCACTGCAAGTAGTTGGCCAGTACCTTCGCGGTGTGTCTGTTGTCGCCTAAAGACATCATCTTTAAAACAGCCTGCTGACGCTTACCACTAGTTCATCGATAGTGGGACACCTCGTGTGCAACACTGGCAGCTGCGGATGGAGTGCTTGTGCGACTGCGCTCTGTCATCGAGCTTTTGCTTCTGGAGGAAGAGGAGGAGGAGGGTCGAACGCTTACAGCTAACTGTTGCCTATACCGTGGGCTAGGCAGCACTGTCCCACCACCGCTGTCCCCTGTGGTCCCTGCATCCACAACATTAACCCAGTGTGCAGTGATGGACACGTAACAGCCCTGACCATGCCTACTAGCCCATGCATCTGTTGTGAGGTGCACCTTTCCACTCACTGATTGTTTGAGTGCATGTACAATGTGGTCTTTCACATGCAGGTGGAGGGTAGGGATGGCTTTTCTAGAAAAGAAGTGCCGACTGGGTAGGTCATAGCGTGGGACAGTGTAGGCCATGAGCTCTCGGAACGCTGCGCTTTCAACCAAATGGAAGGGCATCATCTCTAATGAGATCAGTTTGGCAATGTAGGCATTCAAAGCCAGTGAGGTTTTGTAGTCCTTCCACGCTTGCAAGTGCATGGTGTTTAAATGTCTAAGCATGCAACTGGTATTCAATTTTCGGAGATTTTTCCCTTGGCTAAAGGTCCTTCCGCACTTCTTACAGATAATCTTTGCCTCATTAATAGGATTTTGGTCAAAAAAGTGCCACACTGCACTCTTCCTACTATGGGATAAATTTTCAGGGCTTGCTCGATGTGCTAATTTGACCATCTGGCCAAGCTGTCCTGCAACTCTTTTTGCTTTTTTAACACGTTTTTGGACTGCAACGGGCCTGCCAGATAACTGCAGCTGCGATGTCGATGCCTGCAGCATATCCTCCACCTCTTCTGAGCTATTGCCAGCGGCACCCTCTTCCCCCAATGGATGCCAATCCGGGTCAACAACTGTGTCATCCATCACCTCCTCTTCAATTTCATCTGCACCTTCGTCTGTGTCACCGTGTAAGGTGGTATCATATGCGGGAAGGGGAACCTGTGTTACATCAGGGTCAGATTCTGGCTCAATAGACTACGAGGACCATGCAGTGCTCTGCGTGAATGTACCAGCAAAATCATATAGCAGTGGCTGTGCATCAGAGCACTCCATGTCATATTCATCTTGGACTGGGGAATTCAGGATTTGACTTGATAACCCAGGCATGGTATGTGAAAAAAGCTCCATGGAGTAATCTGAAGTGTGGCCTGCGGCATCCTTCACTTTTGGTGGGGGTGAAGAACACAAGGAAAGGTGTTGTTCCTGACCAGGAGCCTGCACTGACGACTCAGTGCTTGCATTTTTTGAAAGTTAAGAAGAGGAAGCAATAGAGCTGGAGGCTGTTTCAGCAATGTAAGCCAAAACCTGTTCCTGATGCTCTGGCTTTAAAAGCGGTTTACTTACTCCCAGAAAAGGGAGCCTTCCAGGCCTTCTGGAGCCAGATGATGATGCCGGCTCAATACCTCCTGCCTTAGGTGCTACTGTGCTTTTGGCACTTCCAGAAGATGCACCACCACCACCACCATCATTGCCAGCTGCCCCCCCCGCCCACAACCGTGGCCTCTTCCACCATATACTTCCTCATGTTTGGGAAAATGTACCAAAAATACCAGCAGATATATGGTACTGTATGAGGAGCGTACAGCTGTATATGGGGTAGGGCAAAATTTAAATTTCCGTATATATTTCCGGAGTCACACACAGACGCTCACTCAGTATGGATTTGAAAGTAATATAAAGAGCAGATATACGGTACTGTATCAGAAGCGGACAGCTGTTTACGGTGTAGGGTAAAATTGCAATCTCCGTATATATTTCCGGAGTCACACACAGACGCTCACTCAGTATGGATTTGACCGTAATACAAAGAGCAGATATACGGTACTGTATCAGAAGCGGACAGCTGTATACGGTTTTGGGGAAAATTTAAATCTCCGTATATATTTCCGGAGTCACACACAGACGATCACTCAGTATGGATTTGACCGTAATACAAAGAGCAGAAATACGGTACTGTCTCAGAAGCATACAGCTGTATACGGTGTAGGGGAAAATTGCAATCTCCGTATATATTTCCGGAGTCACACACAGATGTTCACTCAGTATGGATTTGACCGTAATACAAAGAGCAGATATACGGTACTGTATCAGAAGCGGACAGCTGTTTACGGTGTAGGGTAAAATTGCAATCTCCGTATATATTTCCGGAGTCACACACAGACGCTCACTCAGTATGGATTTGACCGTAATACAAAGAGCAGATATACAGTACTGTATCAGAAGCGGACAGCTGTATACGGTTTTGGGGAAAATTTAAATCTCCGTATATATTTCCGGAGTCACACACAGACGATCACTCAGTATGGATTTGACCGTAATACAAAGAGCAGAAACACGGTACTGTCTCAGAAGCATACAGCTGTATACGGGAAAATTGCAATCTCCGTATATATTTCCGGAGTCACACACAGACGTTCACTCAGTATGGATTTGACCGTAATACAAAGAGCAGATATACGGTACTGTCTCAGAAGCGTACAGCTGTATATGGTGTAGGGGAAAATTGCAATCTCCGTATGTATTTCCGGAGTCACACTCAGATAGTCAGCATGTATTTGTTCGTGATACCAGTCGGTACACGGTAGTGTGTGAGGAGCTTACAGCTCTATACGGTGTGGGAAAAAATGAACAGTCGGTAAGTGTGCAGAAAAAAAGAATAAAAGTATTAGTGCTGTGTAAAAAGCAGTCTGCACAGCAGTGTACACACAGCAATACAGCTATCAGGCAGCCTAATAACCAGCGCTGCTGCACACAAGAAAATCCTCCCCTGTCACTGCACACTAACTGTACAGCACAATTGCTATCAGCACAAGCACAGAACTTCTCTTTCCTGCCCTAACTCTCTCCCTACTGATAAACAGCATCAGCAACCTCTCCCTACTGTTAATATTGGCAGAAGTAAAATGGAGTTTGGCACTCAGGGCTTTTATAGACCCTATAACGCCCCCCAAAGCAAGCCAATCACTGCAATGCCCTTCTCTAAGATGGTGGTGGATGCTGCTCATGTCATCTCTTTGCCCACAGTGTACGTCCTTGCTCATTGGCTAAAAAAAGGTGCCTGCAAGCATTATGGGAAAACTGACTTGTGCACTGGGGTCCATGACCGCATGGCCGACTGCACGCTATGGTCGGGTTTCGGACAACGAAACCCGACTTGGCGAAAGTCGGCGACTTTTGAATCTGACCGACCTGTTTCGCTTAACTCTACTACTGATGGAATCCTGTTTCATTGCAACCAACAATTCTGTAAGAGTGTTTCTATATTTAATTTTTGTATGTGTATGTAAGGGGGATGACCGGACCAAGGGTACCTGCTTGCCGAGGCCGAAACTATCGAGGCTGCATACCCTGTTTCCTGGAGGAAACATTAATGAGCCAGACCTTCCTCCTGACGAGGGGGATGGGAAGATAAAAGCAGAAAGCACGCACAGCAGAGCAGTTTTGGCGCCAACCCGGGGCAGCACACGGTGAGGTCCCACCAGGCAGAGTACTGGCGCTACGACAGGCCCCACCGCCTGCAGAAGGCCGAAACTATCGAGGCTGCATACCCTGTTTCCTGGAGGAAACATTAGTGAGCCAGACCTTCCTCCTGACGAGGGGATGGGGAGATAAAAGCAGAAAGCACGCACAGCAGAGCAGTTTTGGCGCCAACCCGGGGCAGCACGCGGTGAGGTCCCACCAGGCAGAGTACTGGCGCTACGACAGGCCCCACCGCCTGCAGAAGGCCTGCAGCATAGAGAAGGGCCACGCGTGCTGCAGAAGACCAGAAAGAGAGGGACTGCTGCGTTTATGCAAGCCGGGTGTCCAGCAGACCATAGAGAGGAGTGCTCCGTTCTGGGTGCACCAGTATTGTGCAGGCCAGCGTCCGCCGCCGCCAGCCGCGTGGACTAGAGAGAGAGAGACGTGCAGTGTGTGCCCAGTGACTACCAGAAAGAAAGGCGCAGTATGCTCCGTGTCCATGAGTACAACACACGTTCCACATGAGAGTGACTAGGAATGGGACAGACACATACACCCTGACTTTGCAAGCGAATATTTGCCCAGACACTTGCGCTCTGACTTTGCCAGTATATGTTTGCCGAGCCACGTTTGGCTCTTACAGGACTGCCATTTACGCCCTGACTCACCACGGTATAACTGTCGGCCCACGCCAGGCTCAGAAAATGCCGTGACCCATCATTATATGGACTAGGGCCCAGTGGAAGCTACCGGAGACCGACCACTGCCACCAGAAGACAGACCACCGTCATCACCAGGACCCTCTTGGACAAGCACCGTGCCAGCTGTTGTCGGCGCTACTGACTTTCAAGGAGCATCTACAATTGGAGAGACTTCTGACATGATACAGTTAGGTCCATAAATATTTGGACAGAGACAACATTTATCTAATTTTGGTTCTAGACATTACCACAATGAATTTGAAACAAAACAAATCAGATGCAGTTGAAGTTCAGACTTTCAGCTTTCATTTGAGGGTATCCACATTAAAATTGGATGAAGGGTTTAGGAGTTTCAGCTCCTTAACATGTGCCACCCTGTTTTTAAAGGGACCAAAAGTAATTGGACAGATTAAATAATTGTAAATAAAATGTTAATTTCTAGTACTTGGTTGAAAACCCTTTGTTAGCAATGACTGCCTGAAGTCTTGAACTCATGGACATCACCAGACACTGTGTTTCCTTCTTTTTGATGCTCTGCCAGGCCTTCACTGCGGTGATTTTCAGTTGTTGTTTGTTTGTGGGCCTTTCTGTCTGAAGTTTAGTCTTTAACAAGTGAAATGCATGTTCAATTGGGTTGAGATCAGGTGACTGACTTGGCCATTCAAGAATATTCCACTTCTTTGCTTTAATAAACTCCTGGGTTGCTTTGGCTTTATGTTTTGGGTCATTGTCCATCTGTAGTATGAAACGACGACCAATCAATTTGGCTGCATTTGGCTGGATCTGAGCACACAGTATGGCTCTGAATACCTCAGAAAGAATTCATTCGGCTGTTTCTGTCCTGTGTCACATCATCAATAAACACTAGTGACCCAGTGCCACTGGCAGCCATGCATGCCCAAGCCATCACACTGCTTCCGCCATGTTTTACAGATGATGTGGTATGCTTTGGAATCATGAGCTGTACCACGCCTTCGCCATACTTTTCTCTTTCCATCATTCTAGTAGAGGTTAATCTTGGTTTCATCTGTCCAAAGAATGTTCTTCCAGAACTGTGCTGGCTTTTTTAGATGTTTTTTAGCAAAGTCCAGCCTAGCCTTTTTATTCTTGATTCTTATGAGTGGCTTGCACCGTGCAGTGAACCCTCTGTATTTAATTTCATGCAGTCTTCTCTTTATGGTAGATTTGGATATTGATACGCCTACCTCCTGGAAGTGTTGTTCACTTGGTTGGCTGTTGTGAAGGGGTTTCTCTTCACCATGGAGAGTATTCTGCGATCATCCACCACTGTTGTCTTCCGTGGGCGCCCAGGTCTTTTTGCATTGATGAGTTCACCAGTGCTTTCTTTCTTTCTCAGAATGTACCAAACTGTAGATTTTGCCACTCCTAAAGTTGTAGCAATTTCTCGGATGGGTTTTTTCTGTTTTTTGCAGCTTAAGGATAGTTTGTTTCACCTGCATGGAGAGCTCCTTTGACCGCATGTTTCCTTCACAGCTTAACCTTCCAAATGCAAACACCACACCTCAAATCAACACCAGCCCTTTTATCTGCTTAATTGAGAATGATATAATGAAGGGATTGCCCACACCTGTCCATGAAATAGCCTTGGAGTCAATTGTCCAATTACTTTTGGTCCCTTTAAAAACAGGGTGGCACATGTTAAGGAGCTGAAACTCCTAAACCCTTCATCCAATTTTAATGTGGATACCATCAAATGAAAGCTGAAAGTCTGAACTTCAACTGCATCTGATTTGTTTTGTTTCAAATTCATTGTGGTAATGTCTAGAACCAAAATTAGATAAATGTTGTCTCTGTCCAAATATTTATGGACCTAACTGTAAGTGAACAACTGAACTGCTGTTATCTGAACCGTTGTTCTTCACCTCACAATATCCTTTGCCATTTATACTGTTTAATCCCCTGTTTAGCACTTTTCCTCCCTGCATGGAGTATCCCACTGTTTAGTAAAATTGTTTAACTCTTGCTCTGCCTCCCGTCTATCACTGCATCCCACAACCTGCTCACATGTGTACTTGTATATTCTGTGTATGTATGTATGTACGTGTATAATGCATGTTTATGTCTAATGTATGTGACAAAGTCAATGGTAAAGTACTGGAGGGGAGATATGTGTCACTACGCTTAATGGCGTTAGTGATATAAAGCCAGAGTATATTAGTCCAGCACACTAAAGTGTTGTGAGGTTTAAAGTTGTATAAATGGGCTTGTTTTATGTGGACATTCATAGGTGGGTGGAAGAATGTCCATGTTATCTTCACCTGCAGAACCGGCCACTATGTCCTGACAGGACCTGTGCAATGTCACAATAATATGATCAGTCACATGATGGAGGGGTCACATGATCTGGGGCTTAAGTGCTTGACTTCCAAAGCCCGCAGTGTTCAGTGTGTGCTTGGAGAGGAAGCAGTCAAGGAAAGTGTATGCTAAAACCTGAACCGTGTGTGTTCTGTTAGCGGTGAGTGAAAGGAGCCCCACTCCAAGAAGGACTGTGTTTTCTGCCTCCGTTTTGTTGCCGAGTGAGCTGATCTACCACAGGTGGTGTTAGAAGTACTGGCAGTATTCCCAGCAACCTGCTTAAACATCTGCTACAAGCATAGTAGCAGCAAGGCAACTACAACACCAGCAATAATTATAGCAGCAGCAGTTGGCGCAACAAGAGACCAGTAAGCTGCTTATATAACAAACGCAGCAGCAGCACCAGCAACACCAGCAGCAAATTGACTTGCAGGTAGAGGCAGTTCATGGAAGGTTGGCAGCCCCTCCCCCAAGTCCCCGGGTGATGATGTGGAGGCATTTTTGGCTGTTTGAGCAGGTTGCGGAGCCTGAGAAGCTACCACCAGGGCAGTCGGCAGAACTGCTGGCCCTCTATTTGACTTTTGAGCCCCAGAAGGACTAGTATGATTTGGCATTATAGGATGCACAGGGGTATCCCAAGTTAAAAACTGAAATTTGGCATGCACAGGAGTGACTACGTCAGTCAGAGCACAAAGGGTTCACCATTAGGCATAATATGGGGATAAACTGCCTCGATCACAAATGTTTGATCTGCTGCATCTTGTGCAAAAGTGATTGCAGCCCGAATCCTCCACTCTAGCCCAGATGGTTGAGCGGGGGTTTGATGGACAGATTTGTGCACTCCCTGCCTATGCTGGTGCAAACCTGGGTTGCTCAGGGAGATCCCCGAAATGTGGACAAACTGGTGGGCCTAGTGGAACAGTACCAGGTGGTCGAGGGGTCTCTAAGGAAAGGAAGCTAGTGAGTGGTGCATCCCCATACTGGGGTACCTAGTGTGAACCTAAGCCCCAAAAGAGGGGTTGTAGAGCCGCAACGGGGGGAGTCCTAGACCCAAAGGGGTCGCTAAGGGGTTGTCAAAGGCCATGACTTGCTATGCTGGAGATGCCGCAGTCTGGGACATAAAACCCGCCCGTGGTCCCTTGTCCTCTGAAGAGATGGACAGCAGCCTGCAGTTTGGCATCTTTATTTACTGTTTAATATTAGGGTGAATTTATGTAAACAGCATCCCCAATAAAAAGAGCACAGAATACCTTTCAAAAGCACATGAATCTTGAACATAGTCCCAAGTCATGATGTGACTAATGGAGTTCAATGATTATTGCAGATGAATGACTCATGTAAATCTGCTATTAAGACTTCATTCATCAATTCATACCATATTGTCCATGCTCTTATCACAGTGCACATCCATGGGTCTCGTGACCTGAGCTACAAGTGTCATAAAAATACAGTGGGTACAGAAAGTATTCAGACCACTTTAATTTTTCACTCTTTATTTCGTTGCAGCCATTTGGTAAATTCAAAAAAGTTATTTTTTTTATAAATTAAACTCTGAACCCCATCTTGACTAAAAAAAAACCCTGAAATGTAGAAATCTTTGCTAATTTATTAAAAAAGAATGGTCATAAGTATTCAGACCCTTTGCTCAGACACCCAATATTTAAGTCACATGCTGTCCATTTCCTTGTGATCCTCCTTGAGATGGTTCTACTCCTTCATTGGAGTCCAGCTGTGTTTAATAATAATAATAATAATCTTTATTTATATAGCGCCAACATATTCCGCAGCGCTTTACAGTTTAACAATTTCAAAACACAAGTCATAGGTAACAACGTTAACAATACAATAATTAAAGCAAAATAAGCCGACCCTGCTCGTGAGAGCTTACAATCTACAATCTACAATCTTAATTAAACTGATAGGACATGATTTGTAAAGGCACATGCCTGTATATATAAGACTTCACAGCTCACAGTGCATGTCAGACCAAATGAGAATCATGAGGTCAATGAACTGGCCAAGGAGCTCAGAGACAGAATTGTGGCAAGGCACAGATCTGCCCAAGGTTACAAAAGAATTTCTGCAGTACTCAAGGTCCCTGAGAGCACAGTGGCCTCCATTATCCTTAAATGGAAGAGTTTGGCAACACCAGAAGTCTTCCTAGATTTGGCCGTCCAGCCAAACTGAGCAATCGTGGGAGAAGAGCCTTGGTGAGAGAGCTAAAGAAGAACCCCACGATCACTATGACTGAGCTCCACAGATGCAGTTGGGAGATGGGAGAAAGTTCCACAAAGTCAACTATCACTGCCGCCTCCACCAATCATGCCTTTATGGCAGAGTGGCCAGACGGAAGCCTCTCCTCAGTGCAAGACATATGAAAGCCCGTATAGAGTTTGCTAAAAAACACATGACAGACTCCCAGACGATGAGAAATAAGATTCTCTGGTCTGATGAGATGAAGATAGAACATTTTGGTGATAATTCTAAACGGTATGTGTGGAGAAAACCAGGCACTGCTCATCACCTGCCCAATACAATCCCAACAGTGAAACGTGGTGGCGTCATCAGCGAAAAAATAAAAAGTTATAGCTGTGAGAATAAAGTGATGCAAAAAACATTATTTTTTCTATAAAATAGTTTTTATTATATAAAAGCGCCAAAACATAAAAAAATGATATAAATGAGGGATCGCTGTAATCGAACTGACACAAAGAATAAAACTGCCTTATCAATTTTACCACACACAGAATGGTGTAAACGCACCCCCAAAAGAAATTCATGAATTGCTAGTTTTTGATCATTCTGTCTCCCAAAATCGGAATATAAAGTGATCAAAAAATGTCATTTGCCCGAAAATTGTACCAATAAAAATGTCAACTCGTCCCACAACAAACAAGACCTCACATGAGTTTGTGGGCTAAAATATGGAAAAATTATAGCTCTCAAAATATGGTGATGCAAAGACTATTTTTTTCAATAGAGTCTTTTAGTGTGTGACAGCTGTCAAACATAAAAAATTGCTATAAAAAACAGCTGTAAATCGTAAATCAAACCCCTTTTATCACCGCATTAGTTAAAGAAAAATAATAAAATAAAAAAAAGTATATATTTCCATTTTCCCATTAGGGTTAGGGTTAGGATTAGGGTTAGGGCTAAAGTTAGGGTTAGGGTAGGGGCTAAAGTTAGGTTAGAGTTGGAATTAGGGTTAGGAGTGTGTTATGGTTAGATTTGTGGTTAGGATTATTTTTAGGGCTGGTATTAGGTTTAGGGGTGTATTGGGGTTAGGGTTGAAGTTAGAATTGGGAGATTTCCACTGTCTAAGCACATCAGGTCACAGCAATGCACACAGTCATAAACAAACCAGAGAAGTCAAAGCCGTACGAGAGCAGGAATACCAGAGACGGGAGACAGTAAACAGGTCAGAGAACAAGCTGGGTCAAATACCAAGGGGTAAAAACAAAGAGAGCAAGTACTAAGATGAGTGAAGTCACAGGGGAGCACGGAAAGGGACCTAAGTAAACAAGCAGAGGATAAATCAGGGTATAACGGGGTCAGCCGTTCAAGCCAGAGGCAGAACTATAACTAACTCTGCATGAAGGCCGCAGAGGACTGAAATAGCAACACAACTCCCAAAACAAGGTAGAAAAAGTTAACCCTCGCATGACCAGACCAGTGAGAGAATAACAAGAAACAAACCCCGGTCTGGATCATGACAGTACCCCTCTCTCAATGGGGGGCCACAGGACCTCCAGATTTTCCTGGATAACGAGAGTGAAAGGCCCGAACCAACCGATCCGCATGGACCGAACGTGCCGGCACCCACGACCAGTCCTCAGGACCGTAACCCTTCCAATGGACCAAATACAGAAGTGGATGGCGGAGCATACTAGAATCCACCACCCATTCTACCTCATACTCGGTCTGACCATCCACCATAACAGGTGGTGGGTGCAAAGGGAGACTCGCCTGAGGAACATACCAATGGCTTCAGTAGTGACAGGAAACAGTAAACAGGTCAGAGGACAAGTCGGGTCAAATACCAAGGGGTAACAACACAGAGAGCATCTACTAAGATGAGCTAAGCCACAGGGGAGCATGGGAGCAAGACCCAGGTACATGGGCAGAGGACAAATTAGAGTATAATTGGGTCAGCTGCTCAAGCCAGAGGCAAACTATAACTGATGCTGCCTGCTGGCCGGAGCAGACTGAAATAGCAACACAACTCCCAAAACAAGGCAGAGAAAGTTAATCCTCGCATGACCAGACCGGGGAGAGAATAACAAGAAACAAAACCCGGCTTGGATCATGACAGCCTGGTCATTAACATGCAAACCACCCCTGGGGATAAAGTGGTTAATGCAGGTAACGAGTTGATTAGGAGCGTCTAACTGGTCAGTAGGAGCCAGAATGATTGGTAGGGGATCAAATACTTATTTCTCACTGCAAAATGCAAATAAATGTATATAATTTAAACAATGTGATTTTCTGGATTTTATTTTTGATATTCTACCTCTCAATGTTTAAATTAATCTACTCTTAAAATTATAGACTGTTCATGTCTTTGTCAGTGGGCAAACTTACACAATCAGCATGGATTAAATACTTATTTCCCCCACTGTGTGTATATATATATATATATATATATATATATATATTTTGATGCTAATACTCAGCATTGACCATCTTATGCTGCTGAGATGAAGAAGAACATAGACATGTAGTCTCAGTGAGTGGTTGAATATAACTGAAGTATTGTATGAATGAGTCCAGGCATCGAGTGAGCATGTGCAGACAGTACACGCTCTTATATTTAAAAGGAGGTTGAATCTCTGCCCTCCAGCAGCACATGAAAACAGCTATCTGCAGCTGCACAGATAAGCACTTCACATCTAAGCTTCAGACAAAGCTAAAAAGAATTTACTAAACTCAGTGGAGCACAGCAGACCCAGCAATTTTCTTGATCCAAGTATGAATTATTTGCCAATACAAAAGGGCATTACTTGCCCACCTCAAGATGCTAACTGCACCAAGATTACAGAGTCCATGAACATCTGGAATGATTCCGAAGTCAGTTCTTACAAACTGGTAGAAATGACACAAATAGTAACCACGGTAAGTTTCATCATATCTGCAACCAATGTATTAATTAAACACTTTTTTGTCTTTTTTGATTTATCATACTTTCATTTCAGTTTTATACACCTCAAAATTATTTACAAAATCTAATTTAAATTTTTTTGTTGAAATGGAGAAAAAATATAGAATTTAAAAAATACAATGATAGATAATTGAATAAGAATTTACTGTACTGTCAGATAAAAAGAAAAAAATAGAATATGTACTATAAGAATGTGACACTTCTGTTTAAACAAATATATCTAGAAGAATACTAAAATGAAATAACACTTCGGCAATAAAGTAGATAGTTGCAGAGGGACTAAGGTTTTGTAGCTGTAAATGTGATTTGCTTCCAGCTAATATGTGTAGATTGAAACCTGGGAATACCAGAATTTGTGTTAAGTGGTCAAAGCTGCAAATCCAAAGGGAGGGGATGTAGGTCAGCGATACACTGGAGCATCCTACACCAGCTTGTCAGTTTTCTATACATTATGTGTTTGTAGTGTACTGTAAGTGTTAATGGAATCTGGGGCTTTACTAGTACAGTAATGGTAGTATATCCTGCAAGCTATATAATTCTGACTGGTCACCGATCTAGTCTACTAGTCAGTCACCAATAAATCTTTTTATTTTTTTTATTTTTTTTTTCAACATAACACTTGTAGAGAACAAGTAGCAACACCGGTAAATTGATACTTCTACATAATTCTAAAAATTTAATTATTTTGGTTGCAAGGTGTTACATAGATCACAGTGATCTAACTGAATGGAAGGAAAGCAAAAACAGTGAACGACCAATAATCCCAATAAAATTAAATAGCAATAGAGGACTTTGGTAAAAGATCAATCACTGGGCAAAATTTGAAAATAATGTTCTCACGGTGATATGTTCTGCGTTCAGAAGACAGAATTCATGGCATAGAGTTTTTCTAGCTGTTATATTGAATCGACCACTTCCATGAACTACAGAGGAGTAAAACTTTTCCAGAACTTAGGAATTACCCTGTTTGGTTACAAATATAAAGTAACTATTAGACTTTTTTACCGTGCAAAATAGATTGGTGGTCAAAAATAATGACTATGGTTGAAACTGAGGATTTTCTGACATAAATTGGTCACATTATTTCATCAACAAACAAATTATTGCTCAACTTGAGGATTATGTGGGAGATTTTGTAGTCCTGCCAAATACTAGTACTGGACAAATATCTCCCATTCAAGTAGAAGAGTAACAAGGTCACTAGGATAATCATTTATATGTCACACTTAGGAAGACTGAAGCAAATCTCCTTCTAGAAGTGATGCTAAGCTAGTTGCCAAGGACCATACAAATGGCCTGATGACTGGTTCTGGGGTTTATCTAGAACGGAATGAATTTATAGATAAGCAAAGTAAAATAAAGTGTAATAAATCTCTGACTTTATCCTATGTTTCAGTGCAGTGAAAGCATTGGACAGCACAGAGTGAGGTTTACTGCGTTTTTTAATACGTAGGTATGCTATAGGGCAGACCTATATTGGATAGGTGCCCTTCTATACTGGACAGCTTCTGTAGGATTATTGTTAGTCCTCAAAGGTTTGGTATTTCTCTTGTTAGTTGTGGGACAAGACAAGGTTGTTTTCTCTCTCACTTGTTCTTTTCTATTTAAATTGAGCCTTTGCTATTTTTAATACGGAAAGACCCTGTGCTTTGGTGTAAGGAGGAGAGAGGACAAATTGATAATTTATTGTTATTGACTGAATGCTCAGTAATTATATGTGATGTCAAAAATACAGGATTTTTTTTCGGATCTATCAGTACACTGGTTACATTTACTTTCTTTTAGAAATTTAGCACCTCCAAAAAGGAGAAACATTATAAATACTTTGAAATTTGATTATCAGATACAATATAGCTGAATTCCTTGATTTGAACAATCCCAATGAGAAAAAGAGATTGAGATGATACGGAACAGTCTCCATATTTGTTTAAACTGATAGAATAACAGATTAGTATTTATTCCCAAGCTGTTGTATTTGTTTGCTGTATCCCTAGTGTGGATTGAGGATACATTTCTGGAAAA
Source organism: Oophaga sylvatica (assembly GCA_033576555.1). Classification (NCBI taxonomy): domain Eukaryota; kingdom Metazoa; phylum Chordata; class Amphibia; order Anura; family Dendrobatidae; genus Oophaga; species Oophaga sylvatica. The sequence continues at coordinate 477,390,528 of JARQOD010000003.1, read as the reverse complement.
TTGTTTCAAGGTGAGGGTTAAGCAAAAATATTTATGTCTCCCAAAAAAAGGTGTAATAGCTTTCCTAGATCTGAGAATGTATTTTCTGGCTTCATGATTGTAGTACCCTGTTGGTTTGCAAAATTTGGAATTTCATCACTATTTAGTTAAACTGCCATTTCCTAAAACTATTTGAAAGGGGTTGACCACTACTTAATATTGATGATCTATTTTTAAGACAAGTCATCAATATCAGACTGGTGGGGGTCCAACATCAGACACCCCCACTGGTCAGGGAATACAAAGAGAAACAGACGGCTCTGTGCAATGTTTATAAAACGCTGATGAGAACTCTCACTAATCTGAAATTGATGTCCTATCCTAAGGATATTATAGAAAAAACTAGATGGTGGCCCGATTCTAACGCATCGGGTATTCTAGAATATGTATGTAGTTTATTTATGAAGAATTAAGAAATAAGCAATGAATACACAGGATTTTCGGGTAAAATATATACATTATCATTAAATGTTATTGCTCATAGAACTTAATACAACTGAACGAAATTATTAAACAGATCAGCTTTTCTGTCATCGTCAGTGGCGTATTTTCGCTTACGACCCATTGGAAGACAGGAAGCTTAAAGAAGTATCTGTTCAGCGCCGCTGTGACTGGCAGAACGTGTTC
>JARQOD010000003.1:477342630-477389762 GCA_033576555.1 Oophaga sylvatica | reverse complement strand
ATGTTGTAATGTGTATTATGTCTTGCGTCTCTGAATATATTGTGTCATATGACTAGTGTTATAATGTATAGCAATGGCTAATGTTGGTATTGTCCAGTGTAGGATAAGACATAGTTTAGGGCTTAGGATATGAGATAGGTAGCATAGATAGTGACTATAGATAGATAGTGATGCTAAGGTAAGTGTCACAAGAAACTATAGAATATGTCATGAGAAATCCTGAGCTTGCAAAACACCAAAGGTAACAGACCAAAACAGGGCTGAGTTTGTGGGACTAGTTTTGGTCCCAAGCGGTAGATCTAGGGTTCCAATAGTGGAAGAAACATTATGCAGAACCGCTGGACAGTTACAGAGACCTGCTGTGAAGGATTGCACAGGGGAAGGGGGTGTCGACTTCGCTCACCTCGGGGGAGGGAAGAGAAGGACCCAGCAGGGATCGCCTCCCTGGCGCCACCACTTGCCCTGGGTCAGCCAGGGAACTGCAACGAGGGCAAATAGTCGCCGGAAAGACTTTCCTTAGAGGTACGAGTTATTGAGGCACTCCTAGTGAGGGGGGATATATATCACCAGTCCAGTCTGGGGATATATATATATATAACCCTCCCGGCCGTCACTGCCAGAGTTCTTCACTAACACAGTACGGTATGCCACCAGTTCCTCGTTCGAAATAAGCCCCGTCTGACAACAGGCTTATATCAGGTCAGAAACCAACCCGGGTAGCGTATAATATAACCAACCAAGTGTGCGGATGTGGGGATTCGTGAATCGAGATAAAAGAGTAGCCCAAGATTAATTTTATATTTAATGGCCGAGAAGGCGCACTAAAAAAATACAGGTATATATACAAGAACAAATATACAAGTTTACAGTCAGGAGCACAGTACAAAGGTTAGGTACATATACACTACCATGTAAAAGTTTAGGGTTACTTAGAAATGTCCTTATTTTTTAAAGAAAAGCACAGTTTTTTCCAATGAAGCTAACATTAAATAATTCAGAAATACACTCCATGCATTGTTAATGTGGTAAATGACTATTCTAGCTGTAAAAGTCTGGTTTGTAATGCAATATCTTCATAGGTATATATAGGCCCGTTTCCAACAACCATCACTCCAGTGTTCTTATGGTACTTTGTGTTTGCTAACTGTGTAAACCCAAGTATGTTAGCACAGCTGAAAACAGTTTGGCTGATTAGAGAAGCTATAAACCTGACCTTCCTTTGAGCTAGTTACATTTATTGGTTCTATTAAACTCTCAAAATGGCCAGAAAAAAAGAACTTTCATGTGAAACTCGACAGTCTATTCTTGTTCTTAGAAATGAAGGCTATTTCATGCAAGAAATTGCCAAGAAACTGAAGGTTTCCTGCAACGGTATGTACTACTCCCTTCAGAGGAAAGCACAAACAGGCTCTAACCAGAGTAGAAAGAGGAGTGGGAGGCCCCCCGCACAACTGAGCAACAAGACAAGTATATTAGAGTCTGAAGTTTGAGAAATTGACGCCTCACAGGTCCTCAACTGGCAGCCTCATTAAATAGTACACGCAAAACTCCAGTGTCAACATCTACAGTGAAGAGGCGACTCTGGGATGCTGGCCTTCATGGCAGAGTGGCAAAGAAAAAGCCACATCTGAGACTGCCTAATAAAAGGAAAAGATTAATATGTGAAAAAAAACACAAACATTGGACAGAGGAAGATTGGAAAAAAGTGTTATGGACAGACGAATCCAAGTTTGAGGTGTTTGGATCACACAGAAGAACATTTGTGAGACACAGAACAACTGAAAAGATGCTGGAACAGTGCCTGACGTCATCTGTAAAGCATGGTGGAGGTAATGTGATGGTCTGGGGTTGCTTTGGTGCTGGTAAAGTCGGAGATTTGTACAAGGTAAAAGGGATTTTGAATAAGGAAGGCTACCACTCAATTTTGCAACGCCATGCCATACCCTGTGGACAGCACTTGATTGGAGCCAATATCATCCTACAACAGCACAATGACCCAAAGCACACCTCCAAATTATGCAAGAACTATTTAGGGAAGAAGCAGGCAGCTGGTATTCTATCTGTAATGGAGTGGCTAGCGCAGTCACTAGATCTCAACCCCATTGAGCTGTCGTGGGAGCAGCTTGACCGCATGGTACGCAAAAAGTGCCCATCAAGCCAAACCAACTCGTGGGAGGGGCTTCTGGAAGCATGGGGTGAAATCTCTCCAGATTACCTCAGCAAATTGACTGCTAGAATGCCAAAGGTCTGCAATGCTGTAATTGCTGCAAAGGGAGCATTCTTTGACGAAAGCAAAGTTTGAAGGATAAAATTATTATTTCAAATAAAAATCTTTTTTTTGAACCTTGTCAATGTCTGGACTAGATTTTAAATTCATTTGGCAAGTCATTTGATTAATAAAAGTATGAGTTTTCATGGAAAACACAAAATTGTCTGGTTGACCCCAAAATTTTGAACGGTAGTATAGGTTGCAATTACCGTGTTATGTAGCATGTGACCACAGGGAGGTGCTGATGGATCACAGGTCCAAATCTTAATTACAGGCTTTCCTTGGCCGCATCAAGTAACGGATCCTCCTGCCTGTAGAAGACTCAGTCCAAAATGAGGGGCTGCCTTAAATTTCCTAGGCTGCTCCCTCCAACACGGTGCCCACCCTTGGGCTTGTGCAGCCTCTCTCCTCCCATATCTGAGAATATGATTTTCTGTCCAGAACCGTGGAGGCTCATAACTTTCCGCCCGAAGCTCTGAATGGAACGGCAGCAGTGTCTCTGGATTCTGCTGGATTTTATCAGCGCAGCATAGAAACTAAGTATGCCTACCATATGTAATTCCTGGTAGGTATGCTTTGTAACTCCATAACACAGAGTGCTACAGGTGGCTGCCAGGCACGGGCTTGTGGGGGAAGGAATGCCGATTTCGAGCTTGGCTAGTCACAGAGATATTGCATCCTGTTATTATAGTGTTATGATTTGGTAGCTGAGGAGAGCAGGCAAAAACGGCAATACACCAGAGAGGTTGGAATCTACTGGATTGCAGTACCCTGACTAACCACCACAACTAAAGGCAGCCGTGGAGCGTACCAACGTTGGTCCTAGACGCCTCGTCACAGCCTGAGAGGTTAACTACACCTAAAGATAGAAATAGGAAAGCTATCTGCCCCGGAGCAGATCCCCAAAGAACATAGGAAGCCCCCAAACATGTAATGGCGGTTAGACAAGAGGAAATACATACACAGACAGAAAATAGTATGAGCAAACGTTGGGGCCCAATCTTCCTAGAAAGAAAAGGATAGGAAGGACACTTACTGCAATCCAAAAAACCCTAAAAAATACCAACTCTACTACCGTATATACTTGTGTATAAGCCGACCCGTGTATAAGCCGACACCCCTAATTTTGCCACAAAAAACTGGGGAAAATTATTGACTCATGTATAAGCTGGGTGTATAAACTGCCCTCCTGCTCTGTGCTGCCCCCGTCCTGCTCCTTGCTCCCCCATCCAGCTCTGTGCTCCCCATTCTCCTCTGTACTCCCCCCCTCCTGCTCCGTCCTCCGCTGTGCCCTCCATCCTCCCCTGTCCTGCTCCATGCTTCCCCCGTCCTCCTCCACGCTTCCCCGTCCACCGATCTCCCCCCCTGTCCTGCTCCATGCTTTCCCCGTCCTCCGTTCTCCCCGTCCTCCTCTATGCTTCCCCCGTCCTCCTCTATGCTTCCCCCGTCCTCCTCTATGCTTCCCCGTGCACCGATCTCCCCCCGTCCTGTTCCATGCTTCCCCGTCCTCCGTTCTCCCCCTGTCCTCCTCCATGCTTCCCCCGTCCTGCTCCAGCTTCCCCCGTCCACCATTCTTCCCCCGTCCTGTTCCGTGCTCCTTGTCCTCTCCTCCATCATACTCACCCCCCCGTGCCATCGCTGAGCGTCCCTGCAATCCTGCGTTCTCCCCGTCTTCCTGCAGCCCTCTCCAGCACTGAGCGGTGATGTAATACCGCTCATTAAGGCCATGAATATGGAGGCGACGCCCATGGGAGTGGTGTCGCGTCCATATTACATGACCTTAATGAGCGGGTATTACATCACCGCTCAGTGCTGAAGAGCTGCAGGAAGACGGGGAGAACGCAGGATTGCAGGGACGCTCAGCGATGGCACGGGGAGGGGTGAGTATGATCCCAGCCACCGGCTCCTGCCGCGGCATCCCCTCCCCCGCTGGTTTCTGCCCTATGACTCGTGTATAAGCCGAGGGGGCATTTTCAGCACGAAAAAAGGTGCTGAAAATCTCGGCTTATACACGAGTATATACGGTAATTTCAAAAACACCTGAGATCACACGACCTCTACCACCTAAATTAGTTCTCTGGTGTAACAAAACTAAGCCGCAGCCACTGAAAAAACTGGAAAAGGCAAATGAACAAATAACAGTGGCTCAGATAAACTGAGAGGAGCACAAGCCCCTGAAGGGGACCTGGCTGACCTCCACAGAAGTGCAGGAAAAAATGCAAAAAGCAAGCACAAAAATAAAAGCAGAAAATATCTTATCTGATAGCAGAAGATGCAGGCAAGACTCAGCAAGCTTCCAAGTGAACCAGGAACCAAAGTTGAGACAAGAACAATTGATCACCGGCAACCATGATGGGAAGGAACCTCCCTTATATAAGACCAGTCTGTAACTCCTGATTGCCAATCTTCACAATCTTCATTGAATGGTTCAGTACTGTTTGTAACCACCAGAGGGAGCTTCTGCTCAGAATTCATTTCTAACACATTCACAACAGTACCCCCCCCTTGAGGAGGGGTCACCGAACCCTCATTTGGTCAACCAGGTCGGTCAGGATGAGCTCTGTGATACGCACGGATCAGTCTCCTAGCATGGATGTCCGAAGCAAACACCCAAGAATTGTCCTCCTGACCACAACCTCTCCACTTAACCAAATACTGGAGTTTCCGTCTAGAAAAACGAGAATCCAATATTTTCTCAACCACATACTCCAGATTGCCCTCAACCAAAACAGGGTCAGGAGGCGCAGCCATAGGAACCACTGGCTCGACAAACCTCTTCAATAAGGACTTGTGGAACACGTTTTGGATCTTAAATGTCCCTGGAAGAAGTAAACAAAAGGAAACAGGATTAAGAATCTCCATGACCTTATAAGGTCCAATGAACCTAAGCTTAAACTTAGGAGATGCAACTCTCATAGGGATATTTCTTGAGGACAACCAGACCAAGTCCCCCACTTCAAACCGAGGACCATCAGTCCTATGCCGGTTGGCAAACCGCTGGGCCCTCTCCTGAGAGAGGGACAACCTCTCCACTACCTGGTCCCAAATCTGCTGCATACGCTCCACAACAGAGTCAACACCTGGACAGACAGAAGCCTCCGTCTGTCCCGAAGAAAATCGAGGGTGAAACCCAAAATTGCAGAAAAATGGAGACATCAAAGTGGCAGAGCTAGCCCTATTATTAAGAGCAAACTCAGCCAAAGGCAAAAAAGAGACCCAGTCATCTTGATCAGCAGACACAAAGCATCTCAGATAAGTCTCCAATGTCTGGTTTGTTCTCTCAGTTTGTCCATTGGTCTGAGGATGAAAAGCCGAGGAGAAAGACAATTGAACACCAAGTTTAGAACAAAAAGTCCTCCAAAATCTGGAAACAAACTGGACTCCTCTGTCAGACACAATGTTCTCAGGAATGCCGTGTAACCGAACCACGTGCTGAAGGAACAAAGGCACCAATTCAGAGGATGAAGGCAACTTAGGTAATGGCACAAGATGCATCATTTTGGAAAACCTATCACAAATCACCCAGATAACGGTCATTCTCTGAGAAACAGGAAGGTCGGAAATGAAATCCATAGAGATATGGGTCCATGGTCTCTTGGGCACAGGCAATGTCATCAACAAACCACTAAAGCGAGAGCAAGGCTTGGAGCGAGAGCAAGTCCCACAGGACTGCACAAATTCCCTGACGTCACGAGACAAAGTAGGCCACCAAAAGGACCGACTAACCAAGTCTCTGGTACCAAAAATTCCGGGATGACCGGCCAACGCGGAGCAATGAATCTCAGAAATCACACTCTTTTTCAACCGGTCTGGGACAAACAATTTCCCAATAGGGCAGCGCTCGGGTTTATCCTCCTGACACCTTTCCAGAGCCAGTCTCAAATTGGGCGAGATGGCGGAAAGAAGTACACCCTCTTTCAAAATAACAGCAGGATCAGATAACTCAGGAGAGTCCGCAAGGAAACTCCTCGAGAGGGCATCCGCCTTAACATTCTTAGTGCCAGGAAGAAAGGAAACCACAAAATTAAAACGTGTGAAAAACAAGGCCCATCTGGCCTGTCTAGGATTAAGTCACTTGGCTGATTCCAGATAAACCAGATTCTTATGGTCCGTGAGGACCACCACCTGATGTTTGGCTCCCTCCAGCCAATGTCTCCACTCTTCAAAAGCCCACTTCATGGCCAATAACTCCCGATTACCCACGTCATAATTACGCTCAGTTGGAGAAAATTTTCGAGAGAAAAAGGCACAAGGGTTACTTTTAGAGGTTTTCTGGATCTCTTTGGGACAAAACGGCACCTGCCCCAATTTCAGAGGCATCAACCTCCACCTGAAATGGCAGAGAAACATCAGGCTGCCGTAGAACAGGAGCAGAAGTGAATCTCTGCTTAAGTTCGTGAAACGCAGAGACTGCCTCAGGAGGCCAATTCACCACATCAGAACCCTTTTTGGTCAAATCAGTCAATGGTTTAACTATAACAGAGAAATTACCAATAAATTTACGATAAAAATTGGCAAAACCCAAAAATCTCTGAAGAGCCTTTAATGAAGTAGGTTGGACCCAATCACAGATGGCCTGAACCTTGACCGGGTCCATTTCAATAACAGATGGGGAAAAATGAATCCCAGAAATGAGATCCTCTGTATGCCAAAAAGACACTTTGATCCCTTCACATACAGAGCATTGTCTCTCAAAATCTGGAACACAGTCCGAACATGTTTCACATGAGAGTCCCAGTCATTGGAAAAAATCAAGATATCAGCCAAATAAACAATCAGAAATTTATCCACAAAATCCCTGAAAATGTCATTCATGAAGGACTGGAAGAAGGAAGGAAGGGCATTAGTGAGCCCAAAGGGCATCACTAGGTACTCAAAATGCCCTCTGGGATATTAAACGCCGTCTTCCATTCATCCCCGTGCTTAATGCGAATAAGGTTATATGCCCCCCTGAGGTCAAGCTTGGTATACCAAGTAGCACTTTTCACCCTGGAAAACAGGTCAGATATCAAGGGTAACGGATATTGATATTTCACAGTGATATTGTTCAAGAGACGATAATCAATACACGGCCTTAATGAACCATCCTTTTTGGCCACAAAGAAAAAACCGGCACCCAAGGGTGAAGAGGATGGTCTGATATGACCCTTCTCCAATGACTCCTTGATATAAGACCGCATAGCGTCATGTTCAGGTACAGACAAAGTTAAAAAGGCGACCTTTAGGGAATTTACTACCAGGCACTAATTCAATAGTGCAGTCATAGCTATGGGGAGGCAAGGATGCAGATTTACTTTCGATAAACACATCAGAAAAATCAGTCAAAAAGTCAGGAACATCCTGAGCCTGGGGAGAGGCAGAAAAAACAGGAGTGTTGGCATTAACACATTGGCAGCCCCAACTGGTTACAGACACAGATTTCCAATCCAAAACAGGATTATGAGACTGTAACCAAGGAAAACCTAGTACAATAATGTCATGCAGATTATACAGCACCAAATATTTGCAACTCTCCTGATGATCAGGTTCAACCCTCATTATCACCTGAGTAGAGAACTGGGGTTTATTCTCAGTCAAAGGGGTAGAATCAATCCCCAGTAGGGGAATAGACTTCCGTAGGGGTATCAAGGGAAACCCACAACGTTTAGCAAAATCAAAATCCATCAGGTTAATAGCTGCTCCCGAATCAACAAAAGCCTGAGCAGAAAATGTGGACAGGGAGCAAATCAGGGTAACAGTCAACAGAAATTTAGTCTGAACACTACCCAAGACAACTGAGCGTGCAAAACGTCTTCCCCGCTTAGGGCAGACTGAAATAGCATGAGAGGCGTCACCACAGTAGAAACATAACCCATTGCATTTTCGAAACTCATGATGCTGTGCCCCAGAAGCCACTCTATCACACTGCATGGGTTCAGAAGCTGGTTCACAAGGCAACACCATTTCACGCATACCTCTATGCTCACGCAAACATCTGTCAATTTGAATCGCTAATGACATAGAATCATTGAGACCAGAGGGAGCAGGGAAACCCACCATAACATCTTTTACATTCTCTGACAGACCCTTCCGAAAAAGGGCTGCCAAAGCATCATCATTCCATTTGGTCAGGACTGCCCACTTTCGGAATTTCTGACAGTATAACTCACCGTCCTCAAGCCCCTGATTTAATGCCAACAAGGTTGTTTCAGCTTGATCAGTGACATTAGGTTCATCGTACAATAACCCCAGAGCCAGAAAAAATGCATCAACATTACTCAAAACAGGGTCCCCAGGTGTCAGGGAAAAAGCCCAATCCTGAGGATCGCCGCGCAGGAGAGAGATGACAATTTGAACCTGCTGTGCTGCGTTCCCTGAGGACTTAGGTTTTAAGGCAAAAAACAACTTACAGTTATTTTTGAAATTCAGAAATTTAGCTCGATCCCCTAAAAACAATTCTGGCATGGGGATCCTAGGTTCCACAACCGGCAACCCTGCAAGATAGGTAGCAATACTCCGAACTTCAGTGGCAAGCTGATCCACACGGCCAGACAACTGTGCAAATTCCATCGAGAGAAAAAAGAAATCCTCAGCACCCAGAGAAAAAGAGGGGAAAAAAATGCAACAAACAGAAAAAAAAAATCTCTGAGAACTCTGACAACTTTTTTTTTTTCACACTATTTTTCCCTTCTGTGAGTACCATATAATTTTCAGTTTGGCCAGTGATACTGTTATGATTTGGTAGCTGAGGAGAGCAGGCAAAAACGGCAATACACCAGAGAGGTTGTAATCTACTGGATTGCAGTACCCTGACTAACCACCACAACTAAAGGCAGCCGTGGAGCGTACCTACGTTGGTCCTAGACGCCTCGTCACAGCCTGAGAGGTTAACTACACCTAAAGATAGAAAGAGGAAAGCTATCTGCCTCGGAGCAGATCCCCAAAGAACATAGGAAGCCCCCAAACATGTAATGGCGGTTAGACGAGGAAATACTTACACAGACAGAAAATAGTATGAGCAAACGTTGGGGCCCAATCTTCCTAGAAAGAAAAGGATAGGAAGGACACTTACTGCAATCCAAAAAACCCTAAAAAATACCAACTCTACTAATTTCTAAAACACCTGAGATCACACGACCTCTACCACCTAAATTAGTTCTCTGGTGTAACAAAACTGAGCCGCAGCCACTGAAAAAACTGGAAAAGGCAAATGAACAAATAACAGTGGCTCAGATAAACTGAGAGGAGCACAAGCCCCTGAAGGGGACCTGGCTGACCTCCACAGAAGTGCAGGAAAAAATGCAAAAAGCAAGTACAAAAATAAAAGCAGAAAATATCTTATCTGATAGCAGAAGATGCAGGCAAGACTCAGCAAGCTTCCAAGTGAACCAGGAACCAAAGTTGAGACAAGAACAATTGATCACCGGCAACCATGATGGGAGGGAACCTCCCTTATATAAGACCAGTCTGTAACTCCTGATTGCCAATCTTCACAATCTTCATTGAATGGTTCAGTACTGTTTGTAACCACCAGAGGGAGCTTCTGCTCAGAATTCATTTCTAACACATTCACAACATTATAGGTAATTTTCAGATTCAATACTTCAGAGCCTTGCTGTGACCTGTTGTGCCACAATGTCTCCTTGTGCTTGAGTCAGACAAAGAAATTCAGTTTGGCAGTAGCAGCACGAAAGTTCACACCCTTGTGTTACCTGCTGGGCAGAGAGCTTCAAAGAGCTTGTTCCTGGAGTTTAATAAAAGGAAATCAATGATCCTGGGGAATGAATGCTAAGGGATCTGGGCTGAGTGGTATGAAGCAAGTATTTTTGGGCCAAACTATATATTGATGGGTAATTCCATCAGAAATCAAAATGATATAATTTAGATATCATTTTACCATATCTCACACCTGCTGATTAGGCTGTGGCAACAAGCTATGCTGTGACTGAGTAGGGCGAAACAGAGTGATTTTCCGGCTCTGGAGTAAACTATAGAGGAAGGAAACAATGTGTGTGAAAAGAATTTTCTCTGTAAAGGAAACATCCTTTGTATCCGACAACACTTCTGCTCAACCCTTGTCGAGTTTCTGTTTAGTAAAGACTGTGTTTTAGAACAGAGGTCTCCTTTATTGAACTTTAAGACCTATGGTCCAGGCCGGCTCACACGATTGGCCACCGTTGGCCTGCATGGGTGCAAGGCCCTCATAGCGCAAACACCAATACCCAGCAAGAGCCCATTCTTTTCTGTAAAGTGCCTGGGTGATATAGAGCAGCAGCTCGCCCACAACTACTGCCCTCAGGCATCTTACATTATCATAGTCTAAAAACTAGACTAGATCATAGGAACACACTTATACAGTGGGGAAAAAAGTATTTAGTCAGCCAACAATTGTGCAAGTTCTCCCACATAAAAAGATGAGAGAGGTCTGTAATTGACATCATAGGTAGACCACAACTATGAGAGTCAAAATTAGAAAACAATTCCAGAAAATCTTGTCTGATTTGGCAAGATTTATTTTGCAAATTGTGGTAGCCGAGATGCCAGAGAACACAATTAGGGTCCCCCCAGTGGCCCTGCTTTTGCGATCGCCGTTATTAACCATATAATGGCGATCGCAAAAGAAAAAAATAGATGCGATCCTGCAAGTAATTTCTCTCCCCTCTGATGTGATCGCACATCAGAGGGGAGAGAAATAAGATCCCCAGGTCCCCCGACCCCCCCCGGTACCTCAAGGTGTTCCCCATGTCTCCCTGTCCTCTGGCAGCTCCCCCTGTCCTCCGATCCTCCCGGCCTCTTTATCCTGTAAAAAAAAAGACGGGCGCATGCGCAGTGCGCTCGCCGAATCTGCCTAGCGGCAGATTCAAAAAATGAATGAATGAAAGTACATTTTGATCACTGTGATAAACTATCACAGTGATCAAAATAAAAAAAACAGTGCATAACCCCTCCCCTTTATCACCCCTTAGTTAGGGACATATAATAAAATAAAGAAATTTTATTTATTTTCATTTTTCCATTAGGGTTAGGGTTATAATTAGGGTTATGTTAGGGTTAGGCTGAGTTCATACTGCGGTATAACACGGTGTAACGAAGTCCGTTAACGCTGCCATTCACCCCCATTTGAGGGCGCATCGCGACACATGCCGTCATTCAGTGATGGAGCCTCGGACGCGGCCTGCAGCGTCTGGGCTCTGTCACCGCTAGCACAGATGAATCATCTGCTGATTCCTCTGCACTAGCGGGTATAGCATAATGAGATCGCGTTATGCTATACCGTTACCAGCTCGTCAACGCTATGTGTTGAACGGGCTGGTAAAACGCAATATGAACCTAGCCTTAGGGTTATGGTTATAATTAGGGTTAGGGTTGGAATTAGGGTTAGGGCTAGGGTTACACTTAGCATTAGGGTTACAATTAAGGTTAGGGTTACAATTAGGGTTAGGGTTACAATTAGGGTTGGAATTAGGGTTGGGATTAGGGTTAGGGTTAGGATTAGGGTTAGGGTTGGGATTAGGGTTAGGGGTGTGTTGGGGTTAGGGTTGGAGCTAGAATTGAGGAGTTTCCACTATTTAGGCACATCAGGGGGTCTCCAAACACGACGTGGCATTCAAAAAGTCAAATGGCGCACCCTCCCTTCCGAGCCCTGCCATGCGCCCAAACAGTGGTTTACCCCAACATATGGGGTATTAGTGTACTCAGGACAAATTGCACACCAATTTTGGGTTTCTAACTTCTCCTGCTACCCTTGGGAAAATAAAAAATAGCTGGCTTAAAAAATCATTTTTGAGGAAAAAAATAACTTTTTATTTTCACGGCTCTGTGTTTATAAGTTTCTGTGAAGCACTTGGGGGGTTCAAAGTGCTCACCACACATCTAGATAAGCTCCTTGGGGGGTCTACTTTCCAAAATGGTGTCACTTGCAGGGGGTTTCTACTGTTTAGGCACATCAAGGGCTCTGCAAACACAACATGACGCCCGCAGAACAATCCATCAAAGTCTGCATTACAAAATGGCGCTCCTTCCCTTCCAAGCTCTCCAATGCGCCCAAACAGTGATTCCACCCCACATATGGGGTATCAGCGTACTCAGGAAAAATTGCGCAACAACTTTTGGGGTCCAATTTCTCCTGTTAACCTTGTGAAAATAAAAAATAGCGGGCTAAAAAATAATTTTTGAGGAAAAAATGATTTTTTATTTTCACAGCTCTACGTTATAAACTTCTGTGAAGCACTTGGAGGTTCAAAGTGCTCACCACACATCTAGATAAGTTCCTTAAGGGGTCTAGTTTCCAAAATGGTGTCACTTGTGGGGGGTTTCCACTGTTTAGACACATCAGGGCCTCTACAAACGCGACATGGCGTCCAGCCAATTCTGCATTGAAAAAGTCAAACGGCGCTCATTCCCTTCCAAGCTCTGCCATGAACCCAAACAGTGGTTTACCCCCACATATGGGGTATCAGCATGCTCAGGACAAATTGCAAAAAAACGTTTGGGGTCTTGTTACCCTTGGGAAAATAAAAATAGGGGTGAAAAGATCATTTTTGTGAAAAAAATATGATTTTTTATTTTCACAGCTCTACGTTATAAACTTCTGTGAAGCATTTGGAGGTTCAAAGTACTCACCACACATCTAGATAAGTTCCTTAAGGGGTCTAGTTTCCAAAATGGGGTAACTTATTTGGGGTTTCCACTGTTTGGGCACATCAGAAATTCTCTAAACACGACATGGTATCCAGCCAATTCTGCGTTGAAAAAGTCAAACGGCGCTCGTTCCCTTGCGACCTTTGCCGTGCGCCCAAAAAGTGGTTTACTCCCACATATTGGGTATCGGTGTATTCAGGAGAAATTGCACAACTACTTTTGTGGTTCATTTTTAATTTTAACACTTGTGAAAAAAAAAAAAAAGGTTCCGAAGTAAAGTTTTTGCAAAAAAAGTTAAATGTAAATTTTTTCCTTTCCACATTGCTTCAGTTCCTGTGAAGCACATAGAGGGTTAATAAACTTCTTGAATGTGGTTTTGAGCACCTTGAGGGGTGCAGTTTTTAGAATGGTGTCACTTTTGGGTATTTTCTATCATATAAACCCCTCAAAGTGACTTCAAATGTGATGTGGTCCCTAAAAAAAAATGGTGTTGTAAAAATGAGAAATCGCTGGTCAACTTTTAACCCTTATAACTTCGTAACAAAAAAAAAAATGTTGTGCCCAAAATTGTGCAGATGTAAAGTAGACATGTGGGAAATGTTATTTATTAAGAAATTTGTGTGACATATCTCTCTGATTTAAGGACATAAAAATTTAAAGTTTGAGAACTGCTAAATTTTCAAAATAATCGCCATATTTCCGCTTTTTTCATAAATAAACGCAAGTCATATAAAATTTTTTTATGACTAACGTGAATTACAATATGTCACGCAATAGTCTCAGAATCAGCTGGATTCGTTAAAGCATTCCAGAGTTATAACCTCATAAAGGGACAGTGGTCAGAATTGTAAAAATTGGCCCGGTCATTAAGCTGCAAATTGGCTCTGTCACTAAGGGGTTAAAGTGCCAGGATCGGTCCATGACCGCTCCTGCCACTTAGTGGCAGGTGTCAGATGTGAGAATCAGCTGACACCCGGCCGCAATCAGCCGTGCTCCTTCGTGAGCGCGGCCCACCGCATATAACATACTATCCCGTACAGGGTAAGATAGGCCTGTGGCGCATGGACAGGATAGTACGTAAGAGGTCAGAAAGCGGTTAAACATGGCAAACCACTAACACAACCAGATAGATGACATAAAATCAAGTCTAAACAAATCTATGATCTCATTTATAGAATTAGCATACTCAGAAAAAACTGCATTTGATTTATCTCCTGCCATATGTAAATGAGTTGGAAAATTCACCCAGAAGAAAGTGACAAAAAGGGTCATAAGCACCGAATGCCAGATACAAAATGCAAATCACAAGCATAGATTTCAATAGCAAGAAAGCTGACGTAAGGGAACGTTGAACATTCAATGTCCAGTAGAGTTGAGCATTCCGATACCGCAAGTATCGGGTATCGGCCGATATTCGCTGTATCGGAATTCCGATACTTAGTTCCGATATTTTCCATATATCGTATACCGGAAACGGAAGTTTCCATAATTCTTTGAGAGGCAATGTGATTTTAGTCAGCCAATGAGGAATCCTAAGAAGTGTGGGCACATCCTGTAATGCTGCGGTCATGTTAACTAATGGCATGGCTGTGATTGGATGCTGAAATGATGTCAGAATGCACTATAAAAGGCGCCGCCGCCATTTTAGCGTCACTGTGCTGTGAATTAAGTTAGGGACAGAACGCTGCTCTGCTGACTCTGAGGGACAGTTAGAGATTGCGATTTTGTGTACTGTGCTTTAGGCAGGCTAGTTTACCAACCGCTGTGTAAAGCTTCCTTTTGCCTTGCAGTGTTGTTTTAACAGCTCTGTGCAAGGTGTGTGTGTGAGAGTGCAGGTGACGCTGCAGTTTGCTCTGCATCCAACGCTGTTTGTAGGCATCTGCACGTGTCACTCACAGACTCTTTTTTTTTTTCTTTAGTGTAATTCTTGCTGCTCCATTCAATAGAAATTATAGTGTGACGCGCTTCCATCCGTATACAATACATTGGTTGCAAACACAATAGAAGTACAGAAAGGAGTCTTTCAGAGATAGTGAACAGTTGTGTGCAGTGTTTACTCTAGTCTGTGAGGTTTTTTTTTTTTTTGAGTGCAGATCACGCTCCAGTTAGTTCTTCAACCACTGCTGCTTGTACTCTGCTGAGCGTGTCTCACTGCCTCATCCTTGACATTTTTCTCTAATTGGTGCTGCTCCATTCTATTTAAAAAAAATCAAATCTATTAGTGTGACGTGCTTCCATCCGTGTCCAATACATTGGTTGCAAACACTATAGAAGTACACAAAGGAGCCTTTCAGAGATAGTGAAGAGTTGTGTGCAGTGTTCACTCTAGTCTGTGAGGTTTTTTTTTTTTGAGTGCAGATCACGCTCCAGTTAGTTCTTCAACCACTGCTGCTTGTACTCTGCTGAGCGTGTCTCACTGCCTCATCCTTGACATTTTTCTCTAATTGGTGCTGCTCCATTCTATTTAAAAAAATGAAATCTATTAGTGTGACGTGCTTCCATCCGTATCCAATACATTGGTTGCAAACACTATACAAGTACACAAAGGAGCCTTTCAGAGATAGTGAACAGTTGTGTGCAGTGTTCACTCTAGTCTGTGAGGTTTTTTTTTTGGAGTGCAGATCCTGTTCCAGTTAGTTCTTCAACCACTGCTGCTTGTACTCTGCTGAGCGTGTGTCACTGCCTCATCCTTGACATTTTTCTCTAATTGGTGCTGCTCCATTCTATTTAAAAAAATGAAATCTATTAGTGTGACGTGCTTCCATCCGTATCCAATACATTGGTTGCAAACACTATACAAGTACACAAAGGAGCCTTTCAGAGATAGTGAACAGTTGTGTGCAGTGTTCACTCTAGTCTGTGAGGTTTTTTTTTTTTGGAGTGCAGATCCCGCTCCAGTTAGTTCTTCAACCACTGCTGCTTGTACTCTGCTGAGCGTGTCTCACTGCCTCATCCTTGACATTTTTCTCTAATTAATGCTGCTACATTCTATTTCAAATAATTCAAATCTATTAGTGTGACGTGCTTCCATCCGTATCCAATACATTGGTTGCAAACAATATAGAAGTACACAAACGGGCCTTTCACAGCTACTGAACAGTTGTGTGCAGTGTTTACTGTAGTCAGAGGTTTTAATTTTTGGAGTGCAGATCCAGCTCCAGTTAGTTCTTCAACCACTGCTGCTTGTACTCTGCTGAGCGTGTCTCACTGCCTCATCCTTGACATTTTTCTCTAATTGGTGCTGCTCCATTCTATTTAAAAAAAATCAAATCTATTAGTGTGACGTGCTTCCATCCGTATCAAATACATTGGTTGCAAACAATATAGAAGTACAGAAACGGGCCTTTCACAGCTAATGAACAGTTGTGTGCAGTGTTTACTGTAGTCAGAGGTTTTCATTTTTGGAGTGCAGATCCCGCTCCAGTTAGTTCTTCAACCACTGCTGCTTGTACTCTGCTGAGCGTGTCTCACTGCCTCATCCTTGACATTTTTCTCTAATTGTTGCTGCTACATTCTATTTCAAATAATTCAAATCTATTAGTGTGACGTGCTTCCATCCGTATCCAATACATTGGTTGCAAACAATATAGAAGTACACAAACGGGCCTTTCACAGCTACTGAACAGTTGTGTGCAGTGTTTACTGTAGTCAGAGGTTTTCATTTTTGGAGTGCAGATCCCGCTCCAGTTAGTTCTTCAACCACTGCTGCTTGTACTCTGCTGAGCGTGTCTCACTGCCTCATCCTTGACATTTTTCTCTAATTGGTGCTGCTCCATTCTATTTCAAATAACTCAAATCTATTAGTGTGATGCGCTTCCATCCGTATATAATACATTGGTTGCAAACAGCCTTTTTGTTAAGGTACAGTATTATATCGACATTGTACAGGTGTCGCTATTCAGTCTGATAACTAGATATCATTCACCTTTTCTATCAGTTGTCGTTGTTTCAGCAAAACTTGCAGTTATATATTTAGCTATTGTGACTATGCACTATTGACTTTAACAAGGTAATGCATGAGTTTTGTTACCGATTCTCATTTTTACATGATGGACCTTTATGATATGGGTTGTTAAATTTGTAATTAAATATGTATTTTTTGAAATGACACAAATATAAGTAATGTTGAAGAGGACTAGTCCTACATCCATTGTTTGCACAATATTACAGGTGTACATCATGTCCCTTAATCAACAATGGATTATTAAATTTACTTGTATGCTTTTATTTAAAAGCCAAGAACACTGAAGGCTAACCTTCGCACTGCAGCTGTTGTCAAAGTTCAACCCACATTATGCACTTCCAACATTGCAGCATTTGAGGCATGATGTGAGTTGGATTTGTCTAAGTTATGGAGTGACAAGGTTCACCATCAGTACCCTATAGCATAAGTAGGCTTTTGTGTTAGCATTTGTGTTCGACATGTGGATATCTGCAGTAATATGTCACAATTATTTTGTTACAGATTTGTGACAAAGACTAATAATTTTATGGTTTTAAAGGTGACGTTTCACTTGTTTACAGCTTAGAAATAAGGGTGTAGCTCTTATCTATGTGTAGCAGTAGCCACTTTAACATGTCATGTTTTTTTCAACATGTGTAGCTACCTAGCAGTAATTTTTGCCGGACACACAGCAGGGGAACAGCAGGCGTTACTGAACCCCACAAACACATCAGCGATTGTTTTGATCTGTGCATCCAACACTTCTGAGCAGCAACTGCGGTGGTAGAAAGATGAACATAACGGGAGCTGGATAACGTTGCCAACCAGTTATTTAATCTGAAACGGGACAGGCAAATTCATGCGAGATCCATGCCTTGTTCATTTTCAGAAAAGTAAGCCGGTCTACATTATCGGAGGATAGTCGCATGCTACGGTCTGTTAGTACACCACCTGCAGCACTAAAGAAGCGCTCCGATAATACACTGGCAGCAGGGCAAGCCAGCACCTCCAATGCATACTGCTAAGCTCTGGCCATGTATCCAGCTTATAGACCCAAAACTTGAATGGGGAAGAGCCATCTGGGAGTACACTGAGAGGCCAAGACATGTAGTCTGTCACCATCTTACGGAAACTTTGCCTCCTGCTGACTGGAGCCGTCTCGGATGGTGTAGACATTGGTGGCGCTGCCACAAAACTTCGCCACATTTGGAACATACTGGTCTTGCTGTTGTGAATGTGCTAGAAATGAATTCTGAGCAGAAGCTCCCTCTGGTGGTTACAAACAGTACTGAACTATCCAATGAAGATTGTGAAGATTGGAGATCAGGTGTTACTGACTGGTGTTATATAAGGGAGGTTCCCTCCCATCAGGGTTGACGGTGATCAATTGTTTGGTCTCATCTTTGATTCCTGTACACTTTGTAGCTTGCTGTTTCGTGCCTGCATCTTTTTCTAACAGATAAGACATTTTCTTTTTTATTTTTTTTTGTTTTTTTTGGCATTTTGTCCTGCACTTCTGTGGGGGTCTGCCGGGTACCCTTGGGGGGCTTGTGCTCCTCTCAGTTTAGTTCAGCCACTGTTGTTTGTTCATTTTCCTTTTCACTTTTTTCTGTGGCTGCTGTTTAGTTTTTGTTACACCAGAGAACTAATTTAGGTGCTAGAGGTCGTGTCATCTCAGATTTTTTGTAATTAGTAGAGTTGGTACTTTTCAGGGTTTTTTGTGATTGCATAAAGTGCCCTTCCTATCCTTTTCTATTTATGAAGTTTGAGCCCCAACGTTTGCTCATACTATTTTCTGTCTGTGTCAGTATTTCTTCTTGTCTAACCGCCATTACATGTTTGGGGGCTTTCTATGTTCTTTGTGGATCTGCTCCGGGGCAGTGGCTTTCTCTTCTATGTTAGTGTAGTTAGCTTCTCAGGCTTGTGTAGATTAGTGTTTGACAGTCGGATTCTGATATGTCACATATTGACAGATTTAGTACAAGACTAATTAATTTTCAGTTTTATCTTCACTTGTTTACACTTAGATTTAAGGGTGTATCTCTTATAATGTAGCAAACCCACTTTAACAGTCAGTTTTTAACATGTAGTACCTCAGTAATTTTTGGGCACCAGCAGTGTAACCGCGTTACTGCCCACATAAACACATGCAGGATGCCCCCATCCCATATATGTCCATCCAACACTCTGGCCAATAAAATGTCCATAAGGATATGGACCAAATAACTCAAAGGAGATGATAACGCCAACAGTTATCTTCCAATCAGAATACTGGAGGCCAAATATTGCGATCCATGACTAGTTCTGTTCCAGATAAGAAGCCGGTACATTATGGGATCCGCATTACGTCTTAGTACAACTGGACCACATATAATGCCTCGAATACTGATCCTCAAGGCACCATACGCCACTGGACCTAAGCTCGGCATGTATCCAGCTATAGACCAAAATGAATGGGAAGCCATCTGGGTAGTACTGAGGCCTGTTACGCTCGGAACACTTCGGAAATGATCCTCCATTGATCAGAGCCGCTCATGTGTACATTGGGCCTGCCACATCATCTTCCTCCCCATTGGATCATGGCTTCCTGTATCAATGCTGCAATATTCTGAGCGAAGCTCCCTCTGGTGGTTACAACGTACATCATATCCTGCACATTTTGAGATTGGACCAGGTTATATGATGGTTCTCCCCATCATCAGAATCCCCCCATCAGATGCTCTGCCAATCAGCTTCCCATCATCAATGCTGCCTTTATGCAATCCTGCCCATTATCATCATCTTCCTTCATCATGCCCCTTTCAGCAATGCTGCCTATCATTCATCCAGCCTGCCTTATCATCAGCTGCCCATTTCATCATCTTCTCCCATTCTCTCAATGCCTCCCATTAATAAGATCCATCTCTCTTTCATCACACCAGACCTAAGCACTCTTCCTGCTTATCTCACATCCACCACATCTACGGCCATCTTACATACTAACAACACCACTATCGGCACAAGAACACTTCTACTGTCTGGCGGTCTCCGGCGTGTCTGCCACGCGGCTGCTCTCTAGTTTAGTTCAGCGCCGTTGTTTGTGAGAAGTTCCTCCCTTTTGGTGCTGGTGTTGTCCAGAGAAGTAATTAGGGCTGAGGTCGTGTATCTCAGCTTGAATTGCGGGTCGGATTTTAGGGTTTTGGTGGTTGCTAGAGTGCCCTTCCTACCTTTTCCTCTGAGTTAACGCCAACGGGTTGCCACTATTTTCTGTGTGGCCCGCTTTCTTCTGCTCCCGCATTACCGTTTGGGGGCTTTCTGTTCCGTCGGTTGCTCCGGGGCAGATAGCTTTCCTCTTTCTATCTTTAGGTGTAGTTAGCTTTCAGGCTGTGACGAGGCGTCTAGGACCAACGTAGGTACTCTCCACGGCTGCCTTTAGTTGTGGTGGTTAGTCAGGGTACTGCAATCCCATAGATTCCAACCTCTCTGATGTATTGCCTTTTTTGCCTGCTCTCCTCAGCTACCAAATCATAACATCTTGCCCTGTGCAGAGGCGCTGCTTGTGCTCCCTCTTGTTGCAGAGCTGTCTCCACTGCCTCGACGCACAGAGCTGCTTTGTAAAGCAGTAGTAGCAGCAGTGCTCTCGGCTGGAATGGAGAACATTATGGATTGCACCAGTGTGTCTTGGTACTCCCGCATTTTACGCTCCCGGTTCAACGGTGTGATGAGGCTTTGTAAGTTGTCCCGGTAGCGAGGGTCTAGGAGGGTGGACACACAATAATCAGACGTGGTGAGAATGTGGGCGATGCGGCGGTCGTTTCTCAGGCACTGCAGCATGAAATCAACCATGTGCTGCAGACTCCCAACTGGCCAAGAAACGCTGTCCCCTGCAAGAGGCGTCATCTCTGCCTGCTCTGCATCACCCCACCCTCGCTATACATACTGACTAGAGCGTTGTGTACCTCCCTCTGGAGCGATGTCTTCCTCCTCCATTGACTCCTCCTCATCCTCCTCACAAAGTGAGCCCTGCCCAGCCCTTTGTGAGGAACCACGTTGCGCTGACTGTCCAGAAGGTGATGGAATTTGTGACTCCTCATCCTCCACCTCTTCCAAAACCTCATCCCTTAGTGCTTGCATTGTTTTTTGAAGCAGGCAGATAAGGGGGACAGTCAGGCTGACTAGTGCATCATCTGCACTCGCCATCCGCGTTGACTCATCAAACGCACGCAAAACGTGGCAGATGTCCTTCATAGAGTCCTTCGCCAGTCTTACACTGGCTGCCCATTCATTATAGTATCCAATTCAAAGTACTGGTTGTCACCCACAAAGCTCTCCACAGTGCAGCACCCCCCTACATCTCCTCCCTCATTTCTATCTATCGGCCTAACCGACTGCTGCGCTCTGCAAACGACCTTCGACTAACCTCTGCACTAATCCGTACCTCCCACTCCCGACTACAAGACTTCTCCCGTGGTGCGCCAATCCTCTGGAATGCTCTACCCCAAGAAATTAGGACTATCCGCAATTAGCATGGTTTCAGGCGCTCCCTCAAAACACATTTGTTCAGAGCGACCTATCACATTCACTAATCAAAGTCATTCTATGTGTAAGTCTGTGTGTGTAGCCCAATCACTATCTCCATCCATCCATCACTCCCTCAAAATGGCTGGACCATCATTGTAAATACACCATTGTATATAAACACCTGTACTTTGTATCTCCCCCACCTCATTGTAGATTGTAAGCTGTCACGAGCAGGGGCGGCTTATATTGCTTTAATTATTGTATTGTTAACGTTGTTACTTATGACTTGTGTTCTGAAACTGTTAAACTGTAAAGCGCTGCGGAATATGTTGCGCAATATAAATAAAGATTATTTTATTATAGAGGCCCAGTCAGTAGTGGTGAAGTGTGAACGGCGCAAATTGCGAGTTGATTGCGCCTGATGCAGCTGATACTCCATTACTGTTGGCTGCTGCTCACACAACCGCTCCAACATATGTAACGTGGAATTCCACCTGGTGGGTACGTCACATATGATGCGATGTTCAGGAAGGCGAAATCTGCGTTGCAGAGCTGCAATCAGCGATCTGGCCATGCTGGAACGTCGCAAGTGAGCGCACTCTAGGCGGACCTTGTGCAGCAGTGCATCAAGATCCGGATAGTCCCTCAAAAAACTCTGCACGACCAAGTTGAGCACATGTGACAGACATGGTATGTGAGTGAGGTTGCCAAGGCCCAGAGCTGCCACCAGATTTCGGCCATTGTCACACACTACTAAGCCTGGCTGGAGATTCGCTGCCAAAAACCACACGTCGCTCTCCTGCTTGATGGCATTCCAGAGCTCCTGCGCTGTGTGGCTTCGATTCCCATGGAAATTAATTTCAGGACGGCCTGTTGACGTTTGGACACGGCTGTGCTCATATCGGTCGCAACAGGTAACCGTTCACGGGTCCATGTGGAGGTAGACCGTGACGGCTCCTGCAGCGATGATTCTGAGGAACTGGAGTAGGAGGAGGAGTCAATGTGTACAGACTTGATTCCTGCAATCCTTGGAGTTGGCAGAACACGTACAGCGCCACTCGCAAGATCAGTACCCGGCTCCACAACATTGACCCAATGGGCAGTGAGGGAAAGGTATCGTCCCTGGCCATGGGTGTTAGAACCCTCTTGTTAGGTTTTGTTTCAGTTTGCTGGTCACATGACCTTTTTTCCCTATTTAGTCTGGCTCCGCCCTTCTGGCTTTGCTTGACTTCATTGTATTATCTACTGTTAAGCTAGCCGGGTGCTTAGGTGCCTTACTCAGTCAGTTTTGCTTGATGTTAGGATCTCAAAGTATTTTGTTTTCTGTTTAATTATCCCTGCTACAATTTCTGTTAGGAGGTGTCCACCTTTTCTCCCAGTCCCTAGATCTTGTAGGGATTCCTCCCTCGCAACTATAGGTCTTCGTTCAGACTAGCTGAGGACTTTAGCGGGTCTGGTCGCAGGATCAGGTTCCCCGTTACATCGTAGGGATTCAGCTTAGTTCTATTGTAGGGACAGAATTCCCTTCTTTCCTTAGTGGTTGTAGCAGATCATAACAATGGGTACTGGTCCACGCATCGGTGGTCAGGTGGACCTTGCTACTGATGGCGTTTAGTAGCGCATGTTTAATTTTTCCCTCAACATGCTTTTGCAGACCAGGGACGGCTTGCCTGCTGAAATGAAATCGGCTTGGCACATTGTATTGTGGGACTGACAATGATATTAAGTTACGGAAACTGTCTGTCTCCACCAGCCTGAATGACAGCATTTCAAGGGACAGGAGTTTTGCAATGCCAGCATTCAGAGCCTGTGCTCGTGGATGGTTTGCCGAGTATGGCCGTCTTTTATCCCATGCCTGTGCTACCGATGGCTGTTTTGTGGCCTGGGAGTGTGAGGATGCAGGGAACTTGCTGCTGTGTGTGGAATAACACTTTGTCTCTGGACAACAGTGACCGAGGTTCTTCCATGGCGATCCTGTGAGGAAGCAGAACCAGCTGTGTGTGAGCTCGATGAAGAGGCTTCAACACAACCTGAAGATGTAGGTGCTGCTGTAGGTTGGCCTACATCTCCAGTGTGTCTTTGTAACTCAACTACGTGCTTTGTCCGCACATGTTTCCACATATTAGTGGTATTGAGGTTACTGACACTTTTACCTATTTTTAATTTTTGATTACACAGCTTGCATTTGACATAGCAAATATCATCTGCAAGTGTGTCAAAAAAGGACCATGCAGTGCAAGTCCTGGGAGCGCACGTTTTGACTTTTGGAAGACAACTGCTCCGAACAGGTGCCAAACTGGAGGCTACAGGCAACCGAGTCTGCAGCCTAACTCTCCCTCCTGTTTGTACCGTTGGGGCAATGTCTTCCTCTATCTTCCTTCTATCACTAACCACTTCTCTAGGCCTCTCACAGCTTTCAACCAAAGTACTGGTTCTCAGCCACAAAGCTATCCACAGTGCAGCACCCCCCTACATCTCCTCCCTCATTTCTATCTATCGGCCTAACCGACTGCTGCGCTCTGCAAACGACTTTCGACTAACCTCTGCACTAATCCGTACCTCCCACTCCCGACTCCAAGACTTCTCCCGCGCTGCGCCAATCCTCTGGAATCTGTACCCCAAGAAATTAGGACTATCCACAATTTGCATGGTTTCAGGCGCTCCCTCAAAACACATTTGTTCAGAGCGGCCTATCACATTCACTAATCAAAGTCATTCTATGTATTCTGTGTAAGTGTGTGTGTGTGTGTGTCTAGCCCATTCACTATCTCCATCCCTCACTCCCTTAAGATGGCTGGACCATCATTGTAAATGCACCATTGTATATAAACACCTATACTTGTATCTCCCCCACCTCATTGTAGATTGTAAGCTGTCACGAGCAGGGGCGACTTATTTTGCTTAAATTATTGTATTGTTAACATTGTTACTTATGACTTGTGTTCTGAAACTGCTAAACTGTAAAGCGCTGCGGAATATGATGGCGCTATTAAATTAATATTATTATTATTATTAGTATTCCTCTGAGCTGCTCCCACCACCTTCCTGTTCCTCACGCCATGTTGGGTCTTGGACCTCATCATCTCCACTACCCTCTTCCAACACCTGCTGCTGTTGGGTGGTCTGGCCAGCACCATGCTCAACAGAAACTGGCACCTGAGTCTCATCATCATCAGATGCGTTCTGCGGTGTGCTGACCATCGGCACTGTCTCACCCGCCTCTTCAGATTCAGAGAGACACAGCTGTTGTGTATCACTGCATACTCCCTCTTCTTCACATTCCAGAATGCTGCTTGGCTGGGCCCCTGTTTGCAAGCCAACAGATTCTGAGAACAGAAGCAGACACTCAGCTGGCTCCTGTACAGAACTTTGTGACTGCCTGGGCAATTTGGCAGGCGGTGAAGAGACAGATGGTTGCTCAACAGTGCTGTGGTCCTGAGAGGAGGTGGAAGCAATTGAAGTCGATGCATTGGCTGACATCCAACCAACAACGGCTTCAATTTGTTCTTCCCGCAGCAGGGGGGTACGCCGACCTCCTACAAAAGTGCGCATAAAGGAACGCTCACGGGGAAAACTGGTGGATGCTGTGTCACTGGGGGCGGCAGCAGCCACAGAATCCCAACGTCCTCTCCCTGCTGAAACTCTACGGCCTCGACCACGTGCCTTACTCCCTGCCTTCTTCATCTTGGTAGATTGATAAAGAAAGTCTGAAAAGTTATAAGGCCTAAGTGTGGTTATTCCGCAGAGACTGCAGTGAACACTGCACACAACTGTTCACTACCCAACGCGTCACAGCAGGAAGGCAGTCTGTGCGTCCAAACAAAGGCGCAAGCATACATGCACGTACCCTGTTTATAAAGCTATATAAAAAAAATTATGTAGTAGTGACGCACACTTTATTGAGGTACAGTATTACATGGCCATTCACCATCTGTGGATATGCAGTCTCATCTATATATACCTTATCTATCCGTTGTCATGCTTGCAAGTCCACAGTCAGGCATAAATAGCAATTTGCACTATGCACTTTTTAAAGGTTATGTTTGTTAATAAAAATGATTATTGGCACATATTATGAGTATTACATGATGGAAATTGGATAATTTTTATAAACTGTTTAGTGACATTATTCAGCAAATGTAACATTTTATTAATGTCACAGATAACTTGTAATGCTGATGATGTTTTGAAGTCAGACATTTATCGTCTATACAATAAAAATGGTGTACATACTGTTACTTATCCATCATTAATGGATTCAGATATGTACTTGTATGCTTTTATGTACAACCGTATAGCAGATTCCTTAACTAATTTATTTTGTGGTTTGCATTGCTGTTAAACATGTTAATGTATGCGTTTATGTTTGTCAATTCTTTATCTCGATATTTTTTTAACTGAAATCATCATCTTATGGTAGTAAAGCTTATCTTTCTCTTGTTTGGAGTATAGACATTTAAAATTGACACGTAACAATGGAAAATACTTGATCTACTATTTAAACATCCTCCTTGACCCTGGGCTCCAACACCGCCAGTTGTTGCCTAGAAGTGCTGTTAGCACAGTCAACACTTGCTCCTGTGTTACTGGGGTTCAGTAACACCAGCTGTTCCCTGCTGTGTGTACGTCAAAAAGTCCTGCTGCCTCCACCCTGTCCTCCTCTCATCCCTGGGCTCCAACACTGCCAGTTGTTGCCTGGAAGTGCTGTTAGCACAGTCAACACTTGCTCCTGTGTTACTGGGGTTCAGTAATGTCAGCTGTTCCCCTGCTGTGTGTACGGCAAAAAGTCCTGCTGCCTCCACCCTGTTCTCTTCTCATCCCTGGGCTCCAACACCGCCAGTTGTTGCTCGGAAGTACTTGGCATGGGTACTGACTCCTGCCCAGCCTGGTTACAGCACGACAGCTGTTTCCTGGCAGTGTCAACGTCAATTAGCCTCCAATAAGTTGTCCTGTCGTGTTGCATTCTGGTTAGCCGACTATATGGTGCCTGCAGTTTTGGTCATTCCTATGTGTGCTGTGGGATATGTAAATAAAGGCTGTTTCCGTTGTGACAATAGGACAAGCACCCACTGTAGGACTGTGTGATTCGGTAACTGCGGACGGCTTGCGGCCTGTCAACTTACATTTTCATGGGTGCCTTATGGTACCCGTCCGGGTTCCAGTACCGTCAACTGGTTCTCCGCAGTGCCTTTGGCCTAGGTGCCTCCATCTCGGTATCCGAGTTCCAGCAACGTCTGCTGGTCCTTGGTAGTGCTTTGGAGCACAGGTACCTCCTGCTTAGTAACCGTGTCCCAGTAAGGTCAGCTGGTCCTCGGTTGTGCCATTGGCTCTTTTCCTTCTGCTGCCCCTCCAGGTTCCAGCACAGTCAGCTGGTCCTCGTTACTTGCATTGGCTCTTTTACCTTCTGCTACCCGTCCGGGTTCCAGTACCGTCAACTGGTTCTCCGCAGTGCCTTTGGCCTAGGTGCCTCCATCTCGGTATCCGAGTTCCAGCAACGTCTGCTGGTCCTTGGTAGTGCTTTGGAGCACAGGTACCTCCTGCTTAGTAACCGTGTCCCAGTAACGTCAGCTGGTCCTCGGTTGTGCCATTGGCTCTTTTCCTTCTGCTGCCCCTCCGGGTTCCAGTAACGTCAGCTGGTTCTCGGAAGTTAGTCAGCCTTCTTGTACCTTCAGCTACATTTACAAATTGAAGATTTTTTAAATGTTTTTTTGGGTAATCACTCTGGATCTCCAACAATGAAGACGACGACCCTGATGACCACCCCGAAGAAGATGACGACCACAAGGACGACGAGCATCAAGCCAACCAGCCTGAACACCATCACAAAGAAGAAATAAAAGATTACCCAGAAGAACATCACCAACAGGACAAAGAAAGTTAAGACAAACTACAAGATACAGAAAAAGAGACAGAAGAACAATAAGCAGAAGATCAAAAAGCAGAAGAACATTAAGTATAAGACCAAAATGAAGAGCAAAATATATGCTCTAAATTATAAGCAGAAGAAGATTAAGCAGTGTATGGGGGTGAGTCCGTTCCTCCTCGTGGTGCCCCTGGAAAATGCCTGCTGCTGCAGGCTAAACTGAACACGGACAAATACTGTTGTAATTTAAATCTTTTGTGACAGCAAGAACGGAAGGATGAACAATTCATACTTTTACAGATTACAAGTACAGGAATCTCTGTCACAAATAAGAATATGATGAAGAAGATGAAGATGAAGTAGAATATGAAGAAGAATAATAGTTTAATAAGAACAATATGAGTAATGTTAACAAAAAGATGAATAGCAAGAAGTTTAAGAAGAAGATAAAGAAGGTGAAGATGAAGAATAATTTGATGAAAAAGATGATGCTGCTGAAGATTATGAAGGAGAAAGTGTGTCAAAAGTTAAAAAGGTGAAGAGCATGGAAGTTGTGAAATATACATATTTGCCAAAATAGAAAAAACGTTAACAACATTGTCAATTTCTTCGTCAATCCGAACATCTTTAAAAAAAAAAATATTAATGCTATTCCATTTGATTGGGTTAAACATCTATGCCTTTAATGTCTCCTCAACCTCCCCCAATACATTCTACATTACTCTTTGTTGGTTTCCTTCATGTACAATTAACCAACAAGGCAAGAATGGTTTTTTTTTAATTCCGATATTTTGTTCCCATAGACTTACATTGGACTTCCGGTATCGGTATCGGGTATCGCCGATATTTTTTGGGTATCGGCGATACCATTCCGATTCCGATACTTTTGGATATCGGAAAGTATCGCTCAACTCTAATGTCCAGCCATGTCCTTCAAACACTTGCAAGCGAATTTACAAACGACATAGGATGGAATAGAGCTATATTTTTCAGGTATGCTACATCTGTGAATATCTGCATAAGTATATTGTTTAGACTTCCATTTGTATAATCTATACAGCCTTGTTTCCCTTCAGGCTAAAAAGTTTTCCCCCACACAAAAGCACTGTTAAAAAACAAAAACTGGAGGTCCTGTTCACTCACTGTGTGTGTAGCACAGTTTTACTTTCACTGTGCAAGCTGACAGACAAAATGTTAAGATCCTAAGCTATAAGGAATACCAGTTGTAAGCTGTGTTATCTTTGTTCCTGAATAAAATATTTATTCACTGTTGAACGGTTGGGCAGTATAGAGATTAATCCATTGCGAACACATTTTCATTTGCTTTCAACATTTTATAGTTTTATGATCATTCTTTATAAAAAAGCTTGTATTTGGTAGAATACCAATTGTAATAGCTCACAGAATAAAGATAACAATTTTTAACCATTCTACCATTATTTTATTTTGTTATATTACACTGTAAACAGTAAATAAAAAATAAATAAAAAGCACAAAAACAATGAAATATTTGCTATTTTTGCACTAAAATTTTTTTTAAAATTTGATCAATAAATTAAATAGTATGAACCCAAAAACTCAATCAACAAAACAAGTTCATGTGACTGGAAAATGGAAACATTTATAAAAGTATGACTCTCAAATTGCGATGAGTCAATTACTTTTTTCCATACAACAAGATTTTATTGTGCAAAGGTTCTAAAATGTAAAAAATATCTATATTTGGTACTGCCACAATCATATATCAAGTCATGTAAATTATTATTATCTTCACTGGCTGCCAGTCCCACAATTGCTAGCTACAAAAGTTGCTAAGACAGAAATGGGCACAAAACAATAATTATACATCACAAAATGTATATTACTCAGACAGCACATCCATGTAAAAAGCATGACCACATGCTTTTAGGGTATGTGCACACGTTGCGGATTTTGATGCGGATCCGCAGCATTTTTAGAATCAGCCGAATACAATAAATAAATAAATTCACGGCATAAACCGTCTGAATACAATAGAAAAGATGTACAGTACAGACCAAAAGTTTGGACACACCTTCTCATTCAATGATTTTTCTGTATTTTCATGACTATGAAAATTGTACATTCACACTGAAGGCATCAAAACTATGAATTAACACATGGGGAATTATATACTTAACAAAAAAGTGTGAAACAATTGAAAATATCTCTTATATTCTAGGTTCTTCAAAGTAGCCACCTTTTGCTTTGATTACTGCTTTGCACACAGAAAAGGTGAACGGATGGACTCTACATGCCTGGTTCCCACCGTGAAGCATGGAGGAGGTGGTGTGATGATGTGGGGGTGCTTTTTTTTTTTTGTATGTTTTACATGGGGTAGCTCCCTTTGGTTTGCACCTAGTTCACATTAGTCTGGAAGTGCCAGTCAGGTTTTTTTGTCTTTTGAATGTTAGCTTACTGACCGAGCACTCCGCCCCCACCAGGTGGTGATTTTAATTACACCAGGTCCCTACTTTACCCATAAATGCAGGCATTACTGACAGAGGTGCATATTCACCCAGAAATTCAGATATCAGACTAATAGAGGTATGTTCACATTAGGTCAGGGACTCACCAGAATTGATACCACCTTGACGATGGTTGGTGGGCTTTAAAATGTTTGGCCAAATGTTTATACTAAGCGTCTCAAATTTTTCCTTATACTCCAAAGCCATATTGCTATTCAAAATTTCATGTATTCTATGTTGTCATGCTTCAGTATGCTTGAGTGCAGCCTTTTTTTGTATGTTTTACATGGGGGTAGCTCCCTTTGGTTTGCACCTAGTTCACATTAGTCTGGAAGTGCCAGTCAGCTTTTTTTGTCTTTTGAATGTTAGCTTACTGACCGAGCACTCCGCCCCCACCAGGTGGTGATTTTAATTACACCAGGTCCCTACTTTACCCATAAATGCAGGCATTACTGACAGAGGTGCATATTCACCCAGAAATTCAGATATCAGCCTAATAGAGGTATGTTCACATTAGGTCAGGGAATCACCAGAATTGAGACCACCTTGACGATGGTTGGTGGGCTTTAAAATATTTGGCCAAATGTTTATACTAAGCGTCTCAAATTTTTCCTTATACTCCAAAGCCATATTGCTATTCAAAATTTCATGTATTCTATGTTGTCATGCTTCAGTATGCTTGAGTGCAGCCTTTTTTTGTATGTTTTACATGGGGGTAGCTCCCTTTGGTTTGCACCTAGCTCACATTAGTTTGGAAGTGCCAGTCAGGTTTTTTTGTCTTTTGTATGAAAATTGTAGAATCACACTGAAGGCATCAAAACTATGAATTAACACATGTGGAATTATACATTACACTTAACAAAAAAGTGTGAAATAACTGAAAATATGTCTTATATTCTAGGTTCTTCAAAGTAGCCACCTTTTGCTTTGATTACTGCTTTGCACGCAGAAAAGGTGAATGGATGGACTCTACATGCCTGGTTCCCACCGTGAAGCATGGAGGAGGTGGTGTGATGATGTGGGGGTGCTTTGCTGGTGACACTGTTGGGGATTTATTCAAAATTGAAGGCATACTGAACCAGCATGGCTACCACAGCATCTTGCAGAAGCATGCTATTCCATCCGGTTTGCGTTTAGTTGGACCATCATTTATTTTTCAACAGGACAATGACACCAAACTCACCTTCAGGCTGTGTAAGTGCTATTTGACCAAGAAGGAGAGTGTTGGGGTGCTGCGCCAGATGACCTGGCCTCCACAGTCACCAGACCTGAACCCAATCGAGATGGTTTGGGGTGAGCTGGACTGCTCACCCTTAAATTTTTAATAAATCCCCAACAGTGTCACCAGCAAAGCACCCCCACACCATCACACTACCTCCTCCATGCTTCACAGTGGGAACCAGGCATGTAGAGTCCATCCATTCACCTTTTCTGTGTGCAAAGCAGTAATCAAAGCAAAAGGTAGCTACTTTGAAGATCCTAGAATATAAGACATATTTTCAGTTGTTTCACACTTTTTTGTTAAGTGCAATGTATAATTCCACATGTGTTAATTCATAGTTTTGATGCCTTCAGTGTGAATGTACAATTTTCATAGTCATGAAAATACAGAAAAATCATTGAATGAGAAGGTGTGTCCAAACTTTTGGTCTGTACTGTATATAGAATTTTAAAAAATGGTGTGTGGTCCTCCTAATTTTTAATAATCTGCTGAGGGAAAGACGACAGCTGGGGGCTGATGTTTATAGTATGGGAAGGAGTAATAAACATGGAGTTTCCCAGGCTGTTAATATCAGCTCACAGCTGTGTTCTTAGCCTTTACTAGTTATTAAAATGGGGGACACCAAAACAAAAATGACGCAGGGTATAATTTATAATCAGCGAAGGCTAACAGACAGCTGGGCGCTGATATTAATAGGCTAGGAAGGGGCTATGGATATTGGCCCCCTCCCAGACTAAGAACATCAGCCCTCAGCCGCCCCAGAAATTTTATTTCCCTCAGCTGATTAAGAATAATTTGGATGACCCAACGCCATTTTTTTCTTTTAATTCTTCCCCAAAATACATGTACAGTAAACTACAGACGCACTGCACTAATTATATCTCACTGACATATATCATACATCTATCTATCCATCTGTCTATATCTGTATATGAGATTTTTTATTAGTTAGAAAACTAGCTTGAAATAACAGAGAATAACTGTATATAATAGCTGATGCATTGCATACGCATATCATATAGATGCTAGGTGAGGGAAAAAATGTACACTCGCATAGCACTCACATGGCATACAAATACTTGGTGAGACTACATAAAAAAAAATTGTATGACACTCGCATAACACTCTCCAACTTTTCTGGCTGAGAATCTCAGCTACATTTTATAAGCAGGTGTGAGTACACCCTTCTACATATGCCCTTGATATCATGCAGTAAACACAGCTTCATACCTCCCAGCCGTCCCGGATTGAGCGGGACAGTCCCGATTCTGACCCCCCCGTCCTGCAGTCCCGCTGAGGACACTATGTGTCCCGCAGTGATGAGCCGCCACGCCCCCCATGCACCCGTTCCTGCCCTCCCTGTGTCTACAGCTTAGCCTCTCACAGCAGCTAGCAATGACGCTGCTATGCTGTACTCTTCTGTGCCCACAGGACCTGTGATGAGGTCACAGGAGGGGAGGAGTCAGGGGTCACATGATCAGTGTCCTCTTGTGTGCAGGACTTTGCGCTGTGATGGTTGTCATGGTGCTGGATGAGGGTAAGTTTGTGTGTGTGGGTCGGGACTCGGGTTTACAGTGTGGATGTAGCAGTGCTGTAGTGTGTACAAGTTGGATGTAGCAGAGTCGTGTGTGTACGAGGTGTACAGAGCGGAGACGTGTGTGTACGATGTGTACGGAGCGGAGCCATGTGTGAGGTGTACGGAGCGGAGCTGTGTGTGTACGAGGTGGTTGTAGCAGTGATGTAGTGTACGAGGTGTACAGAGCAGAGCCGTGTGTGTACGAGGTGGATGTAGCAGTGCTGTAGTGTGTACGAGGTGTACGGAGTGGAGCCGTTTGTGTACGAGGTGGTTGTAGCAGTGATGTAGTGTACCCAGTGTCTGGGAGGCTGTGGTGGCTGCTGCATGCAATGTTGATCGTAAACAGATCAAGCAACTGACGGAATCTATGGATGGAAGGCTTTTGAGTGTCATCGTAAAAATAGGTGGCTATGTTGGTCACTGAATTTTTTTTTTGTTTTTGAATGTCAGAAATATTTATTTCTAAATTTTGTGTTGTTATATTGCTTTAACTGGTGAAAATAAACAAGTGAGATGGGTATATATTTAGTTTTTATTAAGTTGCCAAATAATTCTGCACAGTAATAGTTACCTGCACAAACAGATATCCTCCTAAGATAGCCAAATACAAAAAAAACCCACTCCAACTTACAAAAATCTTAAGCTTTGATATTTATGAGTCTTTTGGGTTGATTGAGAACATAGTTGTTGTTCAATAATAAAAAGAATCCTCTCAAATCCAACTTGCCTAATAATTATGCAAACAGTGTAAATATGTATTTATATCTTAATTTAAATTTTTACTATTAGCCTCAAAAATGAATAAATGTGAATAAGTAATTAATATGCTGCCCCCAAAATAGTGCTAAGCCCTCATATGGTTGATGGAATACTATGACAGAAAAAAATCATCTTGATGGCCTAAAAACAATAATAATAATAATTTTATTTATACAGTGCCAACATATTCCGCAGCACGTTACAATTAAGCGGGGACATGTACAGGCAATAAGTACAATACAAAATAATCCAGTTCACCAGTTAAAGGAGGAGAGAGGGCCCTGCTCTCAAGCTTACAATCTATAAACAATGCTACTATTTGCATGTGAATTTGGGGTGGCTCCTTACACTTTAGTCCAACCTGTTAATGCAAATAGTGGTTGCTGTAGCTGTAAATTAGTGTGTGGCAGTAGCCAAGGGTGAAGTACTCGTCTCTTATGCCCCAGCACATTACATGAATGTGGGGGTCCTGGCAGAGAGTGTGGACTTTGCCAATGGGAGCGCAACAACCTTGCAGGCCGCATGTTACTGATGACTTTGGTGGGCCAGAACTAGATGTTGAGGACTTCAATGATGAAGACCACCAGTCAAAAATAAACTTTTTACTGAACAATAACTTGATGGGAATTATGTATTAAAGATGGCGAATATGAACGTTTGCTTCAACACACTAAGCACCTGCCTTCACCACATCCCAACACTGTACTATAGTCCAGTAAGTGAGAGACTTGCACTTCAACCTGTGTCCTCTTTTCCTCTTAGGGTATGTTCTCACGGTCAGTAAACGCTGCGGGTTGGACGCTGCGTATATCTGCAGTGTCCAACCCGCTGCGGCCAGATGTTACAGCATAGTGGATGGTATTTCAAGAAATCCCATGTGCACTATGCGTGCACTGACACCTGTGGTTTCCCTGCGGAAATGGACATGCAGCACGTCTTTTCAGACTGCAGCATATCTATTTATCTTGAGGAGACGCGATACATTTCACCCGTCAGTGTATTGAACACGATGATTCTGCATGGTTCAATAAACACGAGCGGAATCACCTGCGTTCAAAAGCCGGAAGCGCTTTGGATGCTGCGGACATGGCTGCGTTGAAAGTACTGCTGATTACTGACCGTGGGGACGTAGCCTTAGGTGAACTAGTTTACCAATATGGCCATACTTAGCTTCTCTGCTTGCTCACGCATTGGAACTCCCGCCTGGGAACTCTCTCTGTCTCGTTTCCTGTTCCATGCTGGCCCATTACCTCTCTGAGTTATAAACTCGGGGCCATACTGCTAGGCATCCTGTCCCAGGACCCATCTCCGGTGCATCACTTCTGCCTTTCTGTCACTTCTCCTTTCTCTACTCTGCATCTCGCTATCCACTGCCTCAGTCCCAACTTACTTTAGGGACACACAACTCATGCGACCCTGTTGAGTACTCAGACCAAAGGTCTGCTCCATCTGCAAACTAGGCCCTGTTTAACTTCCTGACAGGAAGCTGTCTCTATCCCTTCAACTTAGCCCCTCCCACTCTAGTCTAATCGCAGTTATTAACCCTAAGTCTCCCTAATGTCGGCCAAACTACATCACTAATATCATAATGTCATAATACACATTACACATCAAGGTACATTTACAACTATACACGTGTCTTCAAGGGGGAACATGGCTAGTATATCCATCTCCTTACCCTGCCACAACATGCAGGTGGAGTTAAACAGAGAAAGGATGGATGGCTACTCATAGGTACTTGAAATCTGCCTTACACATGAGGAAATCAGGACATTTTTGAGCTGTATAGATTGGTGTGACAACAGAAGTGTATTTACAGGGCAAGAAGTAGGGAAGGTAATAATGGCTGTGAGGCTCATATGTTAGGGTGTGACAGGACCTATCATACACCTCTCCCCCTAAAAACAATGTCTGCAAGAACTGTATTTGAATATGTGTTATGATATGGTTTTATTGTATTGTATGAGTAATATGATATGTGAATCTGCATAGAATTCAATAGGCACTAAGTGATGCAGTTAATGTAATGTATTGTGATTAATGTATAATGATATTCATGTATAGTGTGTAGTGAAAGTCAAGGATTAAGTTTAGATTATAAGGTATAGCATAGGATATAGGGATTAAGTTAGAAAGAGGGAAATATTCAATTGTGGGCATATTACTATATGAAGTTCAATGCATACTGTTAGATAATAGTGACTGAAGTTAAGCATTTGAAAGGTGAAGCTTCCCCAGCAACATACTGCTGGGGCAGACAGGTTATGATACAGTTAATTGCTTGGGGCCATCACACTTTGGGAGGGGGCAGGGTCAGTTAAGAAGGGGAGCACTTCCTGGTTAGTGCAGTGAGTATGGAGTGAAAGATTAGATTGCAAGATAAAGTGTTAGCAGTGTTTAGTGACCAGCCAGAGAGCTGGAGGGCACGAGATGCAAGCACTGTTCAGGCAGCATGAGAACATCAGCTACTGTCTTCTGTGAATATCCCTGCAATGTTCGGGGCCTACGGCCAGAACTAGGCACTGGAAAGTGTGCATTATTTCCTTCTAACAAGTGGAAGCCGGTTGAGGAAATGCATTAAAGAATCAGGAAGGGTCTCATGAGGGCTGCAGAGCCAGATAGAGTATCACGGGGGCCGAGGGAGTCATTAAGCAAAGGGATATCTCAGACTGAACATACAGTGAACATGGAAATGTACTGTGCTGCATAATCAATTGAACATGGACTGCTAATTAAAGTTGAACTGTTATGAAGCAAGTGTCCCCTGATTTATGTGCGGCTGTTCCTGGATCCAGGATGACAACGGAGGCCTGCCACCTGAATGTGAGTATGCTGTATTGAGCGCGGTGTGACACTAAGGGCCTGGGACACTGTTTATGTCTGGGGTGACAGGGTGTGGTAACACAGCCCCTTTCCCATGACTACCGCCCTTCGCACCTGACCTTACACATAGACACAGTGACCGGTGACTGGAATACACCTCCACTGTAACAGAGCAGACAATGATAACTACTTACTGTAAGTAAATTATAAAAAAGTGAGGTTGGTAGTACAAAACACAAAAAATATTACATGTAAGGATCTAAGAGTCTAAGGATTTGTGATATTTTTATTTTTCACTTGAAAGGCCAAATAAAATAACCCTATTTTAGAAGTTAACAAAGCCCGTAACATATTCTCTGAATTGGTATTTGCCTATATATAATATCCACAATTGAAGTGAAAAAAACAACTCTTAAATTGTGGATCTAATGATACTACGTGTTATTGTGTTTATTATATATATGACTATGCATGACCTATAATTTGCAGTGGTT
Source organism: Oophaga sylvatica (assembly GCA_033576555.1). Lineage (NCBI taxonomy): Eukaryota > Metazoa > Chordata > Amphibia > Anura > Dendrobatidae > Oophaga > Oophaga sylvatica. Next base: position 477,353,207 of record JARQOD010000003.1, on the reverse strand, counting down.
TCTGTTGTCGGGATGTGCACTAACACAAAGCACACAGCCATTGCTCATGCATACATGTCTGTCTGTATTTCGTGATTAATCTTAGCTGCACAAGTATTGGGTTAGGATTGTTCTGTCCTCTGCATGCATTCCAACAAGGTTATGGTAATGACTCCAACATCTAAAATAGAGAGATGTGCTTCATAGTGTATTATAAATAGCCCCATGCTTTCCACTATGTCGCTTGTTTCAGTTTAGTGCCACAGGCTTTCCTAAACCTGAATGCCGTCACAGAGTTGTTACTGTTGATTTGGTTGTTAGGACAGTAATTGATTACATCATTTGTGCAGTGTGCAGGCGCCAGGAAAGGTCAGAGAGGCCCAGCGCCTGCACACTGCAGTACTTTGCTCTGCCCTCAACAGGGCAGATCAGTACGCCCGCGCAGGAGCTCCGACACGAAGCAAGAAGGATGATGACATAGTATGAACATGGGAGGCACCGGACCTGGACTTGCGATGCCCATCTGACCAGACCGCCCCCAGGTGAGTATAATAAAAGTTGTTTTTCTTCTCTTTAAGGTTAGATGGGGGCTTATCTACAGCATTATAGTATTCTGTAGATAAGCCCCGAAAGGCAGTGGCCGCAGCTTATAGCTGAAAAACGAGGTGACAGGTTCCCTTTAAATCCTTAGGGCTGCTTCATGACTGGGGCTCAAATGAACCAACTACTACCACCATCATCATCTTCTGCCTAGAGGCAGTTACTGTGCAAACATTGTATTGTGGAGTTTCCTGTGTGTTTGTGTAATTTGAGAAGAAAAGACTCTTCTCCTGACAGAAAGCTCGGCCACCGTAAGATACATCATACCCTGTCAGGAGTACAACCCTCAGCCACACACCACATGAGAGTGCCGCATCATGCTCAAAAAATATGTTTGAGTCCAGGTAGTTGCATGTCTTGTGGCTGTTCGACAGTTGCAACACCGACAGGGATTGCCTAACAAACAGGCAAACCCTGCATGTGTTAGGGCTGCCAAGCAGCTGCGAGTCATGCAGGCACAGGGACTGTGATCACTTTGATCTGAGTACAGACTGATTTTTTCCACAGACTCCTTGACTTGAATGGCTGAGTGAGATACAATTTCAGCATGAAAATTGTGCATGCTGTGATTTTTCCACAGACAGACTTGGTCTGAAGAAGAAATCGGACATGTGCAGAGCCTGATAGAATAACATTGGTCTCTGTGTGATTCTATGTTTTGCCGAATCGCACTCAGACTGAAAATAGGGTCGCCTGCACGAGCCCTTCTTATGAATGATTATCACAGTTAAAGGACACTAAAAACAAAATAAAAAAAAAATACACACTTGATTTTCTTCTAATCGAATAATCACCTTTCTCTACTCATGAATTAGAGTGGAGTTTCGGATACATGAAGCAATATGCAGCATATACAATCAGAATTCAGCAAAAATGCCACTACATACTGCCTACATTATACATCACAAAAATTTACCGTTAACTCATTTTGAAAACCACAGCTCTTTATATTGGGAGGAATGTGATCAAACTTACACTTTATTACACTAGTACAAATAATATTTAGCTCTGAGAAAATCTATTTGGATAATATGGAAGACAAATGCTCCTCAAAGACAAGTATCTGTCTGATGCAATTAGCTAAATCATAAGTGGATCCAAAAGATATGAAAAATATTAAGTTTACACGTGGGAGATTTGTTTCAGAAATGTCAGTTTAGGACTTAGAGAAATCCATGCCCATGTAGCAAAAACAACCAACTTTCATTTGGCTTCTGAATTTTGCTCCTTGTGACTGCTTTAAAAAAGCATCAGAAACTGCATCAAAATGTGCCTTAATTTGAAAGATGTCAAACTACCCTCAAGACTATAATGGACATACACAATTGACTAAACATATATCAACTTGCTGCATTAAAGTGACCATATACGTTTAGATGGATGACGATTTTGACTCACACATACACATCAATGCTTGGTTCTGCTGAAGGTTTAGAGAACAAAAGGATTGAGAGTTTGAGGAATTCAAATTGCCCAATAAATCCTTTTTACTACAAACGTGATCTGTTTTGGATAGTCAGGAAGCCTTCATACACGTTAGCTGGCTGGCCTGTTCCAGATTTAGCTAACTTTAATGAACTCTGCATAGACATAGCCTGTAAACATATAACATATTTTGCTGGTGTCTGGAAGTTTTACAAGGCATGCATCATTTCAGCTTCTACCTACATTCTGAAAACATATTCAAACACCACCAAAGAAAATTAAAAGTACAACTATAGGGCAGCTAGGAGGCTCAGTTGTTAGCCCTGTTGCTTTGCAGCGCTGGGGTCCTGGGTACAAATCCCACCAAGGACAACATCTGCAAGGAGTTTGTATGATTTCCCCATGTTTGCGTGGGTTTCCTCCGGGTTCTCTGGTTTCCTTCCACTGTCCAAAGACATATTGATAGGGAATTTAGTTTGTGAGCCCAATGGCACAGCAATTAAGATGTCTGTAAAGCACTATTGAATATGATGGGGTTATATAAGCAAGTATAATAAATAAATAAAAAATTATGGCCCGATTCATTAAGACTGGCATTCTAGACGTCAGCTCTAACGAATGGTTTGTGGCAGAGTAAGAGGAGAATGATTCATTAAGAGGCACGCTCCACTTAATGAATTTTGCGCATCTTACAAGTGCTGTGCTCTTCGACAGTCTTGGTACTGTAGTAAGATTTCTGTCGCAAGATGCGTCACATCTAGTGATGATTGAGAAAGAAAAATTTTGCGACTTTTCTAATTTTTCGACTCCAGAAAACTGGCTTAAACACTTGATATGTCGGGTCCTGTAGTTTCCATTTTGAAATTGACAAAACTGCAGGAACATACAGTGTAAATACAATATCCTCATCAGTAGTTTTAGTGAGCTAAGCAATACAGTGTTCTATTGTGGCCTAATTTAGGTTAAATATGGAGTACAAGTGTTGTGTCAGTCATACAACATTACAACTTAGCTGTGTTAATGTGAAATTAGCCCATCTGAACTTTAAACACTATTTTGAAAAATGAAAAACTGTAATAAAATATAGAATGCACAAAAAACACGCAATAACAAGCAGTAAGTAAATGACTTTTTTTAGTTAAAGTTTACTATTTAAATTTTTGCCCTCTACATTTACTATCAATCCTACATTTAACATGTTTACTTAATGAGGTTTACTGGGCAAAATATTGCAACATTTCGTCAGATCGAAATGTAGATTACATATCGTGAGCCAAATATATTATGTTTTCTACTAGTTTTGCTATGTACATAGAAAAAGTGGTGTGGCTAAGAAGAGACATAGAAAGCATCTAAAATGTTATAGAAATTTATACTATTATTTAGGTGGGAAAAAGGAAAATTGCTAACATGCCTAAAAATTGCTGTAAAAACTAATCATTTGCAAATTTTGGCAAAATGTGCAAAAGTTTATCTGACTCATAAATTAATGACGTTTGCAGTATTATGTTATATCTAATCTATGTACAGTATATACAGTAGTATATTAATGTCATGTTTGTCAGCTTTTGAACATATATCTGAGTTTCTTTAAAACACATAGCTAGACATGGTAAACAGTTATTTTCTTTTGATTAAAAATAGGGTTATTTGAACTGATTTATTTTTTTAAACTAATATTTTTATTTTTTGCCTTAAATAGCACAAATGTTATTAAAACAAATCAAAACCAACATTTTTCAAGATAAATTAATTAAATAAGATAGATTTTTGGCAAGTAACACAATGTTTTTTTTAATTATTTTAATGTCACCCTTGGAAAACTCTGAAACATCACTCCAAAACTGTCAGGTTAGTGTATAGCATGAGATTATCGGATTATATCTGGGATAACTTGACAGCGAGATAACACTTCAACTATCTTTCATGAATGTTCCCACTTGCCTCTGGTTTATTTTTAGGAGGAGGAAAGCAGGAACAATGCTCTCTCTGATTTGAGGACACAACTGGGCCTTCATCTGTCCCTGTTTGATTGACTGACCTCCTGCACCAAGCACCCTGGGACCTCCTATAGCTGGTTAATCACCTGAACCAACTATGATCCTCTGCTTCTATAATTAGGAGATAACAAGACTTCAAAGGAATGAATGAGAAAGGACAGTATATACAACTCATGGCCTTTATCTCTTGATAGCACAAACTATGTCTGATGGAGAGACTAAATAGTCAGGAACATTTGCTACTCTTCATCATCTTTTCAGTTAGTCATTAAAAGGTGTCATCTGAAGAGGACTCCATTTTTGACATTAGGTTAATAAGAATTCCAATCCAAAATATCAGAAATCGACACTAGTACTGTTCATTTGGTAGATATATGAATATATGCTACATTCATCACGTGGTGTTATGGTATAGTTGATCACATAATTTGGAAGCACAAGCGACACTATTTTACTTTTAAAATCCATGAACAAGAAATCAAGCCAGACAGTTTTTAAAGATCATGTTTAGTTTGTTTTTCTCAGCTATTAGACTCCCTCCTGACCTTCTTAATTTCATCAGGATCCAAATTTGTGGTCCATAGCCATATTTAGTGGACCTACAGACATATGTATAAACAGTGGAAAGCAACTACAAGGGCAAAGTGTATGTGAGTTATAGTAGTAAAATTGTTTTATGCATAAACATAACCTGACAAAATCTAAATTTGCTGCTTCCACTAACCATCAGACATGCATTGATTAGGCAGAAACACAGACCATGGTCAAAGATCTCATGCACTAAAATGGTGCCCTAATCATGCTGTGTGATAAAGGTATATGGCTGATTTTAAAATTTGGAAATTGTATTTGGGGTAAAAATAATTCAGAGCTAAGCTGCAACTCTTGGACTGGCAGTAGTGGTGTGACTTGCCTTATGGCAGGTGCGTGACTGATTACATATGAAAGTGAGGCAGGACATCATTCATTGGGTCTAATTTACTAAAACTATACATTTTAGCGCACACTTAGACTAGGCAGTCTTAAAATGTACCAAATTTATCAAAGGCCAAAACCAATTAAGGCAAGCCTCAGACAAAGCCACAAGAGAGCTAAACATTGTAAGACAGCAGGCGACATGAGCTAATGTTTGAAAATGTTATCTGTACATTTTTATTTTAACTTTGTGAGTATGACTAATAAACATACCTTTGATTTTTATCAGTGGTCAGTTTGTCCACTTGTTGATACCATACAGTATCTGAAGCAAGCAACCATAGAAACACCTGAGACTTTGAGTGGATGTACACAGCCATGACCTTTTTTTGTGAATCTCCTTTGTGTACTACATATTGTTGCAAAGTTATAATTCGGAACAAATTAAAGCTTGCTAATTAATGGGATTTCTTTGGCCAATAATTTGAGTCAAAATTTGGCACAATCTTGGTGCACGGTGTTGCAATATAGGTCATTCCTCCTTTGTCAACAAGTCGTGTCTCTTTTCTGCAAAGTCGCCTTGTTGAACATGCTAGAAAAAGTGTCTTAAACACATAAAAAATGTGCTGCAAAACATATAAGACAGTTTTTGGGGACAAATTAAGACAATATTCTGGAACAATCTCTGTAGTTTACTAATTGTTTCTCATTGAAGGCATACGTTAACATTGAGAAGTTTCATATTATAATAATAGATGTCATCTATTGCAGTATTCTAGAATCAGTATGCTAATATTTCGTGATATATAATAATCAATCATGACAAGTAACATCTGATGTTGTCATGCAATTTGAGATAGTGGAATCAAAGTTCTCCCACAGTACTGAGGTCTAGAGGTTTCTTCATCTGTCTATTGTATTGTTGGAATGCGTTCTGCTCAAGAAATTTCACAATCTACATTCAGATCTGGCCAAACACAGTCGCTCATTATTACCATGTGCAATACCTGGGCTTATTAGCAGCATGACTGCACTCAGTATTATCAGTAATTATTGATGGTATTTAATTTCAACTGTCCCAAGGATCTCCACAAGGAGTAACCTTACCCCCAGACCCCAGTCCAGAGCCTCTCATCTAGCCAAATCAGATCTCTCCTACTTTGCACTGACGAGGACCAACAGTCCGAAACACCGTGTCTGCAAATGGAGATTCTGATTTGGCTTTTATCCTAAGTCATATTACAAGACTCGTTAAAGGGTTGATTGTGACTTGTAGGATCGCTACTTCCAATAGGTGGCGCTATAGAGTACAAGTCCTCTTTGTTTGAAGAGGCAATTTGCATATTAAAATTTCCCAGAGGAGCATTGCACGGCGAATAAGCCTCCTTACCTTGACACGCCAGAGCTGGTATGTCACTCTCCACAAGGAGTAACCTTACCCCCCAGACCCCAGTCCAGAGCCTCTCATCTAGCCAAATCAGATCTCTCCTACTTTGCACTGACGAGGACCAACAGTCCGAAACACCGTGTCTGCAAATGGAGATTCTGATTTGGCTTTTATCCTAAGTCATATTACAAGACTCGTTAAAGGGTTGATTGTGAACTTGTAGGATCGCTACTTCCAATAGGTGGCGCTATAGAGTACAAGTCCTCTTTGTTTGAAGAGGCAATTTGCATATTAAAATTTCCCAGAGGAGCATTGCACGGCGAATAAGCCTCCTTACTTCGACACGCCAGAGCTGGTATGTCACTCTCCACAAGGAGTAACCTTACCCCCCAGACCCCAGTCCAGAGCCTCTCATCTAGCCAAATCAGATCTCTCCTACTTTGCACTGACGAGGACCAACAGTCCGAAACACCGTGTCTGCAAATGGAGATTCTGATTTGGCTTTTATCCTAAGTCATATTACAAGACTCGTTAAAGGGTTGATTGTGACTTGTAGGATCGCTACTTCCAATAGGTGGCGCTATAGAGTACAAGTCCTCTTTGTTTGAAGAGGCAATTTGCATACCAAGGATTTTAAGCATGTTAAAGTATCTAAAAAAAGGAAATGTCGCCGATAGGAAGAGTAAAGTGAATGAGAGAAAATGTTGTACATAGACATCCCGAAGCAAACACTCTGATTTTAAATCAAAGCTTTTACACTGGAATACTGCGGAGTGGCGCAAAAACTTTTTGACTTTTGGTGTTTTGACGCCAATCTATAGCAGCTCTGCCGAAATGGTCATAGCTACAACTACCCATCAAATTCAGCAAAAATGCCTGCATGGTGTAGCATTTCTGGAGTACTATTGGAATAGCATTTCCGATGAGGCACTTGGAGGCTGACACTACAGAGAAGATGCACCAAATTCATTAAGTGGTATGTGCCTCTTAATAAAGTTTTAACAAGACTTATGAATTCCACATTTTAAAAAGTAACAAAGAAGTTGAAAATTCACTTCATTAATAGACAGAAGTGTAATAATAAGATGCGCCAAATTTACCGAACATTATGTGACTGATATGTTTAACACATATAACGGCGAAACAGCCACCATGTAAATGACTTTAAAACTTTAAAAAGTCTTATCATACTATCTTCCCTAAAATGTCTGAAAATCAGGGTGTCTAGTTTCTTATGAACTGACTTTTTATATTGCTGTCTTTTGGCATATAACAAATATGGTTACATAATAGAAAGTTCACCCATCAGTAAAAGTCAACCAATCATGTACATCGGTTCACACATCATTACTATTCTAAGTAAAATTCAAAAGTTCCTGCATATAAACATGTTAAGGTGAATTTACACAGAACTGATTTCTAGCAGAAATCTCTGTGACTGTCCCATTTCATCTGCAAATTGCCTCTTCAAACAAAGAGGACTTGTACTCTATAGCGCCACCTATTGGAAGTAGCGATCCTACAAGTCACAATCATTTCATCTGAGCAGGGGTCACAGAAAGTCATGCACATGCACACCCAGCTAGGCTAGGAGTGTGGACACAACTGGTGACTGACTATCTACTGGGAGAGAAAAAGAATACAAAATAAATTCCACCTGAAGTTGGAAATCATTGGGTTCTGTTGACTTTTATAAATGTGCATGATAGACTTTAGTCCAGATGTGGTTATATATCTACTGCCATGATGGCACCATTACTAAAACACTCTTGGTCTCCTCCAGCAAATCAAGAAAAATGAATGTGACATTTAACTATAGATGGTTTTGGACTGTCGCAGGTGAGCAGTGGTAGCCAGGCCTTGAAGACTAGGGGAGCCTTGATAGAGATAAAGATCTGTGATTATTGGGGGTCCGATTGGAGAATCTACATTGGGGCCAACAAGATTCAAGTTATGCTAATGATTTCAATAGCTGAAACTGCAAACATTTCTAACCAAAAAATCCAAACATCTCTGCCAAACCGTGCCCATTCTCCCAGCAATTAAATGTTTGCTGTAGGTTTTCAAAGTTTACAGGTTAGTAAAAAAAAATATGTAATATCGAAATGTAATTACAATATCACAAGCGAAAGTGAAGCTTAATACTAATGTTAAAGGGGTTGTTCGGCCATAACAAGTTGTCAAGTTATCACCTATCCAACAGAGATGGGATAACTTGCTGATCGGTGGGTGTCCCACCTTTGAAGCCAGAAACTAAGTGCCAGAACAGGGAATTTTTATCCCTGGAGGGTAATTTTATCACCCTTCCAAAATGGAGGCCCAACTGACGATTCATTCATTGGCAGGTCTATAGGGAATGAATGGAGTGGCAGTCCGGCATTCTATTTGACTGGGAAAATGGTCTCCCGGAATCCCACTTATCTATCTATCTACGATGAAAAAGTCACAACAGCACCAAATATGCAAAGCAGTGTGCAAGGCCTCCCAGACAACTATACTATTGTCATATAGATATATGCAAAAAAGAAAAGCAGGCAGCACTCCAATGGTTGAAGTGAAAAAAGAGGACTTTATTAGTTTATCTGGTGTGGATATCTATCTATCTATCTATTATCTATCTATCTATCTATCTACTATCTATCTATCTATCTATCTATCTATCTATCTATCTATCTATCTAACTTTTTACCTATCCTGAATATTTGATTATTACATTGCCCAATTCCTGCACCCATCAGGTCAATGATTTCTCTTTCTCAGGCTCCTGCATAACAAATCATTTCACCTACACAATATTTGCTCCTGTTTCTCTTTTTAGATAATCACTCTAGATAGATTTGTTGTTCAGGTCTCTGGGAAAGCTGGGTGAAACCAATGTATTACACTAGTAATAGCCTACTGGTTAAAATAAGAGCTCTAACTATAAGTAGACTCCTCTTGACTAACCCCCAGCACAAAGTTACCACCCTGTAAAGGTAATTCAGTTTTCCTTGCCTCCTTTTATTGCTCTTTGAAATTCTGTCATCCATTTATGGCAGAACAGACGCAAATAACAATCACTGTCCCTAACAAGCATTGGACATGCTAAATGAAAATAAGTAATTGCTTATTACTGATGGAGCAGAGGTAAAGTTGTCATTTACCTTCTAACTCCTATAATACACATAACGATAATAATAATAATAAAAAACAGAGAACACATTTCCCCAATATATGATGCCAAATGACCAAGTTGCCTTTGTCACATCTGATAAATGAGGCATCACTAAATTGACAATTCTGAAGATGCATGTGATTGTTTGAGACTATCTGAAGTGCAGACAGGAAAGCGTTAACGATCTACCCTACATGTACTTTTCAAGAAACATCCACCATTTCACAGCTCTGTAAAATCTTATGTTCTTGCGTCAGACACACAGAACTCATTCCGAGCTTTCTCCACACTGTAACATGTCAGTCTCGACTCTTCGCACTTACTCTTGAGATGGTCAAGGGCATGTTAAAGTCCTTTCCTCCTTGCAGACGGAATCCCCACGGGCCGGGTCCAGCGAGGGATACATTGTAAGCCATCTTTGACAACTTCTTTTAGTGCAGCCGCTTGAAGGCTCTGAGAGGAATAAAACAGAAAAGTAAACTTTTTTTGCGCTAAGGTCAAACTAATAGGAAAGATAAAGAAAAAGACTCTTGGTCCTAGCAAATATAAGGAAATTGTAATCTTGCCTGTTCACTCAGCGTGAAGTGCTACCTAAGAATAGATGGGATGTATAATGCAGATACAGATATCCCAGCTGAGCAGGACCCATAAAAGGTCTGTAACCAAATACCTCCCATGCAAGGATACTGTGACTCAGAGATCTATTATTGCCTCATAGCAGTGGAGGATCTGTCCAAGCATCCCACTCCCCTATCTGTGGTGAACAAGTCTCACGTAGGAAACACTATATACTTTCTTCAGAAGAACCATAGACAAATCCTAATCTGTGTAATGACTAGTGATAATGCGGGATATAAAGCTTGCTAATTTTCTACATGCAAAAAGATAAAACATTAGATCCACTGGATCCAATCTACTTTTGGTTTCAAGCATTAGGTAATGTTCAGAGCATGTTCACAATGAGCCTTTTTGCTGAGTTTTTGGAGCAGACACTCTCTGAAGGGTATTTGCACACGGCGTCTTTTTCAGGTGTATTCAATTAGGAATCTGCCTGAAAAAGTACCACAAAAGCCCCTCTCAAAATGAAGGTAAGGCACCGACACTGCAGTGCACATTT
>JARQOD010000003.1:477269407-477342530 GCA_033576555.1 Oophaga sylvatica | reverse complement strand
CTTGTGTTCGGCATGTATCTTATGTGTGAGTGGGTAAAGCATATATTTAATGTGTGAGTGATGTGTGTGATGTTTCTAATATTTTAGTAATGTAGGTGTGCCATGTATCTAATTTGTAAGTGACATGTGTGGTCCAACTATCGGCACCCTGTGCAATGAGCTGTTTGAGCAGCATGCAGTTGTTGGATTGACGCACAATGGAGGTGCATCCACTTCCAGACAAGATGCCTCAATGTTGACAAGAATATACATGCTGTTCGTGTTCATCTGCAATGAAGATATTGCATTGCTGCTCTATTCACTTCATTGGAGCAAGGCTGCAGTAATTTGAATAGTCATGATGTTGATAGTTGAACCTCAACTGATGTAATATTGATAACTTATCAAAAGGGTAAGTCATCATATTTTAAAGGTTGGATAGCCCCTTTAAGGATAGGCTTAATCTTTAGGAAGTGGTTGCAACTTTGCAGTTCACCAATCATGAATAGTTTCAGCAGTTGTCAAATAGATTATATACCATTATGATTGCTCATAAACTAGCAAATTATCATGATAATTGGTGAGTACAAGTGGGCTTTTTACCTCTTCACGACATGCGCCGTATATATATATATATATATATATATTATATATATATACGTGCAACAGTTGTGCACTAAAGTTTACATACCCTGGCAGAATTTTTGCCTTCTTGGCCTTTTTTCAGAGAATATGAATTATAACACCAAAACTTTTTCTCCACTCATGTAAAGTTGCTGGGTGAAGCCATTTATTGTCAAACTTCTGTGTTTTCTTTTTAAATCATAATGACAACCCAAAACATCCAAATGACCCTTATTAAAAGTTCACACACCCAATTTCTTAATACTGTGTATTGCCCCCTCGAACATCAATAACAGGTTGAAGTCTTTTGTGGTAGTTGTGGATGAGGTTCTTTATTTTCTCAGATGGTAAAGCTGTCCACTCTTCTTGGCAAAAAGCCTCCAGTTCCTGTAAATTCCTGGTCTGTCTAGCATGAACTCTCCCCAGAGTGGCTGAATGATATTGAGGTCAGGAGACTGAGAAGGCCGCTCCAGAACCTTCACTTTGTTTTGCTGTAGCCAATGACAGGTCGACTTGGCCTTGTGTTTTGGATCATTGTCATTTTGGAATGTCCAAGTACGTCCCATTCGCAGCTTCCGGGCTGATGATTGCAAATTTGACTCCAGTATTTGCTGATAACGTGCTGCATTCATCTTTCCTTCAACTTTGACCAAGTTACCTGTGCCTTTGTAGCTCACACATCCCCAAAACATCAGCGATCCACCTCCATGCTTTACCGTAGGAATGGTGTTCCTTTCATCATAGGCCTTGTTGACCTCTCTCCAAATATGTAGCAAAAGAATTGTCACTCGGAGATTTAGATGGAAACCGCAACATAAGTGCTCAGCGTAGAGCACCGGATAAAGGTAATTCCAAATGTTATGTAAAATGTTTCCAACAAAAGCTTCAACTCAATCTTCAAAAAAAGCAAGTCCCAATCAGGTTGAAATTATAATGGGCTTCCACATTACTGGTAGTACAACGGCTCTGGGAAAGTGCTGTAGCACCTCACTCCCTAAAAGAAATTCAGCAAATTCTGCACTCCTAAATCCAAATGCTTCTGAATTCCACAGTGTGCCTAAACCTCATTTTGCATCCACATGTTAGGCATTTCTGTAGCAATGACAGCCTGCCTAATTTACAGCTGCATGTCTCCAGAAGCATGAGCTGGGCACCACAATGTACTGGTGACTACAAGCTACTGGGCACTACAATGGCAGTTTGCAATTTTCACTAAGCAATATTCACTACTGTTTATTTCTGGAAAACACCCATGGGGTGAAAATCGTTACTACACTTGTAGATAAATTCCTCCCCACTTGTGGGGGGGGGGGTTACTGCTTTGACACCACTTAGGGGCTCTGTATATGGAGTCCGCAAACTATTCTAGGAAAATCTGCGCTCCAAGAGGTACCATATATATTTGAGTATAATACGAGTTTTTAAGCACTTATTTTGTGCTGAGACTGCCCCCTCGGCTTATTCTCCAGTGAGGGTCCCAGAAAATGGAGGGGGAGCAGGAGTGGCAGAGCAGCGGGTCACAGAAGGCAGGAGCCAGCTGATGCGGCTAATGCCTGTGCCTGCTGCTAAAGAGAAATAAATATTAATTGCGATTGCAATGAATATTCATTTCTCTGTAATAGTAGGCACAGTAGGGATGAAGAGCCATGCATACAAGGATAGGGATGAAGAGCCATGCCTTCAAAGATAGCGATGAGGAGCCATACATACCAGGATGGGAATGAGGAGCCATGCATACAAGGATAGGGATGAGAAGCCATGCATACAAGGAGAGCAATGAGGAGCCATGCAGACTAGGATAGGGATGAAGAGCCATGCATATCAGGATGAAGATGAGTAGCCATGCATACTGGAATAGGAATGAAGAGCCATGCATACAATGATAGGGATGAGGAGCCATACATACCAGGAAAAAGATGAAGAGCCATGCATTTCAGGATAGGGATGAGGAGTCATACATACCAGGATAGGGATGAGGAGCTATGCATACCAGGATAGGGATGAGGAGCCATGCAGACCAGGATAGGGATGAGGAGTCATGCAGACCAGGATAGGGATTAAGAACCATGCATACAAGGATAGGGATGAGGAGCCATGCATTCCAGGAAAAGGATGAGGAGCCATACAAACCAGGATAGGGATGAGAAGGCCATGCATACCAGGATAGGGATGAGGAGCTATGCGGACCAGGATGGGGATGAGGATTCATACACACCAGGTTAGGGATGAGGGGACCATGCAGACCCGGATGGGGATGATGAGCCATGCATACCAGGATAGGGTTAATGAGCCATGCAGACCAGGATAGGGATGAGGGGGCCATGCATATCAGAATAGGAATGAGGAGGCCATGCATACCAGGATAGGGATGAGGGGACAATGAAAGCCTGGCTTATACTCGAGTCCATAAGTTTTCCCAGTTTTTTGTGGTAAAATTATGTACCTCGGCTTATACTTGGGTCAACTTAGATTTGAGTATATATGGTTAATAGCGCTCCATCCCTTCCGAGTCTTGCCTTGTGGCTAAGCAGTACTTTACAGCCACATATGGGGTATTTCTACTATCAGCAGAAATTGCAAAATAAATTTTGAAGCCATTTTTACCCATTTCCCAGTGTGAAAATGTAAAATCTGGGGCTAAACAAAATGTTTATTATTTTTACTACATTGCCCAATGGAATAAAATTCTGTGACACACCTGTGGTGTCAATTTGATTACTGCACTACCATATCAATTCATTGAGAGGTGTGGTTTGTAAAATTTGGGTCACTTATGTAGGTTCTGCTGTTCTGGCACCCTCAAGCCAGTCCAGAAAAATCTGAACTCCAATATGATGCTTCTTCCCTTCTGAGCTTTACACTGTGCCTTAAAAGTAGTTTTTGAACACATATAGGGTATTGGTGTACTCAGGAAAAATTGAACAACAAATTTTGGATTCTATTTTTTTATTGCTATCCTTGTAAAAATGAAAAAAATTGAGGCTAAAACAACGTTTTATGGGAAAAGTAATTTTTTTTAATTTTCACAGATCAACGTTGTAAAATTCTGTGAAGTACCTGTGGGTTCAAGGTGCTCACCTACAGATACATTTCTTGTGGGGTTTAGTTTCCAAGATGTGGTTACTTGTGTGGGGGGTTTCCACTTTTTTGGCACATCAGGGCCTCTCCAAACGCGACATGGCATCTGCTAATGATTCCAGCCCTGCCCTGCACCCAAACAGTAGATTTCCCCCTCATATGGGGTATCAGCGTGCTCATGACTCATGAAAAATTGCACAACAAATGTTGGGGTTCATTTTCTCCTGTTACCCTTGTGAAAATAAAAAAATGGGTCTAAAGTAAAATTTTTGTGAAAAAATGTAAAATGCTAATTTTTTCCTGCTGCATTCCATTATTTCCTGTGAAGCACTTGAAGGATTAAAAAAATTGAAAATGGTTTTGAGCACCTTGTGGGGTGCAGTTTTTAGAATGGTATACATTTTGGGTATTTTCTGTCATATAGACCACTCAAAGTCACATCAAATGTGATGTGGTCCATTGAAAAAATGGTTTTGCAAATTTTGTTGTAAAAATGAGAAATCACTGGTCAACTTTTAACCTTTCCAATCTTCTAACAAAAAAATTTGAGCTGATGTAAAGTAAACATGTAGGAAATGTTATTTATTATGGTAATTATTTTGTGTGACATAACTCTCTGATTTAAGGCCATAAAAATTGAAAGTTTGAAAATTGCAAAATTTTCAAAATTTTTGCCAAATTTCCGATATTTTTACAAATAACTGCTAGTTGTAACGAACAAATTGTACCACTATCATGAAGTACAATATGTCATGAGAAAATATTCTCAAAATCGGTGGGATTTGCTCAATCGCTCCAAATTTATTACCTCATAAATTGACATTGATCAGAATTGAAAAAATTGGACTGGTCAAGAAGGTGAAAACAGCCTGGGGTGTGTGAAGGGGTATGGGGGTCTATTCAGAGTTTAATGCCTAGAGCAGCATGAGTTTTAAATATTGCTATACATGGTACACAGCGTGCACAAATATATCATGCCATCATGTCTCTTTTAAGCCATCAATCATGATAGTAAAGGTGCGGTACATATTAGCTAGAAGATTGAACAAATGAATAGCTGGTAAACTATCATTACACTGATGCAGCCATACACATTACAGACAGTTCAGATTAGCTGTCACAGCCATTCAGATTGAGCAATCATGTTCATAGACCGTGGGCAAACAATGAACACAAAATTTTTTGAGAAAGCTGTGGGAATATTCTGGAAACAGTCTTTCAGATCATACTTTAGATAGAAAGTATCAGATGACTTATTTTCAGATGATGCTGACGTGCCATTAGTTGGTTCAGAAGATCACTCGTTGTGAAATTCCACCAGATGAACATTCGTTGCGTTTGACAACATCCATTATATAACTTTTGTCTAATGTGTATGGGCACCTTTATTGGATTTGTATGTTTCCTAGCTTTAGGAACAATACAAAGGCTGGAGAAAGGTTGAAGTGTTTTTCATTGTGATCGCCACCCCCAAAATATCAGCCCACATTATCATTCTTTTATCACACATGATTCCAAATTTGAGAATAAAAATATTTACAAGTGCGTATAAGATGTATTTTTTAATCCTTTAAGGCCTTAGTCACATGACCTATTTTATTGTTTGTGCTATCCAATTTTTAAATGGAAAAGATACAGACTCGTTATATTCTGTGACCCTTTTCCCTTGACGATCACATGAAGTTAAAGAAATGGAGACTGCTGGTGACTGTGAGCGATCATTTCATGCTTCAAAGAGATCATTTCAAGGTTTAAACAGATGCAATATGGATGGGGTCCGTGTTACATCTGTATGAAACACTGTTGTGCGAATAAAGCCCAAGTAGACCATAGAAAGATAGAAAGGAGCACAGAAGGCCCAGCTCTATTTAAAAAAATTTGCAAACATGATGGCAAAACTTCTAATGCATCAAGTATAATGCAAGTGTTCCTGGATCTCAGAAGCTCTTTATAGCTCTGTTATAAAACTAATGTGGAAATACTCTATTATGGTATACAGAATTAATAGAGTCCCCCATTTAGGCTTCTTCAGGGGACCCTGCTAAAGCCTCATTCACATAGGCCAATAATCAGCAAATGAGCGTTCAATCCTAGTTCAGTAAAGATGTATATCTTTGTACCGTGTTAGCCAGTAGATAGAAAAATATTTAGAGTTGAGAGTCCTCAGTGGTTGATACAACCACTGAGGACTCTCAACTCTAAATATTTTTCAATCCTAGTTCCTAATTTTTGGTTCATGTAAACATACAGTTCAACAGCAGATGAATTAACAAAATGTGCATCTATTGGCCAATTGTTTTTTTTTATGTGAGCCTTTAAGATTACAGATTAGTTGATCAATGCTTGTTTCCAGGCCCATTGGTAAAAGCAGTACAGGGGCAAACCTACTGATAATATAAAAGCTCAGGCATTGATAGTGACTTGTGGGAAAGTCTTTTAATCTTGTCAGAAGCACCTCTCCCCGTGTAACCAAGGGTTGTGCTGTTGACCATATTCATGCTGTAGGAGGACAGAACAATGATATTTGATAATTCTGTCTGTATACAGTTTGTATCAGCCCATGTGAACCTGCCTTTAGTTTAGGACTGGTCAACTTGTACACAGTTGATTAGAGCCTTTTATGTGTAGGAAACATGTGGGGTTATCCAAAGTGAATATTCTCTCTAAATTTTATTGTTTCTGGTCATTAGATATAGCTGATGGATATCTGTCTGCTTGTTACCCTGTTCTTATAACCCTCAAAAGCTGAGATGAGAACAGTCTACTTACATTCCCTAGTTATAGTCATGCAAAGTGCCATCAGTCGAGTACTGATACGGGATTCCTTCCTTAAATTTTACACTTATATACATTATATAAACACTTAGGATGGGGCTACATGGCAACATTGACTGCAACACTTGTCACTTAACCTAAGTTCACTAGGTGTCGATGAAAAATCACAGCGCCTTACAAGTGAATAAGGTGGCATTGTGACCCCGAGGGTACTGCGGCAAGCTCAAAATGTGACACGGTTAGACTTCTTGCAAGTTCTTTGTTACAGTCGTAGTACCCTTGGGGTCAAAATGAGATTCCCATTCATTTGTATGCACTGATATGTAGCAGTGACACCTAGTGAACTTTGTTCATGTGACACGTGTCGCGGCGAAAGTCGCTGGGTAGCCCCAACCATACTTAAGTTGCAAAATCTGAAAGATGCTCCAAATTAGTTTTTGTATCCAACCAGCTACCCAAATGACCATCATATTGCCTTCTCTTTTGTCTAGTCAGTGCAGAGCAAAGACACATGCCAAGATCCGGGACTCCTTAGAAATCAAATGTTTGAAATAAGTCATAGAAAATGACAGTAAATGTGAAGCTTGTTACCGTTACGCAAGCAGAAGGCGCATGTGGCACAGAGCCGGGCTTACCTATGAGGTAGCTAAGTGACTACCTGGTGTTCACTCGAGCTTCTAATGATGGAATCAGACTTGAGCTGCAGGTAGCCACCACGTACCACTCCTAGACAGTCCTCGGCACTGCAGCTGCTGACCCCAGGGGTCAGGTATGCAGACACAGAGAGGACTCGGACTCTATTCAGACTACTAGGTTCTGGATCCTCTGCAGAACAGTTACTGAAACAGACTCAGGACTGATTTGGAGACTGGTTTTAGCAGTATGGATGCATGGCATACTTGGATAGGCACACATTCAGACATACCAGTCTTGGATATAGGTTCAGGTACCGCCGAAGCGGCTTCAGGGTTTAGGACTGGCCGCAAGAGGACCATGGACTATGAATCCAGGACTGGCTGCACAAGGACCAGGACTATGAGCTTGTGACACTGGACACACTAGGACCAAGGGACCTCACAACTCATTAGTAGACTACCACACTACCTAATGAAACTTGGTTGCTTGGCACCTCCTTATTGGGGAGGGTGCCATCTATGCAAGATGACTCCATGCTATTGGCTGGCAGCCACCTTGCAGATGTACTCTTCTACTGAATGCCTCCCATCCATTGACTGGGGACATTTTACTATCTGCACACGCTGCCCCTTTAAGAGCCAAGGAGCACGCGTGCACTCTCCAAGAAGTGCAGTGTGCACAACATATGGAAAGGAGCATGCAGGGGACAACGCCACGTGGCCGGGAAGTTGTGTATGCCTGCGTCCCTGCATGGAGGGAGAAAGGGAACCATTCAGTGGCAACGGCAATAGTGTTACAAATCTCTTTATTCTTACTAATGGAGGGACAGGGTATTATTATTTCCCAGTTTAACACAGGGTGTCCTACAGATGACCACATTTTTAGATTTCCTGTAGACAACAATTTTACTGTGAAAACAACGTCCACCGAATTGTTCATATGTAATTACTGTATTAATATTCTGATTTTGTTACTTAAAGCAATATTATTTCAGCTTTAATAACTTTGTAGTTTATTAGTATAAGAAAGTATAAGAACTTCATGATTAATTGTATTTAAGGGTTGAATAACCTGAATGTGAAGTGGGACATTTATTAGATTGAACACATCATATGTTTCGTTTTTACAACAGCATTGCCTGATCATTTTAAAATTAATTTTATAGGTCCAGGTTTGAGACACGCTTTAGGGGCATGTCACACCGGGCAGCCTGAATGTATGATGTGACAGGTGCTGGTGTAATCAATCTCACAGGACAGCATTCATTTCTGGCACACACAAGGAAGGAAGTCAAGGGAGCAGATCTCAGAGAATACAGCTCCTCCAAGCTGTCCAGAGCAGCTGGTCAGACCATCAGGCATACAGATAGGTAACATGAAAGTTGAGTCCAGGCCTTCCTGAAATATGGGTATATTTTCTCAGTGTCTTAGCAAAGTATATAAATAGGCTTCAGTGTGGGTTTATGAGTTTGGTGTAGAATTATAATATATTTAAAACTGATGGTCATCTGGTTTTATAAGAAAGCAAGAACATTTTTACCATGATTACCTTGTATTTACAGACAACTATTAAATTATTTTAAGATATTAAGTAGACGTTCAGTAGAGGAGTGTAACAAAGAACTGGCCCAGGTCCAAATATAACATGAACTTTTCAAAACAATACTGATCGTAAAATAAAATAATGCAGATCGTAAAATTTGATTTCTCCAGTGAGAAATCGGAGACAACAACATATTACTGTTCCTTTACCTGGTCTTTTATATCTGTACTAGCCATTAAAAGTTTTGATCTATTTGGTTTTAGAAAAATTTGTAGGGCACTGACAACTTATTTCACACTAAAAGTTCTCTACTTTGCCCTGTAATCACAAGCGGGAGAAGCAGATTTTCCTTCACCTTAATTTCTGTCACAAACCTGCCGCATATGAATATACTCTTATAATGAATATAGATTGGCACATAGCAGTATATTAATGTTAAACCATTTATCTGACTACATTTGGATGAATCAATTTGTCTAACTTAGAGGTAATGATAATGACGTCCAAGAGCGCCAAGTCATCAGCGCATATTCACTACTTTCAATCAATGCTCTGCCAACAATCTAAAGTATATACAAGAAACCTGTAGAGATCATTTGCTCACATTTATGTGCATGCACCGTCTACAACATGCTTTGATGGAGATATATCACTAATACTGTGAACAAGTGGATATCCACCAGATGATAGCTGTTATTCGGTATTGATATGAATGGTTAGATTTAAGTTCTGTTGGCCAATGGACTACAGAGTACACCGTATAATATTTTTAATTTAAAATATTTTTAACTGTGATAATTTAATTGTTTTTAGTACAACACAAATCTAGACGACAGTTATACAACTGATGACATGGTGACAATTTGGATAGAAATATGTAGGTTTCTCAGTCATCTCAGCTAATGAAACATATAAAAAGCCTACATAAAACACTACCTTTGTAGATATTATTGACAAATTATAGATAAAAGGTGGTCTCATGTTATGAAGGTATTTGATCTAAGCACATATTTTGCTCAGGTTTCCATACAAAAAGCGAATTTTGGGATTGCAGCTTCCTGGACAGTAATGTTGAACTTCATCTCATGAAGTTATGAAAAGTTATATGAATAAATTATGTGTCCACTGTACTTATTGATCATTAAAAACAAAACTATCCTAAAAGTATGTGTGTTTGGAGGTTTACTTTATTTAAAGGAAGGTCTTTTTAATAATTGTACGAGTAGAAACTCCAACGTCCACTAAAATACATATTGACTAGAAAGTACATCTATTGGAGAGTGAGGCGGACAACCTACAGACATGGTCCTGATCTACAAGCAGCTATATCTGTCTCTATGCAGACTGGAGCTTAGAAACAGCTGATCCCCTGT
This sequence comes from Oophaga sylvatica, assembly GCA_033576555.1. Lineage (NCBI taxonomy): Eukaryota > Metazoa > Chordata > Amphibia > Anura > Dendrobatidae > Oophaga > Oophaga sylvatica. Next base: position 477,332,523 of record JARQOD010000003.1, on the reverse strand, counting down.
GATTAGTGAACAAATGGGTTGCTGTAAGTCCCAGCTGGCACAGTAAGCTCAGGCACACAAAATGCCGACATCATACTGTCAAACACAGTTTAGAGGCAATCAAAAAGTGCTAAGAGCTAGGCAGAAAGTTAGCAGAGAAAATAGCCTTTGTGCCTGTAAGAGGTGTTAGTTTAGTCACACAGCCTTCAAGCCATTAGTTCTACCTGGGAGCTGTTCTGCAGATCCCCTCTGGTGCTCTTGTGGCTCAACAGTTGCTCTATAAGCATATTTATCTGATCCCTGTATCCAGTGTGACGTCATTCTAGCGGAGAGGGGACGAGGAGGGGTGAGCTCTTAAGGTGGACTCATTACAGTTGTAGCTATTTGGCTAGAAAAATATGTGGTCCTATCGTCGAAGGATACTTGAAAATAAGTCCTAATTCCTAAACTATCATTTTGCAGAGAAACATGCATAATCTTTTCTAGTTGTTTTCTTTTTGGGTTTTATTCGTTTGCCCCATGTTATGTGATGAAATATTAAAATAAGTTGTGTCTTGTTATAAGTTATCGTTAAAGTGTTGAAAATGCCTATATGCTATATAAAGGTATATATGCAAGGTATTAAGGGTATGCCACACTGAACAATATCGCTAACGGGATCGCTAAAAAACGTCACTATTTAGCGATCCCGTTAGCGATGTTGTTCAGTGCGGCAGCTGCCAGCGACGAGCTTCCTGCTGTGATCTCGCTCGTCGCTGGAATCGTTCCGGACCCTATTTTCTCGTCGGCGCTCCCGCTGGGTAAGTATATATCGCTAGTGTGGCACCTTTTCTTAGCGATTTAGCGGTACTTTTGTACCGCTAAAGTCGTTAAGAAGATCGCTAACGGCGATAGCGTCGTTAACTATATCGCTAAATGTGGCCGCATTTAGCGATATAGAAACAATCCCGCTAGCGATCGCATTAGTATGCGTCGTTATCGCTATCGCTAGCGGGATTGTTTAGTGTGGCAGTACCTTTAGAGATAATGTAGAAATCGTGGGGAAAGATTAGACATGAGATAAGGGGTGAGAAAATATCATTTGTAAGGGTTGGAACATATATGATATTTCACAGCACTGATTTTTAAACCTGAATGACATGTTTGTGGCACATGATGTAAATCTCCTATTCATAGCATTGCACATGGTTACTGTTGATTTTTAGCACAGTCTTATATGCTAGCCCTAGATAGATATTGAAAACCATCTTCAAATGTACAAAATTACCGGGAAATAGATACAATTATTAGCTTGCACTAAAATTGTTAATTTGTTGTGGAGAAAAATTTAAATCTATAAAGACATCTCTAGAGGAGATATTCTGTAGCGCTATAGCATGCAAACATGAAATATGAAAATTGAATTGCATTACTGCGCTAGAAAATATGAAAAATTGAGAATTCTTAGCTCATAAATTGGCCAATTCATGTGTACCCGGCAGCCACGATAAGCCGTTTATCATTGCCAGGACCTATCCTAATATGAATCCTCTCCTAGACTAAAGTCCACATCTCTATGGGAAGGTAGGATCCTACTGTTATTAAAACCACCTAAAGCTGAGGGGTGGAGTGCTCAGTGAGAAAGCTAATGCATACTTTAGTTGTTTAAGGGTATGCCACACTAAACGAGATCGCTAACGAGATCACTACTGCGTCACCATTTATGACGCAGTAGCGATCTCGTTAGCGACTTAGCTGTGTGATTCCAAACACATCTCATCAGCGATCTGTGATTCCAAACACAACTCATCAGCGATCTGTATAACGACCTCTGCGGTCGTTGGGAAAACCTAGTCCCACCTGCGATGCTGGTAAAGTCATTCATAAAGGGTGTCACACTCAGCGATTCAGGCTCACCAGCGGGACACCAACGACCAAAAAACGTCTCAGAACGTTTATAAGCGATCAGCGACATCTCAGCAGGGGCCACATCGCTGCTACATGTCACACACAATTAAGTCGCTAACGAGATCGCTTCTGCGTCATAAATGGTGATGCAATTGCGATCTCGTTAGCGATCTCGTTTGTGATCTCGCTTAGTGTGGCATACCCTTTAGTTGTATATGGAGATGGCTACTCTTGGTTAGCACCTGTTCACACCTGATTTCTGTTTGGATGTGAAGGTCAGTCTTTTGATACTTCTAGAGGAGACATATCTTCCTCACATTGAACATACGGGATTAATTATAACTGGGGAATTGAGAAACTAATTATAATTGGAGAAGTGGGAGAGCTAACACTTCAACCTCAATTGAAGAAGGGACCTCTTTGCAGTAACCAGGTGTGAAGACTCAGCATTGTATCTTAATTAACCAGATGACTACTTTTAGCAAGCCAATAAGAATAGACTTATCTACAGTATATGTTTATTTTTGATTGATCAGGAAAACAGACTTTTGTTCGTGTAAGCCTGGAATATTGACATGCAAGCTGATATTTGATATAATATAGTGAGCTATTATCCTTGATGACTAGTGAAGTATACTGATATGCTAATTATACATTGTCTAGGCTAGATAGTGACTTTGAAAACAGAGCAGGAAAAACTGTGCAAATAGATTAAATAATCATGTAATGCTACTTGATATCATCTCCATTCTTACCTTTTAAGTTCATACTGAATGAAGGACACTTGTTAAGTATAAAAAGAGGTTACAAGCCTCTATAGAGCTAGAGAGACAGAGAGAGACAGACAGAGGTTCTGCCAAGACATCCAAGCATACAGGAGGACTCTACAGGACTGCCGCCAATACATCATGGCTCCATCACGAGGGACACAGATCTATCATTCTACAGGAAACAATCTAAGGGACCTTGACCCCGGTTGGAAGAATACAGATCTGCTCCATTGATCATCACTGAACCATGGATACGTTTGGAGAGAGCTAGAATTGGGACACGCTGGTCACCTGGCTGACTGGAGATTGTTGGATAAGCCAGGTTGTGACCCTCAGGTAACTGGCCTTTACCTCAATGGACTGTCATCTTCCTAAGCGTGTCGTTATCTCCTCTGTGTGTGTGTGTGACACAGGTGGGGTTGTCGACCCCGGAAGATGAAGCCAGGTTGTGACCCTCCGGTCAACTGGCCTTGTACCCAAATGGACTGTCATCTTCCTATGCTTGTCATTACCTCCTCTCTGTGTGCGTGCCACAGGTGGGGTAGTCAACCCTGAGAGCTCTGAAGTAACAGCTGGCATTATCCTGGTGAGTCAGCGGAAGGGTGAGACTTTGCAATGTGAACCATCTTTGGATATTTAACCGGGACTGTTCTACGTTTCATCTGCCTGTTTTGTTGTTCAATAAAGTATTGCCACACAGTTTTACCCTCACCCTGTGTTGTCTGAGTAGCATTATGCTCACATTAAAAAGGAGAGTGGGTGTTCGGCGGGACGATTCCTGGTCCATGCGATTTCGGCTAGTGGACCTGGGCGTCCGCTGACCCCCGTGTCTCCACACCAGGTAATTACAACATGAGATCAGCTCTGAGAATCAGCCACGAAGACTGGTTTTCATTTATTCAGAGGCAGAGAAGTACACTGCCAAGTCAAGAACTTCCTCTGTTCAAAGGGCTAGTCTGACACACTTTGGAGCCAGTAGACAATAATGAGTATTGGGGTTTATAGCAAAGGAACATAGCATATTTACTTGAATCACCATAGGGCCGTTCTAATCCCTACAACTTAATATCGCTTCAATGGATGATACTATCTGTTAAGGATCCACCGCTGTAGCCCGTTTGTCAGGTGAAGCAATGTCACTGCCTCCAATCTTCAGTTAACTGACAAATGATGGATGAGGCCAATTAGGCCAGTTATTGAGGAAATCACAGTGAGCGTATGGTGTATACACCTACGATTACAGCTCATGGAATATATATATACCACAGTAGGATCAATGTCAATTCCAAAATAGCAAAAAGAACTACTAGCTGCCACCACCAATCATTTATAGAGGTCAATTGGACACCCTTTACAGGTATGGATTCAGGGGTGCGGTTTACAGAGCAAGAGGAACAGAGCTATTAAATTTTATATATCTAAATCGGAAAGGTAGGCAATGTTTATAAAAAATATACCGAGATGATGCAAATGGGAACAAACAATACGGTACATAAAATTATGTACAATAGAAGGTATATAAAAAGAAAATTCCTAAAGCTGATGTCACAGAAATAGCTCATCGGATCCAAGATGGCCGTGGGGTCCTTCCGGGTCCTGCCAGAAGGTGGCTTGTCAGTGCCTGCTGAAAGCAGGCGCCAGCAAGCCTCCTGCACTGCCGGTCAGATCGCTGATCTGAAACAGTGCTTTGCAAAGTGTCAGATCAGCGATATGACACTATATAGAAATGTCCCACCCTGGGACAAAGTAAAAAAAAAAAATTAACATGTGTAAAAAATGTTTTTAAAAAATTCCTAAATAAAGAAAAACATTTTTTTCCAAAAATTACATTTCTTTATGTAAATAAAAAAGAACAATAAAAGTACACATATTTAGTATTTCTGTGTTTTTAACGACCCGACCTATAAAATTGTCCCACTAGTTAACCCATTTAGTGAACCACTTAAAAAAAACAAAAAAACAAGGCAATAAAACAATGCTTTATCATCATACCGCCAAACAAAAAGCGGAATAGCACACGATCAAAAAGACGGATATAAATAATTTGTACCGCTGAAAACGTCATCTTGTCCCGCAAAAAACAAGCGTCCAATCTCAATTCCAGCCAATTTTGCGTTGAAAAAGTCAAACAGCGCTCATTTCATTCTGAGTTCTGCCATGTGCTAAAACAGTGGTTCCCTCCCACATATGGGGTATTAGCGTACTCGGGACTAATAACTTTTGGGGTCCAATTTCTCCTATTACCATTGGGAAAAAAAATAAAAAATTGGACCTGAAGAAATTTTTTTGTGAAAAAAGTTAAATGTTCATATTTTTTAAACATTCCAAAAATTCCTCTGAAGAACCTGAAGGGTTAATAAACTTCTTAAATGTGGTTTTGAGCACCTTGTGGGGTGCAGTTTTTAGAATGGTGTCACTTTTTGAGTATTTTCTATAATATAGACCCCTCAAAGTGACTTCAGATGTGATGTGGTCCCTAAAAAAATGGTGTTGTAAAAATGAGAAATCGCTGGTCAACTTTTAACCCTTACAACTTCCTAACAAAAAAAATTTTGGTTCAAAAATTGTGCTGATGTAAAGTAAACATGTGGGAAATGTTACTTATTAAGTGTTTTGTGTGACATATCTCTGTGATTTAAGGGCATGAAAATTCAAAGTTGGAAAATTGCAAAATTTTCTCAAATTTCCATTTTTTCACAAATAAACGCGTCATATCAAAGAAATTTTACCACTATCATGAAGTACAATATGTCTCGAGAAAACAGTGTCAGAATCACCAGGACCCATGGAAGTGTTCCAGAGTTATTACCTCATAAAGAGACAGTGGTCATAAGGCCGGCGTTACACTAGAGAGGAATACGAACGAGTGAGAGGCGTTTAAACAACGCATTACACTCGGACCAATATTTCTTCATGGGGCAGCTCAGTTCATCTGTATATTTCTCGGCCGTATTTTACGGGCGAGAAAATCGCAGCATGCTGCGATTGTAGCGTATTATGCCCATAGTACGCCAATGCAAATCTATGGGGGCGAGAAAAATATGGATTACTCACGGACCACAAGTGTGACTTGCGAGAAATACGCAAGACTTCTGCAGGTCACAGGAAATGGGGCAAGCCATGAATCAGGAAGCTTACACATGCAAATTAGCTCAAAAAGAGTGCCAGACAACCCTGAAGAACGCCTCCACGGAGTCCTGCAACATGTCTACACACATCAATGTAGAGATGCTAATCGTTTTGGTCCAGGAAAGGCCTGAAATTTGGGCCCAACGGGATGCACACTATTCAGACCAGGCCAGAAAAGATATGGCATGGAGGTGCATCTGTCAGCAGATGTTTCCACAGTTTCCTGAATGCCCACGTGAGGAGCAGCACCAAATGAGTAAGTTACCTAATTTTTGTCCAATCATCTTAAAGGCCAGAATTTAAGAATTGTCCACGGTATCCTCTAAAATCAGATTATGGGTATTTTGTAATGATTGTTTTTAAGCGCTAAAGTGCTAAAGCGCTAAAGTGTTATTATACTGACACTCTACTAGGCCCCATGACTATGTGAAATGTTTGTCAAAAAATGTGCAAATTTGCAGCTAGGTAATAATGAAATTATATGTCACATTGCAATGGAAGATGTCATGACACGCTGGCGCAGCATCCGCGACCAGTACCGGCTGGAAACGTCAGCAGAGGGCCAGGAGTGGGGCTGCAGCACCGACCAAGCGCAAATATATATACTTTGACCGTCTTGATTTTTTGGCTCCTATTCTGGATCTCAGACCGTAAGTACATACATCACACCACATTACACATATGCTGTTTAGGGTCAGATCTCCAACATTTTTTATTTAAATTTAATTTCCTAACAGAACTCAGTCCAACCTCACTGAGAGGGAGACAGGGTCGGATTCTGAGGCCATTATAGACCCGGTCGGGGGAGGTGAAGAGGTGGCTGGTCCATCTTCTGAGCCTCCCAGCTGCATCCCCCAAACTCCACCTGTACCAGGACCTGACCCACCAGCTGCACCAGTACCAGTACCTGACCCACCAGCTGCAGCAGCACCCGGCAGCCTTGAGGAACCAGGCAACAGCAGCAGCCCTACTGTACGTCTGGGGGCTTTCCCCCAGTCTGCTGCCATATCCCGTCGTAGGAGACGAAGGTGAGACAACCCTGCCTCTGATACCTGGAGGCATGTGAACACAGGGGTCCTCAATTACCTGTCCAGGGCAGCCGTAGATGAGGGTGAAGAGGCTTATTCACGCAGTCTTGCCCGTTACCTATGTCCCCTACCCTGTGAGGTCAGGCTACTTGTGCGAGGATCCATTCAGATCCTAATTGATGCATGCACACACCCAGGGCTGGCGTCAGCACCCGGCACACCCGGGCAAGTGCCGGGGCCCTGAGCAGGCGGGGGGGCCCACTCGCCGTCTGGCACCCCCGCGCCCGTTAGCGGGGAGAGCGGTGTCAGCGCCGCCACTGGGCCCCCCCGCTTGCTCAGGGCCCCGGCATCAGCTGGCACAATACTTACCTCTCCTGTGCCTCCGCTGCCGCAGCTCCAGGCTCCAGGGGGCGCCGGCGCTTCCTCTCACAGCAGCGCCGCTGAATGCCTGCTGTGGCAGAGAGCGCGGACGCTGAACAAGTGAGACGTGTGTGTCTGTGTCTCTGTGTGTGTCTGTGTGTATGTAGTGCGGTGCCTTGTGTGTGTGTGTGTGTGTGTGTGTGTGTGTATGTATGTGAGAGAGTGCTTGTGCTGTAGTGCTGTCTGTGTGTGATGATGGGCAGGCATTGCTGATAATGGGGAGGCATTGATGATAATGGGCAGGCATTGATGATAATGGGCAGGCATTGATGATGGGGAGAAGATGATGATGGGCAGGCATTGATGATGATGGGGAGGCGATAATGATGATGGGGAGGCGATGATGATGCTGGGCAGGCATTGATGATAATGGGGAGGCATTGATGATGATGGGGAGGCGATAATTATGATGGGGAGCAGGGCCGGCTCCAGGTTTTTATGGGCCCCGGGCGAAAGAGCCTCAGTGGGCCCCTTTAACACAGACCACGATTCATGATGCACAGATACAGCAGAGAAATATGGGTATAGTACAATGCCAAATACTTCACTTCTTCCATTACATGAGTGATATCTATTGTAAATTGTACAATAGCTCAAAAACCGCCAAATCCTCACAGCGCACAGTACAGACTGGACAGTACAGTCCTCCATACAATATTATGGGCACCAGTCTCCCCCTCATCACCCATATAATACCCCATGCAGGATGTCACCCCCCATATAATGCTCCATACAGAATACTGGACCCAAAATAATGCTCCATACAGAATACTGGACCCAATATAATGCTCCATACAGGATACTGGTCCCCATATAATGCTCCATACAGGATACTGGTCCCCATATAATGCTCCATACAAAATATGGAGCTCTCCTCTGCGCTGTACTGCGTTCTGCACTGTTACGGCTCAGGAAAGGGCGCTGTGGAAAGACTCCCCATTATCATCATGATTTCCTCCCCATCATCATCATTGCCTCCTTATCATCATCATTGCCTCCCCATTATCATCAATGCCTGCCCATCATCATCATCTCCTCCCCATCATCATCAATGCCTGCCCATCATCATCATCTCCTCCCCATCATCAATGCCTGCCCATTATCATCATGGCCTCCCCATCATCATCATCTCCTCCCCATCATCAATGCCTGCCCATTATCATCATGTCCTCCCCATCATCATCATGGCCTCCCCATTATCATCAATGCCTGCCCATCATCATCATCGCCTCCCCATCATAATTATCGCCTCCCCATCATCATCAATGCCTCCCCATTATCATCAATGCCTGCCCATCATCATCATCACCTCCCCATCATTATTATCGCTTCCCCATCATCATCAATGCCTGCCCATCATCATCTTCTCCCCATCATCAATGCCTGCCCATTATCATCAATGCCTGCCCATTATCATCATCTTCTCCCCATCATCAATGCCTGCCCATTATCATCAATGCCTCCCCATTATCATCAATGCCTGCCCATCATCATCACCTCCTCCCCATCATCATCAATGCGTGCCCATCATCATCATCTCCTCCCCATCATCAATGCCTGCCCATTATCATCATGGCCTCCCCATCATCATCATCTCCTCCCCAGCATCAATGCCTGCCCATTATCATCATGTCCTCCCCATCATCATCATGGCCTCCCCATTATCATCAATGCCTGCCCATCATCATCATCGCCTCCCCATCATAATTATCGCCTCCCCATCATCATCAATGCCTCCCCATTATCATCAATGCCTGCCCATCATCATCATCGCCTCCCCATCATCATTATCGCCTCCCCATCATCATCAATGCCTGCCCATCATCATCTTCTCCCCATCATCAATGCTGCCCATTATCATCAATACCTGCCCATTATTATCAATGCCTCCCTATTATCAGCAATGCCTGCCCATCATCACACACAGACAGCACTACAGCACAAGCACTCTCTCACATACATACACACACACACACACACACACACACACACACAAGGCACCGCACTACATACACACAGACACACACAGAGACACAGACACACACGTCTCACCTGTTCAGCGTCCGCGCTCTCTGCCACAGCCGGCCGCTGAATGATGACGTCATTCAGTGGCGCTGCTGTGAGAGGAAGCGCCGGCGCCCCCTGGAGCCCGGAGCTGCGGCAGCGTAGGCACGGGAGAGGTAAGTATTGTGCCAGCTGATGCCGGGGCCTTGAGCAAGCGGGGGGCCCAGTGGCGGCGCTGACACTGCTCTCCCCGCTAACGGGCGCGGGGGTGCCAGATGGCGAGTGGGCCCCCCCGCCTGCTCAGGGCCCCGGCACTTGCCCGGGTGTGCCGGGTGCTGACGCCGGCCCTGATGGGGAGGCGATGATGATGATGGGCAGGCATTGATGATAATGGTGAGGCCATGATGATGATGGGGAGGACATGATGATAATGGGCAGGCATTGATGCTGGGGAGGAGATGATGATGATGGGGAGGCCATGATGATAATGGGCAGGCATTGATGATGGGGAGGAGATGATGATGATGGGCACGCATTGATGATGATGGGGAGGAGATGATGATGATGGGCAGGCATTGATGATAATGGGGAGGCATTGATGATAATGGGCAGGCATTGATGATGGGGAGAAGATGATGATGGGCAGGCATTGATGATGATGGGGAGGCGATAATGATGATGGGGAGGCGATGATGATGATGGGCAGGCATTGATGATAATGGGGAGGCATTGATGATGATGGGGAGGACATGATGATAATGGGCAGGCATTGATGATGGGGAGGAGATGATGATGATGGGGAGGCCATGATGATAATGGGCAGGCATTGATGATGGGGAGGAGATGATGATGATGGGCAGGCATTGATGATGATGGGTAGGAGATGATGATGATGGGCAGGCATTGATGATAATGGGGAGGCAATGATGATGATAAGGAGGCAATGATGATGATGGGGAGGAAATCATGATGATAATGGGGAGTCTTTCCACAGCGCCCTTTCCTGAGCCGTAACAGTGCAGAACGCAGTACAGCGCAGAGGAGAGCTCCATATTTTGTATGGAGCATTATATGGGGACCAGTATCCTGTATGGAGCATTATATGGGGACCAGTATCCTGTATGGAGCATTATATTGGGTCCAGTATTCTGTATGGAGCATTATTTTGGGTCCAGTATTCTGTATGGAGCATTATATGGGGGGTGACATCCTGCATGGGGTATTATATGGGTGATGAGGGGAGACTGGTGCCCATAATATTGTATGGAGGACTGTACTGTCCAGTCTGTACTGTGCGCTGTGAGGATTTGGCGGTTTTTGAGCTATTGTACAATTTACAATAGATATCACTCATGTAATGGAAGAAGTGAAGTATTTGGCATTGTACTTTACCCATATTTCTCTGCTGTATCTGTGCATCATGAATCGTGGTCTGTGTTAAAGGGGCCCACTGAGGCTCTTTCGCCCGGGGCCCATAAAAACCTGGAGCCGGCCCTGCACACACCCCAATACCCCATATGAGATGTTTGAATTTGTCATGATCCCAGTGCAGGTTTGACCTGCACACCAGGGGTTAATGTCTTGATCCTAGTGCAGGCTCTGACCTGCACACCTGGGGTTTATTATTGTGGCCTCTCTTTGGTTCGGGGAGAGCTTCTTATAGCCCTAGGAAGCTCCAATCCCCGTCAGTTATACTTTTGCCCTTGGCTGAGTATGTTGACCCCTGATTGCCTGTGCCTTGTGCCTGTGTTCTAGCTTGTTTGTATGGTTCTGACCTGGTTCTGTTTCCCGTTGTGATTTTCCCTCTTGATTCTGTACTGTGTATATGCTTCTCTGGTTTTCTGACTCCTGCCACGTCCTTGACTATTCTTTATTAGCCTGCTCCTTGTGTACTGCGTTGTCTCTCACGTTTACTGACCTCGGCTTGTCTTGGATTCCGTCTCCCTCTGGTTCCCCGTCCTCTCCCTGGTGTCCGGTGACCCCCTTTCCATTCTCTAGGGTCCCTGTAACTTACTGCACTCATCCCAGTTACAGGATGCTAAGCTCCGCCCCCTGGGGTCACATGACCGCAGGTCCTGGCAGTACACTCACCACTTGGTGTTCTGCTCACTCCAGCTCTGCTGTATTGCTATCATCTTGCCTAGCACTCGGGCGCTGTGAGTACAGCTGTCACAGGCCGTCGGAGGCTCCGGGCTCCCACTGTCAGGGCTGCTGAAACCGCTGGTAAGTGCCCACCTTGCGATTTCTCTTGATAGAATTCCTTGAGAGTTGGCAGCTCTCACCCCGTAATCTTCTTCGCCTTACCCCCCACCCAGATGTGCATGCTCAATTAGGACCTGAGGGACCTCCTGTACGTGCGCCTACACCTCAACCCATTCCCCACAAAACCAACCTTGGTAACAACAGAGTCAAATGGCAGCCTGTAACCCACCTGCCCAATATGGCCACTTGTACAAATCCAATGTTGGAGGCTGGTCCCAACCTGGATTTGGACCACATGGCCATATTGGGGGTATGATTTCGTGGGTACCAGCATCCCCAGGAGTATAATCTCCTTTATCCTTATGGCAAATTGGCCACACAACAACCTGACCGTGGCCACATGTTACCTCTGGGCCAAGAAAATCCACCCCAACAGGGTGATGGTCAAAGTGGTCACACAAGCCAGCAACAAAGAGATGCTGGGCTCCCACCCTCACCTCCACCAACATACCAGCAACTGTAATTTTTTTATTTTTCTTATATATTATTATTTATAAAATTGTTTGTTATGTTTTTATAATTTATTTTACTACATGTTGTGTAAAGCATATTTGCACTAATCTGAATGCCTCCAAAAACCATATGCTACAAATATGGTAGTCACTAGCCAAAGTGACAGTTTGTTATTTTTCTTACATATTATTATTTATACAAATGTTTGTTATTTTTTATTACTTATTTTGATACATGTGTAAAGCATATTTGCACTAATCTAATGTAAAAAAACAACCATATGCTACAAATAGGGCAGTCACTAGCCAAAGTGACAGTTTGTTATTTTTATTATATATTATTATTTACACAAATGTTTGTTTGTTTATTACTTATTTTACTACATGTTGTGTAATGCATATTTGCACTAATCTGATTTTACCAAAACAACCATATGCTACAAATACGGTAGTCACTAGCTAAAGTGACAGTTTGACAATATAAAAAATATTTAAATGGCAAGTTTGGACTCTTCTTTCATTCATTCTTTATAGAACACCACCTACACATTTGTAATGAACATTAACAGAAGACACAAAGACAATGTAAGGACAAAAAGATATTTAAATACAAACACATAACAACATTACAGCATTGATAATGCCTGATCTTGCCAGGTAGTAGTACCTTGAGGTGACACAAAATAATAGGGTAAATATATCACAGCCTTTGAGTCCTAGGAGTGGACGACATAAAGGGATGACATGTGGCCTAGGCATATCCCCATTGTTCACCACACATTCACCAACATCAGATGGTGCACAATCATGCATTCTTGTGAAGTTATGTAGGACAACACAAGCTTTGATGACTTCATTGACGTTGGCTTCACTCAGCTGAATGACAGACTGGAGGACCTGCCATTTTGTACAAAGAATGCCAAAGGCACACTCCACCAGTCGCCGGGCCCGTGATAGGCACAAGTTAAAGATCCTACGCCGGTGGTCAAGGTTTCGTCATGGATATGGCCTCATTAAATTCCTTGACAATTGAAAGGCCTCATCCCCCACTACAACATAAGGCACATGTTCAATATTGGAGCCAGGAAGCTGACGTGGTGGTGGTAGGTCCAACTGGTTATTGCGCAGCCGCCGACCCATAATGGAATAATTGAAGACTCGAGAGTCTCCAGTTCTTCCATAAGCCCCAATGTCTACAATTATAAACCTGTAGTTACTGTAAACCAGAGCCAACAGAACTACAGAAAAATATGGTTTATAATTATAGAATTGGGACTCTGAGTTCAGCGGCTTACGCACACAGATGTGCTTCCCATCCAGGGCTCCAATACAATTGGGAAATTGGCATTGCTCCTCAAATGCCCTGGCAATCCTCATCCAGTCTTCCATCTTTGGCTAAGGCATGACCACTTGATGAAGTGTGATCCAGATTTGGGAACATGTATCACAAACTATGCCAGTTATGGTTGATCTCCCTATCAAAAACTCCAGATGGAGTTCGGCATATGAAATGCCAGTTGTGAGGAACTGTTATGTTTTGGTAGCTGAGGAGAGCAGGCAAAAACGGCAATACACCAGAGAGGTTGGAATCTACTGGATTGCAGAACCCTGACTAACCACCACAACTAAAGGCAGCCGTGGAGCGTTCCTACGTTGGTCCTAGACGCCTCGTCACAGCCTGAGAGGTTAACTACACCTAAAGATAGAAAAAGGAAAGCTATCTGCCCCGGAGCAGATCCCCAAAGAACATAGGAAGCCCCCAAACATGTAATGGCGGTTAGACAAGAGGAAATACAGACACAGACAGAAAATAGTATGAGCAAACGCTGGGGCCCAATCTGCCTAGACAGAAAAGGATAGAAAGGATACTGACTGCTATCCAAAAAAACCCTAAAAAAAGCCAACGCTACTAATTGCAAAAACACCTGAGATCACACGACCTCTACCACCTAAATTAGTTCTCTGGTGTAACAAAACTAAGCCGCAGCCACTGAAAAAACTGGAAAAGGCAAATGAACAAACAACAGTGGATCCAGAGGAACCAAGAGGTGCCCAAGCCCCCCGGGGAGGGGAACCTGGCCAACCTCACAGAAATGCAGAGAAATATGGAAATGGCAAGCACAAAAACAAAAAACAGAAAATATCTTATCTGAGAGCAGGAGAAGAGACAAGACTCAGCAAGCTTCCAAGTGAACCAGGAAACAAAGTTGAGACAAGAACAATTGATCCCCGGCAACCATGATGGGAGGGAACCTCCCTTATATCCAGCCAGTCTGTGATTCCTGATTGCCAATCCTCATTGAATGGTTTAGTACTGTTTGTAACCACCAGAGGAAGCTTCTGCTCAGAATTCATTTCTAAAACATTCATAACAGTACCCCCCTTGAGGAGGGGTCACCGAACCCTCATTTGTGCAACCAGGTCGGTCAGGATGAGCTCTGTGATACTCACGGATCAGTCTCCTAGCATGGATGTCCGAAGCAAACACCCAAGAATTGTCCTCCTGACCATAACCTCTCCACTTAACCAAATACTGGAGTTTCCGTCTAGAAAAACGAGAATCCAATATTTTTTCAACCACATACTCCAGATTGATCTCAACCAAAACAGGGTCAGGAGGCGCAGCCATAGGAACCACTGGCTCGACAAACCTTTTCAATAAGGACTTGTGGAACACGTTATGGATGTCCCTGGAAAAAGCAAACGAAAGGAAACAGGATTAAGAATCTCCATGATCTTATAAGGTCCAATGAACCTAGGCTTAAACTTAGGAGATGCAACTCTCATAGGGATATTTATTGAGGACAACCAGACCAAGTCCCCCACTTTAAACCGCGGACCATCAGTCCTATGCCGGTTGGCAAACCGCTGGGCCTTCTCCTGAGAGAGCGACAACCTCTCCACTATCTGGTCCCAAATCTGCTGCATACGCTCCACAACAGAGTCAACACCCGGACAGACAGAAGCCTCCGTCTGTCCCGAAGAAAATCGAGGGTGAAACCCAAAATTGCAGAAAAATGGAGACATCAAAGTGGCAGAGCTAGCCCTATTATTAAGAGCAAACTCAGCCAAAGGCAAAAAAGAGACCCAGTCATCTTGATCAGCAGACACAAAGCATCTCAGATAAGTCTCCAATGTCTGGTTTGTTCTCTCAGTTTGTCCATTGGTCTGAGGATGAAAAGCAGAGGAGAAAGACAATTGAACACCAAGTTTAGAACAAAAAGTCCTCCAAAATCTGGAAACAAACTGGACTCCTCTGTCAGACACAATGTTCTCAGGAATGCCGTGTAACCGAACCACGTGCTGAAGGAACAAAGGCACCAATTCGGAGGAGGAAGGCAACTTAGGTAATGGCACAAGATGTATCATCTTGGAAAACCTATCACAAATCACCCAGATAATGGTCATTCTCTGAGAAACAGGGAGGTCGGAAATAAAATCCTTAGAGATATGGGTCCATGGTCTCTTGGGCACAGGCAATGGCATCAACAAACCACTAGAGCGAGAGCAAGGCTTGGAGCGAGAACAAGTCCCACAGGACTGCACAAACTCCCTGACGTCACGAGACAAAGTAGGCCACCAAAAGGACCGACTCACCAAGTCTCTGGTACCAAAAATTCCGGGATGACCAGCCAACGCAGAACAATAAACCTCAGACAACACACTCTTCTTTCACTGGTCTGGGACAAACAATTTCCCAACAGGGCAGCGCTCGGGTTTATCCTCCTGACACCCTTCCAGAGCCAGTCTCAAATTGGGCGAGATGGCGGAAAGAACTACACCCTCTTTCAAAATAACAGCAGGATCAGATAACTCAGGAAAGTCTGCAAGGAAACTCCTCGAGAGGGCATCCACCTTAACATTCTTAGTGCCAGGAAGAAA
Source organism: Oophaga sylvatica (assembly GCA_033576555.1). Lineage (NCBI taxonomy): Eukaryota > Metazoa > Chordata > Amphibia > Anura > Dendrobatidae > Oophaga > Oophaga sylvatica. Next base: position 477,316,710 of record JARQOD010000003.1, on the reverse strand, counting down.
GGAAACCACAAAATTAAAACGTGTGAAAAACAAGGCCCACCTGGCCTGTCTAGGATTAAGTCGCTTGGCTGATTTGAGATAAACCAGATTCTTATGGTCCGTGAGGACCACCACCTGATGTTTGGCTCCCTGCAGCCAATGTCTCCACTCTTCAAAAGCCCACTTCATGGCCAATAACTCCTGATTACCCATGTCATAATTACGTTCAGTTGGAGAAAATTTTCGAGAGAAAAAAGCACAAGGGTTACTTTTAGAGGTCTCAGGTTCTCTTTGGGACAAAACGGCACCTGCCCCAATTTTAGAGGCATCAACCTCCACCTGAAATGGCAGAGAAACATCAGGCTGCCATAGAACAGGAGCAGAAGTGAATCTCTGTTTAAGTTCCTGAAATGCAGAGACTGCCTCAGGAGGCCAATTCACCACATCAGAACCCTTTTTGGTCAAATCAGTCAATGGTTTAACAATAACAGAGAAATTACCAATAAATTTACGATAAAAATTGGCAAAACCAAAGAATCTCTGAAGAGCCTTTAATGAAGTAGGTTGGACCCAATCACAGATGGCCTGAACCTTGACCGGGTCCATTTCAATAACAGATGGAGACAAAATGAATCCCAGAAATGAGATCCTCTGTATGCCAAAAAGACACTTTGATCCCTTCACATACAGAGCATTCTCTCTCAAAATCTGGAACACAGTCCGAACATGTTTCACATGAGAGCCCCAGTCATTGGAAAAAATCAAGATATCATCCAAATAAACAATCAGAAATTTATCCACAAAATCCCTGAAAATGTCATTCATGAAGGACTGGAAGACGGAAGGAGCATTAGTGAGCCTAAAGGGCATCACTAGGTACTCAAAATTCCCCTCTGGGGTATTAAACGTCGTCTTCCATTCATCCCCGTGCTTAATGCGAATAAGGTTATACGCCCCCCTGAGGTCAAGCTTGGTAAACCAAGTAGCACTTTTCACCCTGGAAAACAGGTCAGAAATCAAGGGTAACGGATATTGATATTTCACAGTGATATTGTTCAAGAGGCGATAATCAATACATGGCCTTAATAAACCATCCTTTTTGGCCACAAAGAAAAAACGGCACCCAAGGGTGAAGAGGATGGTCTGATATGACCCTTCTCCAATGACTCCTTGATATAAGACCGCATAGCGTCATGTTCAGGTACAGACAAGTTAAAAAGGCGACCTTTAGGGAATTTACTACCAGGCACTAATTCAATAGCGCAGTCATAGCTCCTATGGGGGGCAAGGATGCAGATTTACTTTCGCTAAACACATCAGAAAAATCAGTCAAAAAGTCAGGAACATCTTGAGCCTGGGGAGAGGCAGAAAAAACAGGAGTGTTGGCATTAACACATTGACAGCCCCAACTGGGCTCGACCCGGGTGACGCGCTCCCAGGCAACAACTCGTTGGTGGTAAATATCTCTTCCAAATCACTAGGCATAGCTGAACATTCAGTCCTACAGAAAGGACTGTCTTTTTGTCCTAGCTATAAGAACAGTACATTTAATCTTGATATGGACCTCCAACGCTTCTATAGACGTTTACGATTGAAAATATTCTTTGCCAATCAAGTAAATACCCCTGACCCATCTTTACCAACACCAGACTGTATTACTGCCGATAGCCTAGGCTTACGCTCTAAAAGCAACTTTAAACCACCTCCCGGGTCCCATGCTTTGGAAACCTTTGTCAAGTTTGTTGACACATCTTTCCAACAACTTCGCCAAGATACGAATCGAGGCCGTATATATTATCCTGCCAATTTATCTCCCCTGGATAGACAGGCATTAAAATGCTTACAACAATCTAAAGACATTATAATCAAACCAGCTGATAAGGGAGGGGCCATCGTTATTATGGACAAATCCCTATACATTAACGAGGTACATCGCCAGCTAGGCGATACTACCACATATAGGAAACTATCAGGAGATCCGACTGCACAAATTCAAAACGACATCCAAAAGATTTTGAATCATTTCATTACAATAGGTTTTTTGGATCAGAAGACGAGCGAATTTCTCGTTAAAAAACATCCTATCACGCCCGTCTTCTATACCCTCCCAAAGATCCACAAAAACCTATGGAACCCCCCGGCCGCCCAATAGTCGCTTCCACTGACTCCGTCCTTTCTCCTCTTTCCATCTATCTGGAGAAAATTATTACCCCTTTAATCAAAAATACCGCCTCTTTTCTCCTTGACACTGGCTCCTTCCTTTGTATGATTCAATCTATTACCCCCATACCACCAGAGGCCATATTAGTCTCCTTCGATGTAAGAGACCTTTACACCTCCATCCCACACACTGAAGGAATAGCCTCCACAAGACACTTACTATCAAATTCCAACTTACTTCCTGATCAGATTAATTTGTGCTGTGAACTACTGACTGTAGTACTGACAAAAATTTTTTTCCTATTTGAGGATGATTATTATTTGCAAATCAAAGGCACAGCCATGGGCTCGAATGTGGCGCCTCCCTATGCCAATGCTTATATGGCCCACTTCGAGGATACCCTCATCTATCATCATGATCTCTTCCGCACCAACATCTTGGTGTGGAGGAGATACATAGATGATATCTTTTGCGTGTGGAAATGGCAATTTGACCTCCCTGGATATCTTCTTCAATTTTCTAAAAACCTCATGGCCAGGTCTTGATTTTACTATGACCCACGACCTACATCTACTTAGTTTTCTGGACACCTTGGTACTTAAAGATTCCCTTGGCAATCTATCTACTGATCTTTACTCTAAGCCAACGGATAGAAATAGCCTATTACACTTCTCCAGTTTCCATCCACAAAATATGAAGGAATCCATTCCACAATCACAGATACAACGTGTGACAAGAATAGTCTCAGATTTGGATACCCGTTCTCTTCGTGTACAAGAGATGCAGTCCAAGTTCCTTAATAGGGGCTATCCACCACACACCGTAAGGTGTAACCCCCCACATACTAGGATCACTGGTAACGACACCAGTATACGCATCCCTTTTGTACATGAGTTCCATCCTGCAGCGTACAAAATACACACAAGCATACGTAAATACTGGCACATCCTACAAACGGCTTATCCAACTATTGAAGCCTTCAAAAAGCCTTTTCTACCATGTTTCAAAAGAGCACGCAATATACGTGACAAATTGGTCCGTGCTGACCTGGGCTCAAAAAAACCGACTACCATACAAAGATTCCTGTCAACCCCAAAAATGGGTACATTTCCCTGTCTTAATTGCAATCAATGCAATAATATTCTCAGGGGTAATGCAATCTACCATCCACACACGGGTAAACGCTACAACATTGACCAGTATTTCACCTGCAACTCGAACTTCGTTGTATACTTGATCAAGTGCCCGTGTGGTCTCTTATACGTTGGGGAGACTACCCAGAGCATTAAAAATAGGATTTCAAAGCACAAATCGACTATCCGTTGCAAGGATTTATTCCTACCCATTCCACAGCATTTCATCTCCAAAAGCCATAACATATCCCAATTGCATTTTCAGGTACTGGAACATGTACCTATGCCACGACGAGGAGGTGACCGTATTACTTTACTTAAGCGTAGAGAGGCTTATTGGATACATGAATTAGACACTTTGCATCCCAAGGGACTCAATAAAGATTATGATCTTTGTGCTTTTCTGTGAATCATGAAGGTGACAGTGCTATATTTTACCAATGTTACTCAATTTATTCTGCTTATCTTTGTCAATGTACTCACATTTTGTATTCGTAAATATTACTAATATTATTCCTTTACCTTACAGAATCATCCTCATTGACTATCTCACACAGCTTTGTTTTCATCACTGAGCATTATCTTCACCCTCTGATCAATATGTCGCCTGTGACACGCAAGCATATCCTTATGGAACGCAAATCAGCGACACTCCCACCTGTGGAACGCACCACGCCCACTCTCGTGGAACGCTTACTCCACTTCCGGTTTACGGCACTTCCGGTATCGCCATGCACTGCTTTGACCCTAACACACGATACTCCCTATATATAGATGCACGCTGCATACCAGCGGCCCCTCTTGACTAGCGGTGGATGCCGCGTCTGGAGCCGCACAGCACACAGCCTCCTTACTTCCGGTATCGGTAAGTCCGATTGCGTCCGCACCAATTAGTTGCTCTGAAGGTGTCTTCATTCACAGTGATGATTAGGCCACTATATTGTCTTCACAGCACAAAACTGCCTTACTATTATTTTACAACAAGTGACCTGCACTCCGGTACGTTACATTTCTTTTAAAACGTGATGGTTTGGGGGTGTATACTTTACACTAATCCTCTACTTTCAATTATACACCACAGCATAACCACGCTTTCACCATCTTATATTTGTGGTATGTTTTATCTGGTAATTATATCTCTTTAGCACTGTGCACAAACCTTTTGCTGATTATGAGAGCACTACATTTATGCTTTCCAGATTACAAACAATCAGTTTCTAACCATTATAAGACCTAAGATGCCTGTCACCTTCACCTAGGTATGTCCACATATGTCCTGAATTTCTTTATATCATAAAAGATTCTCTTCTTTGTTATTTTTGCTGAGGCATGATGTTGTGGTTATCCTAAAGTTATACTGCTTATTATATATGACCGCCATTATTACTTCCTACTGTATATACCTTATTTCATGCATCACTATTAGTTTTACTCTGTCTTTGTAGTTCACTGATGAAGGTCGAGATAGACCGAAACGTCTGATTTTGTGACTACTGTACGTGCATTAAACTATTACCTTTTTTGCTCACCCATACGAGTGTGCCCAGCTTTTCATTCAAATTATTACGGCCTGGGAACCTACTGGTGCACCTCCATTACAGGGCTGTGCTGGTGTTTATTAACCAACTGGTTACAGACACAGATTTCCAATCCAAAACAGGATTATGAGACTGTAACCAAGGGAAACCTAGTACAATAATGTCATGCAGATTATACAGCACCAAAAATTTGCAACTCTCCTGATGATCAGGTTCAACCCTCATTATCACCTGAGTAGAGAACTGGGGTTTATTCTCAGCCAAAGGGGTAGAATCAATCCCCAGTAGGGGAATAGACTTCTGTAGGGGTATCAAGGGAAACCCACAATGTTTAGCAAAATCAAAATCCATCAGGTTAATAGTTGCTCCCGAATCAACAAAAGCCTGAGAAGAAAATGTGGACAGGGAGCAAATCAGGGTAACAGTCAACAGAAATTTAGTCTGAACACTACCCAAGACAACTGAGCGTGCAAAACGTCTTCCCCGCTTAGGGCAGACTGAAATAGCATAAGAGGCATCACCACAGTAGAAACATAACCCATTGCGTTTTCGAAACTCATGACGCTGTGCCCCAGAAGCCACTCTATCACACTGCATGGGTTCAGAAGCTGGTTCACAAGGCAACACTATTCCACGCATACTTCTATGCTCACGCAAACGTCTGTCAATTTGAATCGCTAATGACATAGAATCATTGAGACCAGAGGGAGCAGGGAAACCCACCATAACATCTTTTACATTCTCTGACAGACCCTTCCGAAAAAGGGCTGCCAAAGCATCATCATTCCATTTGGTCAGGACTGCCCACTTTCGGAATTTCTGACAGTACAACTCAGCGTCCTCAAGCCCCTGATTTAATGCCAACAAGGTTTTTTCAGCTTGATCAGTGACATTAGGTTCTTCGTACAATAACCCCAGAGCCAGAAAAAATGCATCAACATTACTCAAAACAGGGTCCCCAGGTGTCAGGGAAAAAGCCCAATCCTGAGGATCGCCGCGCAGGAGAGAGATGACAATTTGAACCTACTGTGCTGCGTTCCCTGAGGACTTAGGTTTTAAGGCAAAAAACAACTTACAGTTATTTTTGAAATTCAGAAATTTAGCTCGATCCCCCAAAAACAAATCTGGCATGGGGATCCTGGGTTCCACAACTGGCAACCTAGCAAGATAGGTAGCAATACTCCGAACCTCAGTGGCAAGCTGATCCACACGGCCAGACAACTGTGCAAACTCCATTGAGGAAAAAAAAAATCCTTCTCAGCATCCAGAGAAAAAGAGGGAAAAAATGCAACAAACAGAAAAAAAAAATCTCTGAAAACTCTGACAACCTTTTTTTTCACACTATTTTTCCCTTCTGTGCGTACCATATAATCTTCAGTTGGGCCGGTGATACTGTTATGTTTTGGTAGCTGAGGAGAGCAGGCAAAAACGGCAATACACCAGAGAGGTTGGAATCTACTGGATTGTAGTACCCTGACTAACCACCACAACTAAAGGCAGCCGTGGAGCGTTCCTACGTTGGTCCTAGACGCCTCGTCACAGCCTGAGAGGTTAACTACACCTAAAGATAGAAAGAGGAAAGCTATCTGCCCCGGAGCAGATCCCCAAAGAACATAGGAAGCCCCCAAACATGTAATGGCGGTTAGACAAGAGGAAATTTACAGACACAGACAAAAAATAGTATGAGCAAACGCTGGGGCCCAATCTGCCTAGACAGAAAAGGATAGGAAGGATACTTACTGCAATCCAAAAAAACCCTAAAAAAAGCCAACGCTACTAATTGCAAAAACACCTGAGATCACACGACCTCTACCACCTAAATTAGTTCTCTGGTGTAACAAAACTAAGCCGCAGCCACTGAAAAAACTGGAAAAGGCAAATGAACAAACAACAGTGGCTCCAGAGGAACCGATAGGAGCCCAAGCCCCCCGGGGAGGGGAACCTGGCCAACCTCACAGAAATGCAGAGAAATATGCAAATGGCAAGCACAAAAACAAAAAACAGAAATATCTTATCTGAGAGCAGGAGAAGAGGCAAGACTCAGCAAGCTTCCAAGTGAACCAGGAAACAAAGTTGAGACAAGAACAATTGATCACCGGCAACCATGATGGGAAGGAACCTCCCTTATATCCAGCCAGTCTGTGATTCCTGATTGCCAATCCTCATTGAATGGTTCAGTACTGTTTGTAACCACCAGAGGGAGCTTCTGCTCAGAATTCATTTCTAAAACATTCACAACAAGGATCCTACAATTAAACAAATGTACATAGATAAAGCATTGCACTATGCAAAAGGTTTAAAAAATTAAATATAGATCACCAGAACAGTGTGTAAATAACAAGCAAGCCAAACACTACATATACACAAGGCAAAGGTCTATGTGAATTTAACATAAACCTCATAGTATTGTTACTTAGAGCTGATATTTGGGATATAATAAGGAAGATAATGAAGCAAACGAGGTAATTGACAAAGAAAAGTTGAGGCAAAACACATCAACATACAGTATGTAGCTGAAGAATACATACCGTAACGTAATGAGAAGGCGCTCCTCTGCAGAGATACATTTGCGCATCCTGGTGTCCTGTTAGGTGATCCCTGGGCGCACTATCTCCAACAAATCATCAAAGGTGGCAATGGTCATCGAACAATATAGGAAAAACTTGTCGGGATGTGTCCGAAGTGATGCATAAAGGCGGTGAAAATGGCCTTTAGTGAGGCTTTGCCTCAAATGCGGATGCACCCACATTCGTCTCCTCCTCCTCAGATCAACTATCACTGGGTATGGCTGCCCAAAGCGGCAGGACAAAACCCAGGTGTACAGAACTCGGTCAGTTGGGGTGAACTGAAGTGTGTCAGACATTTTGCCAAACAACCAGCAGTACTCCAACACAAGCACTGCAACAAAATGGCCAGATTGAGGGCTGCCACCTGATGCAGAGCCAATAAATAGGGTTGCTGATGATGGTTTAAATGATTTTCAGGCCTAAAAACCGTTATATGTCCATTTTGCAAGGTTGCAAGAAAAAAACGCAATACAGATGCCATACGGATGACATACGGATGCTTTCATGCGCAAAATACACAGCCACACCTTGACAATGGATGAAAAACTGAACACTGTTCAAGGAACTCTTCTGCGTATTACGTCCGTACAATACGGTCCGTATTTTTATACGTTGGGTCTGACGCCGGCCTAATTGTAAAAATTGGCCCGGTCATTATCGTGCAAACATCCCTTGGGGGTTAAGGGGTTAATCCCTCTGATATTACTGTCAACAGTGACAGCGACATCGCGGGTCATGACAGAGGGTGGAAGCGCCCTCAAAGCTCCCACTGACACAACGTAAAGAGCATGAGCTGACATGCCCCCTCCATGCATGATCTAATGCTCTGCAATGCAGAAGTATTATCAGCGATACTTCAATTTACATCCATCCTGGGACAATATAAAAAAGTTTAAAAAAAATAATAAAAATTGTAATAATATTAAATAAAAAATCTCAAACTAAAGAACTAAAAATAGAAATTAAAAATATTATTCCAATAAATACATTTATTTATGTTAAAAAAAAAGCACACATATTTGGTATCGTCACATCCATAATGATCCGCCCTATAAAACTGTCCTACTAGTTATCACCTTCAGAGAACACCATTAAAAAAATAAATAAAACATGAGGCAAAAAGCTTTATCGTCATACCGCCGAACAAAAAGTGGAATAAAACACGATCAAAAAGACAACTGTAAAATAAATGTACCTCTGAAAACATTATTTTGTCACACAAAAAACAAGCTGTCATACAGCTCCATCAGTAGAAAAGTAAAACAGTTATAGCTCTCAGAATAAAGTGATGCAAAAATAATTATTTTTTCTATTACCGTATATACTCGTGTATAAGCCAAGATTTTCAGCCCATTTTTTAGGGCTGAAAGTCCCCCTCTTGGCTTATACGCGGGTCATATACGGGGGTCGGCGGGGGTGGGGGAGCTGGGGTGTCGGATCATACTCACTCCTCCGCCGGCGCGGTCTCTGCAGCCCCCTGCTTCTCCCATGATCTCCGGCTCCGTCCTGCAGCGGTCACATGGCAACGCTCATTAAAGTCATGAATATGCACATATTCATGACTTTAATGAGCGGTACCATGTGACCGCTGTAGGACTGAAGCGCTGCAGAGAGCGCCAGGAGAAGAGGAGAGGCTGCAGAGATGCGCCGGCGGAGGGGTGAGTATAGCGATATTTACCTGTCCCGTTCCACCGCTGCACGCTGCGTCCTCGTCTGACTCCACTGGCTGTGAATGATCAGGCAGAGGGCGCGATGACGTCGTTAGTGCGCGCCGCGCCCCCTGCCAGATCATTCACAGCCAGAGGAGTCAGATGAGGATGCAGCGTGCAGCGGTGCAGAGAAGACAGGTAAATATCTCAGGCGCCGTGGTCCTGAGCGAGCGGTGACACCGGCACCTGTCCCCCATATTGCGCCGGTGTCACCGCCTGTTCAGGACACCAGCACCTGTCCCCCAGAGACGAGAGGTGAGTATGTCATTTTTTTTTTTGCAGCAGCATATGGGCATAATCTGGAGCATATGGGGGCATAATCTGGAGCATATGGGGCATAATATGGAGCATATGGGGACATAAACTGTGGAACATATGGGGCATAATCTGGAGCATATGGGGGCATACTATGGAGCATATGGGGCATAAACTGTGGAACATATGGGGCATAATCTGGAGCATACAATATGGGGCATAATATGGAGCATATGGGGGCATAAGCTGTGGAACATATGGGGGCATAATCTGGAACATATGGGGCATAATCTGGAGCATATGGGGACATAATCTGTGAAACATATGGGGGCATAATATGGAGCATATGGGAGCATATGGGGGCATAATCTGGAACATATGGGGGCATAATCTGTGGAACATATGGGGGCATAATCTGTGGAATATATGGGGGCATAATCTCAAGCATATTGGGCATAATCTGGAGCAAATGGGGGCATAATCTCTGAAGCATATTGGGCATAATCTGGAGCATATGGGGGCATAATCTGTGGAGCATATTGGGCATAATCTGTGCAGCATATGGGGGCATAATCTGTGGAGCATCATATGGGGGCATAATCATTTTTCACCCTAGGCTTATACGCGAGTCAATACGTTTTCCCAGTTTTTTGTGGCAAAATTAGGGGGTCGGCTTATACACGGGTCGGCTTATACATGAGTATATACGGTAAATAGTTTTATTGCTTAAAAGCGCCAAAACAGAAAAAAAAGATAATGTGGTATCGCTGTAATCGTACTGCCCCAGAGAATAAAGCTGCCTTATCAATTTTACTACACGCAGAATTGCATAAAAAAAAAATTCTAAATTGCTGGTTTTAATTCATCCTGCCACCTAAAAATGTAAATGATCCCAATAAAAATGTCAACTTGTCCTGCAGAAAACAAGCCCTCACACGACTGTTAGCCGAAATATGGAAAAATAATAGCTATCTGAATATAGGGATGCAAAACAGTTTTGCAATAAAAAGCGATTTTCATTGTGTGACTGCAGCCAAACATAAAAAAATGCAATAAAACTGTTATCACTGTAATAGAAATGGCCCGAAGAATAAATTCATCTAATCACTTATCCCACATGAAGAAAGGTGTAAAAAATAAATAGAACCAATTCTTCACCTGCTGTGGATTTTTTTCATTTTGCCTCCCAAAGATCACAGTAAGGGCTCATGCTCACATGCGAGGAAAGCGTCCGATGCTCGCATGTGAAATCTCAGCTCTGGCGCCGGCACTCGGGAGTGGAGCGAGCGGCTGCATATAAATACACGCAGCCGCGCACTCCACTCCCGAGTGCCGGCGCCAGAGCAGGGATTTCACATGCGAGTGTCGGACGATTTCCTCGCATGTGAGTATGAGCCCTAAGGCTCGGCTCACATTTATCCTGCGCTCTATGCTGAGTGCTTACACATGGGTTTCCGTGTAAATCTCTGAAATACATGAATCAGACAGAACCCCCGTCGGAAGATTGCCTATAATGTGGCAGATGGTGGCACTGTGGACGCAGTCTGGCCTATGATCCGGCATGCAGAAAAGCGCGGTCATCACAGTTTTGTGCACTTTTGAAAAGAACACCACTGAACAAAGGCCAGATGAAGTCCAGAATAAATGCCTAATTTATAGTGAGTGCCTCCCTCGGGGGTTTCATCAGAATCATGTCACTCAGAGATTTAGATATAAACTTCGATGTTAGTGCTCAGTGTAGAGCGCCGGATAAATGTGATCCCAAGTGTTATGTAAATGTTCTCAATAAAAGTTTCAACTTAATCCACAAGAAAAGCAAGTCCCAACTCAGGTCCGTCATCTGTCAATGGAAATATAGAGGGCTTCCACATTACTGATAGTACAAAGGCTCTGTAAAAGCGAAATGGCTCTTCACCCCACAAAAGAGATTCAGCAAATTCTGCACTCTCAAATTCAAATGCCCACCTCCCTACTGAGCCCCACAATGTGCCTAAACCACATTTAACATCCACATGTTTGGCATTTTTATAATGATGACAGCTATCTTAATTTACAGGTGCATGTCTCCAGAAGCATGAGCTGGGCACCACAATGTGCTGGGCACTACAAGGTACTGGGTACTATAACTTACTGGGTACTACAATGGCAGTTTGCAATTTTTACTCAGCAAAATCCACTCCTGCTTGCTTCTGGAAAACACCCATGGAGTCAAAGCCATCACTACACCTGTAGATAAACTCCCAAAGGGGTATAATTTCCAAAATGTGGTAACAAGAGGAGAAATTCTGCTCTTCTAGCACTTACGGGCTTTGTATATGAAGTTTGCGCTCCACGAGGCAAACAGCGCTCCGTTCCTCCCAATTTATACCGTGTGACTAAGCAGGTACTGCACAGCTGCATATTTGGTTTTTCTACATTCAGCAGAAATTGTGGGACAAATTTTGGTGCCATTTTTACCCATTTCCCAATGTGAAAAATCTGGGGCTAAAACATAATTTCTGTGGTAAAAATGTAATTATTTTTTCTTCACTGACCAATGGTATAAAATTCTGTGACATACCTGTGGTGTCAATATGATCACTGCACCCCTATATGAATTCGTTGAGAGGTGTAGAGGTAAATTGGGATCACTTATGGGGGCTTCTGCTGTTCTGGCATGTCAGGGGCTCTACCAATGTGACATGGCACCCTCAAACCAGTCCAGCAAAATCTGAACTCCAATATGGTGCTTATTACCTTCTGATATTTGCACGTGCATCAAAAGTAGTTTTCAACCACATTGGGGTATCAATGTACTCAGGAGAAATTGCACAGCACATTTCGGGGTCCATTTTCTCCTGATACCCTTGTGAAAATAAAAAAATTGAGGTTAAAAGAACATTTTTGTTTGTGATTTTTTATTTTTATGGCTCAACGTTATAAACTTCTGTGAAGCACCTGGGGGTTCAAGGTGCTCATCACTCATCTAGATAAGTTCCCTGAGGGATCTAATTTCCAAAATGGGGTAAATTGTGGGGGGGGTTTCCACTCTTTAGGCATATAACGGGCTCTCCAAAGTTGATATGGCATCAGCCATTGATTCCAGCAAATTTAGCATTCAAAACGTCAAATGATGCTGTGTCTGTGCAAGTAGTGTGCCTAAAAAGTAACTACAATCAACCACTGTATCTGTTCAAGTTATGGGCACTCTTGTCTATGGGAGTACTGTGTGTAAAATCAAATTTTTCTACTCTGCAACCATGTCTGTGGGAATACTGATGCCAGAAAAACCTGTGTTTGTACTCTGCACGCGCCTCTGTCGGAGTACTCTGAAAAAATCTTCTGTGGGGCTACTCTGCAAAACAGCCTGTGTGGGTGCTCTCTACTAAACACCTTTTTTTATAAAAAATTTGGGTAGGCCCCAAAACATTGGGAATGAAAACAGAATAACCAAATGGCGTTGCAGTCTAACATTGGCTGGGTGCAGATGGTATACTTTTATGTTCAACCAAAGGTGCAGACAAGTCCTGTGGCATCCACATATGGTGATCTTGCCCATGTTGGCTGTGGACACAAGCATGCACCTGTCTGTGATCACTGCCAAAAACGAACATTCCGGCAGTACACTTTCAGCAGGGCAGGTCAGCACCTAGAAGGTGTAAGGAGTAAGCTCAGGCCATGTGTCCAATTTGTACACTCAGAAGTTAAATAAGCCAGACCCATCAATCAGTATGTGAAAACATGTGGACTGCTGAAACTGTCTTGCTCATGGATCCCTCGATCTTGCATTTTGTGGTCGGCTTCTCTTTCTGCTGAGCCACAGGAGACACATCTTCTCTATGAGTATTTTGGTTCTGTTTTCTGCCTGCAGTTTGCCTAGCATAACACAGGTGTTTTCCTTGTCCACCTATCACCTTTTGACTGCAGCTTTATATTCTGTCAACCAGCGGGCGTTTCCTGCTGGTGACAGATTCATTTAGATGTTCTAACATTGTGTTAATGTTTAGAGCCAATCTGTGAGCTTTGACCTAAGGATTTTCACCTTGTTGTTTCTGTGCTATACTTTGCACCTCTATACTTCTATTTAACCTTATGCATGCTGCATATTTGTTAAGAGTAATTGCTTCATACTTTGTGATTTTATTTACTTTACTCACTGTAACATCTTTTTTTTGTTCAGCACACTTCTCTTGTAGTTAATTCACACTCTGCTCTGTCCTCTAGTTCTTTAAGTAGAATGTTAAGCAACTCGTCGGCCGTTTAGGGAGTTTAGCTCTGAGTTACCATCTAATAGTACTTTAGTTAGTGCTATCCCTGTACCTGCAGGCACCTCTAGGGACTGCGATGTCCTGCAGGCTCAGATGTGTTTGTTTAGTATCTAACCTATTAATCCTGGCACATGCGCCAGGCAAGAGATGTGTGTCAAACCGGCTAGGCCCAGAGCTGCTAAAAGATTTTGCCCTTTATCGCACACCACAAGGCTGGGCTTGGAGTTTAGTGGCACCAATCACACATCTGTCTATTCTTTGATCCCCATCCACAGCTCATGTGCAATGTGTCATTTTCCTACAAAGACATGAGTTTCAGAACAGCCTGCTGTAGTTTACCCCTGGCTGTGCTGAAGTTGGTGGTGCAGGTGTTATGCTGACCAGATGAGTAGGCGTTGGAGGAAGCGGAGAAGGAGGTGGAAGCAATATGGACATAGAAACATCCCAAAAACATCCTCTGCAGTGGTAGGACATGCACCAAAATGCTTTCTGCCTCTGGCCCAGCCACCAAAACATTTAGCCAGTGGCGAATTAGAGAGATATAATGTCCCTGTCCGTGCTTATTGGTCCATGTATGGGTGGTTATGTTGATAGCGTTGCACATCGCACACCTGATTTTGTACACTTTATGTTTGTGCAGGGCAGGGATGGCCCAGCGGAAAGTAGTTGTCACTGGGTACCCAGCAATGTAGTGGTTCACCCCACGAAAGTAGTGACATCACCACACGAACACTCCCGGAAAAAGCTGAAGACTGCTGAGTGCAGTGAAAACTGCCAGCAGTTAATGAGCGGCCCCGGAAGCAGATGCAGCAGTGGGACAGGAGGACGTGTCGCTGGACGGGAGGACGCGTCACTGGATAGGTAAGCATAATTAATGGCCCTGGACCTGAACCCAAACCAGACCTGAACTGTAACATGGGTTACAGTGAGCATTATGAATACCTAAGCAGAACACCACATAAAGAACCCCCCTCCAGACCTGCCCCGTGTCACGAGCATATCATTAACTAAAAACTGAAAATAAAAATTAAACAACAACCACAAGACAGATTTTCATCAACCAAGGTATCATTTTAATCAGTATAACGGTGCCGACCTGACACTGTCTGTAGGTTACTGTGCATAATCCTGCTGACAGGTTCCCTTTAAAGAGTTGCCTAGCAGTGGTGGCTTGTGCAAAGTGCATCTGTGACTGCGCTTTTGCTGGTCTGATGCGAGTTGCTACAGAATAGCTATTCCTGGGCATATCCACTTCAAGCTACTAACACTAACCTAAAAAGCCATCCATAATCTGTCTCCTCCATATACTTCTGAACTAATCTCCCGATATCTCCCAGCACATAATCTCTGATTCTCCCAAGACCTCCTTCTCTCCTCCATAATTGTATGTTCCTCATCCAATCACCTGCAAGACTTCTCCCTAGTATCCTCCATCTTGTAGAATTCTGTGGACCAATACATCCGATTATGCCCTACATTAGGAAATTTCAAGTGGATCATGAAAACTCATGCCTTCAGAACAGTTTTCAGTCTGCAATGACCCTGCTGCCACCTCACCAACACCAGAGCTGCTGCAGTCCCCAAATCTACTGTCTCCTTCCAAATTATACTGTAGAATGTAAGGACAAAAGGGTAGGGTCCTCTCCATTCTGTACCTGTCTGTCACTTTTAGTTTGTTCATTGTAATTTCTCTTTGCATTTCGCATTTAACTTCTCCTCATGTATAGTCCCATGGAATCAATGGTGGTCTAAAAAAAAAATAATAATAATCCTCTGCATGATATTCCACCCAGTCCTCACCACTGCCCTCCTTGCTGGACTACACACAGCAGAAAGCTGCACCTGTGTTTCATCATCATCAGAGATGTCCTGCGTTGATCCACTGATCGTTTACACTACCCCTCCCATGTACTCATACTCCAACAGAACAAGTGGTTAGGCATCAGGGCATTCAATCTCTTAGAATTGTGAGGCATGGCCAGGTGGATGCCCCATGGAACCACAGCCAGAAAAGTCATTAAAAAGTAGAAGTGACTGCTGCATGACTTGGGGCTCAGGCTGCTTACTTGATTTGCAAGGGGGTGAGGTAGAAGACACCTATGGGCCGCAGGTGCAAAATCTGCACTTTCGGACAAGGTGGAAGAGAAAGCAAAGAAACTGGAGGCAAGGCACTCTAAGCCAACCAATCTAAAACCACCTCTACTTGTTCTGGCCTCACCATTCATCCAACGGTACTCGTGGATACGAAAATGTGCAAAATGTCCTGTCGCCTGTGTGCACCATAGGAAGGTGTTTTATTTGGGCATGTAGCAGACACAGATTAGCCACGTTCTCTATTTCCTTGTAGCAGCTACATCACCACCAGCAGCAACATGGCCATGTCCCCTATTTTATGTTCTCAGTATTGTTTTCATCCCAAAAGAGTGCTGAGTACATAGCCTGTATATAGAGAGACAGTGGCCAACACAATATAACACTTCCTGTTTTCAGAGTACCCCCCGCCCCCCAAAAAAAAAACATAAACCCAAAATCAGTGTTGGCTTCCTCCTTCTCCTACGCCTCTTCCACCTAAACCTCAACCTTCTCTTCCACCACAACCCCCTCCTTCATTTGAACCTCTGTCTCCTGGTTCTAGATTGTTATATTATTTTTTTTTAATTCTATTTTCTTTTAAGTCAGTCCCCTAACAAAATAATAAAAAAATGTACACAAAAACAGTGTTGGATGCATCCTCCTCTGTCTCTACATACACAGCCACGTCCAACACCTCCATTTGGACCTCCGTCTCCTGGTTCAAGAATATTATTTTTTCCTTTTTTATTTTATATTATTTTTCACTATCCACATTTGTTTGCAGGGCACTTGTCCTGCTCTTACCTTCATTTTTGCTTCCTTTTGCAGCCCCCTAGTCCTGACTATTAGAGTTGAGCGAAACAGGTCGGTCAGATTCATAAGTCACCGACTTTCGCCAAAGTCGGGTTTCACTGACCGAAACCCGACCATAGCGTCAAGTCGGCCATGCGGTCGGCAAAACGAGCGCCAAAGTCGGTTTTCCCAGAATGCTTTCAGGCACCTTTTTTCAGCCAATGAGCAAGGACGTACACTGTCGACAACGAGATGACATGGGCAGCGTCCACCACCATCTTAGAGAAGGGCATTGCAGTGATTGGCTTGCTTTGGGGGGCGTCATAGTGTCTATAAAAGCCCTGACCGCCGACCTCCATTTTACTTCTGGCGATCTTAACATTAGGGAGAGGTTGCTGACGGTTTATCAGTAGGGAGAGAGTTAGGGCTGGAAAGAGAAGTTCTTCTGTGCTTGTGCTGATAGCAATTGTGCTGTACAGTTAGTGTGCAGTGACAGGAGAGGATTTTCTTGTGTGCAGCAGTGCTGGTTATTACGCTGCCTGATAGCTGTATTGCTGTGTGTACACTGCTGTGCAGACTGCTTTTTACACAGCGCTAACACTTTTATTCTTTTTTTCTGCACAGTTACCGAGCGTTCATTTTTTCCCACACCGTATAGAGCTGTACCCCCTCACACACTACCGTGTACCGACTGGTATCACGGAGAAATGCATGCTGATTATCTGTGTGTGACTCCGGAAATAAATACAGAGATATAAATTTTCCCCTACACCGTATACAGCTGCCCGCTTCTGATACAGTACCGTTTTTCTGCTGTTTTTATTACAATCAAATCCATACTGAGTGAGCGTCTGTGTGAGACTTCGGAAATATATACGGAGATTTAAATTTTCCCCTACATCTTATACAGCTGTCCACTACTGATACAGTACCGTATATCTGCTCTTTGTATTACGGTGAAATCCATACTGAGAGAGCGTCTGTGTGTGACTCCGGAAATATATATGGAGATTTAAATTTTCCCCTACACCGTATACAGCTGTCCGCTTCTGATACAGTACCGTATATCTGCTCTTTGTATTACGGTCAAATCCATACTGAGTGAGCGTCTGTGTGTGACTCCGGAAATATATACGGAGATTTAAATTTTCCCCTACACCGTATACAGCTGTCCGCTTTTGATACAGTATCGTATATCTGCTTTTTGTATTACGGTCAAATCCATACTGAGTGAGCGTCTGTGTCTGACTCCGGAAATATATACGGAGATTGAAATTTTCCCCTACACTGTATAAAGCTGCCCGCTTCTGATACAGTACCGTATTTCTGCTGTTTTTTTTACGGTCAAATCCATACTGAGTGAGCATCTGTGTGTGACTCCAGAAATGTATATGGAGATTTATATTTTCCCCTACACCGTATACAGCTGTCCGCTTCTGATACAGTATCGTATATCTGCTTTTTGTATTACGGTCAAATCCATACTGAGTGAGCGTCTGTGTCTGACTAAGGAAATATATGCGGATATTGAAATTTTCCCCTACACCGTATACAGCTGTCCGCTTCTGATACAGTACTGTATATCTGCTCTTTGTATTATAGTCAAATCCATACTGAACGAGCGTCTGTGTGTGACTCCGGAAATATTTGCGGAGATTTAAATTTTCCCCTACACAGTATACAGCTGTCCGCTTCTGATACAGTACCGTATATCTGCTTTTTGTATTACGGTCAAATCCATACTGAGTGAGCGTCTGTGTCTGACTCCGGAAATATATACGGAGATTGAAATTTTCCCCTACACTGTATAAAGCTGCCCGCTTCTGATACAGTACCGTATTTCTGCTGTTTTTTTTACGGTCAAATCCATACTGAGTGAGCATCTGTGTGTGACTCCAGAAATGTATATGGAGATTTATATTTTCCCCTACACCGTATACAGCTGTCCGCTTCTGATACAGTAACGTTTTTCTGCTTTTTGTATTACGGTCAAATCCATACTGAGTGAGCGTCTGTGTGTGACTCCAGAAATATATACGGAGATTGAAATTTTCCCCTACACTGTATACAGCTGCCCGCTTCTGATACAGTACCGTATTTCTGCTTTTTGTATTACGGTCAAATCCATACTGAGTGAGCGTCTGTGTCTGACTCCGGAAATGTATACGGAGATTGAAATTTTCCCCTACACCATATACAGATGTCTGCTTCTGATACAGTACCATATATCTGCTCTTTGTATTTTGGTCAAATCCATGGTGAGTGAGCGTCTGTGTGTGACTCCGGAAATGTATACGGAGTTTTAAATTTTCCCCTACACCGTATACAGCTGTCATTGAATCATAGAATGGTAGAGTTGGAAGGGACCTCCTGGGTCATCTGGTCCAACCCCTTGCTCAAAGCAGGATTCACTAAATCATCCCAGATAGATGTCTGTCCAGCGTCTGTTTGAAGACTTCCATTGAAGGAGAACTCACCACCTCTCGTGGCAGCCTGTTCCACTCATTGATCACTCTGTCAAAAAGTTTTTTCTAATATCTAATCTGTGTCTCCTTCCATTCAATTTCATCCCATTGCCTCTAGTCTTTCCTTGTGCAAATAAACTGAAGATAATCCTTCTACAATGTGACATCCCTTGAGATATTTGTAGACAGCTATTAAGTCTCCTCTCAGTCTTCTTTTTTGCAAGCTAAACATTCCCAAATCCTGTAACCGTTCCTCATAGGACATGGTTTGCAGACCGGACACCATTCTGGTCGCTCTTCTCTGAACTTGCTCCAGTTTGTTGATGTCTTTTTTAAAATGTGGTGCCCAAAACTGGGCACAGTATTCCAGATGAGGTCTGACCAAAGAGGAGTAGAGGGCAATAATGGCTTCACGTGATCTAGACTGTATGTGTTAGGGGTCAAGTTCCCGCTGCTGCACAAGGGGAGTCTTGAACCAGTCCCACTGCAGTCCCCCATTCATCTCCGTCCGCAGTATAGCCTGCTCAGCTTAGACGTCGGTCCCAGCATCTCGCCCAGTCTAACAGTGTGCAGAGGATTACTGCTGCTCCTCCAGGCTCTGCTATTGTGGCCAGTAGTGGTTAGCGGCGAGCAGACGTCTTCAGGACAAAGTCCTTGTTTTCCCCTTCTGAGCATGCCCAGAGTGAGATCTCTCATTGGAGATCAGGGGTCACATGCTCAGAAAAAATATAACGTAGCACTACTGTGATGGTGAACAAGTAGGTTCCAAGCCCAATATAATATATAGAAAACTTGGCACTCAACTTGATGATATTGTTAAATCCGTCTTTATTGCAGTCAAAGTATAAAGTGGAGACGTTTCGGTCCCAACATGGACCTTCATCAGTCTGACGGCAATATGGAACAGTAAAAGAAGTAAATACAATTGACATAAGTAATATAAACAAACCAAAAATAAAAATAAAAATAAAGAAATAAATACAAAATAAGAACCATACGAACTATAGTTAATATCACTAAAAATAAGGATGAAAAATGAAAAGAATAATGAAATGAAAAAGTGTGAAAAGAAGTTCAAATACCTACCCGACTGCTAATAAAAGATTATGTATATTTTCACTATATTTTGAATGTGAATCGTGTAGGCTATATGCCTAAAAAGAAAAAAATGGAAAAAAGGTATGTACAATGCAAAGTATTTGGTATACTAGGTAAGAGGCATATTTACCTTAGAAATAATGGTATGAGTGTATCTTTCTTTAAGGTAGAGAAAACAAGATGAAATCTAAAGTAAAGAAACCAGATCTTTATAATTGTGAAACAGGTGACCTAAACGTTATTGTAAGGACAAAAGTATACCTGTTTATCCAAATAGCTGAGGTTAACGATCCAATAGGATTCTTAATGTGCCTATTTAGTATCTGTGGATATATTGGAAAATTCCATGCGGATAATTATAAAATTTATACTAGTCATGAGAGTATGAACAGCACTTAATTTATAAGATTATGGTGCCCAAGGAAAAGGTAATATAAGTATAAGTTCCCTCAAGAAGTTCCCCTGTTATAGGGTAATGAATAATGTCAGTTGTAAGACGACATATAAACGTATACAAATATTCACAAGGACTTGCATGGGGGTAGCGCCCATAAGGTGGAAGATATAAGTATAAGTATAGATTTCCTCCGGTGACTCCCCTGTTAAAATGTAGTATATAGCACCAAATGTAAATAGCACAATGTAAAGTGACATATAAGAGTTTACAGGTATTAGCAAAAAAACTTACATGGGGTAGCGCCGATCTCTCTGGCATAGACGCGGTATCCGCCGCTTGTCAGCTGGAGAGACCGCGCACCTCCATGTTTTAAAAGGAAGAGGCGGGATTAGGTGACGTCCTCAATGAGATTGCGTCACCGGAAGTGACGCGTCCCATGTGATCGCGGTCCTGGGAGCGACGCCCAGCAAGAACGTCACTGCGAGCGTCACCGGAAGTGACGTGTCACATGCGATCAAGGTATTAAAGATGACGCTTGGCAAAATAAGTCACTGGAGGTGACGTTTGCGGTTCAAACATACAGGTACTGCAGCAGCTCCTATTGGTCCGCCAGGAAGGTCCTGTGACTACTGGTGTTCTGGAACAAGTTTCATTGGTCCTTGTTTCTGGCAGGTCCTGTAGCTGTTACTATAAAAGGGTAGCATGGCTGGGCCGCCATGCGCTAGTATCAATCGTCATATGCTTTGCGCCAGTGTGGTCATGCGTTGTGTGGTTAGGGCCCGGCTGAAATAAGACCCTAGAATACCGACTTAATCGGTGAGGAGTTTGGTATGCTGGCTGGTCAGGGTCGGTGTCCTAGATGCCCTAGATTACCGGCATAACTGGTGAGGAGTTTGATTGCCGTATTCAGGGCCTGGCGTTCAGATGCCATAGATTGCGGGTGTCTCCCGCGAGGACATTAGCGCATGATCACGTTCTATGTTCGCTTAGCAGTCAACTGTGTACCTGGGTGCCTGACAGGACAAGGAAGTTTGTCTCAGCGGCTCTGTGACGTAACAGGATTCGCTTTCAACGCTAGACAGCGCCCTAGCATGTTTATTTTGCGACTCAGTGGTGTTAAGTGAGTTCGCACACATCGCCATATAGCGCTGCGGCACTCCTAGCGACTCTGTGGAATAACAGAGTTCGCACATATTGCCACAGCGCATTACGGCGTTTATTTTGGCGAATCTGCGGGATAACAGAGTTTGCTTCTTGCGCCATTTTACTAGCAGCAGGCTCCGCCTGCACGGTGGACCTTGGGCTGCGAACGCACCTTTTTACATCATGTATTTGGTGCGTTCCGCAGACCCTAACTGTATGCTTCTGTTAATACATCCCAGAATTGTATTTGCCTTTTTTGCTGCTGCATCACACTGTTGACTCATGTTCAGTCTGTGATCTATTAGTATACCCAAGTCTTTTTTACATGTGCTGTTGCTTAGCCCTATTCCTCCCATTCTGTATATGCTTTTTTTTTTTATTTCCCAGATGTAGTACTTTGCATTTTTACCTGTTAAAAACCATTCTGTTAGTTGCTGCCCACTGCTCCAGTTTATTTATATCTTTTTGAATTCTCTCTCTCTTCTCTAGTATTAGCTATCCCTCCTAGCTTTGTGTCATCAGCAAATTTAATCAGTTTACCCTCAATTCCTTCATCTAAATCATTGATAAAGATGTTGAACAATACAGGGCCAAAAGAGCCTGTGGTACCCCACTTGATACATTCTTCCAACTGGATGTGCAGCCATTTACTACCACTCTTTGGGGTCCGATCACTAAGCCAGTTATGAATCCACCTAACAGTTGCCTTGTCCATTCCATATTAGTCATTTTTTCAATAAGGATTGTGTGAGATACTTTGTCAAATGCTTTGCTGAAGTCAAGATATAATATATCTACAGCATTTCCCTGATCCACCCAGTCATTGATTCTGTCATAGAAGGAAATTAAATTAGTCTGACATGACTTATTAGTTACAAACCCATGCTGGCTCTGGTTAAGCACTTCATTTTGTCCAGGTACTTACATACATGTTGTTTAATAAATTTTTCAAAGATCTTTCTTGGTATAGATGTCAGTCTCACCGGCCTATAGTTCCCTGGGTCCACCTTCTTCCCCTTTTTGAAGATAGGAACAACATTTGCTCTTCTCCAGTCTTCTGGACTCCTGTTCTCCAAGAATTTTCAAAGATTATGGAGAGTGGTTCAAAAATTTCTTCTGCTATCTCCTTCAGTACTCTGGGGTGTAATTCATCTGGACCTGGAGACTTGAATTCATTTATGTTAGCTAAGTGTTTCCTCACTATTTTTCTGTTTATAGATATCCTGGATTCTTCTATTCACTTAGTAGGACAGTGAAGATCAGTTGATGTTACATATCCTTTCTGAGAGAAAACAGATGCAAAATAGGAATTTAAAAGTTCGGCCTTCTCAACATCCTTTCTTACCATTTCATAATTTTCATCCTGTATAAATCCTATAGCATCTTTGACTTTTCTTTTACTTTTGATATATCCCCAAAATCCTTTTTTATTGCTTTTGACATCTCTTGCAAGCCTTAATTCATTGTCAGCTTTGGATAATCTGATTCTTGCCCTGCAGGTTCTGCAGCCATCATTATATTCTTCTTTAGATATGCCTCCTTCTTTCCATTTGATAAACATTTCTTTCTTCCTTTTTAGCATGTGTTTAAGTTCTGTGTTCATCCATCATGGTTTCCTTAAATGCTTCCTATACTTCCCTCTTTTTGGAATTGTTAATGATTGTGCTTTGAGAATCTCATTTTTCAAGATTTCCCATCCTTCCTGGACATTTTTGTCCTTAAGGATATCCAGCCATTGGATCCCTCTAATTCTTTCTGAGTCCCTTAAAATCTGCCTTTCTGAAATCTAACCTTGAAGTCTGAGTCTTCACAGGTCTTCCTCCTCTAGTTATCCAAAATTCTAAAATAGCATGGTCGCTATCTCCTAAGGTCCCAGCCACTCTTACCTCCTCAACCATTTCCTCCCTGTTTATAAGGATTAGATCCAAGGTAGCAGATCCTCTTGTTTTCTCCCCTACCTTTTAGAAGATAAAATTGTCAGCAAGAGAGGATAAGAATTTCCTGGACCTTTTAGTTTTGCCTGAGAGAGATTCCCAACAAATGTCAGGATAGTTGAAATCTCCATGACCACTATTTTCTGGAGAACTTGGCCATTTGATGCATAAAGAGTTCATCCATATCTTCAGCTTGCATAGGCGGCCTGTAGTAAATGCCTACAATGGCGTCCTTTCCATTGTTTGCTCCTTGTATTCTTACCCAAACAGTTTCCACAGAACTCCCAGTATCTGAAGCTTCAATCTCTGTGCAGATATATGCTTTTCTAACATACAATGCGACACCTCCTCCTCCTTTATCAAGTCTGTTTCTTGCAAATAAGTTGTATCCTTCTAGCCTTGTATTCCAGCATGTGTATCGTCCCACCAAGTTTCAGTGATTCCAATGACATCATATTTCTTTTCCTGCATTAGTAGTTCCAATTCTCCTTGTTTGTTGCCCATACTTTGTGCGTTTGTATAGAAACATTTTAGTTTGTGTGTGGTTTCTCTTCCTCCAATATTTTTGTTATTTAGATTTTTTGTCTTCGTTCTTCCTTTCCACTTCTAATAGCAGAGTTCTCAATAGCATTTGTCAGGTGTATGGATTTTTCTGGCCTTTTGCTTCCCTTCCCACATTGTTCTAGTTTAAAGCTCTCCTGATGAGTGTGGCAAGGCGACTTCCAAAAACAAGTTTTCCAGTCTTCGTAAGGTGCACCCCATCTCTAGCAAGTAATCCATTGTATAGGTAATTCACTCTGTGATCCAGAAATCCAAATCCTTGCTGATGGCACCATCGACGTAGCCAGTTATTCACCTGCAGAATTTCATTCCACCCCCTTGTTCCATGGCCATCCACTGGAAGGATGGAAGAGAAGACCACCTGCGCTCCCAGTTCTTTCGCTTTCTTGCCTAAGTTTTCAAAGTCACTGCAGATGGTTTCCAGGTCACTTCTTGTGGTGTCATTTGTCCCCACATGTATCAGCAGGAATGGGTAGTCATCTTTAGGTCTGAAGAGTCCTGATATCCTGTCAGACACATCTTTAATTTTTTCTCCTGGAAGACAGCACATTTCTCTTGAGGTTATATCCGGTCTGAAGATAGCGGCCTCTGTTCCTCTCAACAGGGAATCCCCCATGACCACAACTCTCCGTTTCTTCACAACATTTTTCTTTCTCCATCCAGGAGGACTCTGCGGGCTTACAAGGTTGCTCTTTGTGGGCAAATTCTTATCCTGATGTACTATATTTCTTCATCATTCTCCTGTGTGAGAGCATGGTACTGGTTCCTGAGCAGTATGGGTGCTGACTGCCTCCCGATCCTCCTGCTTCTCTGGGTCACATGCTTCCATTCCTCTGTTTCTTCAGGTGCACTTCGAATTTCTTCTCTTTCTGTACCATGAAGACATAATTCTGCTCTGTCTTTGAACTCTACATCTTTCTTAATGATCTTCAATGTAGCTAACCTCTCTTCTAGATTTCGCAACTTTTCCTCCAACATGGACACAAGCTTGCATTTCTGGCATGTGAAATTTGGCTTTTCCACTGGTAAATTTGTGAACATGTAGCAAGAAATGCAGCTCACCACATGGCTCCTGGCCTCTTCCATGCTCTTATCGTAGAGAGATATCAAAGTGGTGAAAAACGTACCAAAGCGTACCTAGCGGCACGCGGCTTACCGATGCCCTCCTTTCAACTGCAACGGCCAAAACCCAGTGTTCTTGGAGCTCGCGGAGACTCTTCACTTATCCCAGAATGAGCTGGAAATATGCAAATGATCTCCTCAGGACTCCTCCCCTGGTTTACTGATGTCCTCCTTTCAGCTGCAACGGCCAAAACCCAGTGTTCTTGTAGCTCGCGGAGACTCTTCACTTATCCCAGAATGAGCTGGAAATATGCAAATGATCTCCTCAGGACTCCTACCCTGGTTTACCGATGTCCTCCTTTCAGCTGCAACGGCCAAAACCCAGTGTTCTTGGAGCTCGAGGAGACTCTTCACTTATCCCAGAATGAGCTGGAAATATGCAAAAGATCTCCTCAGGACTCCTCCCCTGGTTTGTCCGCTTCTGATACAGTACCTGCTCTTTGTATTACGGTGAAATCCATACTGAGAGAGCATCTGTGTGCGACTCCGGAAATATATACGAAGACTTAAATTTTTCCCTACACTGTATACAGCAGTACGCTCCTCATACAGTACCATATATCTGCTGGTATTTTTGGTACATTTTCCAAACATGAGGAAGTATGGTGGAAGAGGCCACAGACGTGGGCTGGGGGGACCAGCTGGTACTAACGGTGGTGATGGTGCATCTGCTGGTAGTGCCAAAAGCACAATAGCACCTAAGGCAGGAGGTGTTAAGCCTGCGTCATTGTCTGGCTCCAGAAGGCCTGGAAGGCTCCCTTTTCTGGGAGTAGGTAAACCGCTTTTAAAGCCGGAGCATCAGGAACAGGTTTTGGCTTACATTGCCGAAACAGCCTCCATCTCTATCGCCTCCTCTTCTTAAGTTTCAAAAAATGCAAGCACTGAGTCGTCATTACAGGTTCCTGGTCAGGAACAACACCTTTCCTTGTATCCTTCACCTCCACCAAAAGTGAAGGATGCGGCAGGCCACACTTCAGATTACTCCATGGAACTGTTTTCACATACCATGCCTGAGTTATCAAGTGAAATCCTGAATTCCCCAGTCCAAGATGAATCTGACATGGAGTGCACTGATGCACAGCCACTGCTTTATGATTCTGCTGGTACATTCACCCAGAGCACTACATTGCCCTTGCAGTCTACTGAGCCAGAATCTGACCCTGACGAAATTCAGGTGCCCCTTCCCGCATACTATACCACCTTACACGGTGACACAGAGCAAGGTGCAGATGAAAATGAAGAGGAGGTGATGGATGACACAGTTTTTGACCCGGATGGGCATCCATTGGGGGAAGAGGGTGCCGCTGGCAATAGCTCAGAAGAGGAGGAGGATCCGCAGCAGGCATCGACATCGCAGCTGCGGTTATCTGGCAGCCCCGTAGCAGTCCAAAAACGTGTTAAAAAAAACAAAAAGAGTTGAAGGACAGCTTAGCCAGATGGTCAAATTAGCACAGCGTGCAAGCCTTGAATGTTTATCCCATAGTAGGAAGAGTGCAGTGTGGCACTTTTTTGACCAAAATCCTATTGATAAGGCAAAGGTTATCTGTAAGAAGTGCGGAAGGACGTTTAGCCGAGGGAAAAATCTTCGAAATTTGAATACCAGTTGCATGCTTAGACATTTAAACACCATGCACTTGTAAGTGTGGACGAGCTACAAAACCTCAGGTATCACATGTGGCCCTGCTCCGACTGAAGTTAGCCAGCAACGCTACATCGCTTCCCCCACTGTAAGCCCACCGGTTAGCACACCACCAGCAGGAAAGGTTGAGGTGTCGTCACAAGGCCAAAGCAGTCAGGGAATCACAATTAGGCCGGGGTCACACACGATAAAAAATCGGACCGTATTATACGGCCGTAATATGCAGAAAAGTGCCCTGAAAAGTGATCCATATGTCATCCGTGTGGATGCGATTTCCTCGCATCAAAACATCTGTGTGTCATCCGTATGGCATCCATATGGCATCCGTACGGTGAGATTTTCTCTCTGGCTTGCAAAATGGACAAATAACGCTTTTTAGGCCTGAATATCATTAAAATCATCATCAACACCCCTATTTATTGCCTCTACAACAGGTAGCACCCTCCAATCTTTGCATTTCACTCCGTGGTTGTGTTGTGTTACTTGTGCTTTGTCCAAAATATGGGAGACACACTTACTTTTAACACAACTGAGCATGTGTTGAACAACTGTTTTTTTGTCCCGATATTTTGGTGAGCCATACCCAGGGATTGTGGATCCGAGCAGGCAGAGAAGAATGTGGGTCCATCCGCTTTTGAGGCGACGGCTCAGTAAAGGGCCTTTCCACCGTCTCTACGCATCTCTGCGTAGCCATCCAGACAAGTTTTTTGCTTATTGTTGGATGTCCCTTGCCACAGTTGATATTTTGTTGGAGATTTTGCACCCTGGGATCACGTTTCAGGACACCAGGATGCGTAAAGCAATTTCTGCTGAGGAGCGCCTAATCCTGACGTTACGGTATGTATGAAACCTCTATTTTGATTATGTATTTTATAGACTTATGTATTACCTGCCCTTATACCTTAGTTATTTACACATTTATTGATCTATGTGTCAACACCCACATTTTTAAAATTACTATATATGATTGTATATTACCCAACAAACCCATAGCATGTATTTTCATGTTGTTGCAGCATGGTTTCTTATTTATAGACTAAAACTGTCATCAATGTATAAACTGCTATTTCATTGCATGACTTATAATGGCTTTTTTGGTGTTTTACTTTTAGCTTCCTTTCCACGGAGATCTCATATGCAGCACTGCATTAAGAATTCTTAATTGGAAAGTCAACCATCTCTGGGATTGTGAGGTCTACACGCGCAGAAATCTGGTCCCGACTCCATCAACTGGTCATGCCTGAGCCGCAAATGGAAGACTGGTTGCATATAGCTTGTGGATTTCAGGAGACCTGCCAGTTTCCACACTGTCTTGGAGCCCTGGATGGGAAGCACATCCGTGTGCGTAAGCCGCCGAACTCAGGGTCCCAATATTACAATTATAAACAATATTTTTTTGTAGTTCTGTTGGCCCTGGTTGACAGTAGCTACAGGTTTATTATTTAGATATTGGGGCCTATGGAAGAACTAGAGACTCAAGAGTCTTCAATTCTTCCATTATGGGTCGGCGGCTGCTCAACAATGAGTTGAATATCCCACCCCCACGTAACCTACCAGGGAGTAATATTGAAGCATTGCCTTATGTGATGGTTGTAGATGAGGCTTTTCAGTCTCGCAAAGTCATGAGGCCCTATCCACGGAGAGCCCTGAACCACAGGCGCACTATATTTAATTTTCGTCTTTCCCGTGCACGATGTCTTGTTAAGTGTGCGTTTGGTATTCTGTGTGCCAAATGGCGGGTTCTCCAGTTCGCTATTCAACTTGTTGAAGCCAATATTAATGTTGTTATACAAGCGTGTGTTGTTCTGCATAATTTCACTAGATACCATAAGTGTCCATCCAATGGTGATGATGAAGTTGCGTATGCAAGTACTGATCATACTACTATGAAACAAGTCCTTCCTCAACATCGTCAGCCCTCTGGGCTAAAAGTGTGTGATGTATTAACCAATTATTTTGTTTCACCTGAGGGATCTACTCCCTGGCAACAGAATGTTGTATCTATGTAGTTGTTATGGCAGTTTGTAACAGTTCAAATTATTTTTGTCACCCGTTGAAGTGTATATTAAATCTAGTATGATTAAAAAAACATAATTTAACAAGACATCAGACTCATGTTTTTTGAATTTTTTAAAATTCTAAATTTCTTATTATCAAAATTCTTTACACCATATTACCATCATATGGCAGTGAAGGCCTACTAATCAGGGCCAATAATAAAGAACTTTCTCACAAAGGACAAATCTAATTCAAAAAATAAAATAACAAATGCAGAAATGAAATACAAGATTATAAAAAAATAACAAAGGACACCACAAAGCAGAATTATAGGTTGTGGTAAGTTGGGGGTGGTGGTGATGGCGGACGGTCACCATGTGCTGAAGTAGGTCTAGATTGTTGCCCAACCTGACTATAACCCTGGGGTTTGGTAGATGGCCAGGCAGTATTCTGGCCCAAGGTTTGATCCTGTGTTTGAGGAACATAATAGTGGGGTGGAGGGTATGGATGCATTAACTCCTGGCTATGGGAATAACCCATGGATTCACACCCCCCAATATGGCCATGTCGAGCAGACACATGTTGGGAACAGCCTCCAGCATTGGGTCTGCTCAAGTGGCCATATTGGGCAGGTGCACTGTAGTCAGACATGTGTCCATAGTGAGGTTGGACTTGGGTTTGGCTGGCCTGTGACTGGGAGGATGGGGGTGCCAAAGCTACTTCTCCTGACTGCTGCTCTGGAAGGTCTTGCAGCGGCAGAAGGTTGCTGCCAGACATTTGCCACCTTTCCAAAAAAAGAAAAACATAAGTTGGATTGTTTGGTGGCGTACATGCGTTGAGGAGAATTTATATTGCACCTCGGGCCCGCAACCTGACTGAACGCGCCAGTGGATGCAAGTATTGTGCAAGACTGTGGAAGAAGGCTTCCTCCCCATCGTCATGGGCAGCCCTGGACAAATAGTTCAACACCCCTGTATCAACTTGCCTCCTTGTGCCAGAGGTGGAAAGCACCCTTCTGCGGCGGCCACGCAGTGGTATGGCAGAAGGCAGAGGTGAAAGCTCTAGAGGCACAGTTGGACTGCTGCTGTGGGCCCTTTGATCATCCTGGGGATTAGCCTCCAGTGTGGATGCTGATGGTGGTGCTGATGCTGTTGCTGATGGTGCTGCTGGTGGTGAATGATTGGTGTCTGGGGGTGCCGAAGATGGGCCAGCCACTTCGTCACCCTCACCAACAGTGTCAATGTTGACCTCGGAGTCTGAAGCAGTGTTTCTTTCAGTAAGGTTTGACTCCGTTCTGTTTGATAGAAAACATTGAACATTACAAAAAATTAATACTTTTCCCGTACAGCATGTGTAAAAGGTCTACCTTCATGCATGCACTTACGGTCTAAGATCCATGCTTGGTGCCAGAACATTCAACCGGTCATAATAAATATATTTGCGTTTTTTGGTGGCTGCATCACCACTCTGGCCTAATTGCTGCCGTTCCCACCGGTACTGATCCGGGCAACTCCGCCAGCGTCTAGTGACATCATTCACTGAAATTTTAACGAGAATAAAAACCTTATCAATCACATTGTCTGTGTTTTAACATGTAGGCCTCAGTGTAATGTGGCCTGCTATTTTGAGCATGTGTATACTATAAAATAAGGCTCATATAGTAAACACATCACATATGCTGCATTTACAGTTTTAGGTGAACTCATTATAAACTTGTTATATCAATCAACTTAC
Source organism: Oophaga sylvatica (assembly GCA_033576555.1). Classification (NCBI taxonomy): domain Eukaryota; kingdom Metazoa; phylum Chordata; class Amphibia; order Anura; family Dendrobatidae; genus Oophaga; species Oophaga sylvatica. The sequence continues at coordinate 477,286,165 of JARQOD010000003.1, read as the reverse complement.
TAATTTCTTGCTGCACCTCACGAGGTCGCTCAGCAAAATCGGGGAACATGTGGCCACAAATTGACCTCCATGCCACCTCCTTCCGTGTGCGGTCGGCATAATGGGCATCGCGTTGGTCCCAAATCACAGGCCTTTCTTGCACAAAGACAATAAGTATCTCGACATTTATATATCTGACTCAGTGGAGGCGTGCTTCCTGGTTTGGTGTGGAGTGTGCCAGGCTAATTTGCATGTCAAAACTTCCTGATAAAGCATGATTGAATTTCCTGTCACCTGGAGAAGTCTTCCGTATTTCTCGCAAGTCACAAGTGTAGTCTGTGTGCAATCCAATGTTTTCACGCACCATAGACTTGCATTGGCGAGTCCCGGCCGTAATACGGTGCAAATCGCAGCATGCTGCGATTTCACTCGCACGTATAAAACGGCCGAGAAGAAATCGACTGATGGGAGCTGCCCTATAGATTAACATATATAACATAGATATTTTCTCGCATTGCACTCGTCCGTATTTCTCGCTAGTGTGACTCCAGCCTTAAAGTTGAGCGAAACAGGTCCGTCAGATTCAAAAGTTGCTGACTTTTGCCAGAGTCAGGTTTCGCTGACCGAAACCCGACCATAGCGTCAAGTCGGCCATGCGGTCGTCGACCCCAGCGTCCAAGTCGGTTTTCCCAGAATGCTTGCAGGCGCCTTTTTTCAGCCAATGAGCAAGGACGTACACTGTGGGCAACGGAATGACATGGGCAGCGTTCACCGCCATCTTAGAGAAGGGCATTGTAGTGATTGGCTTGCTTTGGGGGGCATCATAGTGTCTATAAAAGCCCTGAGTGCCGACCTCCATTTTACTTCTGCCGATATTAACAGTAGGGAGAGGTTGCTGACGCTGTTTATCAGTAGGGAGAGAGTTAGGCAGGAAAGAAAAGTATTTCTGTGCTTGTGCTGATAGCAATTGTGCTGTACAGTTAGTGTGCAGTGACAGGGGAGGATTTTCTTGTGTGCAGCAGAGCTGGTTATTAGGCTGCCTGATAGCTGTATTGCTGTGTGTACACTGCTGTGCTGTCATGTGTGCATTGCCACGAAGATCGTCGCGGTTGCACATTTTGACTTCTCACAGCTGAGCTGCTGTTTCTTTGTGTTTGGCAGCTAGGGAGTTAATTCTGTCTGTGCTCGGTTCTGGGACTGGGTGCAGTTTCTCCCGGCTGCAATTGATTATTTGTTGATTGGTTTCCTTTAAATTCCTGGTTGTCTGCTTGGGGAGTTGCCAGTGAAACCTTCATGCAGACCACAGATAGGAATGAATCTGTATAGACTTTAGTTGTGAGCTCCTTAGTTGTTCTAAGCTCAACTTGGTTAGAGTTTATTTCCCAGACCATTTATTTTCCTTTGGTGTTTGAGTGTGTATGCAAGCGAGTGTTATCCTGTCTGTCTTATATGTCTAATCTGTGTATTTAGCTAAGATCAGCCCATATCCCTTTGGTGGTAGTCAGGATCCTTCTTAGGACTGATTACAGGGTTCAGGGTCTGATAGGAGACAGGGTTAGGTTGGAGACTTGGACCTCTGAACCATTATCAGTACCTCCAAGGTGAGGGATTAGTTAGGACCCCAGTTTAGGGTCAGGTTAGATCCCGGTCCACCTCTTTCCTGTTTCAGCTCATCAAGTCCTCAAGATTAACCCTGAGTTCAGCAGATATCGTGTCAGGTAAATCTATTCTATACTTACATTCTGATGTTGCTATACTAGTTGTTGTATAGAGTGTTGTTCCTGTATTAATAGTTTACTGACATTGTATACATATCATTAGACAGCGTGACATTTTCACTGGCCATAAAAATTATCTCCAGTTACCATGGATCCAGTAGCCCAGCTGGCTCTGCAGTTGCAGGGATTATCCATGGAGCTGACGGACATTAAGTCCAAAGTTTTGTCTCCCCTGGAGCAAACCAGAGTTGAACCTAAGGTTGCTCTCCCGGACAGGTTCACTGGTGGGCGAGACAAATTTTTCACCTTCCGGGAGGCATGTAAATTGTATTTTCGGCTTCGGTCTCGATCATCAGGGAGTGAGGAGCAGAGAGTGGGAATTGTTATCTCACTTCTGCAAGGGGACCCTCAATCCTGGGCATTTTCCCTTCCTCCGGGATCCCCGGCTCTACTGTCTGTAGATCAATTTTTTACTGCCCTGGGATTGGTATATGATGACCCAGATCGGGTCTCTCTTGCTGAGACAAAATTACGTAAGATACAGCAGGGAGATCGTCCGGCAGAGGAATTTGCTTCTGAGTTTCGTAGATGGGCCACAGATACTCAGTGGAATGACCCAGCTCTTAGGAGCCAGTTTTATCATGGGTTGCCTTCTGATGTGGTGTCAGATAGGGGGTCTCAGTTTGTGTCCAAATTTTGGAGGGCATTTTGTTTACGTCGGGGGATGCAATTGTCATTTTCCTCGGCTTTTCATCCGCAGACCAATGGTCAGACAGAGCGTCTGAATCAGAGCTTAGAGACATATCTCCGGTGTTTTGTCTCAGAGAACCAAGAGGACTGGTCTTCTTTCTTGCCTCTGGCAGAGTTCGCTCTTAACAACAGGCGGAGCGAGTCCACTGGTAAGTCCCTTTTTTTGGGGCATATGGTTTTCATCCCCAGTTTTGTACTTTCAATGGGGGGGGCCCTTCTGGGGTTCCTGAGGAGGAGCGTTTCTCGTCATCACTTGCTTCTGTGTGTAGAGGTGTATTGAATAATCTGAGTGCGATGGGGAACCGTTACAAACGTATGGCTGATAGGAGGAGAGTTTCTGGTCCAGATCTGAATGTGAACGATCTGGTATGGTTGTCTACCAGGAATATAAAACTTAAAGTGCCCTCCTGGAAACTGGGTCCCAGATTCATCGGGCCGTACAGGATCAGTTCCATAATTAATCCTGTGGCATTTCGTCTGGACCTCCCTCCTACGTTTAAAATTCATAATGTGTTCCACAAGTCATTACTTAAAAGGTATGTGGCACCAGTCATACCGTCACCTCTACCTCCTCCTCCTGTGTTGGTCAATGGTAACTTGGAATTTCAAGTATCAAAGATCATTGACTCACGTCTGAATCGCCGGTCCCTTCAGTACTTGGTGCATTGGAAGGGGTATGGTCCAGAGGAGAGGACGTGGGTCCCTGCGTCTGATGTTAACGCAGATCGTTTGGTTCGGACCTTCCACAGAACTCCACCCGGGCAGGCCTGGCCCTGAGGGTCCGGAGGCCCCTCATAGAAGGGGGGGTACTGTCATGTGTGCATTGCCACGAAGATCGTCGCGGTTGCACATTTTGACTTCTCACAGCTGAGCTGCTGTTTCTTTGTGTTTGGCAGCTAGGGAGTTAATTCTGTCTGTGCTCGGTTCTGGGACTGGGTGCAGTTTCTCCCGGCTGCAATTGATTATTTGTTGATTGGTTTCCTTTAAATTCCTGGTTGTCTGCTTGGGGAGTTGCCAGTGAAACCTTCATGCAGACCACAGATAGGAATGAATCTGTATAGACTTTAGTTGTGAGCTCCTTAGTTGTTCTAAGCTCAACTTGGTTAGAGTTTATTTCCCAGACCATTTATTTTCCTTTGGTGTTTGAGTGTGTATGCAAGCGAGTGTTATCCTGTCTGTCTTATATGTCTAATCTGTGTATTTAGCTAAGATCAGCCCATATCCCTTTGGTGGTAGTCAGGATCCTTCTTAGGACTGATTACAGGGTTCAGGGTCTGATAGGAGACAGGGTTAGGTTGGAGACTTGGACCTCTGAACCATTATCAGTACCTCCAAGGTGAGGGATTAGTTAGGACCCCAGTTTAGGGTCAGGTTAGATCCCGGTCCACCTCTTTCCTGTTTCAGCCCATCAAGTCCTCAAGATTAACCCTGAGTTCAGCAGATATCGTGTCAGGTAAATCTATTCTATACTTACATTCTGATGTTGCTATACTAGTTGTTGTATAGAGTGTTGTTCCTGTATTAATAGTTTACTGACATTGTATACATATCATTAGACAGCGTGACATGTGCAGACTGCTTTTTACACAGCACTAATACTTTTATTCTTTTTTTCTGCACAGTTACCGAGCGTTCATTTTTTCCCACACCATATAGAGCTGTACGCTCCTCACACACTACCGTGTACCGGCTGGTATCACGGACAAATACATGCTGACTACTGTGTGTGACTCCCGAAATATATACGGAGATTGCAATTTTCCCCTACACCATATACAGCTGTACGCTTCTGAGACAGTACCGTATATCTGCTCTTTGTATTACGGTCAAATCCATACTGAGTCTGTGTGTGACTCCGGAAATAATACAGAGATTGCAATTTTCCCTTACACCATATACAGCTGTACGCTTCTGATACAGTACCGTATATCTGCTCTTTGTATTACGGTCAAATCCATACTGAGTGAGCGTCTGTGTGTGACTTCGGAAATATATACGGAGATTTAAATTTTCCTCTACGCCATATACAGCTGTACGCTCCTCATACAGTACCATATATCTGCTGGTATTTTTGGTACATTTTCCCAAACATGAGGAAGTATGGTGGAAGAGGCCGCGGATGTGGGCGGGAGGGGGTCAGCTGGGTATGATGGTGGTGGTGCATGCTGTGGTAGTGCCAAAAGCCCAATAGCACCTAAGGCAGGAGCTGTTGAGCCTGCGTCATCGTCTGGCTCCAGAAGGCCTGGAAGTCTCCCTCTTCTGGGAGTAGGTAAACCGCTTTTAAAGCCGGAGCATCAGGAACAGGTTTTGGCTTACATTAACAAAACAGCCTCCAGCTCTATCGCCTCCTCTTCTGAAGTTTCAAAATATGCAAGCACTGAGTCGTCAGTGCAGGCTCCTGGTCAGGAACAACACCTTTCCTTGTGTCCTTCACCCCCACCAAAAGTGAAAGATGCGGCAGGCCACACTTCAGATTACTCCCTGGAGCTCTTTTCACATACCATGCCTGGGTTATCAAGTCAAATCCTGAATTCCCCAGTCCAAGATGAATATGACATGGAGTGCACTGATGCACCGCCACTGCTATCTGATTCTGCTGGTACATTAACCCAGAGCACTACATTGCCCTCGCAGTCTACTGATCCAGATTCTGACCCTGATGCAACTCAGGTGCTCCTTCTCGCATACTATACCACCTTACACGGTGACACAGAGGAAGGTGCAGATGAAATTAAAGAGGAGGTGATGGATGACCCAGTTGTTAACCCGGATGGGCATCCATTGGGGGAAGAGGGTGCAGCAGGTATCACATCGCAGCTGCGGTTTTCTGGCAGGCTCATAGCAGTCCAAAAACGTGTCAAAAAAAGAAAATGAGTTGCAGGGCAGCTTGGCCAGACGGTCAAATTAGCACAGCGTGCAAGCCCTGAAAATTTATCCCATAGTAGGAAGAGTGCAGTGTGGCACTTCTTTGACCAAATCCTATTGATGAGGCAAAGGTTATCTGTAAGAAGTGCGGAAGGACCTTTAGCCGAGGGAAAAATCTCCAAAAATTGAATACCAGTTGCATGCTTAGACATTTAAACACCATGCACTTGCAAGCGTGGACGGACTACAAAACCTCACTGGCTATGAACGTCTACATTGCCAAACTGATCTCATTAGAGATGATGCCTTTTTATTTGGTTGAAAGCGCAGCAGGTCCGAGAGCTCATGACCTACGCTGTTCCACACTGTGACCTACCTAGTCCGCACTTCTTTTCTAGAAAAGCCAATCCTGCCCTCCACCTGCATGTGAAAGACCGCATTGTCCATGCACTCAAACAATCAGTGAGTGGAAAGGTGCACCTCACAACAGATGCATGGGCCAGTAGGCTTGGCCAGGGCCGTTACGTGTCCATCACTGCGCACTGGGTTAATGTGGTGGATGCAGGGTCCACAGGGGACAGCGGCGGTGTCACAATGCTGCCTAGCCCACGGTATAGGCAACAGTTGGCTGTAGGCGTTCGACCCTCCTCCTCCTCTTACTCCTCTAAAGCAAAAGCTCGTCAACAGAGCGCAGTCGCACGAGCACTCCATCTGCAGCTGCCAGTGTTGCACACGAGGTGTCCCACTATCGATCAACTAGTGGTAAGCGTCAGCAGACTGTTTTAAAGATGATGTCCTTGTGCGACAACAGACACAACGCGGAGGTACTGGCCGACTACTTGCAGCGAGAAACTGAGTCATGGCTGGGCAGTCTACATCTTGAGCCAGGCAAGGTAGTCAGTGATAATGGTCGTAATTTTGTGATGATGATGATGCCGGCTCAACACCTCCTGCCATAGGTGCTATTGTGCTTATGGCACTTCCAGCAGATGCATCACCACCACCATCAGTACCAGCTGGCCCACCACGCCCACATCCGCGGCCTCTTCCACCATACTTCCTCATTTTTGTGAAAATGTACCCAAAATACCAGCAGATATATGTTACTGTATCAGAAGCGTACAGCTTTATACAGTGTGGGGGTAATTTTTAAATCTCCATATATATTTCCGGAGTAACAGACAGACTGTCACAGGCTCGGTATGGATCACACCAGAATATAATAAGAAGATAAAGGGGTACTGTATAACCAGATACCAGGTATATATAGTATAGTGAAAATATAATAAATCTCCGTATATATTTCAGGAGTACCAAAAACAGAACAAATCAGTGAAATGTCAACGAGACTTATATAGAAAAAATCCTTTATTAACCCCTCTCTGACATTAGACGTACTATCCCGTCCATAAAACCCGTGCCATTCTGCCCATGGACGGGATAGTACGTCATAGGCGATCAGCTGCGCTCCTGAGGGGAGCGCAGCTAATCGCCGCCGGGTGTCAGCTGATTATCACAGCTGACACCCGTGACTGTGTGTCAGGAGCGGTCACGGACCGCTCCCGGCACATTAACCCCTAGCACACCGCGATCAAACATGATCGCGGTGTACTGGGGGCACAGGGGAGGATCGCGCAGGGTGGGGGCTCCCTGTGCGCCCCCCTGAGACCCTCAGACCAGCGCGATGTGATCGCGCTGTTCTGAGGGCTTCCTCCCTCCCAGGACCCGGATCCAAGATGGCACCGGGGTCCTGGAGGGAGGCGGCTACCTCAGTGCCTGCCGAGAGCAGGCACTGAGAAGCCTGCATCTATGCCTGTGCGATCGCTGGTGTGACAGAGTGCTGTGCACACTGTCACACCAGCGATCTGATAAAATACTGTGATGTCCCACCCTGGGACAAAGTAAAAAAGTTAAAAAAGTAAAAATAAACATGTGTAAAAAAAAATCCAAAATAAATAAAAAAAAAAAAATATTCCCCAATAAATTCATTTCTTCCTGTAAATAAAAAAAACAAAACAATAAAAGTACACATATTTGGTATCGCCGCGTCCGTAACGACCCCCCCTATAAAACTGTCCCACTAGTTAACCCCTTTAGTGAACCCTTAAAAAAAAAAAAAAAAAGAAGCAAAAAATCAATGCTTTATCATCATACCCCGAACAAAAAGTGGGAAAAACGCGCGATCAAAAAGACTGATATAAATAAACTGGTACCGCTGAAAACGTCATCTTGTCCCGCAAAAAACGAGCCGCCATACAGCATCATCAGCGAAAAAATAAAAAAGTTATAGCTCGCAGAATAAAGCGATGCAAAAATAATTATTTTTTATATAAAATTGTTTTTATTCTATAAAAGCGCCAAAACATAAAAAAATGATATAAATGAGGTATCGCCATAATAGTACTGACCCGAAGAATAAAACTGCTTTATCAATTTTACCACACGCGGAACAATAAAAACGCCTCCCCCAAAAGAAATTCATGAATTGCTGATTTTTGTTCATTCTAACCTCCCAAAAATCGAAATAAAAAGCGATCAAAAAATGTCACCTGCTCAAAAATGGTACCAATAAAAACGGCACCTCGTACCGCAAAAAATAAGACCTCACATGACTCTGTGGGCCAAAATATGCAAAAATTATAGCTCTCAAAATGTGGCGATGCAAAAAACTATTTTTGCAATAAAAAGCGTCTTTTAGCGTGACAGCTGCCAATCATAAAAACCCGCTATAAATAGTAAATCAAACCCCCCTTTATCACCCCCTTAGTTAGGGAAAAATAATAAAATTAAAAAAATGTATTTATTTCCATTTTCCCATTAGGGTTAGGGTTAGGGTTGCGGCTAAAGTTAGGGTTAGGGTTGGCGCTAAAGTTAGGATTAGGGTTGGGATTAGGGTGTGCTAGGGTTAGGTTTGTGGTTAGGGTTGGGACTAGGGTTAGGGGTGTGTTGGGGTTAGGGTTGGAGTTAGAATTGGGGGGGTTTCCGCTGTTTAGGCACATCAGGGGCTCTCCAAATGTGACATGGCGTCTGATCTCAATTCCAGCCAATTCTGCGTTGAAAAAGTCAAACGGTGCTCCTTCACTTCTGAGCTCTGCCATGCGTCCAAACAGTAGTTTATCCCCACATATGGGGTATCAGCGTACTCTGGACCCCAAGAGTTATTGTGCAATTTGTCCTATTTCTTCTGTTACCCTTGGGAAAATAAAAACTGAGGGCGAAAAATATTTTTGTACAAAAAAAATTATTTTTTTGTTTTTACGGCTGTACATTATAAACTTCTGTGAAGCACTTGGGGCTTCATAGCGCTCACCACACACCTAGATAAGTTCCTTGTGGGGTCTATTTTCCAAAATGGGGTCACTTGTTGGGAATTTCCACTGTTTAGGCGCATCAGGGGCTCTCCAAATGCGACATGACGCCCCTAGACCATTCCATCAAAGTCTGCAATCCAAAACGTCACTACTTCCCTTCCGAGCCCCAACGTGTACCCATACAGTAGTTTTCTCCCACATATTGGGTATCAGCGTACTCAGGACAAATTGGGCAACAACTTTTGGGGTCCAATTTCTCCTGTTACCCTTGTAAAAATAAAATATTGGGGCGAAAAAATCATTTTTGCAAAAAAAAAAAAAGATTTTTTATTTTTACGGCTGTGCGTTATAAACTTCTGTGAAGCACTTCGGGGTTCAAAGTGCTCACCACACATCTAGATAAGTTCCTTGTGGGGTCTATTTGCCAAAATGGGGTCACTTGTGGGGGTTTCCACTGTTTAGGTGCATCAGGGGCTCTCCAAATGTGACATGACGCCCCCAGACCATTCCATCAAAGTCTGCAATCCAAAACGTCACTACTTCCCTTCCGAGCCCCGACGTGTGCCCATACAGTAGTTTTCGCCCACATATTGGGTATCAGTGTACTCAGGACAAATTGGACAACAAGTTTTGCGTTCCAATTTCTTCTGTTACTCTTGTGAAAATAAAATATTGGGGGCGAAAAAATCATTTTTGAAAAAAAAAAAAAAAAAGATTTTTTATTTTACGGCTGTACGTTATAAACTTTAGTGAAACACCTGGGGGTTCAAAGTTCTCACCACACATCTAGATAAGTTCCTTGAGGGGTCTAGTTTCCAAAATGGTGTCATTTATGGGGGTTTCCACTGTTTAGGCAGATCAGGAGCTCTCCAAACACGACATGGCGTCCAGCCAATTCTGCGTTGAAAAAGTCAGACGGCGCTCCTTCCCTTCCAAACTCTGCCATGCACACAAACAGTGGTTTACCCCCACATATGGGGTATCAGCGCACTCAGGACAAATTGCACAATAACTTTTGGAGTCTTGTTACCCTTGGAAAAATAAAAATTGGGGTGAAAAGATCATTTTTGTGGAAAAAATATGATTTTTAAATTTTACGGCTCTACGTTATAAACTTGTGTGAAGCACTTGGGGGTTCAAATTGCTCATCAAAAATCTAGATAAGTTCCTTAGGGGGTCTAGTTTCCCAAATGGGGTCATTTGTGGGGGGTTTCCACTGTTTAGGCACATCAGGGGCTCTCCAAATGCAACATGGCATCCAAACTCAATTCCAGCCAATTTTGGTTGGAAAAAGTCAAATGGTGCTCCTTCCATTCCGAGCTCTGCCGTGCGCCCAAACAGTGGTTCCCCCCCACACATGGGGTATCAGCGTACTCAGGACAAATTGTACAACAACCTATGTGGTCCAATTTCTCCTGTTACCCTTGGGAAAATAAAAAATTAGTGACTAAGAGATAATTTTTGTGGGAAAAAAATAGGATTTTTTATTTTCATGCCCGGGCATTATAAACTTGTGTGAAGCACTTGGGGGTTCAAAGTGCTCACCAAAGATCTAGATAAGTTCCTTAGGGGGTCTAGTTTCCAAAATGGGGTCACTTGTGGGGGTTTCCACTGTTTAGGCTCATCTGGGGCACTGCAAACGGAACATGACCCCCATTAACGTCTGCATTCCAAAACGTTACTACTTCCTTTCCAAGCCCTGCCGTGCGCCCAAACAGTTTCCCCCCCCATATATGGGGTATCAGCGTACTCAGGACAAATTGGACAACTTTTGGGGTCCAATTTCCTTGGGAAAATTCAAAAATTTGGGACTAAAAAATCATTTTTGTGGAAAATTGATTTTTTTTTTTTCACCACCAGGCTTTATAAGCTTTTGTGAAACACTTGAGGGTTCAAAGTGCTCACAACAGATCTAGATAAGTACCTTAGGGGGTCTAGTTTCCAAAATGGTGTCACTTGTGGGGGGTTTCCACTGTTTAGGCGCATCAGGGGCTCTCCAAACGCGACATGGCATCCAATCTAAATTCCAGCCAATTTTAGTTTGAAAAAGTCAAACGTCGCTCCTTCCCTTACGAGCTCTGCCGTGTGCCCAAACAGTGGTTTTCCCCCACATATGGGGTATTGGCGTACTCAGGAGAAATTGCATAACAACCTTATCTGTCCATTTTCTCCTTTTACCCTTGTGAAAATAAAAAAAAAGTTTGTAAAAGATCATTTTTGTGGCTAAAAAGTAAAATATTCATTTTTTCCTTCCACGTTGCTTTAGTTACTGTGAAGCACCTGAAGGGTTAATAAACTTCTAGAATGTGGTTTTGAGTACCTTGAGGGGTGCAGTTTTTAGAATGGTGTCACTTTTGGGTATTTTCTGCCATATAGACCCCTCAAAGTGACTTCAAATGTGAGGTGGTCCCTAAAAAAAATGGCTTTGTAAATTTTGTTGTAAAAATGAGAAATCGCTGGTCAACTTTTAACCCTTATAACTTCCTAACAAAAAAAAAAATTTGGTTCCAAAATTGTGCTGATGTAAAGTAGACATGTGGGAAATGTTATTTCTTAACTATTTTGTGTGATATATTTCTCTGTTTTAAGGGAATAAAAATTCAAAGTTTGAAAATTGCAAAATTTTCAAATTTTCGCCATATTTGCGGTTTTTTTCAAAAATAAACGCAAGTTATATCGAAGAAATTTTACCACTAACATGAAGTACAATATGTCACGAGAAAACAATCTCAGAATCGCGAAGATCCGTTGAAGCGTTCCAGAGTTATAACCTCATAAAGAGACAGTGGTCAGAATTGTAAAAATTGGCCCGGTCATTAACGTGCAAACCACCCTTGGGGGTGAAGGGGCTAAATATCAGCATAACAAGGTAAAAGGGATAACACGAGGGCTACAAGTTACACGCATATCCAGCATGAGCCCGGGCAGAGGAAAGCTGCAACAACATACGGAAGCACCATATAATGTAAATGACAGGTATCTAAAAGTAAAGGCCATAATATATTAGGGGCATATAAGATCATGAAACCCCATCATACCTGCCCTACCATGATATATATTGCACTAATCATGTAACATATACATCATATGCCAAACGTTGGCAAAGTGATCATGGTACATACCGGGTGTCACAGCGTCTCCCGCCCTCCCCGACGCGCGTTTCGGAAGTTCCTTCCTCAGGGGGCACGCCAGGTTAAGGACCACGCTAATATAAATAGTCACATAGCCGGAAGTGAATCTATGCACTGGCCAAATCCCTCCTCCCCCCACAAAGCAACCTCACTGCTGACGAGCATCCACATGGGGCCCCATGTGATCAAACGTCAGAGGTGGGCGGATGTAGGAGAGAGGGCGGAAGTGGCAACAGATAACAGATAACATGTAAGTCTATGTTGCGGCCATCTATCTAATGGGCAGGAACAAGGTGATACATATAAGGGCTGTGCACAAGATCGTAAATCTGCACATTTATATATCTGAAACTGGCAGATCAGGGACAAAACACATGTGAAGCACATTACTGCACAGCATATAAATATATAAAGAACACTAATATAATAATCAGACAACAGCATATATAGTGCGTATATAGAAGTAATAACAGCACAATTGCATACATAATACTACAAATAATGCAATAAGTCGCCTAAAGAGGTGATTCACAGAAAATTGAAAATATACAAAAAAGATATCCATAAGTATTATAAATGAGATCACATCCTATTAGAAAAGTGTTCATATAATGATCATCAGAAAGTATCAGCTGTGCAAAATATACAATGATATATACAAATATACATAGCAAGCACATATAACAAATGACAGGATATGTAAATATTGAACATATTGTAGGTTACAGAATATATATATATATATATTATAAAATAGCCACATGTAGCTGTCCAAAAACACACATCACCACAACATGATATCATGATAAGATAGATAGCAATTCGAAGATCACTTCAAGGCAAAAACGAATGATTCATCCAATGTGGTCACTCATCATGGCTATGAGCAGGTAGATCAAATTCACTAAAAATAAAAAATAGACAAACAAAATTAAAATCGTATAAAAGCAAAAATAATGAGGGAAGAGTGTACACGTAGATGAACAGCAGAAAGGGACTCAAAGAAAAGAAGCAAAAGAAAGACATTCATTAAGGCCAAAAGGTTGAACCGTTTTAAGGAGTCATATCCACTTGGTCTCCAGCCTACCAATACGCTTGGATAGACCACCCCCTCTAATATTAATTTTGAGGACATCAATACCGCGTACTCTTAGAAGTGAGCCATCGCAGTTATGAAATTCTCTAAAGTGTCGTGGAATCGTTTTCAGGGTGGTTTCATCATCATGGCCGAGTGCCGCCTGGATCCCAAGGACGTGTTCCCTGATGCGTACCTTAAGTTGGCGAGTTGTTAATCCAACATAAATAAGGCCACAAGGACATGTGGCATAATAAACGACATATCTTGTCGTACAAGTGATGTGTCGTCTAATATTATATGTCCTTGTGCCCTCCGAGTTTGAAAAAGAATCACACCGATCCACATTGGGGCAGGCGACACATCGGCCACAAGGACTACAACCAACCCTGCTTTGAAATTCATCCAAAAACGTATGAGATCCCCTCCCGATGTAGTGGCTGGAGACCAAGTGGTCCCTCAAATTTCTCGCCCGCCTAAAAGACATAGAGGGCTGTGCTGGAATGAATTTATTAATAATCGGATCAACCTTTAATATTGGCCATGCTGTTGTGAATGGACTTGAAATGAGTTCTGAGCAGAGGCTACCTCTGGTGGTTACAAGCGGTACTGGACTGTCCAGTGAAGATTGTGAGGATTGGGAATCAGGTGTTACTGACTGGTCTTATTTAAGGGAGACACCTTCCCATCAGGGTTGCCGGTGATCAATTGTTCTGGTCTCAATCCTTGATTCCTGTTTCCTTTGTAGCCTGCTGTGTCGTGTCTGCATCTCCTGCTAACAGATAAGACATTTCCTTCTTTTTGTTTTTGTGCTTGATTTTTGCATTTTGTCCTGCACTTCTGTGGGGGCCTTCAGGGTCCCCTCCGGGGCTTTTGCCCTCTCAGTTTAGTTCAGCCACTGATGTTTTGTACATTTGCTTTTTCCAGTTATTTCAGTGGCTGCTGTTTTGATTTTGTTACACCAGAGAACTAATTTAGGTGGTAGAGGTCGTGTGATCTCAGGTGTTTTTGAAATTAGTAGAGTTGGTGCTTTTCAGGGTTTTTTGGGATTGCAGTAAGTGCCCTTCCTATCCTTTTCTATTTAGATAGTTTGGGCCCCAACGTTTGCTCTTACTATATTCTGTCTGTGTCAGTATTTCTTCTTGTCTAACCGCCATTACATGTTTGGGGGCTTTCTATGTTCTTTGGGGATCTGCTCCGGGGCAGATAGCTTTCCTCTTTCTATCTTTAGGTATAGTTAGTTTCTCAGACTGTGACGAGGCGTCTAGGACCAACGTAGGAACGCTCCACGGCTGCCTCTAGTTGTGGTGGTTAGTCAGGGTACTGCAATCTCATAGATTCCAACTGCTCTGGTGTATTGCCTTTTTACTTGCACTCCTCAGTTACCAAATCATAACAGTATCACCGGCCATAACTGAAAATTATATGGTACTCACAGAAGGGAAAAATATTGTGAAAGAAAAAAAAAAAAAAAGGTTGTCAGAGTAGTCAGAGATATTTTTCTGTTTGTTGCATTTTTTTTTTTCCCTCTGTATCTCTGGGTGCTGGGGAGGATTTTTTCTCTCAATGGAGTTTGCACAGTTGTCTGGCTGTGTGGATCAGCTTGCCACTGAGGTTCGGAGTATTGCTACCTATCTTGCTAGGTTGCCTGTTGTGGAACCTAGGATTCCCATGCCAGATTTGTTTTTGGGGGATCGAGCCAAGTTTCTGAATTTCAAAAATAATTGTAAATTGTTTTTTGCCTTAAAATCTAAGTCCTCAGGGAACGCAGCGCAGCAGGTTCAAATTGTCATCTCTCTCCTGCGCGGCGATCCTCAGGATTGGGCTTTTTCCCTGACACCTGGGGATCCTGTTTTGAGTGATGTTGATGCATTTTTTCAGGCCTTGGGGTTTGTACGATGAGCCTAATGTCACTGATCAAGCTGAAAAAGCCTTGTTGGCATTAAATCAGGGGCTTGATGACTCTGAGTTATACTGTCAGAGATTCCGCAGGTGGGCAGTCCTGACCAAATGGAATGATGATGCTTTGGCAGCCCTTTTTCGGAAGGGTCTGTCAGATAATGTAAAGGATGTTATGGTGGGATTCCCTGTCCCCTCTGGTCTCCATGATTCTATGTCATTAGCGATTCAAATTGACAGACGTTTGCGTGAGCGGAGAAGTATGCGTGGTATAGTGTTGCCTTGTGAACCTGCTTCTGAACCCATGCAGTGTGATAGAGTGGTTTCTGGGGCACAGCGTCATGAGTTTCGAAAGCGCAATGGGTTATGTTTCTACTGTAGTGATGCCTCTCATGCTATTTCAGTCTGCCCTAAGCGGGGAAGACGTTTTGCACGCTCAGTTGTCTTGGGTAGTGTTCAGACTAAGTTTTTATTAACTGTTACTCTGATATGCTCTCTGTCCTCATTTTCTGCTCAGGCTTTCGTTGATTCGGGAGCAGCTATTAATCTGATGGATTTTGATTTTGCTAAACGTTGCGGGTTTCCCTTGATTCCCCTACAGAAGTCTATTCCCCTACTGGGGATTGATTCTACCCCTTTGGCTGAGAATAAACCTCAGTTCTCTACTCAGGTGATAATGAGGGTTGAACCTGATCATCAGGAGAGCTGCAAATTTTTGGTTCTGTATAATCTGCATGACATTATCGTGCTGGGTTTCCCTTGGTTACAGTCTCATAATCCTGTTTTGGATTGGAAATCTGTGTCTGTAACCAGTTGGGGCTGCCAATGTGTTAATACCAACACTCCTGTTTTTCTGCCTCCCCCCAGGCTCAGGATGTTCCTGACTTTTTGATTGATTTTTCTGATGTGTTTAGCGAAAGTAAATCTGCATCCTTGCCTCCCCATAGGAGCTATGACTGCGCTATTGAATTAGTGCCTGGTAGTAAATTCCCTAAAGGTCGCCTTTTTAACTTGTCTGTACCTGAACATGACGCTATGCGGTCTTATATCAAGGAGTTATTGGAGAAGGGTCATATCAGACCATCCTCTTCACCCTTAGGTGCCGGTTTTTTCTTTGTGGCCAAAAAGGATGGTTCATTAAGGCCGTGTATTGATTATCGTCTTTTGAACAATATTACTGTGAAATATCAATATCCGTTACCCTTGATTTCTGACCTGTTTTCCAGGGTGAAAAACGCTACTTGGTTTACCAAGCTTGACCTCAGGGGGGCATATAACCTTATTCGCATTAAGCACGGGGATGAATGGAAGACGGCATTTAACACCCCTGAGGGGCATTTTGAGTACCTTGTGATGCCCTTTGGGCTCACTAATGCTCCTTCTGTCTTCCAGTCCTTCATGAATGACATTTTCAGGGATTTTGTGGATAAATTTCTGATTGTTTATTTGGATGATATCTTGATTTTTTCTAATGACTGGGACTCTCATGTGAAACATGTTCGAACTGTATTCCAGATTTTGAGAGAGAATGCTCTGTATGTGAAGGGATCAAAGTGTCTTTTTGGCGTACAGAGGATCTCATTTTTGGGATTATTTTGTCCCCATCTGTTATTGAAATGGACCTGGTCAAGGTTCAGGCATCTGTGATTGGGTCCAACCTACTTCATTAAAGGCTCTTCAAAGATTTTTGGGTTTTGCCAATTTTTATCGTAAATTTATTGGTAATTTCTCGGTTATTGTTAAACCATTAACTGATTTGACCAAAAAGGGTTCTGATGTGGTGAATTGGCCTCCTGAGGCAGTCTCTGCATTTCAGGAACTTAAGCAGAGATTCACTTCTGCTCCTGTTCTACGGCAGCCTGATGTTTCTCTGCCATTTCAGGTGGAGGTTGATGCCTCTGAAATTGGGGCAGGTGCCGTTTTGTCCCAAAGAGATCCAGAGACCTCTAAAAGTAACCCTTGTGCCTTTTTCTCTCGAAAATTTTCTCCTACTGAACGTAATTATGACGTGGGTAATCGGGAGTTATTGG